>OX104068.1:60696320-60762645 GCA_944474145.2 Dicrocoelium dendriticum
GTGGTCAAATAGGGTCCGTCGCTGGCCAGCTACAGGAGGACGCCATGTGGCACTTCGGCGCCCAATGTGTCTAAAAGTAGTGTTAGTAAGAAACAACTGGTGCTCCGCACAAAGTTGCAGCAGACGCTCACCTTGGTAATCCGTTGAGAGTTAAGCCCAAATTGCCACTTGTTTGAGCTTCCGAAAAGCGATACTTATGCACCTGCCAAGGGACTTATATGGGCAAAGTAATCAAGTCCATTGTAATGATGTTGTTATTGATGAGTGCTGAAATGATTCCCCTTTTGAAATCAAGTACGAGGCTGTATGAAATCACTTGCTTTTCAGCATCATGTCTCCCGCGCCACTTGCCCACATGATTGCCCGCCTGTCCTCCACTGTTTGCATTATGCCGCCGCGCTGTATCTCATTGATAAGTGCTGCTATGAATCCCCATATGAAGCCAAGTAAGCATGAGACCGCCTGATTGGCACTTACTTTTTAAAAGCATCGTCTCCAGCATCTGTCCACATACTTACCTGCGTGCCACACGCTGCTTCCGGTATGCCGCATCACTGCTCCTTATTGATGAGTGGTCCAATAAATGACCATATTGCAACATGGAAGTGTGGGTACATGATGGACGTTTATTTTGCAGCCCCGTGTCTCCCGCAAGGTCAGTGATAGCGAACCCCGTGCTTTCGTTCTGACAAATGTCGATTTTGTTCGTTCACTTGTGATTCAGCCAGGCTTTGAGGTGCGCAAAATAGTCGGAATCATCTGCTGGTCTATCAATCATCACGGTGTCTGTACCAACGATAAGAAGGCTGAAGTAAGTATGTCGTACGAAAACTAAACTAGAAACTACGAACAAATAAACATAAACGCACGGTCTGGACAGAAGTATGTTCAATTTCAATTTGGACAGCAGCGGTAGGAAAATTCCCATGTGTGTTCCTTCTTTAATGCGTGGTTGAACCAGGAGGGAGTTCGCAGAAGCGATTTGAAACCGAGAAGAGCCAAATCAATACACACGAATCACGTAACAGTCAACCAATCAATGCCCACGCGGCTTGCACTGGCAGTCCCCGCTGTACCGGCCACGAGAATAAAGGCTAAGAGAAGGGAATCAACAAAACGAATTACCCTAAAACCGTGGTTCTCTAAGGCATATTAAATACAATACATGACTCACGAATAGGTTTTGCAATCGCAGTGCAAGTGGGCAGAAACCGTACAGCGTGGGACGGAGCGGGTCTTTCGCCAGTGTCGCAGTTACATAATAATTACAATGTCAGGTCAGGTCAGGTCAGATGTACGATAGCGGCTTCCGCCTAACGAGCGTCCAGTTCTTGGGCCGGTAAGTGAAGCGGCCCCCGGCACTTCAACGTTGGATTGTCTCTTCGTGCTTCTGCAATGTAATGAAGTAAGAACAAGAGCAATCTCTGCACCTTCATATGCCAGCATCAAAATACACTATATATACCAGGACAACTACAATAGCTCTGGAAAAAGGATGAACCAACAATTGTCTAAGCCCCATTTGAAGGCTACTACGGTCTCAGACTCCACTAAATCAAAAGGAAGTTTATTCCAGTAGTTAACTACTCGGTTCGTGAAAAACTTTGCCCTGATGTCCAAACGAGCTCTGTGATGTTTGAGCTTCAGGCGATGCCCGCGCAGATGGTCTGACGTAGCCAACTCAAACCGATGGGTGGAACTAATACCACTAAGCCCCTTAATGATCTTAAACGTCTCTATCAAATCCCCTTTCAACCTGCGCCGTTCCAAGGAAAATAATCCTAAGCGACTTAGGCGATCTTCGTACGACTTCCCTCGTTGACCTTCGATCATCCTGGACGCAAGTTTCTGAATCTTTTCTATACAAATGGCGGCACTACGGTGGTACAGTGACCAGGCCTGAACACTATTCCAGGTGTGGCCTGACCACTGTTTTATATAACGGCAAGAATACTTCTGCTTTAGTGTTACTCAGCGCCTTCCTAATATTAAATATCTCTTGTCGTGCTTTATTGGCAGCATGGCGACACTGTGCCGAAGGCTTAAAATTGTTCGCTACGATGGCACCTAGATCACGGGCTTCATCAGTACACCGCAATGATAGAGATCCCACAGAAGACTGAACTGCAATTCCGCCACCACTACTAGTTAACAGTGGATATTTGTTGGCATTTGGAAGTAGGTTCCATTGGCTTGACCAATTGGCAACAGTGATGATGTACTTAGCCAATGTCGCTCGGTTTCCCCTACTGACTAGCTTCAAGTCATCTGCAAAGATGTAGCAGGGATCCTCAAGAAGAGGAGCCAGGTCATTTATAAACATAAGAAACAACAATGGACGCAGAATCAAACCTTGGGGGGATGGCCTTGAAACATAATTGTAGAGAGCAGAAAGGAAGGCGCGTGTCAGCTCCATCACCTCCCGTTCATTGGCTGGGTGGCCTGTCGATTCTAAACTGTGTTCCCCGAGGGATTGTTGCAGCTACAGCAAAAACAGCGGAATCCAGGCATGCTCAGCATGTACTTGTCAACTCGTTCTCTAAAACATTCCATTGTCTGGACACTTACCACACATTCAGGAAGATTGTTCCTCTCATTCACAATCGGTGTGGATAACGCGGTATCGGCCCGGATATTGTTCCGCCGAGGTTTAAAAGGTTTCAAGATGTGGCCCCGTGTTGAACAATTTGTGTTGAGCTGGACGAACTGCAGCACCTCCCCCAAATCGCCCCTTAAAGTGCGTCTAGTATAAATAAGATCACCACGGTGACGGCGGTAGTCCAGAGTAAACATCATGGTTATGTCAATGATCGCGTGAATGGAATAAATATACGAAATGGTAACCGCTTGTAGGACACAGTAAAGTAGTGTAACTTGGCTGCATAATTAGGGACTAGAGATACAGTGTCCTCATGTAAGCAACCCAGGTTGGGGATACGTCATTGGAGCATTGCATTGTAGAGAGCAGAAGGAAAGTCCTTTGTCAGCTCCTTCACTTACCGATCCTTGCGTGGATGCCGTGAGTCGCTAGGAGACGGTATTCCACAAGGGACCGCAACAGCTATATTGGAAGAAGCAGGGTCCCAGGTTACTCATCAAGTGAGAATCCAAAAATCGCTTGAAACATTCCTCAGTCTGCTCGTCGACCACATGTTTCGACAAGTCGTTCCAGTCATGGACAATGCGGGTTGATAGAATGAGAGTGGAGTGAACTCTGAGTCTTCTGGTTTTATATAGTTTCCAGTTGTGCCCCCGAGTGGAACTATTTGTGTTGACTTGAAAGAACGCTTGTAGCTCCATCCCCAGTTCCCCATCAGAATTCGCCTAGTGAAAATCAGATCACCTCTACGTCGGCGATATTCCAGGAAGACCAGGTGCATCCGCTGTGGTTGATGAGTGCGAGGTAAGTCCCTTAACTCCAGTATGGATTTCGAGGCACGCCGCTGTACCTTCTCAATCATGTTACACTCGACCTTGGTAAGAGGACAGATGGCGGGTTGTCCGTATTCAAGGATCGGGCGCACATGAGAGTAAACAGGATATTGAAGATATCCGGAAGCAGTCGCGGGAAGGCTCTCCGTATGGCACGGAACATCCTGTTGGCAGCGGCAACCCTCAGTAGTGTGTCTTCTGCGGTCCGTAAATCATGTGAGAAAAGCACACCGAGATCTTTTTCGAGAATGGTGGTTCTGAGTAACACCCCACCAATATGGTATATCCCGAACGTTTCGAGGGCGCCTATGGGGAGAACTGAGCATTTTTCACAATTTATGGGCAAGTACCAGTTGACTGACAAGTCGTGTAGAATGTCCAATGACGCTTGCAATCTGTCAGCATCCTCAAGGCAGGATACCTCCATCCACAGCTTCATGTCATCGGCGTAAATCAGGCAATCCAACTGAAGCTCCGATGGGAGGTCAATGATGAATATTTTGAAAAGTTCTGGACCAAGTGCTGACCCTTGCGGAACACCGCTAGTCATTAGCACAGGAGTGGAGTGGGAACCATTCACCTTTCCTCGCATGGTCCGGCCAGTTAAAAAGTCAGCGATCCAGGAAAGGACATTCCCAGAGACAACGGTACCTCGGAGTTTAAGAAGGAGCCTTTCATGGGGACCTTGTCAAACGCCTTGCTGAAGCCTACAAAAACCACATGTAATCGTTTCGCAGCATCTAACGACCTCGCCCAGTTTTCCCTAGCAACAAGCAGGTTCGAGGTACATGAGCGTGCCCGTCGAAAGCCATGCTGGGCACAGGAGATGATGTTAAGTTTCTCGAAGTGAAGCTGCAGGGCGCGCTTGAGAATACTTTCCATTACCTTGCACATTACGGACGTTGGGCAGATAGGTCGATAGTTTGCAGGACCTTGACGAGCCCCTCCCTTGTATATAAATTTTACGGTCCCCAATTTCCAAGCAACCGGGAGTCGTCCAGCTTCCAGGGAGTGACGAAATATCTGACAGGCGGGAGCAGCAATGTAGTCCGCCACGGTCTTAAGGAACAGCGGGTGCAGTCCATCAGGACCCGACGAGGAGTTCGGATCTAATTCATGAAGGCTTTTGTCCACGTCAACTACACTCATTTCTATGTGCTGCAACGGAGAGGAGTGGATTGGCGCGGTGTCATCTGGTGACCGTGTCTCGATCGAGCAAACAGATGAGTATTGCAGGGCCAGTAAACTGGCTTTCGTCTCATGGTCGTCAAGTAAACCGCTCTGATCTGCAGAAAACAGGGCAGGAATGCCACTGCCAGCTTTGGTACTTCTTTTCATGCAAGAGTAGAGTGCCTTCGGTGTCGTCCTGGATTGCACAGCCAAACCGCTTTCATACTGGGGCCATTTCTGAGGTTTTTCAAGATGCATTGGTTTCCGATCAACTTGTACTCCGAATAGACAAGCGCGCAGAGAGTAAACTTGAATAGGTCCCATAATTTACGTCTGTTGGACCTTAAGCACCTCAATTCTCGGTCTATCCATGGAGGGCCTCTGGTAAACGTTCGCCTTTTGCGAATAACAACAACCTGCTCAACAAGGGAAATCAGCTTGGAATACAAAAGGTTCCACTCCTCATCTGGGTCCGAGGATAGAGGGATATTCCAGTCCACACTGCTAGCGGCCGCCTGCAGGCGGATTGAATCGGCACGCCAGAAATTCCTGCGGAAACTATCTTGGTTGTGAAGAGTGAGGCGTCGAGTCCAGAGGAATGAAACCATACAGTGATCACTATTACCAATAGGCGAAGGAGTGGTAATGTCTGCGACATCTGATTGCGCCGGGGAAAGCACATGATCGAGAATATGGGGGTTTGTCCGACACCTATACGGATAGGCACAATAGCATGTTGAAATAGGATACACTCGAGAACGGTTTCCGAAAAGTCCGCAGCGGAAACCTCTGAAGAAGTAGCACAGTGAAGCAAATCCCAGTCGACACCCGGGATTTGAAGTCTCCCAGTAGTAACATTCCGTTCCCCACCATGCATTTTAATTGAATCCAGCAGCCGAGCTCCGGAACCCAATGGAGCTCTGTAGACAACCCAGACCATCAGGGATCTGCATCCATCATGAACCCGTCACCACAGCGCTTCAAAGCCACCATTACCATCACAAGTAGCTTCAATTAGATGGGCCTTGAGGTCTGCATTCCAGTACAGGATCACACCGTTACCAGGTCTTTCTCCTTTGCGGTCAGCCCGGCAGAGGTGATACTCGGGAATCTGCACCACGGAGTCCAGGATATCCGCGGATTGCCAGGTCTCGGTGAAAGCCATTATGTCAGGAAGAATCGTTGAGGCAAAAGATTGAATTTCATCGAGTTGGTTTCGAATACTGCGCACATTAACGGAAATTACGCACAATCTGTTCCTCACCTCTAACGCCTGGTTATGACAAGAAGTGGTTTCCAGCGAATTTTGGTAGCTTTTCGGACTACGCGAAAATTCACAATATGTAAATCTGTCTTACCGTTGTTTCGACGGGATCTGAGTTCGTCACCCGCTTGTTCCATTCTTACTCGATCCTCAGGGGAGAGATTTCACAATACATAAATGATTCATCTTTAAGTCGCGGAGCTCGTCAAAGAATGCGACTGGCTTTGTCATCATTTTGACATAGAATTGTAGGTGGACGAAACTTTGAGGAGTCCTCCTGTTTCTTGCCGAGGCGCAAAGCAGAAACAATGTTAATTCCTTGTTCTGCTTCATCGAACAGTAAAGAGACCATCCGTTGTATGAACTCCAGCTCATCTACAATCCTTCCAACTGGGGTGGTCTTGGTGAACTCTGCTGCATTCACGATGATATGGCAGCGGAGTCGAGATGGCGATGTGGCATTCTCATGGATCTTCGGCTTCAGAACAGCGGGGCCGTCCTTAAGCAGTTTCTCCAGTTGACTGACTCTATCGAGAACCAAATCCAGCTGCGATTGGGATGACGACGACATGGATTTTAGCCTTACTCCTGTCTCGCTTTTGCGTTCAACATTTCGTACGTTTTCCTTTGCCACCACTGCGTACGTCTTGATCTTAGGCTCATCGCTCTATTTAACAACCGTCAGCGTCTCTGTATATGCGGTGGACGGTGCTCGACTACGCTTATCCGTTGGAGTAGCTGCGCCAGAAACGCATGTGATAAGGCTAGGAGTTGGTAGCGAGACAGCAGCGATGTTCATCTCAGCTTGAGCAGATGACGTGAGCGGACTGACCGCAGGCAGTCCATCAAGGCATCGTCTGTTGCCTATCGTAACACGGCACAGATCGCAAAAGATACCTGGGCCCGGAACGCTGGATCGCAGAAATTCGTACAAATCATGGCCGGCTCCACAGAAAGCTGTGTCCACCCATCGCAGATGGTGCACTGCAAGGCCTTAGAGAGCCAAGTAACTCTTTCAAATCATGACAAGCATCTGGACGTCATAGCAGATGAAGTCCAAATAGTTTGCTTCGTCTTCTTTAGATCAAAATACTTCAATGAACCAGAACGCTCAACAGGACGCCGCTATTCGCAGTTCCTTTGGACTTTATAGTCCAACTGTCTAGATTGTGGTAAAGGTGTCCGTACCCGTTCTACGGCAGTTCAAGGCTCTTTCTGCGACGGCTGATTACATATCACTTGTTGCGGTATCTTAACAGCTTTTATGAGTATCTTCAACTGTATACAGCATCCTCTGTTGGTATCATTGTTGAATATTGTCTTACTTTAGTCAACACCCAGAGTGCTCAGGCTGCTTTATTTACTTTTACTCCTCGCTCCGCTAGCAGTCACTCCGATCCCCAACCTACTGTTTCCTGATATTGGCCTTCTTTTCCTTCTTTGTGCCCTTCCGCCAGTATTTAACCACATTCCTGTCCCACTGTCGGAGTCACGAACGTCTAGTGACCAGCTCAGCAAGCCCCCGTCCAAGACGTTTGTGACTGTCTTCCAGGAGAACATGGCGGATGCTTCCGCAAGCCGGATTCATGTTGGGCATAAGTATAAGCCTAGGCTGTAGAAGATAAAACGTCACCTCCAACACGCGGGCTGAAATCAGTTCATCGTAGTATCGACCATTTGGAGAAGCTGCTCGATGCAAAGCCGCCTTCTAAGCCACCGATCTCCGAGACCGCCATAGACCCCAAGCGGGGATGTTGTCTCATCATAATAATTTCGCTTTAGTCGGATAAAACAACAGCAGCAGAGAGAATTTTAGATGCTCAATTAGTTCTAAAACGATCGGTCTCCCTAATGTTCGATGAAGGGAACTGGGAACTAAAATCCTCTCTGCTTTTCGTCTTGGCGGAAAACTTGAAGGTTCTTCCAACATGCGTCCCCTTAAGGTTGTATGCTAAAGTGAAGCTGAAGGCCGTCGGATCCATTGATGCACTTCGTGCCTCAAGGGGAGCCGTTTCACGTGTGACGGGAGCTATCCCCAGAGGGCCGCTTTAAAATGGAGATTGCAGTCAATGAATTGGGAACTTTCCGTGCGAACGGTGGAACCGACTTTGTGTATTGAAGATTATCGTGTGGTTCGGAAAATGCAGAGAACGTGCTGGCGGTCAGTTCTCGTCCTTCCCAGACATTAAGATTAACAACTGGATTGCATGTACTGTTCGCGAAAGTGCACGCGCTGAGTAACAAACTAGATGAAGTTGCGCATCTTGCGTCAGTGCTCATCCTGGACCTTATATCGTTTACTGAGACATGGTTGTCCCCAGAAATCAAAAACTCAGAAGTACCTATTCCTGACTAGAGGCTTGCACGAGTTGATCGCATTGGTTCGAGGTGGGCGTCATACGCAACTGGAAGGAGATTCTGGAAGTCCGTGTAGTTTATGTTGTCTTAGGAATGGATGACTGATCCGAAGTGCTTTGGTTTCGTATACACGATGTATGTAGATAGCGCCATCTCTGTGTCTTTTACAGAGCTTGTAGCGATTTTAAATAATTTGCTTGTATTTTCTTTTCCACGCTTACCTAGTGGACTGCAATTATTGTACAACTTGTATTACTTAGCTAGATAGATTTAACGATTGGTTTCGAGCTCGCCTTCCGTGGTTTGCCCTTGCTAGCCACTGTATTGTTGTGATTGTGTGCATCACTGCCTGCTTGGTTCACGATCGGAACCTACGTACACGTACAATTCGGCATCCCTCGCGCTCTGCGGTCTTCCGACGCTAATGCGCACCAGGATATGCTATAGTTGAGGTAAACCTTACTACAGCGCTTTGGTCTAACGTTATATCCGATATTCAACTTTGAATGGCCACCCAGTGGCGTGCGGCAGAACACTCGAAATTAGGCTGCAAAGTGTTTATTAGAAGGATGCTAAAGCCTAAGGCTAAAAATAAGGCACTTGAAGATGATTAGATAGAGAGTATGTGGTAGGGCGTTGAGTGCGATCGCGGAACCGGCGTTCTATTCGAAGTCCTAGGACAAAGGCCCTAATACATGCGAATACCATGATTTAATATACTAAGGATTGATTTACACGGCAAGCAAGGGAATCTCCATGTTATTACACAACCCCTCTCCTAGAATAGAAACAGTGAGTGGCCCTTCGCGATACGTAAGGACGGTCCAGCGCCAGCCATCCTTCTGCGGTGAACGTGGTGCAATCTGTTGCAGCTGCTGGGAAGCACTAATGCGCTCGGACCCTAGCGGGCGTCCATCCGTGTCCTCCTTAAAGGTGCCAAAAACACAAAATATGGGGAAACTGGTGAGCGTCAAACGTTTGCAACCGCGTAACCTTCATATGTTTGCTTGTAAATGCCAATTATTCGCTTTCAGCTAGTATGTCACGGTTCACACATGAAACGAAAACAAAAATATATATTGTGACCATAATGGCGAGCAAACACGAAAGTGGCAGTTGCCGAATGGTGGAGTATCGACAAAAATATTTTTAGGTTTTCAAAACGTTGTGGACGTCTTTGTTGTTTCCGTACCGGGTTGGCCAGAAGCCTAAAAGCGGGAGAAGAGAAGCATATGGAAAGCTAATCTTACAAACGCGCTGGTCAGTAAACTGGCCCGTCTGACCTAGTCGACTTCTGCGGTTCGGGTGCCGAGTTTGTTGACTTACGCGTTTTCTCGGAGCGTGTGGCTCGGGGAGTAGGGTAGGATTAGCCGCCCGGCTCGGTGTAAATAGATGGAGCCGATGTAGAAGACTCAGTTGCCTCGTTCTCCTTGGAGTCAGTAGCGTTAGGGGAAGGCGTAGCTGCCGCCATAGGCTGCGTGGATTCTGCGAAGAGGAGCAGACCTCGTCAGTGAGCTCAGCTTCCATGCGGGCCACCTTGAGGCGGTCAATGATAACGGCTTCACGCCTGCCGTATCCGTCGATGATAAATAAACTGTCTTTACGTTGTAGAAACTTGAACGGACCTTCATACGGTCGCTCAAGTGATATAAGGATACCAACAACAAGGAGGAAAACAAACAGGCGGTGCTGCAGATCTTGAAGCACGAATGACTTGTGCTGTGGTTTTCTGGTGTTAGTAAACTTGACCCCATGCATGCTCGTGGCTAGCTGCCGAGCGTATTTTGCGTCAGAACGGGGATCCTTGGGACTGTCAGAAAAAGGTCACCAGGTAAACGTAGGGGTTGTCCATATACCCTTTCGGAGCTGAACGTATACAGATGAGTCTTGAGGGACGATCGGATGCCAAGTAGCATCATGCGCGGCGCTTCAGTCCAACTCAGAGCATTGGCAGCGCTGAGTGAAGATTTCAGCTGTCTGTGGAAACGTTCCACCATGCCGTTCGCCTGTGGATGATAGGCGGTAGAGGAATGTGTCGGCAACCGACGACCTTAAGAAGATCGTTGAAAGTCGAAGATTCGTAGTGTCGACTGCGGTCGGCAGACACCGTGGCTGGAAAGCCAGGTTTAGAGAACCAACGCTCGACAAATGTACGCGTAACGGTTTCGCAGCTACATCAGGAGCGGGGACGGCTTCGGACCAACGGGTGCAACGATCGATCATGGTCAAAATGTAGACCATTCCTTTAGATGGGGCCAACGGTCCAACTAAGTGGAGAAGGACAAGGGCCAATCGCGTTGAAATGGGCGGGAAGCGACAAAGTGGAGCGGATACATGCCGCCGGATCTTGGCTTGCTGGCACATGAAACAAGTGCGCGCGCAACGCGTGCGCATCCCAAGCCAAACCTAGCGATCGGATATGAGTTTGGCCATGACTTTAATGCCTGGATGGGCAACGTTATGAAGCATATCAAAAATAAGAAGAAGAAAATTTTCCGGAACGACGTGCCGAGTTCGTCCTGTAGAGGTGTCACATAAGGTTGTGCCATGGAATGATAGCAGGGGGTGGGGATATCTTCTGGAAAGCATCAAAATGCTCGGTAGAACTTAGAAGAGTTGGTTGCGCAGCTGCCATTGCAGATAGATCGATTGCCGGCTGGGTAGGGCTAATTGCAGACACTCTTGTGGTAGCATCAGTGACAACATTCTGTTGACCAGAAATGCGTCCAGTATCGGTTGAAAATTGGAGGATGAGATCCAGCTGACGAACCGCAAGTGGTGTCGATCGGATTTATTTCTAAAGGCGAAAGTTAATGGCTTATGGTCGGTAAAGATGAGGAAGTGATTACCTTCAAGGACGCGTCGGAAGTGCCAGACCGTCGAGTAAACAGCCAGCAATTCTCGGCTGAATGTCCTGTACATAAGTTCTGCTGGTTGCAAGCGTCTCGAATAGAAAGCAAGTGGTTTCCAACATCATTAGTAGTGTGCTGTAAGGCCGCGCCGATAGCACTGTTCGATGCATCAACGGCAATGCTACGCGGCGCTTTGGCGTCAAAATGATGAAGCATAACTCGGGTGGCTAGTGCATTTTACTGGCATGGCCGGCTTCAATAGCGGCGGGGGTAAGTTTTAGATCTTCGTTCTTATGAGACCTACTAGGTCGGTCAGCGGGCTAAGTAAATCAGCTGGCTAGCCGAACAACCACCTCGTGGTGCCAGCTGGGTGGTTCGGGTTTAACCCGTTCCAGCAAATGGTTCGGCGGCAGTGTTCCAGGACGTGGTGGGTTTTCGCCTGGCAAGCGTTCTCCCTATAAAAAGCCACAAATGTCTGCTTAACAACACTGCTACGTGGCGGATGTGACTCGCCACAAAGTAAAGTCACTGGCCCGTGGATATTCGGAACATGATATCTAACCCACGAAAATCAATCGCTTATTCTCACATTCCTGACGATAACAAACAGTCAACAATTCTGAGGCGCATTCAAAAACACAAGGCACATTCCTACACAATTACGTACGTATATACACCCACATACTTACATACACTGTTATGCCAAACATGTCCTTTGGTACAATTTGATCACACTATGTTAGCTAAATATGATCATGCCTGTAAAGGTGTGCCTCGCATTGTAGAGAATAAAAATTTATTTATTTATTTTTGAATAGTATATTCTCGAATTTGTCGAGACACACCAAACCAGTCATGATCAACATTTACATGCAATTATGTTTCGCAACAAACACGTTGCTATGTATGTAATCGTCAGTAAGCCGAAAGTTATACAGACTTTGAAACTTGTAAAATGAGGCATGAAGAATAAAGTCGTAAATGCAGGACGGCACGTTGGGTTCTAGCGTGCGTAGTGTAAACAGTCTAGGCATTACATGTGTAGTGAAAGCGAAACATATAAGCAGGGAATATCTTACGCTTGAACGTGCCAGAAAAATATTAAATTATGATTCTAATCGGCTTGCCAGTATGTAGTTGTGGGCAGTGACTTTATTCTGTGGCGAGTCACATCCGCCACGTCGCAGTGTTGTTAAGCGGACCTTTGTGGCTTTTTATAGGGAGAACGCTTGCCAGGCGAAAACCCACCACGTCCTGGAACACCGCCAGAAATCCGTTTGTGCACTAGAGTGAGACTGGCAGAGCAGCACGCCGACTGGTTTCACCCTCGGTTATCCGCAGGCAATTGACTTTCAATTTCCTCTGTTAGCTGATTAGGTATGTTTGGTCGGGCGGCCAAAATGTCTGAGGCCCATGGAGGGTAAGACCTTAGTCATCAATGTGTGTTCAGGTGAGCAAACCGTCAGATTCTTGCGTCTGGATTTTTCAGGTTTACGTTAACTTTTAGGAGTGTGAAGGCCTCGTGTCCAGCTATCATTACTGGACAACTGTCGTGGTAGTGAGTGTATTTGTATCCATTTGTTGTACAGCCGTGTTCTCCGCAGGTCCTTGTGGGTTATGTCCGGTCCCGGGCAAAAACTCTTTCTCGCACCAACCCCAGATCCCCAAGAAGTTCCGGACCTCGGATCATGCCGTTAAAACGGAGTATGTCAGCTACCGTGTTCGGAAGCGGAAAGTCACGGGTAGCATGGATCTTGTCGTCCAAAGGCCTTAAGTCATGTTGATCAGTGCGACGACCAATGATTTCTATAGACGGTCGCTGAAAGGTACACTTATCTGAAATGACAGTGTTACTATTAGCAGCGAGGCTTTCAAAGAGGCTCTTGAGATTCTCTCGATGAGCCTCCTCGGATGCGCTGGCTACTAATATATCGTCGACGCAAGCATAGACAAAGTCTAATCCACGAGTGACGGTATTTATAAAACGCTGAAAGTTTTGCGCTGCATTGCGCAAACCAAATGGCATGCGAAGAAATTCGAACAAACCGAAAGGTGTAATGACAGCGCTTTTACCTATGTCTTCGTCCGCTACCGGGATATGGTGGTAAGCGAGTATCATACCAATTTTAAATAACTGCATAAATAAATAAATACTTTATTCTCGACTATGCGAGGCACGCCCGTAGAGGCATGATCAGATATGTACAACTGCACAAACATGTTATGGCAACTGTAACAGTGACAGTAGAAAATTGTTCATATGTCCATGATAAAATAAATAAATAAATAAATAGTTTATTCTCAGTTTCATAGAGACACACTAACTCAGGCATGAACAAGGATTAAAACCAGATGTGGATCACGACGATATATCGGGTTCAATCGTGTGTTGTTGAACCGGTGTCGGGAAGTGTTGATATGTGAGTCTAGTCGACTTGCCACTATGTAGTTGTGGGCAGTGACTTTGTTCATCGGCGAGTCACATCCGCCACGTCGCAGTGTTGTTAAACAGACATTGGTGGCTTTTATAGGGAGAACGCTTGCCAGGCAAAAACCCACCACGTTCTGCAACACTGCCGTAAAGCCTTTTGAACATAAATGTTGAACTGGCAAAGCCGCTTGACGACTGGTTTTACCTTCAGTTTTTCGCAGAGTAATGGCTTCTAATTTCCTCGGTTATATGGACAGGTATTTTAATCGGGGTCGCCATGATTTTTGAGGTCGGTGGGGGAGAGGGACATCGCGATTATTCTTCTTGTTGTATGTCCAGGTGAGCGGAAGTTCAACATTTCCGCTGTCCAGATTTTTCAGATGTATAATGTATGGGAGTATGAGGATATGTCCAGTTCTCCATACTGGACAAGGGTTTTGGTGATTGTAGTTCGGTCCTTTCGGAACTTAAAAATGGAAAGAAATAACTCGAAATTCATCAACGAGCTGTACAATAGTGTGCATCTACACATGAAGCATAACAATACCTTAAGTATGAGCAAGCTCAACCACCAGAAGTAGAGTTGTTAAAGCCCAACCAATGTAGACCAAAACGGATTTCACTCCCAAATGCAATTAGTTAAATTTTACTAAATTTTCCCATGCTTATTTCTTTATTATTGGTGACAGGCTCCTATAGCTCACTGACGTTAGAGACAGAGCCTCATGAATACAGAAAATCGGCCCTAAAGGATAAATCTTGTGATGTTTAGCTAAGTAATGTGTGTATTTTACAGGCCGAAATCTGTCAACGGATCTGAAAGATCCCCTGGGTTACTCAGGTAGACCTGGCTCATGCGGCCTTGTTGTATGCTTAAGAAAAGCTTAGCGGCTTAAACAAATGCTAAACGCTATTTTACTGGTTGTTTATGTGGCTCAGTATCCCCTGAAAATGGTATGCTGTGGCCTTCCAACCGTGAGTTAATTACAAGCTCCCCTGAGTTCCCATGTAGATAAAATATTCCTTGCTGGATTTCTAGCGTTTTCGAGCAAGATCATCCCTTATTTGCATATATTTGTCATGTATGCCTGCATAGTTTACTTTTCGGCCACCTGCGCAGTCCGTAGTTGTCGCAGGGTATTACGGGCTAATTAGAGCATTTCGGGATAGCTATGCCCATCTAGAACATACGCCGCATCCCTACTTTTTATGTTTTCTTTTCTTTTTTCTGCTATCTTCTTGCAAAGCAGAAAGCCACATTTAGCGAAAAATAAAAATGGCCTTATTCGTAGACCATCATTTAATTGCGAATAACTCGCAATCTATTGCACGTATTGTGTTGCTTTAACGTTCAACGTATTCAGGCGCTAAAGCTGGTCCGGACCAATGTAATTTTGTGCTACGTTAAGCGGTATTCTAAGTTTAAGAAGGCTTTTTCTTTTATCTGAGAATAACTCAGGTTGAAATTTTGCGCCGGAGAGCAACATCAGCGCAAGAAAAGTAGGGCTATATTTTTTGTTAATTGGTATTTTTCTACTGAAGCACGCAGATTTATTTTCTCTCTTAACAAATTGTTTCTATTTTTGTCTGCATTTTTCGGAATTGTTTTCAACTTTTCTTACGCCTTATAATCCCTTCACTCATTTCTTCCAAGTGCGCAACAACAATTGGTGCAACTGAGTGGCCAATTAATGTGCAATCAATTTAAAGTGAACTTTCGGCGAATTGGATCCTGTTCCGAGGAGATAAGGCACAACTACACCTCCGCGAAGTTTTCACAATAAAAGAACAAGAAGCTCAATATCGCCCGGAGGAACCAGAAAAATGTCAAGGTGGGCGCCTGCGACCCAGTAGCTGTATATCAAACAATGCAAATGCATTTGTAATTGCTAACGATGAACATATACTTATATTTTACCTACTTCCATGCAAGAGCATCGGATTTATGTAACCATTGATCTGAACCCTTTAGGGTGCAGCCTCTAGCAGGTCTAGAAATATACCTATTTATTATTTATTTATTATTTAGTTATAGTTCTACCAAGCTCCATGTAAGTCCTTGTTGGTTGTTACGTCCTTCTTGGGCCAAAACTGTTCCTCAGTCCAATCCCAGATCTCCAAGTAGTCCCGGACCTCAGAGAAAAGGGAAAGTGATGCATCTCGTACGTTAGCCGTTATGTCCTGAATGTGCGGGGTGGGATACCGGTCAGGAACAGTTACGTTGTTCTGAGCGCGGTAGTCGTCGCATGAACGTCAAGCTCCTGCCTTTTTAGGCACCATGTGAAGCGGCGACGCCCACGGACTCTAGCACAACTTTTGCACCTTCTGCAAACAACAGTCTACAGCCAGTCTCAACTTCATGGCTGCCTTCTACCGACCCACAGTTGGTAACCTTCAAACATTCCACCTACGAACGTTCTTCTGAACAATCCAACGTCATGCCAACTCAGACAGAATGCCTTGCCAGTTACCGATTCCCACACTACCCATTTCTTTCTCAGGTTGCTAGAGAAGTAACTAACATCTACCCATCTTCTTTTCGCCCTGATGCTGTCTATTCACACCCCACTTTCACTGCGGCTCCAGCTTCGGTCTTGAACACATCTAAGGGTCTGTCCCCATATCCACACCATTCCGCGCCTTTGTTACCCCACATCCTGGGCACCATGTCAATTTTTGCCAATGCAGATAGAGCTGCCCAAATCTTTCCAGCCTGTCACAACCCCCCTTATGAAACTTACCGGGACACGGCCCGCTACGTCACATTCTTAAGCACACACACCCTCCCTCGCCGACGTCTGCTGACTCCTACACCTGTAGGAGTTGTCCCCATACCAGTAGCACCAGTACTTGCTGCCACATCGCCTGATGTATGCAACCCGGGAACTGTAGATTACAGTGCATCGGAAACGCCTCCACCACTGTCTTGTTACGACCCTACTACATAATCTGACGACCCAATGACGGGACGATGCGAATACGACTCGTACACTCTCCTCCTCCTCAATGTACGATCAATTAAAAATAAAATGCACCCTCTAGGCCCCTTCATCCTTCTGTCAAGTCCGCATATGGTGTTGATAATAGAAACATGGCACTCGGCCGACGCTTCTGACGCTTCTGTGAAGTGTTTTAAAACCCGTATCGACGATTATTTTGCAAGCCTGTGCTTTTGTGAAACGATGCACATACAGTGCCAAAAGAATACATTGTATGTCCGGAAATAATGACGCTAGTACAAATTTCTAACCGAACACGGATAAACGATTAACGGACCAGACACAACTGCTGATAATTCACAAGTAAATTTTGATTTTTCGTAATTCGATAGAGTTGTACAGAAACCTTTCTACTTGCTCTTAAATACAGTATCAGTATCACCGCTCCACTTTTCAGAGTACACCACTTTCTGTAATGGACGTGCCAGTAAACGTGGTGGCGGATGCCTCATATACGTCAAGAACGAGTTTTACGCATCATCTTTCCACACCAGATCTCTTGGCAACTCTGAAGACTCAGTCTGGATTCAGGCCGTTGGAGGTCACCCGGACCTGTTGATAGGCTGTTTATACAACCCACCGCACTCCTCTTGTGCCAGCGTTAACAAATTGGACAGACACTTTCAGGAAGTCTCATTTCTCCCTTCACGCTATAAGAGCATTGCTGGAGACTTCAATATGCCTCATGTTTCGTGGCTCGGACAGTCGGCCTCACCCAAGTACAGGGCCCTTGTTGACACTATTTCCACTCATGAATGGACACAGCATGTGAATGTACCGACTAGAAAATCGAACACACTGGACCTTATATTCACTAACGGTATCTCGCACGCATGCGCCAGCGTGTTAGACAACATACCGGGCAGCGATCACAAGGTAGTGAAGCTGTCCTTCGCGCTCCCTAAATCCCGGAAAGCCCTATCCAACCCTAGGACATCAATCGCTTATGCTCACATTCCTGACGATAACAAACAGGCAAAAATGCTGCGGCACAATCAAAGGCACAAGCTACATTCATACACAATTACATACGTATATACACCCATACACTTACATACGCTGTTATGCCAAACATGTACTTTTGTACATTTTTGATCACACTGTTAGCTAAACATGATCACGCCTGTAAAGGTGTGTCTCGCATGGTCGAGAATGAAAGTTTATTTATTTATTTATTTACTTAAATATGGGATATTTCGGCCCCTCCAGCGCATTAACTGGGACATCTCCTCCCTCCTCCGATCATCTCCCTGGGACGACTTCTTCCTCTCCGACAACATAGATACCGCGACCAACGTGCTTTACAACAATTTCACCAACTGCTTAGATGTCCTTACTCCAAAACAGAAGTAAATCAAAAAGCGTCAAAATTTTGATGACACCTGCACACGCAAACTGACCAGCAGGCTCAGGAAAATACGCTCCCGCTACGTCAAGACCAAAAGCTTTCACTTAATCATCCGTAGGAACGAATTACTAGCCGACTGGCGAAATTCACAACGTACTGCGTGTACATTAGTAGAGCATGCAGCGCTTTGTACTGAAAACAAAGCAAAGTCTCTCATTTGACTACTGAAGCAGCGCGGTGGCAGAAAAGATATCCCGATTACTACCTTAGTGCTTCCTGATAAAAGTATAATCACTGGTGCGGTTGATCTCTGCGAGTTCATTAACACGCATTTCTGTTACTCCTTCACTAGCAATGACTTGGCATTGCCAAATACGGTTCCCAAGTTCACTGAAGATCAAATTCATACTATTGACTTTGACTTATGCACTATCAAGCGAGCACTTTGCTCGTGGAAACTGTCACACTACCCAGGTCCTGACGGTATGCCTTCTTCCATTTTAAAACTCGGAGGTCCGGACATTCCAGTCCTTCTCCTCAATGTCTTCACCCTCTCAATGAAGAGTGGTCACTACCCGTCCAACTGGAAGCACGCAACCGTCATACCACGACACAAACGAGGCTGTCGCCTAATTATTGACAATTATCGTCCCATTAGTCACACAGCTATTGCGTCCCGACGCATGGAAAGAATAATAAAGGACGCGATGCTTTGCTTCCTGTTGCCACGTAACCTTATCTATGGGTCCCAACACCGGTTCCTGCCGACTAAATCCTGTCAAACCTGCCAGATTGAATTTTTAAACCACGTGACACACTCCATCGCCTAGGACAGGCACTGGTTATTATCTTCCTGGACATGAAAAAGCGTTTGATCTGGTCCCACACTATGGTTTAATGACTGAACTAGCAGCATACGGTGTCTCCAGCCATCTCCTTTCATGGTTTTCTTCCTACTTTTCCAACCGAACGCAGTCAGTGCAACTGGGCGATATCTCAACCAAAAGGCATCAGTAACCAGCGGAGTATTCCAAGGCAGCGTCATGGGTCCTCTGCTGTTTTTGCTGTACATTAATGATGTATTTCAGGTCTTCAAACACGGCACGCCGTACCTTTTTGCCGATGAGAGAAAAGTTATTTTCTCATTTGACCCTAGCTGTCTACGTAATAGTCTCTCTAGCATTCAAAGCGATCTCAGTGCTCTTGAAACATGGTGTAGAGGGGCCGCTTCCAAGAATGGCTCTGGGGAGCTCTCCGGAGCTAGCTGGGAGCGGATCGCGAAAGACGGCTAGCGACGAGCCTGGGCCCGGAACTATGGAGCGGGAATATGTGGACAGCGCAATAAATCAGACAAATACGCCGCTAGCGAAGCCCACAGGACCGAGGCCGAGCCGATTGACACCACCCAGAACAAGCAAGTCGAGAGCTCTCGAACAACTCCTGGCCGATCCAAATCGGGTAAAGAGAAGCGGAGATCGAGGCAAAAACAGGAAGGCGGGACTTGCAAGTCAGAGCTCCCGAGGCGAAAGGACTGGCTGGCCTCTAACATCCGTACCTGTGTCGCGTGGTGGGACGGAAGTCTAGTCGATATTCGATTGCGCGTGAGACCATGCTGTGCCCATTTTCGGTGTGCAATAAACGTCTACCCCCTGGCGTGTCGTTCTCGCTACAATGGTGCGATCTATGGAAACTAGAGTTTTCACCAACGAAATGCAACGTCCTTTCCTACCGATGCTCCATGCCCCCCAAACTATTAACCCTTAACGGTACACCACTTGATAACAGCTTCACTGTGCGCGATCTCGTTGTGCACTACTCCTGCTCATTGAATTTTGCGGAACAAGTGAGCCATAGCTCTGCGAAAGCCAGGTCTACCATTGGCTATATGCTGAAGTCAATGTGCTTGTTAGAGTCTCGATTCATGCTCTATAAGTTAGGTGCCAGGCCCATACTAGGGTACTGCTCAATGGTTGTTACTAACTCACGTAAAAGTGACAGGATGGTTATTGAGAAAGTCCAGCGTTCGTTCGCTAAACGTCTATTGGGAGCAACTGCGCTCAACTATCAAAGCCGCTGCAAGCAGCTTGGTCTGGAACCGCTTTGGCTGCGACGTCTCAAAACCAACCTTGTTTTCCTATATAAGCTAGTCAAAATATCGGACTCAAGTGTCGCTAGTTTTTTCAGCCGCCTGGCGATACACGTTATCCTCTACGCCACAAGGCACACTCATTATCCCTACCTAACACACGTTGCTCCATACCTTCTAACTTCTTCCTCAATAGATACGCGCATGTCTGGAATAAGCTACCGGAAGCCGTCAGAGCATCTGATAGCATCAAGCAATTCTCCACGGCCATATATAGACTATTAAGCGTCCCCAAAGTAGCAGAGATCCTGGGCATCTGCATCCCCGAGGACGAGCTCTGGGAGAACGGCCCCGATCACATATAGACACACAAATTCTTCAACCAGCACTAATAAAGCTCTCTTCATTCCGAAACCGTCCGCTCCTTATCGCGCTCTTTCCTTTCATTTCTCTTGCAATCGGATGGAAAAACTCAGTGCACTGCTTGACCTAGTCTCATTTGACCAGTCTGACTGCATCCATGACTACGGAGTTGCAACTGGTCTTGGACTTGCAGTCAATGTTAAGTCTACTACACCTTGACAGTCTGCTGGAATCGCTTACATATATGCAGGTTATTCCTTGCCATTTCTGCTGCCTCTCTCTATTTGTCTTCTCTCCTTAACTATACGCTTCAACCTCAACGCGCTGACTAACCTTGTACTGTCTGATCGGCGTCCCGCTCTACGACCACCGTGAATTCAATGGCCAATACTCGGAACCCTGAGCACCCTATACCCCTTTACACGAGTGCCTCAATGTCATTCCCACACCTTATCAGTAAAGTACATACTATCCCAACATTTTTCCTCTCCTAATTGTTCTTTTGCTCTTAAGGCGCGAGCATCGTTGGCTTCTCCAAATCCCAGCAGAAAACTTTTTCCATCCTGATCCTGTCATATGCTGGTGCGTCTTCTGTATCCAATACTTCTTCAATCGGACTACCAACTCTCAGCGCCCTGCAATAACCTAGTCTCAGCTGACCAGTCTGCTTCCCTTCGACTTCTTCCATACTACCGGGATGTTAAAGTTCCAGGCTCTGTAGACTCAACGCAATGCCTCCCTCACCGCGACAGCCTGCTGCGTTTGTTCACCCTCTTTTACTGCAGCCACATCCATCTTTTACTGTCCACCTCGCGACTCACTTCAACTGCCTCCCCAAATGAACTACAGCCTCAATCACAATGCACCGATTAATCCGGTCTCAGACTCCTGTGACATTAATGGCCATCGTTTAATCATTCCTCAACCGGACGGCCAACTCTCTGCGCCCTGCCCTAATTTAGCCTAATCCCATGAGCCAAATAATCTGGGACTACAGGTTAACGGGATGTTAGCGGTCTAGGCTCGGTCGATTCAAAGCCGCGCTTCACTCACTTCGACAGCTTGCTGGACTTCTGTGGCGTGACCGACCATTGCTCGGAAGACTGAACGCTCTGTAACCATTACCTCGTAAGCCACGTTAACTGTCGCACTTCTTACCCTAAAAGTCCACTCCCGACTCTGTCCTCCCCTCATCACGCCTGCCTTTATTTCTTCTTCATCCGGAGGGCGTGCTCTCAGTGCCCTGCTCTATTATCCTCTTTGATGCTTCCTGAATAACGAACTGAAATTCTACGCCCTGCTTCACCAACACACAACATCTCACACATTGCGAGTCTGCCTGACTTGTATACCTTATATTCACTTACCCCCTTCAATCCGTAACCTGTCCATCTCTGCCGACTCTTTATTTATCTTCCCACCTCAACTGTACAACTTACTCTAAGTGCGCCGACTAATCTAGTCTCGTCCTATCGGTCCACTGCGCTCCGAGTTCTCTCAGACTGTTGTGAAGTTATCGGCATTTATTCCGAAGACCGAACGCTCTGTCCCCAATACCTCATGAGCCTCATGGACTTTCTCACACCTTATAAGTAAATCTCGTTCTATCCGGACCGTCTCCTCACCTAATGGCGTTCTCTAATTTCATTTCTTCTCTAATCGGACTGCCAACTCTCAGTGCCCTGTAATAACCCAGTCTCATCTGACCAGACTGCTTCTTTGACCTTTTCCAGACCAGCAACATTTAAACGGTCTAGACTTTGTAGACTCAAGCTATGTCGCACTTACGCTGACAGCCTGCTAGACTTGTTCACCCTCTATTTATATAGGCACCTCCACCTCTAACCTGTCCACCTACCGACACACTCCATTTGCCCTCCTAAAATTAGCTGTTGAACTCAATCTCGTTTCGCCGACTAATCCTCTCTCGTCTGATCGGTCTCCTGCTTTCCAAATTCTCTCAAACTTCTGCCTGACTTGCATACCTTATATTCATGTAGCCTCTTGCATCCCAAACCCATCCGTCTCCGCTGACTCTTTATTTACCTTCCCACCGTCACTGTTCGAATTACTCTCAAAGTGCCGACTAATCCAGTCTCGTCTGATCGGTCCCCTGCTCTCCGAATTCATTCAGACTGCTGTGACGTTACCGGCATGTATGAGAAGACCGAACGCTCTATAACGATTACCCCTTGAGCCCCATGGACTTTTCCACACATTATAAGTAAACCTCTTTATCCGGACCGTCTCATCTCCTTATGGCGTTCTCTACTATCATTTCTCCTCAAATCGGACTGCCAACTCTCAGTGCCCTTTAATAACCTAGTCTCATCTGACCGGTATGCTACTTTGACCTTTTCCAGACTAGCGTGATATACCGATCTAATCTCTGTAGACTCAAAGCTGTGTCTTGCTTACATTGATAGCCCGCTAGACTTGTTTGCTCTTTATTAATATAGGCACTTCCATCAGTATCCTGTACACTCCATCTTTCTTCAACCGGACGACCATCTCTCAGTGCCCTGCAATAACCTACTCTCATCTGACCGGTCTGCTTCTTTGACCTTTTCCAGTCCAGGAACATTTAAACGGTCTAGACTCTGTAGACTCAAGCTATGTTGCACTTAGGTTGACAGCCTGCTAGGCTTGTTCACCCTCTATTCATATAAGCACCTCCACCCCTTACCTATCCACCTCTCGACCCACTCCATTTGCTCTCCAAAATCAACCTCATCTCGCAAGGCTAATCCCGTCTCAACTGATCGGCATCCTGCTCTCCGACTGCTGTGACGTTACTGGCCATCGTTCAGATGACTGAGCGTTGTCTGTATTCAATCTTTCTACAATCGGACGGCCACCTCTTTGTGCCAAACCCCAATTGAGCCTCATCTGATCAGTGAAACTCTCTGGAAATCCTACCAGGCTACCGCGATGTTAGCGGTCTAGGCTCCGTCGATCCAAAGCAGTGTCCCCCTCACTTTGATAGCTTGTTGGACCTGTTCGCCCTATGTTAATATAACCACTACTATCTCTGACCAGTCCAATCCTACTGACTTCACCTATCTTTCCAAATGAACCATAGGACTCAATCGTAATACGCCGACCAAATCCAATCTCAGCTGATCGGTCTCCATCTCTCCGACTTTTGTGACCCTGCCGGCTATTGCTCGGAAGACTGAACGCCCTGTCACCATTACCTCAAGAGCCACGTTAACGGTCGCATTTCTTATCCGCACACGTAAACTATCGACTCTGTCCTCTACTTATCGCGCTCTGCCTTTATTTCTTCTTCAACAAGAGAGCGTGCTCTCAGTGCCCTGCTCTATTATCCTCTTCGACCATCGAAATTCAGTTCTAGCCTCTTCTTCACCAACACACATTTCTCTCACATTGCGAGCCTGCCTGACTTGCATGCCTTATATTCATATAACCTCTTCCATCAATAACTGTCAATCTCCGCCGACTCTTTATTTATCTTCCCACCTCAACTGTACAACTTACTCTAAGTGCGCCGACTAATCTAGTCTCGTCCTATCGGTCCACTGCGCTCCGAGTTCTCTCAGACTGTTGTGAAGTTATCGGCATTTATTCCGAAGACCGAACGCTCTGTCCCCAATACCTCATGAGCCTCATGGACTTTCTCACACCTTATAAGTAAACCTCTATCTATCCGGACCGTCTCCTCACCTAATGGCGTTCTCTAATTTCATTTCTTCCCTAATCGGACTGCCAACTCTCAGTGCCCTGTAATAACCCAGTCTCATCTGATCAGACTGCTTCTTTGACCTTTTCCAGACCAGCAACATTTAAACGGTCTAGACTTTGTAGACTCAAGCTATGTCGCACTTACGCTGACAGCCTGCTAGACATGTTCACCCTCTATTTGTATGGGCACCTCCACCTCTAACCTGTCCACCTACCGACCCACTCCATTTGCCCTCCTGAAATTAACTGTTGGATTCAATCTCATTTCGCCGACTAATCCTGTCTCGTCTGATCGGTCTCCTGCTTTCCAACTTCTCTCAGACTCTTGTGACATTACTGGCCATCGTTCAGAGGATTGAGCGCCGTTCGTATTCAATCATCCTTTAATCGAACGATTGAGTCTCTGTCATCCGTAAGTTAGCCTCAGCTGATCAGCCAATTTCTATGGGACTGCTACCAGGCTACCGGGATGTTAGCGGTCTAGGCTCCGTCGAACCAAACACTTCCTCCCTCACTTTGATATCTTGCTGAACTTGTTCGCCCTATGTTGTTATATCCACTTCTATCTCTTACCAGTCCAATCCTACTGACTCCACTTACCTTCCCCAATGAACCATAGGGCTCAATCACAATGCTCCGACCAAGTCCAACCTCGGCAGATTGGTCTTCTTCTCTCCTACTTCTGCGACGCTGCCTGCTATGCCCGGAAGACTAAATGCTCTGTCACCATTACCTCGAGAGCCTCGTTAACTGTCTCATTTCCTATCCGTAAACGTAAACTCTCGACTCTGTCCTCTCCATATGGCGGCCTGTCTTTATTTCGTCTTCATCCGCATAGCGAGCTCTCAGAGCTCTGCCCTATTATCTTCTCTGGCTGCTTCCTAACTATCGAAATGTAGTTTTAGGCTCTGTATCACCAACACACAACTTCTCTCACATTACGAGCCTGCCTGACTTGCATACCTTGCATTCATGTAGCTTCTTGCATTCCAAACCCATCCGTCTCCGCTGACTCTTTATTTACCTTCCCACCTTCACTGCTGATGATGTGAAAGTTGTCTACGACTTTCCCCGTGGTAATGAATTTTCCACACTTAATAGTATCCGTGAGGATCTTAAAGCACTTGAAAAGTGGTGCGAACACTAGCAAATGACCTTCTCCGCTCAAAAATCTAACGTCATGACCCACAGATTCTCTATACCTGCTGGGTCCCTAACAAAAACGGTATCACTATCAAACAGAATATCATAACAACAGATCTGGGCTTGCGCTACTCTATGAGCCTACACTTTGCAGAGCAAGTGCATTATCAAGTCGCAAGGGTAAGAGGATTAGCGTTCCACATACGCCGTTGCATAGAAACCGCCGATGCAAGGCTAGAACTGTATAAGAGTCACGTCAGGCCACATCTAGAATATTACTCTTTTATATGCAGCAATCTACGTAAGTCGGACCGTGTTCTGCTTAAGAAAGCTCAGCGACGCTTTACGAAGATGTTGACTCCACCGCAGCAAGCGCTGAATTACCGACAAAGGTGTGAACACCTTAAAATTCAGCCCCTATGGCAAAGGTGCATTATCCTTAACATGTGCTTCTTACACAAGCTAATTCATAGAAAGTTGCACAGTAATATCACTTGTCTTAAACTAAGGAGCGCGTCTGAATCGAGACTCCGAAACAAGGGCCATTCCATTACTCCGCTAAAGGCAAAGAAGAGACTGCGGTCTCGTTTCTTCTTAGTTGTCTACGTGAACATATGGAACCGGTTGCCTCTCAGAATAAGAGAAATCCAAAATTTGCAGGTCTTCAGGAAGGAGATACAAAAATTCCTATGTTTTGGCAATCTACAAAGCATCTTCCATATCTGCGATTCGCAAGACCACTTCTTTGAAACTGGCCCTGATATAGCTTGAGGACGCCCACGATGTAGTGAAAGACAACTTAGCACCTTCAGCTCAAAACTCATCCACATTCATTGTGGTTACCGTTCTAGCACCTAAGAGACTTTAACGGTATCCGTCGCACCCATTTTCCAGGGTTTAAGAATAGCAAACTGAATACAGGATGATCTTATTCTTCACCGACCTCTTCCTTCAATCCTTATTTCTTATCTACATTTTCATCCCTTCTCTTCAGACTTTTATCACTTTTCAACTTCCTGACCACTGGATCCGTGTAAAAAGTATTAGGCTTATGACTTCTATGGTACCCCTAGTAAAGGCATGCTACCAGACCTAAGCCTTGCATAGAATGTTGAAAACGTTTTCTGCTGCGGATGCACCTAAGCGTAGCATTAGAATTGTCCAAAATCGTCTAAATGCCGGCTTTAAATGAACCTTTATGTGTCTTCCTAGATTTTGGTTTCCAGTGGGCCCTAATAAAAGCTTTTTCATTAAGTCTGAGCGCTAGTTACTATACTCAGCAGTTTCCAAACACTATCAGTAGTTAAAGCGCAAAATAAAAAATAATCTTTCTTATTGTTGACAAAGAGCGCACTTTAAAAGTTCTAGGCCCAAGGATCAGACATTTTGCTCTCCACTTACTCTCTCTTGACCCCATATACTTAGCTTTATCTGGCATACATGTGCCTTTCGCTATTGGCAACACTAGTAGACAGGCATAATGAAAATCAGATCCTCTTCTTTAACTGCTTTTGCTCGTAAAACACTCGCATTTTCAGATTTCATTTCACTGGCACGAAAGCTAACCAATGACAGAGAGGCCCCTGTCACACTGGCTGGCTGGAGCACCAGAAACTTTCCATCACCACTTTTCTTCTCTTGGCTGCCCGTGTGTCATTTCTCTTTTAGCTGGCTCCAAAGCCTACCATGCGTTATGCGTAATGGCGGGTGAACGACCAGCTCCCACTGGTTTTTGTTACTATTCTACTCCTGATTTACCTTACCGCTCTTTGCCAAGGGTGTTAGAACAGCTCTCGCCAGGAAAATCACAAAAGAAATAGTCAGTGTGACATTAGAGTGCCAGTTAACATTGCCATCTGGATGAACACCGTCGGCACTATCTTCGGAACTTAAAAATGGGGAGAAATAAATCGAAATTCATCAAAGAGCTGCACAATAGTGTGCATCTACACATGAGGCATAACAATACCTCATGTATAAGCAAGCTCAACCACCAGAAGTAGAGTTGTTAAAGCCCAACCAATGTAGACCAAAACGGATTTCACGCCCAAATGCAATTAGCTACATTTTACTAAATTTTCCCATGCTCATTTCTTTATTATTAGTGACAGGCTCCTATAGCTCACTGATGTTAGAGACAGAGCCACATTAATATAGAAAATCGGCTCTAAGGGATAAATCTTGTGATGTTTAGCTAAGTAATGTGTGTATTTTGCAGGCCGAAATCTGTCAACGGATCTGAAAGATCCCCTGGGTTACTCAGGTAGATCTGGCTCATGCGGCCTTGCTGTAAGCTTTAGAAAAGCTTAGAGGCATAAAAAAATGCTAAACGCTATTTTACTGGTTGTTTATGTGGCTCAGTATCCCCTGAAAATGGTATGCTGTGGCCTTCTAACCGTGAGTTAATTACAAGCTCCCCTGAATACCCTTGTAGATAAAATATTCCTTGCTGGATTTCTAGCGTTTTCGCGCAAGCTCATCCCTTAATTGCATATATTTTTCATGCTTGCCTGCAAAGTTTACTTTTCGGCCACCTGCGCAGTCCGTAGTTGTCGCAGGGTATTACGGGCTAATTAGAGCATTTCGGGATAGCTATGCCTATCTAGAACATACGCCGCTTCCCTACTTTTTATGTTTTCTTTTTTCTGCTATCTGCCTGCAAAGCAGAAAGCCATTTTTAGCGAAAAATAAAAATGGCTTTATTCGTAGACCATCATTTAATTGCGAATAACTCACAAACTACTGCACGCATGGTGTTGCTTTTACGTTCATCGTATTCAGGCGCTATAGCTTATCCAGACCAGTGTAATTTTGTGCCACTTTAAGCGGTATTCTAACTGTAGAAAGGCTTTTTCTTTTATCTGAGAATAACTCAGGTTGAAATTTTGCGCCGGTGAGCAATATCAGCGTAAGAAAAGTAGGGCTCTATTTTTTTGTTAGTTGGTATTTTTCTACTGAAGCACGCAGATTTATTTTCTCTATTAACAAATTGCTTCTATTTATGTCTGCATTTTTCGGAATTGTTTTTTGCTTTTCGTATGCCTTATAATCCCTTCATTCATTTCTTCCATGTGCGCAACAACAATTGGGGCAACTGAGTGGCCAATTATTGGGCGATCAATTTAAAGTGAACTTGTGGCAAATTGGATTCTGTTCCAAGGAGAAAAGGCAAACTACACCTCCGTAATAAAATACAAGGAGCTCAATATCGCCCGAAGGAACCAGAAAAATGTCAAGCTGGGCGCCTGCGACCCAGTAGCTGTATACTAAACAGTGCCAATGCATTTGCAATTGCTAACGATGAACATATACTTATATTTTACCTACTTCCATGCAAGAGCATCGGATTTATGTCACCATTGATCTGAACCCTTTAGGGTGCAGCCTCTAGCAGGTCTAGAAATATACCTATTTATTTATTTATTTATTTAAATACTCTCAATGTGCCGACTAATCCAGTCTCGTCTGATCGGTCCCCTGCTCTCCGAATTCATTCAGACTGCTGTGATGTTACCGGCATTTGATGAGAATTCCGAATGCTCTGTCCCCATTACCTCTCGAGCCTCATGGAATTTTCCGCACATTATAAGTAAACCTCTTTATCCGGACCGTCTCCTCTCCTTATGGCGTTCTCTACTATCATTTCTCCTCAAATCGGACTGCCAACTCTAAGTGCCCTTTAATAACCTAGTCTCATCTGACCGGTATGCTACTTTGACCTTTTCCAGACTAGCGTGATATACCGACCTAATCTCGGTGGACTCAAAACTATGTCTTGCTTACTTGGCAGCCCGCTAGACTTGTTTGCTCTTTATTAATATAGGCACTTCCATCAATAATCTGTACCCTCAATCCTTCAATTAGACGACCGACGCTTAGTGCCATGTTCTTCTTTGTCATCATCTGATCAGTGAAATTCTCTGGGACTACTACGAGGCCTAAGGATATGTCGACTATTCAAGTCTCGTCCGTTCGGTCTCCGGCCCTCAGAGTTCACGCAGACTACCTGGATTTCACCGGTGATTTTTCAGAACTGATCGATTCATACTTCGCACGAGAGCTTCATTGGCTTCATCACAATTTAGTATAAACCTTTTTCTTCCTGACTATCATCTCCTAATTGCTCTCACGAGTTACTCTTCGCACTGCCGTCCGCGTTCTTCCGACCATAGCTGATTTTTAACGTTCCTTTTCTTCTTGGAACGCTGCTTTACCTACGTTGCTCCCGCATTCCGTCTCAACCTAGTTGTCCTTAGTTTCACCTAAGATGCCGCTCGCATTCGGACTGCCGTCATCATCATCGGTTTACCTGTTACTCTCCAACAATCATATTAATCGCTTAACATTGTCAACACGCTTTGTTATATCCGTCTCTTGATCCTGCGCTTGTAGCTCCTTTTTTCTACCTAGTAGTTGTAGTCTGAGTCACACCAGCGACGTGGTGCAAAGAACGTGCTTGCAAATCATGTATACTAAACAAAATTACATAAATTTTAATGTATCATAGACACCGTTGCGCGCCACCAGTCTGTGTTTGTGCTTCTTGCTTCATTGCTGACTTTCTGTTTGGCTGCCTCTTGTCCGTTGCCTGTTTTCTCCCTAGATTTCCACAGATACATCCGCCAAAACAAGAAGGTTTATCCACTGGGACTGGTCGACCCCACCCTCAATAGCCAGCTGGTTTACATGATTGATCTTTTCTCCGGGAGATGAAGAACCCACACATCGTTCCAAATGGAGCTCTTTCCGCCATTCTGGAGAAGCTACCACCACGGGGTCTAAACAAATGGGTTTAGCTCGCCTCGTACTCACAGTAGAACAATTTACTCACCTGGAATAATGCATTTACATGGATCCACTGTTGCACAACCGAAGAGAGACAATTCAAGCGTGATTACCTTCACTGCCTCAAACATTCCGATTCTCCAGTCACCTGGAGCTTTTCTGATGTCATTGCACGGACAGCATTGCGCGCGTATAAGCGGCTTTTCCGATGATCTTTCATGGAATTCTCACTTGGCCATGGAGACAATTACACTTACATTTGGAAGAATTACTAGTCCACTTTGCGGAGAATAGCATTTTTTCCTGTTATGGACATATTCAGACACAAGAAACAACTGCACTCACCGTCCCTATGACAAGTCCAGCATGGATAGCTGGACACGGGTTGCGAGCCGGACAATATAATAGAAAAGTCGGCCTCTATTAACAATGTGTTTACTCACCTGCATCAATATCACTCGACTCTACGTCTCTTTTACATCATTGACCGGCTTCAACGACTACTACCGTACCATTATTAATTAAGCCATTCGGCCAACCAAGAAAGAATGTTGGCTGTCAACCGACTGCAAATAATAGAGTGCAAAATCGGTCTATACGATGCATAGCCGACTAGCACTACAGATCAACGGAAAATACGACAGTGTTCCAGGACGTAGTGTGTTTTCGCCTGGCAAGCGTCCTCCCTATAAAAGGCCACAAATGTCCGCTTAACAACACTGCACCGTGGCGGATGTAACTCGCCACAAAATAAAGTCACAGCTATACATTTCACACTGACGCAGTCCTCAGTCTCCTACATCCAACCTGTGCAACTGCTTTTACTATGAAGAATGCTTTAGTGTAGTACCCTTCATCTCGGCTTCGTAATGGTCATTGATTGCACTAAACCTTGTTTGGGCTCTTGTGCTCATGAATCACTACATGGCAAATGTACCCCCCACTTGTATCTTGACGCAACAGATTTTGCGTGCCACAGCGCCATCGTGGTCCTTGATCTGACTATTACCTGACAATATGCTCGCTCATATGGACTACATCTTTTCGTTTATTCCTTTCATTGTAACGAAATGTTTTAATATTCCAAAGAAGCTATGCATGTATGCATATTTGATCATGCCTTTTAGAGGCGTGTCTCGTTTTACAGAGAATATACCATTTATTTATTTATTTATTTAAATCTAACTATATCTAGTTCAGGCTTGTGCTCGAATTCGGCTTTATCGATGTGGTTTATCCGGTCTAAGTCTTCCGACCTTAGCAACAACAAGCGGTCCTTTCTTGGGGATATGAGGTTGCATGACGTCGGTTTTGGCGGGCAGCGGGGTGACAGCATGAAAGATCTATGGAAAACGGTCGAGAAACCTTTGCTCGAGGGGTGGGCTCACCTGAGTCGCCTACACGGGATTGATTGACAGTATCAGTCAATGTCCGGATGACAGAGAGACTCGTTAAACGGTTGACGAGACCGTGTTGCTTTGTACCTACACGCAAGCCGTAGTGATGCAAGAAAGCAGGTCCGAGGATGGGTGTTTGAACCTCTGCAATGAGGAATCCCCATTTAAAAAATCGTCGCAAGTCAAGATTGAGCGCACCCGCGTTGACCATACACTCGAATGATGGATCATTTAGCTAAGCGCAAAGAGCTAGTCACCTTCTCATTAACCTCAGTGGGATGGCGTGGGATAAGTCCATTTTCTGCGCCTGTCAGCGAGGTGGCGTAATCCTGTTTTCCGGTTGACAACGAAGAAAAGGCGACTGCGATTACCAGCAACGTCCGTCGCCCCTACGTGCTGGTCGGTCCGCTTCCCTGTGTTTCGCGCCTAAAGGAACAAGGAGAACGGTACGATCTGGCTTGCGCAACCAAATCGCTTGTGGTACCAGCAATAGAATGGTCTAGGCGGTGACTTCGAAGTGGAACGAGAACGAGTTCGGCTTTTTGGACGAGATCGGCGGCTAGATACTAATCCTGAAATGCCTGCCAGTCGTGTATTAAACTCGGCCATCTGCGCCCTGAGTTCCGCTAACTCAGCATCAGGGGTCGATTGGACCTGGGAAACTTGGGCGTAAGATTCTTAGATACGGACCGCGGTGTCAACCAACAGGGACAGTGGAGAATCGCCATTAGCGGAAAGCACGTGACACATTTCAAGGGGCAGCCGTTGTAACCACATCTCCCGGGGAAAACTGTCATCTACAGTGGTGGGTTTTGCTAGGCTCTGCATTTTTCTTAGCAACTGAGACTGCTTGATGTCACCGAATCGCGTTTCGCTTAAGAGTTCTGTTACACTTTATCGATCGGACAAGCCTGTTCTTTTCACAGCTGCGTCTTTAATCGTTTCATAATTTTTCTGATCATCGTGCAGATCTAGAATATCATCCAGGTCGTCGATGACATGCAGAGGGAGCGCGGCTACGACATGGTGGAAATTAATGTAACCAGACTTAATAAGGCGTAAAAAGAACTGCGATTCTATCTGCGAGAACCAGGCCCAAGGATTAGTTGCGCGAAAAGGAGGAATAAGGAGATTAACGCTACTAACCTGGATGTCGGAGGCTGGATTTATAACCTCCATGGTGAAAATTACTGAACCAACGGAATGAAGACCCAGCATTAAAAGTATAGAAAAGTAGGTCAGGTCAGGTCAGGCCAAACGGACGTTAGATGCATTCGCCTAACGAGCCTCTGGCTTCTTGTGCCGGTAAAGGAAACGGCCCTCGACAAGTCGACGTTGGATAGACTTCTGGCTTCTGCAAAGGAACTAAGAAAGAACAAGAGAAATCTTTGCACTTCCATGTGTCAGCATCAAGATACACTATGTATCCCAGTACAATTACAATATCTCTGGAAATAGGGATAGACCAACAATTATCTAAGCCTCTTTTGAAGGCTTCTACCGACTCACTCCACTAAATCAAAAGGAAGTTTATTTCAGACGTTAACTACTCGGTTCCTAAAAAGTTTTGCCCTAATGTCCAAAGAAGCTTTATGTTGTTTGAGCTTCAGACGATGCGCGCGCAGGTGGTCTGACATAGCTAACCCAAACGGATGGATGGGGCTAATACCACTAAGGCTCTTAATGATCTTTAACGTCTGTATCAACTCCCTCTCAACCAACGCAGTTCCAAAGAACATAATCTCAAGCTACTTAGGCGATCTTCGTACGACTTCCCTCGTTGACCTACGATCATCCTGGTCGCAAGTTGCTGAATCTTTTCTAGACACATGACATCACTACGGAGGTACATCGCCCAGGCCTGAACACAATACGCAAGCTATGGCCTAACCACTGCTTTTTATAACGGCAAGAACACTTTTGCTTTAGTGTTACTCAGCGCCTTCCTAATACTAAATATCTCTTTCGTGCTTTATTGGCAGCATGGCGACATTGTGCCGAAGGCTTAACATTATTCACTATGATGCCGCCTAGATCGCGGGATTCATCAATACACCGCAATGAAAACGATCCCGCAGGAGACTGAACTGCAATTCTGCTACCAGTATTGGTCAATAGTTGAGGTGCGTTGGCGTTTAGATGTAGATGCCATTGACTCGACCAATTCACCACAGTGATGATGTCCTTAGCCATTGTCGCTCGGTTTCTCCTACTGACTAGCTTCAAGTCATCTGCAAAGATGTAGCAGGGATCCTCAAGAAGAGGAGCCAGGTCATTTATAAACATAAGAAACAACAATGGACCCAGTACCGAACCTAGGGTAACACCGTTGTAGGCATGGCCCAAACTAGAACTCGCTTCCCCAACCATAACTCTGAATGTCCTACCACGTAAGAATTCAGAGGGCCACAGTAATTGTCGTGGAGACAATACAAACCATGTTAGTTTCTCAATTAAAATCGATGATTCACTGAGCTAAAGGCGTTGATGAAGTTCAGATAGCACAACTCCACCGACATTCCACGATCAAGACATCTGGTAATCTCGTCTAAAACGCACAATAAATTGGTGAGCCACGAGTTCTTTTTAAGAAAGCCATGCTATTCCGCTCTATTATATTGGGCTCAGTCAAGGGTTCAAAGATCCTATTTCTTATAAGCTTTTCCAAGCACTTCAGCACGATGCTGGTCAAAGTAACATTTCTAGAGTTAGGAGGCACCGACTTAGAGCCCTGTTGTGGATAGCAACAAGGGACGCCCCCTTTAATTACGTGGCGGCGTGCCTCTTTGAAGTGACTGGTTGAATAACTAAGCGACAGGATACCGAAGGATATTCGCCGGTGACTTAACTATGGCAGGATGCACACTGTCAGGGCCAGCTGGTTTATAAGGGTTCGAACTGGCCAGCAGCGTGAAGACCTCTGGCACATTGAGAATAAGTTCCGCAATGTATAGCTACTTGAACAGTGCGGCGGTGATCGCAAACTTGACCCACTATTCTTCCGATGTAGCTTTTGGTAGACACGTATCAGCGTTTCTAATTTATCGACGTCGAATGCAGCCTTGCTGCCGTCCACCGTGGTTAGAGAGCCGACCACCTTTCTTAGAGAAGCCTTTGATTAGACCTAACTGTAACACCACTTGGCATTTGTTCCTCAAATTTGGCCAACCTAACCTCATATGGGTATTTCGCCAGGCGCTACAACTTACTAGCCACGTTACGACGCTTTTATATTGCAGCCAACGTCGGAAGCCCCGAGTTTCTTGATATCTTCTCCACTCAGCAGTGCGCCTCTATCGAACTGTCCACCTATCTCCTCCGCCATCGGGGTTTCCCAAGATGTCTCCTTCAGCATAGAGGAACAAATTTGTTCAGTAACTGCACGAGCTCACTTTTGAGCAGAAGCCACCTCTGTTCCAAAGTGGCCTGGTTCCGTACAGGGATCCAAGTGATCTGAAAGACTCGATCACGCAGCTTCGTAAAGCCAATACGAGTTAAATCCCTTCCTATTCGACGGTTCTCTGCAAGCCACGGTGTGTCCAGAGGAAAGGACAAAATGTAATGATCACTGTTACATATTGGTGGCTCCACGCGTAGGTCAATCAAGTGCCCATGTCTGGCGATCACGGCATCAAGAGTTGAAGGTGCACTCCCAGTAAGACTCCTGGTCGGAACATTAACCTTTTGTTCGAACGCATTTTCATTTGTCCAATCCACTAATGCTTTCACCAGAGTACCCACCCTGTTTTCAGCAAGCTGCCAATCAGCATAGGGAAGGTTCAGGTCGCCGACGATCAGAAAATTAGGTGCGGCCATTGTCGTCTGTCATATTGCAAGATCCTTGTTCTCTTCTCGTGTGGAGAATGGGCTACGATAAACACATACTATATTCTCCGATCCACCCCATGCTCTTAGGTAGCAGGATACCACGTGAACGGTAGCAGAGCTCAGAGCAAATGGAGCCTGCAAGTGTTTATATTGACATTTTATAAGCAAGAGTACTCCTTCACGAACCTGATACCCGGGCCTATCAGCTCCATAGCAAGCGAAAGCTATTAGCAGATGACTAATAAGGTCGTCTAGAGAAAGCCAGGACTACTTGTTACTACGGGGACAGAGTATCGACAGAGCCCATTGTTACATCTTTTCACGGGTTTCAAGGGTTTGCGCAGAACGAGTAAGCGTAGCTTTTCGGTGGTTCTGCCTCGGGATCTTACGGCAAGGTCCTGATCGTGTGTTTGGTTGTACTGATGGATTTCTGTATCTTACGCTGCTTTACCTTCACAGATACACTAGCCTGTACAACAAAACACTTAAAACTGGGTTCGGTATAAAGTCAGGATGTTTACCACCTTCGGGCGCCATCTCAAGCGTTGGTTAAACCTCCGAAACCGTACTACTTATGCAAACATCTGAACGCACGCTTGTTCTGAGTAGGCCTGCCGCTCAAGATTTACGACGATCTGAGCAACCTTCCTATCTAAAAACTAAACAAAAATAGAAGGGTACTAACTATTCCGCTAAGTTTCAAATTCGTCATTTGGGACTAGACGATATGCGCTATCTCACAAAACCAGCACAATTATAAGAAAAAGATTAGCTTTGACGCGAAAAAAACAAATAAATTGGAATGAATTTGTTGCGCTCAAAAAGAAAACGGCTATCTTTTATGTACTATTCAATTGTTGACCAACTGTACACTAATATTTCTGCCTTCATTCTTCCTAACAACCGGCTCGGCACTTGACCGCCTTGTAAGTCCCTGCGTTAACGTGTACTTAGTGTCTTGCTTCATCCCTCCGTGTCTTCCTGTAGCCCTTGGAATACAGTCCGCTGTGTCCGACTTCAGTTGCCTTCGGCTTTCCGCGCTAAATTACGTGCACCATCTCGGACTAGTAGTAATGAGTCCTACAAATTGTTGACCCCGATTCGTACGCGCGAATTTAACTTTTATCCTTGTTTGTATTTTTCGGTGGGTTCATTACATTTTCTCGATGATATACGTGTATTCATTTGTTGCCTGCGTAAATTTTGTACTTTTAGCATGTTTTTGTTCATCCTTTGTCTTTACGATTCACTTTTCGATAGTGGCATCTGAGTCGATCCTCAGCGTAAACATGCTTACTTTGGCTGTTCCAAGTTTTATGGAACATATCCCAGATGCGTGATTTGCGATATTCGAGATCGAACTGGGCAATTAGGGCATTACGACGGATCAGCCAAAGTACAATCAGCTAGCCTCACACCTTCATTCTTCGGTTGTGACGCAGGTTGAGTACATTCTACTCTGTCCATAGAACGAGTCAATGAAACGATGAAGCAAGCGCTTTTAAAAGAACTACAGCCCGGCACAGGAGCTCGAGGCAAACATCTCAATGGTCTCAAGCTTGGAGATCGCAAGCCGTCGGCATTGTTCCGCGAACTTCAGCGCATCGCTTGCCCCTTATTCTTGAGCGAAGAAGGAATAAAGGAGCTGTGTTTTGCACGCCTCCCATAGCCATTGCCGGTAATACTGTCCATGTTTCTCGATACGCCCCTGAAAGTATTAGCTACCAAGTCAGGCGCTGCGTACGAACGTTATCCGTAGCAGACGATCAGTAGCTCCCGTGACACATTTTCACCGATGAAAACCGAACTCCATATTTGCTCCCAGTCGTCAGGCCGATCTAACCCTAAAGACGATGAAATTGCCTTACTTCGCAGCAGGATATCCGCAAAGAAGGCTTCAAAGCAACGCGTGCCACAGTCAACTGCTGACACGTGTTGGCTACTGTTCATCGCGGCTCGTCTGTGCCTGCGCAGAGTACGTCTCGTTCGGCACGGAAGCGCAACATTCTCCTTGCACATTTTCAGTTAGATAATAGCAAACCCGTCGAAGAAGTATGTTGGTATCAACGCCAGTGCGATGGAAGAGCTAGACGTTGTCGGGTTCACTGCATTACGCACGACCCAGCCGCTTCAGTTAAAGCGTACGACCCGCATACCAGAACGACCAACCTATCCGTCAATAACCAAGCAAATCGCCTGTTTTACGCTAAGGATCGATGTTTTTCCATCACTTTCCTCATCGAGACGGGAGCAAAAGTCAGCGTCATCCCAGCGACCGCTAACGACAAGCACTCAGAGCCTACGTACAACCTGCATGCGGCCAACGGTTCTCCGATAGCTTCATTCGGTCAGCGCATGATGAACCTGGACCTCAAGCTTCGCCGAAATTTTCAGTGGGTCTTCATGGTTGCGTTTGTATCCTTCGCAATTATCGGTATTGACTTCTTTCGGTATTTGGGGCTGCGCGTTGATGCTGGTCGCCACAGACTTTTAGACTACCGTACTAAAGTAGGGGTCGAAGGCGTTCTTACGGACGTCCCGATAATCAGTCCCGTTTTTGGATCGCCGATGTACCATCAGATTATATGAACCTACTGTCGTAATACCCGCGACTGGTACGACCAGCTGCAGAGCCTCCGCCAGTCACGACAGAGGTCAACAAGTTAGCGTACGGCCAAGACAGCTTGTTCCTGACAAACTACGTGCGGCACGAGCAAAATTAAATAAATAAACAAATGGTATATTCTCGGTAAAACGAGACACACCTGTAAATGCGCGATCATATATGCATACAAGCGTAGCTACTTTGGAATAGTAAAGTAGTTCGTTTTAATGAAAGATATAACAGAAAAGATGTAGTCCATACGAGTGAGCATTTTGACAGGTAATTGTCAGACAAAGAAACATGATGGCGCCGGGGCGCGTAAAAATCAGTCATAAAAGTTGTGTCAAGATACAAGTTGGGCGTGAATTCACCATGTAATAATAAAAAAATAAATAAGTAGTTTATTCTCGTCACTGTGAGGCACACCAGCAGGGGCGTGATCATGGTATTACAGATATGTATAATCGGCAATTGCAAAAATTAGTACATGTTGACCAATGGCATGGGAATTTATGTGTGTGTTGAGATGTAAAACTAGGTTCAACTGTGTATTTGGAAGGGGACATGTTGTGTGAGTAGGTAACTGTGAATGTGTGTGCTTTTGTTCGTTGTGTTCGCCATTAGAGGGGGAATCAATGTACGCTTTGAATCAGATGACTTCCGTGACATGTCAATGAGCATAGGAGCCCAAACAAGGTTTTGGTGCAATCAATGAGCAATAAGAAATCGGAATGTCCTGTGCTCCATCAAAGCAATCTTCACAGTAAAATCAGCTGCACAGGTTGTATGTAGAAGTGTGGACTGCGACAGTGTGAAATGTTCAGCTGTGACTATTCAGTGGCCAGTCACATCCGCCACGTTGCAGTGTTGTTAAGCGGACGTTTGTGGATTTTTATTGGGAGAATGCTTGCCAGGGGAAAGCCCACCACGTCCTGGAACACGGTATCGTCAGACCGTCCAACAGCCCATGGGCTTCGTCTCTGCACAAGGTCCCAAAGAAGGTTACGAGAGACTGGCGTCCTTGTCGCTAATACTGAACCTTGCATATGGTTACCACGCCCGGTCGCCACCCGAGCCCACACATAGTGAATCTCACCTCCAGGCTAGCAGGTAAAATTATCTTCAGCAAAAACCGACTTGGTACGTGCATACAACCAAATTCCGGGCATAACCAAAACTGCCGTGACGACTCCATTTGGTTTGTTCTAGTTTCCTCGCGTGCCGTTTCATCTGAAGACTGCCGCGCAAAGTTTTCGGCGCTTCATCGACCAATTTCTTCGCGGCTTAGACTTCGCTTACGCTTTGCTCGACAACATTTTAATCGCGAGCTCATCACGCCAAGAGCACATGCGCAACGTACGCACACTTTCTGATGGTTTATCTCAACACCGAGTGACGATCAACGCAGAACGGGTTCGTTTTGTGTCGACTCAGTGTACTTCCTTGGTCATCGTATCTCCTCTGCAGGCGCCGTGCCACTGCAGGATAAAATCAGGTCATCATCCACTACCTTGAACCTCACTCTTTCGACAGCTTAGGCGTTTTGTTGGGCTTGTCAACTTATACCGATGTTTCATAACAAAGCAGGCGTCGCTGCTGCAACCCCTCGCGGACCTTCTAGAAGAGAATGTCAAGAAATTCGTAGTTCCTGCCGAAACAAGCGTTGCTTTTAAGTCGCTGAAAAAGGCTATCGCTAACCTAGCTACTATGGCTTATCACGATCCGGCTGCCCCACTGTCCCTCAGTACTGACGCTTCAGACGTGGCGGACGGCGGTTTTGCAGCAACGAGGAGCTGATACGTGGCAGCCGTTAGCCTACTCTCCAAAAGTCTATTATATACTGAATCTCACTACAGCAAGTTCGGTAGAGAACTACTAGCCATGTATCTAGCGATCGGTCACTTTCGACACGCCGTAGAAGGCCACTCCTTAGCCGTCTTCATCGGCCACCGACCGGCTCGACTGCCGACCGATACTCTCCTAGAGAGTCGCGTCAACTTGCCTATATCGCGCAGTTTACAACCGATATACGGCATGTCTCAGGTGTTTACAACGCCACCGCCGACGCACTTTTCCCCATCCAACCTATCTGCGCGGAGGCCGACACTGCTATCGACTTGGCAGCCATGACCACCGCGCAACACAACAACCCCGAGGTTGATCTACTGCGCCGGCCTCCCTCACTGGACCTACGACCCGTTCCGCTAACATCATCTGACGGAACTATATTTTGCGATTTATCTCTGAGCATGCCGCGCCCAGTCGTCACACGCGAGTTTCGGCAGACCGTGTTCGACAAGTTGCACGGCTTGCCCCATCCAGGCGTTCGTGCATCGGATAAACTCTTAACCGCACGGTTTGTTTTGGCGTAACGTCAATCGGGACATCCGTACCTGGGCAGCTGCTTCTCTTCCGTGTTAACGCGTGAAGATGCACCGGCACACAAGAAGCCCATTAGGCACGTTTCCGACGCCATACGCACGTTTTCATCAGGTGTATGTCGATGTCGTAGGTCCGCTGCTGCCTTCCAAAGTCTCCGTGTGTCTGCTGACCTGTATCGATCGTTTTACTGGACGTCATGAGGCCGTCCCTATCCCAACTTGCTCTTGGGAACGGTAGCGAAAGCTTTTCTGGAGCGCTGCAGCTGGAAAGAAGTACTGAAGGTAAGACGAAGCATTGATAATGGCACTAGGGGGGAGAGAATCGGTGGCTAGCTATGGCATTTGGATTAGGCTTTCTAGTTACTAGTGAATACCTACAATGTCCTAGATTATGTCAGCAAATGTATATGAGAGACTCCACCAGAGCATAAAGGTTGGAGAGATAGAAGTGTATCTCCACCAAGCTCCGGATATGCGCAGAGATGCATGAAGAATACAATGGATAACTGCTGCCAAAGATAGATGCAAAAGGTAAGACCAAGAGCAGATAATGGCGCTAAGATTGAGTGTATCTGTTTCCAGCAATAAGTCAACAAACAGCAGATGTAACTAGCGCAGATAGTCCTAAAGAGTGAAGGTTGGAGAGATAACCAAGGGGCTATTAGCAAGCTCCAGATATGCGCAGAGATGCATGGAACCTACGACCACTAGTTGCTGCTAAACAGAGGTGCTGAGGTTAAGACGATCGAAAGATAATGGCGCTATGAAAGACTTTCGGTGGCCAGATGTAACCATTCCATTATGCAGTTTACTCACTAGTGGATGCCTACAGTGTCACAAAATACATCAACAAGCCAGCGAAGGTAAGTGCTACAGACATTCCAAAGGAATGCATGATGGAGTGACAAGGAGTGTATCCTATCGAGCTTCGGGTATGTCCATAGATGTATGGAGCGTACAACGCATCGCTGCAACAAAAGATGAATAAGACAAGAGGAATGACAGATAATGGCGCTAAGAGAGAGTATCGGTGGCCAGCAAAGGCGTTCGGATTAAGCCTTCTGCTTACTAGTGGATACCTGCAGTGACAGTATAAGTCAAATAACCAGAGAAGATATATGATGCGAACATTCCACTAGAGTAAGATATGGAGAGATAAAGAGTGGCACCCAGCGCATAAATGCATGCCACCTACAATGAACCGCTGCAGCTCATAGGTGGTGATGGAGGTAAGACGAAGTGCAGATAATGTCGCTGGGAGAGAGAGTATCGGGGGCTAACAATGGCCTTTCAGTGAAACCTTCTAGTTTTCTAGTGGATACTTACAGTGTCCCAGAAAGTCAACAAACAGCAAATGTACCTGACGCAGACAATCGCACGGAGTAAAAGTTGAATGGATGAAAGTGTGGCTTTTAGCAAGCTCCGAATATGCGCAGAGATGCATGGGGCCTATGAAGAATAGTTGCTGCTAAACACAGGTGCCAAGGGTAAGACGAAGGACTGATAATGTCGCTAGAGACGAGGGTGTATCGGTAGTTAGCAATGGCGTTTTGGGTGAAGTGTTCTAGCTACTATTGTATACTTACAGGATCCCAGAACAAGTCAACGAACAGCAAATGTACATGAGCCAGACTCTGTCGGGGGTTTCGTTGACTCTCCTGGGGGTACTAGGCGGTAACTCAATTTTTCGGCGGGCATTACTGATCGATGATTTTAGCTGTAATAACGTGGAAAACAGTGTTTGAATAATCACTAGAAACGAAATTTGACTATTGTCAAATTTCCTCTGATCCAAGCTATCTTGGCTCCTTTAAAGTGATAATGGCTAAAGCACCTGGCGCTTATTGGTAATTTTTCCGGTTGTTCCAAGTTTTAATACCGTTTTGCACCCTAATTTTGCTTTTTGCCGTCTTTTTATGGTCGTACAGGGTTATTATTCTGTGCTGTTTTCCACATGAACATGGCTGTTTCACTAAACACCGAGGCGGAGGGGCTTCTGTGGTCCTCATTTGATGAGTCTAGCGAAGCTTGCTGACAGTGTAACTGTACAGAGCCAGTGACAGCTGTAGCTGGCGGTATGCAGTGCGCCGTCTGCTGCCGCAGGTATCTCAAAAACTGTACCGACCTACAAGCTGATGACTGGAAGCTGGAAGCTTCCACTTCCTTTTCAGCTGTGCTGAATGCTGCGCTCAGAGACTGACGCGCCCGGCTATCACCGGTGCTAAACTTTTAGCGCTGGCTTCAAATTTGGGTGATGTTGAGAAGGCAATAGCCAAACCTCGCCTTCATTGCGTCGGTCGATTCCAAAGTGGATTTCATTTTGAAATCCTTGAATATTGCGATTGAAGACACTGAAATAGACGGCAACCTTGCTGACGATACATCCGCTGGGGTCGGGCACTCGGTCAAGAAGTCCCACATCCTACCGGACAATCCAGGTAGCATTGCTGCTTCTCCTTATCAGCCGGTCATAGTGAAAATAGTGTGCGGAAATACCAGAAGCCTTCTGATAAAACAAGAGAATTATTTCCGCGGCATCGAAAAAGATGTCATCTGTGACAGTCTTAAAGTCGTCTGACGGTTGTGCACAGAACATTCTGAAGCTTCTGCTCGTCTCGGCCGACAGTGAACCAACCAGTTCTGATGAAGTGCTGGTAACTGCTCAATACTATACAAGGTCAACGGCCCCTGCTCTCGTGAGACAAAAGAAGAAGTGGACTAGGTCTGCCAGTAAAACTTCGATGGGACTTGAAGACCCAGGAACTACTAAGACGCCGGCAATAGAACGGAAGCCCTACGCTACCGTTGATTCGACGTTGTTTGCGGGGACAGGGACAGTCCCACCGCCAGTGGTGAAAACAGCTGGTATAGGTGTCGAATCTAAGACACGTGGGGTAAACGCTCCCCGTCGTGCGGACTCTTTCACGGATAGTAGCGTTATATTCCGTAACGTAACTGAATCTGCGGCTGCTCACCCAAGGAAAGGCATGTTGGATGACATCAAGTGGCTCATACTGTGTCAGCCAGCAGCTTTCACCTGGCTTCCCTGGTGTCACTGTCAGGAAAATGACCGGATTCGGGAACGTCCCTATGGCTACGACAAATCCACAACCCCGACTACTTCGCGTAGTCCTTTCTACCCCGGAGGAACGCCAATTCTTACTGCGGTTTGCAATCAAACTTATGAGTAGTGGTGTCCGCGTTCAACCGGATCTTCCACTGGCAGTTAGATTGTAATTAAAGGAGGCTAGCAAAGACCTTAAAACTAGATGGGCGGCTGGCGAGCAACGCCTCCGTCTGGTGGGTTTTCAAGTGGTCAGCCGGAAGTTATTTACCGCCGTATCCGAACCCATCCTGATGGCGCACTACCCAGGGATGGTCGTGCTGACTTCCTTTAGGTGCTACGTAGCAGCGTGCGTATCCCAAAGAGCAACGTGCACGAGTTGGGTCTACTTGTAGACAAATCGCGTCCCAGCCTACTTGCTTCCACTGAAAAGTGGTTGACACCAGGTAGCACGGACGGTGAGGTATGTTTACCTGGCTACGCGCTGCTTAAAAATGATCGCGCCGTTGGTCGCCACGGCGGAGGCGTTGTACTGCATGTGAGCTGTAACTTAGATGGGTTGTGTACCTGAGCCTTTCAGTCATCTGATCTAACTGTTATAGCCCTATCGGCGGTTCCGGGCAATCCTCTACACAGCTTACAGTTGTAGTGCTAAATAGAAGTCCTTGACGTTCTTCCAGGGGAGAATTGACTTTATTCGCACTCAGTCCGCGAATAAGTGTTTAGTTCTAGGGGTTTTAATCTCCTGAAAGTTGGTTAGGCTGATCTTTCTTGCAATTCGTCATCAGGAACATTCGGTGCAGACTTTCTTGAGCTGAATCTGCAAATGCATTTGCACCAGTTCGTGGCCTTTCCCACTAAGTATATAGACAACCAGATACCATCTACTTTAGAGCTGGTTATCGCTAAGTCCATCGACTTCGTGCCCGACGTTTCATACGGTGCACCTATAGATTCCAGCGATCACGCAGGTATATCCTCTCGGTGTGCTTTTTCAAGGTACCAACAGCAGCTGCTGAATTACTTCCGAATGTTTGGCGGGTGGACTTTATTGCAACGCGAGCTAAGTCTTCCGTTCTGAACTGTGAGATCTCGACGACTGACTCTATCTAGTTAGCCTGGGATAAACTTAAGGCATACCGTACAGAATGTTGCCACGCCCTGTATTCCACTCCCGCGAAAGAGAGGGTCACGGGTACAGCCTCCACGGTGAGGTACCACAGGGAAATACCTACTCAAGAAACGGTCTAGATGATGGCGAACCTACGAAGCAGCGCCATCAGCCACTACCTATGATAGTTATCGAGAGGTAAGAACTAAATGTATACAACCTCTCAGAACTGTTCGTCTTCAGTACGAGCAGCGTTTAACAGACCCGGCCGCAGCTAATCCTAAGAAGCTTTTCGCTTACGTTAAATGGCGCAGCGGGGCAAAACCGTCTATAGCAGCATAATTGCGAGCAGAAGGGACCAGTGCGCAAACAGACTAGGACAGGGCTTGGATACTTAGTGATCAGTGTACTGGGGTCTTTGCCCGGGAGACCACTTTACCACAGGTTAAAATAGTTCAAAGAATTCCAGAGGATTCTTGCTTTACTGAGTTTAACATAACGGAGACTCAGGTCTACGAGCTACTGCAAGACAGTAAGCCCTCTAAAACTTCCGGTCCTGATTCAATTCATCCAAAGTCGTTGCGTGAATTGGCCACAAAGCTGAGCGGTCCTTCACATGCGTGTTTCCAATATCGCTGGACAAATGCATCCTACCTTCGGAATGGAAGGTGGCAATATTCTGTCCGATTTGTACGAGCGGTTGCAGCGTTCTGTCTGCGAACTACAGGCCTGTCAGTTTGACATGCGTAGTAGTCAAGTTGTTTGAAAAGTTGATGAGGGATTCAGTACAGAATCACCTGAATAGATTCAACCTTTTCAGTGTTGTGCAACATGGATTCCTAAAGGGATTTTCATGTCAGACTAATCTGCTTGTAGCTCGTGAAAGCTGGGCCGAAGAGGTAGTCTGTGGCCACAATGTAGACGTACAATTCGTGGACGTTTAGAAAACGTTTGACATTGTTTCACTTCTTCGACTCTTACTAAAGCGGAGCACTTACGTGACATCTGGTCGTGCCCTTCAAGGGTTGTCTGTTTTCCTTTATGGGAGGGGCAGTGTGTACGGGTGTGGCGGAGCCTTTCGCTCAGGCAAGCTCTCCTTATTGGCGTCCCGCAGGGTTCGGTATTGAGGCGATTATTTTTCCCGTTCTACGTAAACGACATGCCGGGGGATCTAGGAGTGTCATCACTAATGTTTGCTGAAGACCATAAGCTCTTGAATATTATGATTATCCCGGGGTCCTGAGACAATTCGTCATTCCTTGGATAGGCTCTGGGAACTAGCTTCCTTATGGTTGGTGCCAATAAGTAGGGCCAAGTGCTCTGTTCTCCCAATGGGAGCTGCAAAGCCTCCCAGGCGATATGTCGGCGGCGGTGGTGAAATCACTTTTGTCACTCAGCAGGTTGGTTTAGGGGTCGTACACTCATCAGCACTTTATTCTGGCGACAATAGGAAGAAGGCTGCTGTCGGGGTTTTCTTATGGTATGGTTTATCCGCCGCTCTTTCGGAATCCCAACGGTCAAACGGTTTGTGAAGCTATTCATGACAACCGTCCGACCCCACCTGGAATATTGTATCCAGGCTTGTCCACCATGTCTTAAACGAGATAATATGTACTTGGAGAGGGTGATATGAGTGGGAACGCGGTTAGCGCATGGTCTACGGTGACAGAAGTATTCTGAAGGCTCGCTCAGTTTAGGAATGTACTCAATGCACTACCGAAGGATAAGAGGGGACCGGATTCTCACTTATCGTAGTTTGCCGGGTAAGATGGGCCCGGATTTGTCAGGGCTATTTAGTTCCGCTACGTTACTTAGTCTCCGCGGTCACCCACTGAAACTGCATAAACCGCGGTCTGGTAGGATTAAGCCGGAAACTCGTTTGTCGCGCAGAGTTATAGATCACTGGAATTCGCTTCCAGGGCAGGTGAATAGGGAGCCTACGGCTAATGGTTTTGCACGCCAACTCAGTGATCTTGGGTGGCAACAGCAAACATTTCCTCTTTCCTAATTGACTCACCTTCACTTTTCAGTTACTTTTTACTGACTCAAATATCTTGGTATTCTACTTGCTTTGCTCATTCCAATTCCCATTTGGCCTTCTGAGTTTACGGGTTTCCCTTTCTTACTTACGTAAGCGGCCTAGGAGGGACTGTTAGAGCAGGATCCCAGCGCATTAATGGTTTGGACAGAGTGTGATGCGGTCTGTGTGTTAGGTCTATCAGTATATCAAAGTCCGCCAACTCCTGGCTCAACGACCCGCTGAAGAAGGAACACTCGCGGGATAATCCTGTCGTTCCAGACTCGCTTGAACTTGAACTTGTTGTATTTCATAAGTGAGGTACCCATTTTAAAGCATGTGCCGTTACGTCAATTTTAGTAGGCGCTTGATATGAGGAGAAATTATCGCCTGTGTTCATACTTTATACCTAGCAGCTTAACGTTATACAAATGCCGTATGGAGGCGGAATCGCTGCAGCCGGTGAACACACAAAGCGTTGGCGATGTGCACACCATGCAAGTGGGCACAAGTGGTGTAACAGTACTTCCGACGGAAACAAGTTTTATTTGTGCAAGTTCTAAGGAAATGTTTAGACCAGCGTAGTGCAGTTGCTCAGGCAACCGAACCTATCTTTGCAGACACAGAATGGAACCCATGCTGCAGTATCCTTCCAGAAAGTGAGAGTGCAATTGTCTGTACCATTGCTATGTAGTGTACGCAGCCTTGCATACGCAACATCATCTGGACCACGTGGTTGTCTCCGTAGTATCCGGCATAAGGGACAAAACACTGCACAATTAGCGGCTGCAGTGGAGTATAAATTGTCGTATATCATTGGCGACTGGCAGAGTTACTGTCTATTCTACGGCTATATCACCCCGACTTGCCGAAGGACTATAGAACCCTGATGAAGACACCACGGGAAACGGAAAACACCAGTTTGGAAGCCGGGACATACAGTCACCTTGGTGTACACCTTGGTTTGAGGACAGCATGTCAGTGCCAGAACGTTAGCCCACAATAAGAGGTTAAACTTTAACTGCATATAGACGGATTCTCCCCTTTACTTTCGTCTCCACTGCGTGGGGTCCGGGTGAACTTACCTAATAACTCATTTGCAACAAAATTATATGTATGCGATGTAATAAGCGATGACCCTGCATGGGCTATTGTGAAGCGAATTAAAGGACACTCCGAATACAGCAGCTGTGACAAGTTCTGTCCACACGGTGAGTATGTAAACCATCGGGTAACATTTCCACGGACTACTTGCCGGCTTCATAGGAATGAAACGTTTCGGCGTGCTAGCCGCGATCCAACACCTTCCGAATGCTTACATATGGATGTGATAAGCGCATTCCCAAGTGACCACATGCACGCGGTATGTCTCTGTGTAATACCTAGAAGTATGTCATTGTGGATATCGTCCCCTGATAAGAAGAAGCGCCACCTTAATCGGCGGAAAATCTGGCAATTGCAGGAATTGATAGAGGCTAAGAAGTCAGAGTGGCCAGGTGACTTCACCAGACGTTGTAGAGGCGTTCGGTGGTTTCGTTACTGGAAGGCTACGGAATCTAGACAATTCTTATTGTAGGATGGACCGACGAAGCTACTGCACTTATTGCCAGATGCGTACCACAAGAACTTTACCGATCTACACACGGGCATCTATTTATTATGTCACCCGAAGCTTCACCGCACTCAAGGTGACCGCAGAGTCAGTGTTGCGGGTTTTCGTTGTGGGCTACTTTCACTTGTATGGCGCAGATGAAATGACTTTTAATGCTCACTCCCCGACGCATTTAGCACAGGATGTTCGCAACCACAGATCATTGGACAATTTCTCTGCTTTTCCGTTTGAGTCGCATATCTATTTGCTAAAAAGAATGTTGCGCAACGTCGTTAATCCAGTTGCATAATTAACATGACCTTGTATGGAGTGCATAAACTTGTCATTATGCCATCGTGCGCCAGCCCAAGGTGGTGACAGTGTACAATTGTTGTTTATTAAACTCTAACTTACTTCTTCCATCAATGGTGTTCTATTCCTCTAGTTCTCCGGACAAAGTGATCAATGTTTCTGGCAATACATTTTTCATACGCGGCAAACGTAAAGGGGCGGTGATCCCAGGATTTATAACGTGTCGAGCATTTGCCGGAACACCGGACGTTTACGTGCATAAACTTCAGTCCAGATATGTGGGTATATTCCATGCACTTGCTCACCTTCCATCACAGACATAACACGTACATGCGTTATGTTTAAGGCCTACGGCTGCACAGTAATTGTCCCTCTGTTAGATATTTTCGTGGACAACTTATGTTATTTTGTATACGTTTGCGTACTTCCTTCTTAACACCTACTGTGTTGTGCCGTGTGAAGCATCCTAATGTGCATTATGTGCTGTATGCCTGCAGAAATGAGCTACCTGAGTGACGTAGGACTGATCCAAGGTGTAGCTAATGAGCATTTGCCACGTACATGCGAACAATATGCAGTTCGATCAGCAGTACGTTTAACCACATTTATTTGTTTTCACCGACAGCAGCGTGCATTTTAGGTGCAATGTCAGGACAGTCATATCACGTGTTTTACCTTACACACAACGGTGTCAGTGATGTGAGCATTTTTAGCAGCACGCGGTTGCATCCGGATGGCGTAACGGCACTTCTTCCAAGCGTGTCACATTACCAATACCACGACTTTGTGCGGTTTCCTAGGCATACCAGTTTGACAGAGGAAAAGGAGACAGCATTGTCCGTGCTACTAGTATGGTTCAATGTTACATGCAACGCGCAGATAAATTTGATTAAGCTTGTCTTCTAGTACGCTCACCCGGAGCTCAAACGGATATCGAGAAACTGATGAAACTATTTTAACAGGAACTCCGCCCAAGCGTTTCGCCTAAGTTTTCAGTCCACGTGATCCCGATGTTGCACAGCCTCTGTCCAAAACGACTGATTTCGGAGGATGAAGGAAGCCTTCCGAGGATGAAAAATCGAAGGCCGTCAGGTGCTTCTTACGCGGAGCCTGCACCCGTCAATCTTTTCAATAGGTCGGCCACATCAACACCGATCTCCAACGCATCGGAATCAAGTGCAGTGTCAATGGAGAACACAGGTGGGTGTAACATGCACGTATTCATCCTCGCATGGTTCCGTAGCTACCTTCCCTAATCTTTCTCCGGTCTCAAGTCTTGATGTCTTACGGGAAACAGGTATGCTGTGATTAAGTTTAACCTAATACTAGCAGATTTATCAAGAAAGCTTCTCGAATCCATACCTCAGACGGAATCAAAAGCAGACGAATCGGAAAGTAAGCATTTCCCATTTCTCACAGGAATGTAAAATACTGCCCATAGGTTGCCATTCCCAAACGACTGTCGTCACAGCAATTCAAAATGCTGTTAAACCCTTTAACGGTAACCTTTTACCATGTTTGGCAACCCGTTTAATTGTTTTGGAACCTTTCGCATTTCGTTATCTGCACCTTGAACACAATGGGTACTGCGATTAATTCAATCAGAGATGCCGTAAGGCAGGCCATTCCAAAGTCCTAATTGGCATGCACATCCCTTTCAGCCAAGTGGAAAGCGCGTACGCCTTCGAAGCCTCGCTTGCAGACTAAGCTACGTGACAACTTCGTAACTTCCTTTATGTGAGCACAACCGTGCGTTCACATGCTTCATATCTCTCAGGTGTCAGCTTAGCAAGGAATACATTGGAATATATTGGAGACATGTGTGAGCGCGTATTCACAAACGCAATAAACTCGCAGGTGAATTTCCCAGATACCTGAAACCTGTTTGCATTCAGCACAACCACGATTTACCAGGCCATGCATGGTAAGTGCATGTACAACAACGCGGCTATCCAATAGACATAAAATTTAGGAAGTTTCACAGCACGGGCAGCACGCCTAGCGCCATGGCGAAATACATCAAGCACTGGCCGCATAACGCGCACCATGTATCTACGCGTGGAACCACCAATATGTAAGAGTGATCATTGCATTTTGTCCTTTCCTCTGGACACACCGTGGCTTGCAGAGAACCGTCAAATAGGAAGGGATTTTACTCGTATTGGCTTTACGAAGCTGCGTGATTGAGTCTTTCAGATCACTTTGATCCCTGTACCGAACCAGGTCACTTTGGAACAGAAGTGGCTTCTGCTCAAAAGCGAGCTCGTGCAGTTACTGAACAAATTTGCTCCTCTTGGGAAACCCCGATGGCGGAGGAAGTAGGTGGACAGTTCGATAAATAGGCGCAATGCTGAGTGCAGAAAATATCAAGAAACTCGGGGCTTCCGACGTTGGCTGCAATATAAAAGGTGTCGAAACGTGGCGATTAAGTTGTAGCGCCTGGCGAAATACCCATATGAGGTTAGGTTGGCCAAATTTGCGGAACAAATCCCAAGTGGTATTACAGTTAGGTCTAATCAAAGGCTTCTCTAAGAGAGGTGGTCGGCTGTCTAACCACGGTGGACGGCAGCAAGGCTGCAGACGACGTCGATAAAGTAGAAACGCTGCTACGTGTCTACCAAAATCTACATCGGAAGGATAGTGGGTCAAGTTTGCCATCACAGTCGCACTGTTCGAGCAGCTATACAATGCGGGAACTTATTCTCAATGTGCCAGAGGTCTTCACAATGCTGGCCAGTTTGAACCCTTATAAACCAGGTGGCCCTGACAGTGTGCATCCTGGCATAGTTAAGTCACCGGCTAATATCCTTCGGTATCCTGTCGCTGAGTTATTCAACCAGTCTCTTTAAGGAGGCACGCCGCCACGTAATTAAAAGGGAGCGACCATGGTTACCATCCACAACAGGGTTCTAAGTCGGTGCCTCCTAACTATAGACCTGTTACTTTGATCAGCGTCGTGTTGAAGTGCTTGGAAAAGCTTATAAGAAATAAGATCTTTGAGCCCTTGACTGAGCACAATATAATAGAGCGGAATAGCATGGCTTTCTTAAAAAGAACTCGTGGCTCACCAATTTATTGTGCTTGTTAGATGAGATTACCAGATGTCTTGATCGTAGGATGTCGGTGGATGTGTGCCATCTGAACTTCATCAACGCCTTTAGCTCAGTAAATCATCGATTTTAATTGAGTAACTAACATGGTTTGTATTGCATCCACGACAATTACTGTGGCCCTCTGAATGCTTACGTGGTAGAACCTTCAGAGTTATCGTTGGGGAAGCGAGTTCTAGTTTGGGCCATGCCTACAACGGTGTTACCCAAGGTTCGGCACTGGGTCCATTGTCGTTCCTTATGTTTATAAATGACCTGGCTCCGCTTCTTGTGGATCCCTGCTACATCTTCGCAGTTGACTTGAAGCTAGTAAGTAGGGGAAACCGAGCGAAATTGGCTAAGGACACCATTACTGTGATGAATTGGTCGAGTCAATGGGATCTACCCCTAAATGTCAACACATGTCAACTGTTGACCAATAGTGGTAGCAGCATTGTAGTTCAGTATCCTGCGGGATGGTTTTCATTGCTGTGTACTGATGAATCCCGCGATCTAGGCGGCATCATAGTGAATAATGTTAAGCCTTCGGCACAGTGTCCCCATGCTGCCAATAAAGCACGTCAAGAGATATTTAGTATTAGGAAGGCGCTGAGTAACACTAAAGCAAAAGTGTTCTTGCCGTTTTAAAAAGCAGTGGTTAGGCCATAACTTGCGTATTGTGTTCAGGCCTGGGCGCTGTACCTCCGTAGTGATGTCAGGTGTCTAGAAAAGATTCAGCAACTTGCGACCAGGAGGATGGTAGGTCAACGAGGGTAGTCGTACGAAGATCGCCTAAGTAGCTTGAGATTATTTTCTTTGGAACTGCGTTGGTTGAGAGGGGAGTTGATAGAGACGTTAAAGATCATTAAGAGCCTTAGTGGTATTAGCCCCACCCATCTGTTGAGGTTGTTTATGTCCGACCACCTGCGCGCGCATCGTCTGAAGCCCAAACAACATAAAGCTCGTTTGGACATTAGGGCAAAACTTTTACGAACCGAGTAGTTAACATCTGAAATAAACTTCCGTCTGATTTAGTGGGGTGAGCCTGTAGAAGCCTTCAAAGCAGGCTTAGATAAGTGTTTGTCTATCCCTATTTCCAGTGATATTGTAATTGTACTGGGATATATAGTGTATCTTGATGCTGACACATGGAAGTGAAAAGATTTCTCTTGTTCTTTCTTTGTTCCTTTGCGGAAGCCAGAAGTCTATCCAACGTCGACTTGTCGAGGGCCGTTTCCTTTACCGGCACAAGAAGCCAGACGCTCGTTAGGCGAATGCTTCTAACGTCCGTTTGGCCTGACCTGACCTACTTTTCTATACATTTAATGCTGAGTCTTTATTCTATTGGTTCAGTAATTTTCACCATGGAGGTTATAAATCCAGCTTCCGACATCCAGGTTAGTAGCGTTAATCTCCTTATTCCTCCTTTTCGCGCAACTAATCCTAGGGCCTGGTTCTCGCAGATAGAATCGCAGTTCTTCTTACGCCTTATTAAGTCTGGTTACATTAAGTTCCACTATGTCGTAGCCGCGCTCCCTCTGCATGTTATCGACGACCTGGATGATATTCTAGATCTGCACGATGATCAGAAAAGTTATGGACCGATTAAAGACGAAGCTGTGAAAAGAACAGGCTTGTCCGATCGACAAAGTGCAACAGAACTCTTAAGCGAAACGCAATTCGGTGACATCAAGCCGTCTCAGTTGCTAAGAAAAATACAGAGCCTAGCAAAACCCACCACTGTAGATGACAATTTTCCCCGGGAGATGTGGTTACAACGACTGCCCCTCGAAATGTGTCACGTGCTTTCCGCTAATGGCGATGATCCACTGTCCCTGTTGGTTGACACCGCCGACCGTATCTAAGAATCTTACGCCCAAGTTTCCCAGGTCCAATCGACCCCTGATGTTGAGTTAGCAGAACTCAGGGCGCAGATGGCCGAGTTTAATAAACGACTGGCAGGCATTTCAGGTTTCGTATCTAGCCGCCGACCTCGTCCAAGAAGTTGAACTCGTTCTCGTTCCACTTCGAAGTCACCGCCTAGACCATTGTATTGATGGTACCACAAGCGATTTGGTCCGCAAGCTAGATCATGCCGTTCCCCTTGTTCCTTTAGGCCCGAAACACAGGGAAGCGGACCGACCAGCAAGTAGGGGCGACGGAAGTCGCTGGTCATCGCAGTCGCCTTTTCTTCGTTGCAAACCGGAAAACAGGATTATGCCACCTCGCTGACAGGCGCAGAATTTGCTCTTATCCCACGCCATCCCACTGAGGTTACTGAGAGGTGATTAGCTCTTTGCGCTTAGCTAAATGAACCATTATTCGAGTGCATGGTCAACGCGCACGCGCGCGCGCTCAATCTTGACTTACGACGATCTTTTAAATGGGTATTCCTCATTGCAGCGATTCAAACACCCATCCTCGGACCTGCTTTCTTGCATCACTATGGCCTGCGTGTATGTACAAAGCAACACGGTCTCGTCAGCCGTTTGACGAGTCTCTCTGTCGTTCGGACATTGACCGATACTAAGTCAATCAATCCAGTATAGGCGACTCAGGTGAGCCCATCCATCGGGCAAAGGTGTCTCGACCGTTTTCCATAGATTTTTCATGCTGTCACTCCGCTGCCCGCCAAAACCGAAGTCATGAAACCTAATATCCCTACGAAAGGAGCGCGTGTTGTTGTTAAGGCCGGACGACCCAGACCGGATAAACCGTATCGCGAAAGCCGAATTCGAGCACATGCCTGAACTAGGTATAGTTAGACTTTCGAAGAGTCCGTGGGCGTCGCCGCTTCACATGGTGCCTAAAAGGGCAGGACCTTGGCGTTCATGCGGAGACTACCGCGCTCAGAACAACGTAACTGTTCCTGACCGGTATCCCACCCCGCACATTCAGGACATAACGGTTAACGTACGAGATGCCCGTGTGTTCTCGAAAATTGATATGATACGCGCTGACCACCAGATCCCGGTCGCGGACGAAGGCATAGGTAAAAGCGCTGTCATTACACCTTTCGGTTTGTTCGAATTTCTTCGCATGCCATTGGGTTTGCGAAATGCAGCGCAAAACTTTCAGCGTTTTATAGATACCGTCACCCGTGGACTGGACTTTGTCTATGCTTGCGTCGACGATATATTAGTAGCCAGCGCATCCGAGGAGGCTCATCGAGAGACTCTCAAGAGCCTCTTTGAAAGCCTAGCTGCTAATAGTAACACTGTCATTTCAGATAAGTGTACCTTACAGCGACCGTCTATAGAAATCATTGGTCACCGCATTGATCAACATGACATAAGGCCTTCAGACGACAAGGTCCATGCTATCCGTGACTTTCCGCTTCCGAACACGGTAGCTGACATACGCCGTTTTAACGGCGTGATCCGAGGTCCGGAACTTCTTGGGGATCTGGGGTTGGAGCGAGAAAAAGTTTTTGCCCGGGACCGGACATAACCCACAAGGACCTACGGAGAACATGGCTGTACAACAAATGGATACAAATACACCCACTACCACGACCGTTGTCCAGTAATGATAGCTGGACACGAGGCCTTCACATTCCTAAAAGTAAACGTAAACCTGAAAAATCCAGACGCAAGAACCTGGCGGTTTGCTCACCTGAACACACAATGATGACTAAGGTCTCACCCTGCATGGGCCTCAAACATTCTGGCCGCCCGACCAAACATACCTAATCAACTAACAGAGGAAATTGAAAGTCAAATGACTGCGGATAACCGAGGGTGAAATCAGTCGGCGTGCTGCTCTGCCAGTTTCACACTAGTGTACCTACGGTTTTCTGACGGTGTTCCAGGAAGTGGTGGGTTTTCGCCTGGCAAGCGTTCTCCCTATAAAAAGCCACAAATGTCCGCTTAACAACACTGCGATGTGGCGGATGTGACTCGCCACAGAATAAAGTGACTGCCCACAACTACATACTGGCAAGTCGATTAGAATCATAATTTAATATTTTCCTGGCACGTTCAAGAGTAAGATATTCCCTGCTTATATGTATCGTTTTCACTACACATGTAATGCTTAGACTGATTACACTACACACGCTAGAACCCAACGTGCCGTCCTGCATTGACGACTTCAATCCTCATGCCTTATTTTACAATTTTCAAAGTCTGTATAACTTTCGGCTTACTGCCGAGTACATACATATCAACTTGTTTGTTGCGAAACATAATTGCATGTAAATGTTGATCATGCCTGGTTTAGTATGTCCAGACAAATTCGAGAATATACTATTTATTAATTACTATCGCCGATTTCTTCTGTCTTGGGCTGATTTACTTAGCCCGCTGACCGACCTAGTAGGTCTCAAAAGAACGAGAAGCTAGAACTTACCCCAGCCGCTATTAAAGCCGGCCATGCGAGTAAAATGCTCTAGCCACCAGAGTTATGCTTCATCATTATGACGCCAAAGCACCGCGTGGCATTGCTGTTGATGCATCGAACAGCGCTATCGGCTCGGCCTTACAGCAGATTACTAATGATGTTGGAAGCCACTTGCTTTCTATTCGAGACGCTTGCAACCAGCAGCACTTATGTACAGCACATTCAGCCGAGAATTGCTGGCTTTTTACTTGACGATCTGGCACTTCCCACACGTCCTTGAAAGTAATCACTTCCTCATGTTTACCGACCATGAGCTATTAACTTTCGCCTTTAGAAATAAATCCGATCGACACTCACCACTTGCCGTTCGTCAGCTGGATCTCATCATCCAATTTTCAACCGATATTGGACACATTTCTGGTCAACAGAATGTTGTCACTGATGATATCACAACAGTGTCTGCAATTAGCCCTGCCCAGCCAATAATCGATCTATCTGAAATGGCAGCTGCGCAACCAACTCTTCTAAGTTCTACCGAGCATTTTGATGCTTTCCAGAAGATATCCCCACCACCTGCTATCATGCGATGACACAACCTTATGTGACACCTCTACAGGACGAACTCGGCACGTCGTTCCGGAAAATTTTCGTCTTCTTATTTTGTTATGCTTCACAACAATGCCCATCCAGGCATTAAAGTCACGGCCAAACTCATATCCGATCGCTAGGTTTGGCTTGCGATGCAACGTGATCACACGCGTTGCGCACGCACTTGTTTCATGTGCCAGCAAGCCAAGATCCAGCGGCATGTATCCGCTCCACTTGGTTGCTTCCCGCCCGTTTCAACGCGAGCAGCCCTTGTCCTTCTCGACTTAGTTGGACGGTGTGCCCCATCTAAAGGAGTGGTCTACATTTTGAACATGCTCGATCGTTGCACCCGTTGGTCCGAAGCCGTCCCCGCTCCTGATGTAGCTGCGGAAACCGTTACGCGCACATTTGTCGAGCGTTGGTTCTCTAAACCTGGCTTTCCAGCCACGGTGTCTGACGACCGCAGTCGACACTACGAAGCTTCGACTTTCAACGATCTTCATAAGGTCATTGGTTGCCGACACATTCCTCTACCGCCTATCATCCACAGGCGAAAGGCACGGTGGAACGTTTCCACAGACAGCTGAAAGCTTCACTCAGCGCTGCTAATGCTCTGAGTTAGACTGCAGCACCGCGCATGATACTACTTGGCATCCAATCGTCCCTCAAGACCCATCTACATACGTTCAGCGCTGAAAGGGTGTATGAACAACCCCTACGTTTACCTGGGGGCCTTCTTCTGACAATCCCAAGGATCCCCGTTCTGACGCAAAATACGCTCGGCCGCTAGCCACGAGCATGCATCTGGTCAAGTTTACTAACACCAGAAAACAACAGCACAAGTCATTCGTGCCTCAAGCTCTGCAGAATTGCTTGTTTGTTTTCCTCCGTGTTGATGGTATCCTTATATCACTTGTGCGACCGTATGAAGGTCCGTTCAAGCTTCTACAACGTAAAAAACGTGTATTTATCATCGACTGATACTGCAGGCATGAAGCCGTTACCATTGACCGCCTCAAGGTTGCCCGCATGGAAGCTGAGCTCGATGCCCAGGTCTGCTCACCTTCCGCCGAATCCACGCAGTCTATGACGACAGCTACGCCGTCTCCTAACGCTACTGACTCCAAGGAGAAAGAGGCAACTGAGTCTTCTACATTGGCTCCATCTATTTCCACCGAGCCGGGCGGCTAATCCTACCCTACTCCCCGAGCCACACGATCCGAAAAAACGCGTAAGTCGACAAAATCGGCACCCGAACAGCAGAAGTCGACTAGGTCATACGGGCCAGTTCACTGACCAGCGCGTTTGTAAGATTAGCTTTCCATCCGCTTCTCTTTTCTCGCTTTTAGGTTTCTGGCCAACCCGGTACGAAAACAACAAAAAAGTCCACAACGTTTTGAAAACCTAAAAATATTTTTGTCGGTACTCCACCATTCGGCAACTGCCACTTTCGTGTTTGCTCTCCACCATGGTCACAATATATATTTTTGCTTTCGTTTCATTTGTAAACCGTGACGTACGTGCTGAAAGCGAACAATTGCCATTCACAACCAACATCTGACGGTTGCGCGGTTGCAAACATTTGACACTAACCAGTTCCCCACATTTTGTGTTTTTGGCACCTTTAAGGAGTACACGGGTGGGCGTTTGCTTGGGTCCGAGCGCATTAGTGCTCCCCAGCAGCTGCAACCGATTTCAACACGTCCTCCGCAGAAGGATGACTGGCGATGGACCGTCTTCATGTATCGCGAAGGGCCACTCACGGTTTCTCTTCTAGGAGAGAGGCTGTGTAATAACATGGAGATTCCCTTGCTTGCCGTGTAAATCAATCCTAAGTACTATTAAACCATGGTATTCGCATGTATTAGGGACTTTGTCTTTGGACTTCGAATAGAACGCCGGTTCTGCGATCGCACTCAACGCCCTACCACATACTTTCTATCTAATCATCATCAAGTGCCTTATTTTTAGCCTTAAGATTTAACATCCTTCTAATAAACACTTTGCAGCCTAAGTTCGAGTGTTCTGCCGCACGCCTCTGGGTGGCCATTCAAAGTTGAATATCGGATATAGCGTTAGACCAAAGCGCTGTAGTCAGGTTTACCTCATATGGAATATCCTGGTGCGCATTAGCGTCGGAAGACCGCAGAGCGCGAGGGAGGTTTAATTGTACGTATACGTAGGTTCGGATCGTGAACCAAGCAGACAGTGATACACACAATCACAATATAGTGGCTACCAAAGGAGAACCACGGAAGGCGAGCTCGACACCAATCGTTAAATCTATCTAGCTAAGTAATACAAGTTGTACAATAACTGCAGCCCACTAGGTAAGCGTGGAAAAGAAAATACAAGCAAATTATTTAAAATCGCTACAAGCTCTGTAAAAGACAGAGATGGCGCGATCTACATCCATTGTGAATACGAAACCAAAGCACTTCGGATCAGTCACCCATTCCCAAGACAACATAAACTACACGGACTTCCAGAATCTCCTTCCAGTTGCGTATGACGCCCACCTCGAACCAATGTGATCAACTCGTGCAAGCCTGTAGTCAGGAATAGGTACTTTGGAGTTTTTGATTTCTGGGGACAACCATGTCTCCGCAGACGTTATAAGGTCCGGGATGAGCACTGACGCAAGATGCGCAACTTCATCTAGTTTGTTACTCAGAGCGTGCACTTTCGCGAACAATACATGCAATCCAGCTGTTAATCTTAATGTCTGGGAAGGACGAGGACTGACTGCTAACGCGTTCTCTGCATTTTCCAAACCACGCGATAATCCTCAATACACAACATCGGTTCCACCGTTCGCACGGCAAGTTCCCAATTCATCAACTGCAATCTCCATTTTAACGCGGTCCTCCCGGGATAGATCCCGTAACATGTGAAACGGCTCCTCCCGAGGCACGAAGTGCGTCGATGGATCCGACGGCCTTCAGCGTCACTTTAGCATACATCCTTAAGGGGACGTTCGTTGGAAGAATCTTCAAGTTTTCGGCCAAGACGAAAAGCAGAGGGGATAGTAGTTCCCAGTTCCTCTCATCGAACATGAGGGAGACCACTCGTTTTAGAACTAATTGAGCATCTAAAATTCTCTCTGTTGCTGTTGTTTTATCCGACTAAAGCGAGTTCATTATGATGAGACAACATCTCCGCTTGGGGTCTATGGCGGTCTCGGAGATCGGTGGCTTAGAAGGCGGCTTTGCATCGAGCAGTTTCTCCAAGTGGTCGATACTACGATGAACTGATTTCAGCTCGCGTGTTGGAGGTGACGTTGTATCTTCTACAGCCTAGGCTTCTACTTATGCCCAACATGAATCCGGCTCGCGGAAGCATCCGCCGTGTTCTCCTAGAAGACAGTCACAAACGTCTTGGACGGGGCTTGCTGAGCTGGTCACTAGACGTTCGTGACTCCGACAGTGGGACAGGAATGTGGTTAAATACTGACGGAAGGGCACAGAGAAGGAAAAGAAGAAGGCCAATTTCAGGAAACAGTCGGTTGGAGATCGGAGTGACTACTAGCGGAGCGAGGAGTAAAAGTAAATAAACCAGCCTGAACACTCTGGGTGTTGACTAAAATAAGACAGTAGTCTACAATGATACCAACAGAGGATGCTCTATACAGTTGAAGATACTCATAAAAGTTGTTAAGATACCGCAACAAGTGATATGCAATCAGCCGTCGCAGAAAGAACATTGAACTGCCGTTGAACGGGTAGGGACACCTCTACCACAATCTAGACAGTTGGACTATAAAGTCCAAAGGAACTGCGGATAGCGACATCTTGTTGAGCGTTCTGGTCCATTGAAGTATTTTGATCTAAAGAAGACGAATCAAACTCGTTTTGATGACTCATATGTGTACTATTTGGACTTCATCTGCTATGACGTCCAAATGCTTGTCAGGTTTTGAAGGAGTTACTTGGCTCTCTAAGGCCTTGCAGTGCACCATCAGCTATGGGTGGACACAGCTTGCTGTGGAGTCGGCCATGAGTTGTGCGAATTTCTGCTGCCATCCAACGTTCCGGGTTTAGGTTTCTTTTGCGATTTGTACCGCGTTACGATAAGCAACAGACGATGTCTTGTCGGACTGCCTGCGCTCAGTCCGGCCGCTCCTCTTGCTCAAGCTGAGATAAACATCGCTGCTGTCTCGCTACCAACTCCTTGCCTTATCTCATGTGCTTCTGGCGCAGCTACCCCAACGGGTAAGCGTAGTCGAGCACCGTCCACCTCATCTACAGAGACGCCGGCGGTTGTTGACTAGACAGAAGAGCCTAAGATCAAGACGTACGCAGAGGTGGTGAAGGAAAACGTACGAAATGTTGAACGTAAAAGCAAGGCAGGAGTTAGGCTAAAATCCAAGTCGTCATCATCTCAATCGCAGTTGAATTTGGTTCTCGATAGAGTCTGTCAACTGGAGAAACTGCTTAAGGATGGCCCGCCTGTTCTGAAGCCGAAGATCCATGAGAATGCCAAATCGCCATCTCGCGACCGCTGCCTTATCATCGTGAATGCAGCCGAGTCCACCAAGGCCACCCCAGCTGAAAGGATTGTAGATGACCAGGAGTTCCTACAACGGATGATCTCTTTACTGTTCGATGAAGGAGAACAAGGAATCAACATTGTTTCAGCTTTCCGCCTCGGCAAGAAACAGGAGGACTCCTCAAAGGTTCGTCCACTTAAACTTGTATGTCAAAATGATGACAAGGCCCGTAGCATTCTTCGACGAGCTCCGCGTCTTAAAGGTGAATCATTTTATGTATTACGAGGTCTTTCCCCGAAGAATCGCGTGAAAATGAAACAAGCGGTTGACGGACTCAGATCTCGCCGAGACAACGGTGAAACGGATTTAATTATTGTGGATTTTCGCGTGGTCCGAAAGGTGCCCAAATTCGCCAGAAACCACTTCTTGTCATACCCAGGCGGTAGAGTTGAAGAACGGATTGCACTTAATTTCCTCTAATGTGCGCAGTATTCGAAGCGAACTCGCTGAAAATCAATCTTTTGCCTCAGCATATCATCCTGACATAATGGCTTTCACCGAGACCAGGATGTCCGCGGATATCCTGGACTCGGTAGGTCAGATCCCCGGGTATCACCTCTGCCGGGCTGACCGCAAAGGAGGAATATCTGGTAGCGGGGTGATACTGTACTGGAATGCAGACCTCAAGGCTCACCTAGTTGAAGCTACTTGTGATGGTAATGGGGATTTCGAAACCTTGTGATGCCGGGTTCATGATGGATGCAGATCAATGGTGGTATGGGTTGTTTACAGAGCTTCATTGGGTTTCGGAGCTCTGCTGCTGGATTCAGTTAACATGCATGGTGGGGGAAAGGATTGTGTACTATTCAGTGACTTCAATACCCCAAGTTTCAACTGGGATTTGCTGCATTGTGCTAATTCTTCAGACGTTTTCGCTGCGGAATTTTTGGAAACCGTTCTCGAGTGTAACCTATTTCAACATGTTACTGTGCCTATCCGTATATTTGTTGGACAAACCCCCGTATTCTCGATCTTGTGCTTTCCCCGACGCAATCAGATGTCGTAGACATTACCACTCTTCCGCCTATTGGTAATAGTGCTCACTGTATTGTTTCATTCCTCTGGACTCGACGCCTCACTCTTCACAACCAAGATAGTTTCCGCAGAAATTTCTGGCGTGCCGATCCAATCCGCCTGCAAGCGGCCGCTAGCGCTGTGGACTGGAATATCCCTCTATCCTCGGACCCAGATGAGGAGTGGAACCTTTTGTACTCCAAGCTGATTTCCCTTGTTGAGCAGGTTGTTCCTATTTGCAAAAGGCGAACGTTTACCAGAGGCCCTCCATGGATAGACCGAGAATTGAGGTGCTTAATGTCCAAAAGACGTAAATTATGGGACCGATTCAAGCTCACACACTGCGCGCTTGACTATTCGGAGTACAAATTGATCAGAAATGACTGCATCATGGAGAAACATCAGAAACGGCATCAGTATGAACGCAGTTTGGCTGTGCAATCCAGGACGACACCGAAGGCACTCTACTCTTACTTGAAAAGAAGTACCAAAGCTGGCAGTGGCATTCCTGCCCTGTTTTCTGCAGAGCAGGGCAGTTTACTTGACGACGATGGAACGAAAGCCAGTTTACTGGCCAAGCAATACTCATCTGTTTGCTCGATCGAGACGCGGTTACCAGATGACACCGCGCCAATCCACTCTTCTTCGTTGCAGCACATAGAAATGAGTGTAGCTGACGTGGACAAAAGCCTTCATGAATTAGATCCGAACTCCTCGTCGGGTCCTGATGGGCTGCACCCGCTGTTCCTCAAGACCGTGGCGGACTACATTGCTGCTCCTGTCTGTCAGATATTTCGTTACTCCCTGGAAGCTGGACGACTCCCGGTTGCTTGGAAATTGGGGACCGTTAAACCTATATACAAAGGAGGGGATCGTCAAAATCCTGCAAACTATCGACCTATCTGCCTAACGTCCGTACTGTGCAAGTTAATGGAAAGGATTCTCAAGCGCGCCCTGCAGTATCACTTCGAGAACCTTGACATACTCTCCTGTACCCAGCATGGTTTTCGGCGGGCACGCTCATGTACCTCGAACCTGCTTGTTGCTAGGGAAAACTGGGCGAGGTCGTTAAATGCTAGGAAACGATTAGATGCGGCTTTTGTAGGCTTCAACAAGGCGCTTGACAAGGTCCTACATGAAAGGCTCCTTCTTAAACTCCGAGGTACCGGTGTCTCTGGGAATATCCTTTCTTGGATCGCTGATTTTTTAACTGGCCGGACCTTGCAAGGAAGGTGATTGGATCCCACTCCACTCCTGTGCCAACGACTAGCGGTGTTCCGCGAGAGTCAGTACTTTGTCCAGAACTTTTCAAAATATCCATCAATGACCTCCCATCAGAGCTTCAGTTGGATGGCATGGTTTACGCCGATGACATGAAGTGGTGGATGGTGGTATCCTGTCTTGAGGATGCTGACAGATTGCAAGCGTCATTGGACATTTCACACGACTTGTCAGTCGACTGGCAGTTGTCCATAAATTGTGAAAAATGCTCAGTTCACCCATAGGCGCCCACGAACCGTTCGGGATATACCGTATTGGTGGGGTGTTACTCAGAAACACCATTCTTGAAAAAGATCTCGGTGTGCTTTTCTCACATGATTTACGGACCGCAGAAGACACACTACGGTGGGCTGCCGCTGCCAACAGGATGTCCCGTGCCATACGGAGAGCCTTCTCGCGACTGCCTCCGGATATCTTCAATATCCTGTTTACTCTCATGTGCGCCCGATCCTTGAATACGGACAACCCGCCATCTGTCCTCTTATCAAGTTCGAGTGTAACATGACTGAGAAGGTACAGCGGCGTGCCTCGAAATCCATACTGGAGTTAAGGGACTTTCCTCACCCTCTTCAACCACAGCGGATGCATTTGTTCTCCCTGGAATATCGCCGACGTAGATGTGATCTGATTTTTACTAGACGAATTCTGATGAGGGAAATGGGGATGGAGCTACAAGCGTTCTTTCAAGTCAACACAAATAGTTCCACTCGGGGGCACAACTGGAAACTATATAAACCCAGAAGACTCAGAGTTCACTCCACCGTCACTCTATCAACCCGCATTGTCAATGACTGGAACGACTTGTCGAAACATATGGTCGACGCGCAGACAGAGAAATCTTTCAAGCGATTTATGGATTCTCACTTGATGATTAAACTGGGACCCTGCTTCATCCAATGTAGCTGTTGCGGCCCCTTGTGGAATACCGTCTAGTAGCGACTCACCGCATCCACGCAAGGATCGGTAAGTGAAAGAGCTGACAAAGGACTTTCTTTCTGCTCTCTACAATCCAATGACCAAATGATGTATCCACAACCTGGCTTGCTTACATGAGGACACTGTATCTCTAGTCCTTAATTATGCAGCCCAGTTACACTACTTTACTGTGAACTACCAGCGGTTATACCATTTCGTATATAAAATCCATTCCACGCGGCTCATTGACATAACATGACATTTACGCTGGGACACTTGGCCGTCGCCGAGGTTATCTTAATATGCTACTAGACGCCTTTCAGGGGCGATATTGGGGAGTGAGCTGCAGATCTTCCAAGCTCAACCACGCCTGATCAAACACCGGGGCCACATCTTGCCCTTATACACACCTCGGCGGAACCATATCCGGTCCGATATCGCGTTATCCACACGGATCGTGAATGAGTGGAACAATCTTTCTGAACGTGTGGTAAGTGCCCAGACAAAAGAATGTTTTAGAGAACGATTGGACAAGTACACGCTGAGCATGCCTGGATTCCGCTATATTTGCTGTAGCTGCAACAATCCCTCAAAGGAACACAGTTTAGAATCGACAGGCCACCCAGCCAAGGAACGGGAGGTGATGGAGCTGACACGCGCCTTCCCTTCTACTCTCTACAACTCTAGGTTTCAAGGTTATTCCCCCCAAGGTTCGGTTCTGGGTCCATTGCTGTTTCTTATGTTTATAAATGACCTGGCTCCTCTTCTTGAGGATCCCTGCTACATCTTCGCAGATGACTCGAAGCTAGTCAATAGGAGAAAGCAAGCGACATTGGCTAAGGACACCATCACTGTGGCGAATTGGTCAAGCCAATGGAACCTACCTCTAAATGCCAACAAATGTCAACTATTGACTATTAGTGGTAGCTGAATTGCAGTTCAGTCTTCTGTGGGATCTCTATCATTGCGGTGTACTGATGAAGCCCGTGATCTAGATGTCATCGTAGCGAACAATTTTAAGCTTTCGGCACAGTGTCGCCACGCTGCCAATAAAGCACGACACGAGTTACTTCGTCTTAGGAGGGCGCTGAGTAACACTAAAGCAGAAGTATTCTTGCCCTTATATAAAACGGTGGTCAGGCCACATCTAGAGTACTGTGTTCAGGCCTGGTCACCTTACCTCCGGAGCGACATCATTTGTATAGAAAAGATTCAGAAACTTGCGACCAGGATGATTGAAGGTCAACGAGGGAAGTCTTACGAAGATGGTCTAAGTCGCTTAGGATTATTTACCTTGGAACGACGCAGGTTGAGAGACGATTTGATAGAGACGTTTAAGAACATTAAGGGACTTAGTGGTATTAGTTCCACCCATCTGTTTAAGTTAACTACGTCAGACCATCTGCGCGGGCATCGCCTGAAGCTCAAACATCACAGAACTCGTTTGGATATCAGGGCAAAGTTTTTACGAACCGGGTAGTTAACTACTGGAATAAACTTCCTTCTGATTTAGTAGAGGCTGAGACCGTAGTAGCTTTCAAAAGGGGCTTAGACAATTGTAGGTCCATCCTTTTTCCAGAGCTATTGTAGTTGTACTGGTATATTTAGTGTATTTTGATGCTCGCATATAAAAATGCAGAGATTGCTCTTGTTATTACTTCATTCCATTGCAGAAGCACAAAGAGACAATCCAGCTTTGAAGTGCCGGGGGCCGCTTCACTTACCGGCACAAGAACTGGAGGCTCGTTAGGCGGAAGCCTCTATCGTCCATCTGACCTGACCTGACCTGACATGCTAATTATTATGCTACTGCGACACTGGCGAAAGGCTCGCTCCGTTCCACGCTGTACGGTTTCTGCCCCCTTGCACTGCGATTGCTAAACCTATTCGTAAGTCATGTACTGTATTTAATATGCCTTATAGAACCACGGTTTCAGGATGATTCGTTTTGTTGATTCCCTTCTCTTAGCCTTTATTCACGTGGCCGGTAGAGCAGAGACTGCTAGTGCAAGCCGCGTGGGCATTGATTGGTTAACTGTTACGTGATTCGTGTGTATTGATTTGGTTCTTCTCGGTTTCAAATCGCTTCTGCGAACTCCATCCTGGTTCAACGACGCATTGAAGAAGGAACACACATGGGAATTTTCCTACCGCTGCTGTCCAAATGGGAAAATTGAATAATACTTTTCTGTCCAGACCGTGAGCGTTTAGGTTTAGTTGTTCGGAGGTATTCATGGTGTTTGTTTTGCGTACGACGTAACTTTACTTTATGCCTTCGTATCTCGTTTGGTACAGACACCGTGATG
>OX104068.1:60763145-60913658 GCA_944474145.2 Dicrocoelium dendriticum
GTTAATCGTAAGCTTGACGGAAGGACAAGGAGCAAAACACCCTACGGGGAGAAAGCTGTTTGAGTAAAAACATTCACTGTTCGAGAGTGGAGTGGCTAGGTCTTAAAAGTTCGCTTAGTGAAGCGCTGTCAAGTGTTGTTATGTACCGTATCTGTCGATTAAAAGTACCGGGTGAGCTGATTCGTCACAAGCACATCTTTCCCCGGGCGATTGCTCTAGTCACATTTAAGCTCCACTAAAATCGAGTGATGATGAGAATAAAATATACTAACAGATAAAGGCAGCAACCGCAGCGAAGAGAACTGAAAGTAACGGCAGGGCTGTCTGGAAATCTCAGCGGAGAAAACGTGAGAAAGGTGCCAGCGAAAGGTACAATTGGGAGTGAAAATGGAATCACACTTACCAGACCAATACCTTCCAATGCGCTCATTGCGATGCAGAAACCAATAAGTGTGTCTTTTACATTTGTGTACGCATCGAAAGAGGTATATGGACGGAGGCCAGAGGTGAATAGGTAGGCGAAAATCAGTATGGTTCCAAACAGAGTGGCCACGTTCGCTACCACAGAGAGCAGCGCGAGAGCCCGCATGTTTTCGCATAGGCACATCGGTACCAAGATAGCTGCGACGATGAAACCGACAAGGTAGAAATTTAGAGCCAAGTTAGGAGCAAAAGCGCCCACAAACTAAAATGGAAAGGAGACGATAATCTTCAACCGATGCTATGTAGATGCGAATAAATGACGGCAGTCCTAATAATGATACTCGAAACACTAATCTAAAGTAGTAAAAAATGCATCAGTATTAGGCTGGCATTTCTTACTGACCCTTGGATACCACGCGACCACCGCCAGTCGCGTGAGGTTGCTGAGTTTTAAAAAAGAAGCTTGGTGGACCAGTCTGATTCAAGAAATAGAAAAGGCGCGAGCAGTAGGCAAATATCGCAAGCTAATCCAGCTGATCCGCACCACTGGTCCCAGGAAACTAGGCGTCAGTGAAACAAGCATAGACAGCGCGGGTGCCATGATACACAATAAGGAGCGCCGTATGACTCGTTGGGCGATTTTCAAGATCAGTTCGCTTGGCCGCTTCCTCCGGACATCTTCCTATTCATGTGATGCAGGATGAGCCATGGACGGTTAGTTTAGAACAGCGGTTCTCAATCTTTTATTGTTCTTACCCACAAAGCGAGCTCACCGTAAAAATTACCCACATAAATTTTAGTTTAAAAAATGAATTACCTGTTAAACATTGCATTTTTGCATTAAATAATAGAAAATGAATGTCGTTTTTAAATAAGTTCAATCATACAAAGAAGGAAAAGCACTTATTTTCGGACATGGTTAAACAAGCCAGATGTGATATACTCAATGTGACGATTGGTACTGATTTGCTCTATCAATTTCCGGTACATATGGTGCGGTTTGGGCTAATGCACGTCTTAATTCGTACTCCAAGTTCATTCGGTTCCTTGCTTTGGTGTGTGAACATGGACGGATGTCACTGGCTTCTAATTTGTTTCAACCATCCCTTCCAAGTCCTTCCTGGATGACAGGGTATCATCGTCACTCTGTATCGATACACCCTGAACACTAATCGCCTGTTTTGTTCGTTCTAACTTATGAACATTAGCTCCCGCTTTTACCTGGTCGATTGACCTATGCTCCTACCTCAGTGTTCATTCAACTATGTAATTCGACCAGGCGAACGACTGCTTGACTCAAAAGAACAACGATCGACGAGCGAACAGTTAGAGGCACCATCTATCTGCGATATTTTGCAGTTAATAAAAATTAGTATTGAAAATTGTCTAATTCACTAACCACTCACCAATGATTAGTCAGTGATGGCTAATGAACAATGAGTAGGTAGTTAATTACGTGTTTTGACAGATTGTTTTGTTCTAATTTTGCTTGGTAACAGATTGACGACCTAATCCTACTACTTATATTTATCCTCGGTAAAATCACATTTCATGTAGTATTTTCCTTTTGTAAATTTCAAAATAGCAAGAAGAGAAAACATTTTAACAGGATACGCCGAATTCAGGTATTTCCAGCGTTCGGGTCAGCTGAGTTCAGAGAGGTTTGGAAACAATCACTTGGTATTGCATTTTGGTAACGTTTCGCCCTCGACACAAGAACTTCGTCAGACCAGGTGAATCAGTGTGCAATTAGGGCGGGATTTTATAGTGAACAGGGGCGATAACCGCGTTACCCGAGACTTGAGCAAGGATGTCATTACAGTAACAGTTCGTGATGTCACCTCAGGTGGTTCAATCACAGTGGGAATAGTCCAGGTGTTCTTTTGTGTGTCATGACATTGACGGATAAGCCCATAGTGTTGACAATGGGAGTCGGTTTGCACTTTCCAAACTGATCCACGCACCGATGTTCGTCAGGCTGGTCGGTTTAACACCGCTCGCCACGCATTAGGGAGTTCTACTCCCTCCATTCTGTTCACGCAGTCGTCAGATTTGGCAATCTTCACCGCATCGGCAATCAATCGCTGACGTGTTGATCAAACACCCCACCTAATGACCTCTACGTTTTCGAGGTTATCGCCCCTGTTCGCTATAAAATCCCACCCTAATTGCACACTAATTTACTCGGTCTGAGGAAGCCCTTGTGTCGAGGGCGAAATGTTAGCAAACTACTATACCAACCGATTGTTTCCAAACCTCTAAACTCATGACTACTCGATCGGTTCCTAGTATCTTCCAAGAATCCTGGTTAGCTGTTTATACATATTGGTGAAATTAGCGCGTCGCGTGCAAAATAAAGGCAATGTACAATGTCATTTAGTTCGAAGAAAAGCGAGCAACAACCTCACATTACATTGTACCCATTTGGAGGTAATTACCCCCAGGTTGAGAACCATTGGTTTAGAGGCTAAGGTCCAAAACGCGATTCTAGCGCTCAATGGTTTTCGCGTTGACTGTACAAATTCCCTCCAAACTACGGTATTCAAGAATGAAGGTGAGGTCCTCTGCTAAGCACTGACTCCCCTGTTTGAAAAGGTCTGGAAAAAAGACCAGTAAGGCGAATCGATTATGCTGGTGATATACCCGAAGCGTATTCGCACCGACTGTGTTAACCTCATTGGAGACAAAATTACTAGCCTCAATTTTCGTCCGTCGCCTCAATGCGGAACAAGAATCCAGGATTAAGGAAGAGCAATCAGGTTTCCGACCACGGCTGGCCCGTGGCCTTAAGGATCACAAACCTCTCTTGTGACCTGAGGTCGCGGGTTCAAGCCTACGTAGGGACCAGGCGACTTTCGCAGTATCTTTAAGCCAAGGGAGATAGGTGATTGTGCGCAGCGAAACGTCAGTATTGCATATCGGCGTACCGCTAATGCCATTTTTCCACCCAGGTAGTGGCTGTATAGACCATGTGTTCACTCTGCGCCAAATTCTAGAGCATCGTCAAATGCACCGCAGATCGACAAGAGCTGTGTTCCTCCACTTCAAGAATGCGTTCGACTCAGCCGATCGATCAATTCTGTTTGAAATAATAGCGCGGAAAGTCGTTTTACGTGCTCTGTACTCCAACGCCACAGGACGCATCAGGGTCCGTGGTCAGAGTTCTTCCCGATAACAAACTGCATACGTCAGGGTTACCTAATTTCCCCACTTTTGTCCAACTTCGTCGTGGAATCCTTCATGCTGTGTTCCCTTGCGGAATCTTAAGAATTTTACGATGAAATACCGCCTGGTGGAAAACTAGCTGACCTTGATTATGCGGATGATATCGTTTTGCTGTTTAACGATGTCGGGGCAATGAAATCAGCCCTGAATAACCACTCTAGACTATGTTAATAATTTGGCACCCACATCGCACCTTCAAAGTACAAGGTGTTGTTTCAGGACCACCAGACACTTGATGACCCACTGACCCTTGATAACCAGGAACTCGTATTTGATTAATTCATCTTGGCAGATGCATCAGTAGCAATCAACGCATAATCACTATGGTCAGTTCACGTATTTAGAGATCCAAAACTGTATTCTAGAGTCTACATCTGTGGCGTCAGATAGTTTACCTGGGTCTGAAAGGCCGCGATTAGTAGGACGGCCCTACTAAAGTAGGGCCGCCCTACTATATGGTAGTGAGGCCCAGCTCCTTCAGCTTGAAGATCTGAAACATCTTTAAGTCTTTGATCATCGCTGTCTGCGAAGCATTGCTGATGTGGATGGCACCGGCGTGTCCGCGACGATGATGTGCCTAGGCGAGTGTTAGGCGGTGAGTGTCAAGCTAGTTTCTCAGAACAACAGATGGCACGGAATAAACTGAGTTGGATTGGGCACGTGCTACGTATGCCTTGTCACCGCCTACTGAAGAGGGCTTTGTTTTGTAGGTGATTCGGTGTTGTTCCTCCCAACATCACTTTCCTGTTTGCCAGATGTAGAGTGACACAAAGTTCGGTGTGGGCAAAAGTTGACGGAAGCAGGAACTGAAGTCACTGACGACCAAACTGCGTGCTGTCGGTCGGTTTTGCCTTCCAGGCTGGAGTCCACGTGACTCACCTTGTACTTGGTTTGCGACTTTACAGGTAATGCCTCGCAGTCGACAACAGCGGCGCGCATGCTATCGTCTCCTAGTCGGACTGCCTGGTTATAAGGTGTATGGTGCTGAGTTATCTGCGCGGCAGTGGAAGCCGCAAGGAAGCTTCATTGATGATGCCGCCTTATCTTTGCACGATAGTTGGCTGTTTGTGACGGTATGTTGTTGACGAGGCGTAGGCACCTTGACTCTGAATACTTGCTTATGGCAATAAGGTTTTATGCTAGGTCCCCCTCCTTTCCCTCGTGTCATTTCTCCTTCTGTAGGTCATTGTAGTTGTACGGTACCTAAGCATCAGTTCAAATGACTGACGTACTATGTTGTTGATGATGATGATAATGAGGTCGCGTACACCTATGCGGGTTCGAACCAGGGAGCTCCGGATTACGACGCAGGAGCGTAAGCTTTCCGGCCACCGGCCGACAAAATGACGTGAATAAGTTGTTCCGGCATAGGGAGAGATGAAAGAGAATAAATCGTGATGTCAAAACGTAAACTAGGGAATCAAAGATTTTCTGCTGACTCTTGTGGTAAATCTGTGAGGGGTGCTCAGGTTTCTGGCTAGGATAGCACGCATTTCGATAATTCAGCTAAGGAAGATATGGTGGAACTAAGGGTTCAAGTTATTTGCATATAGCGATTGTAACTAGTTGATAAGACATACACGACCAGTGAAAATATCTGCATAGAAAACCATAATTCAAGTTGTTGTGCGATGCACAATAATGTAATCAAGTAAGCCAAGCATGGCAAAAAAGACCGATAACAAAGGCGACTCTGGATCCTTCCTAATAGCTCAGATGAGAACCGGTCAAATCAAGCTGTGAGAGATGCAGTTTGATTCAGTACTAGACGACTTAAAAAATCAGGCGCCCTTAGTGTACAATAATCAGGAATGCTGTTAGGACGAAGATATCGACCAGAAAGTCCCCAAACCACAACAAATAGGTAATACGTAACAAACCAGCTCACGTATCGGATGTTTTCCGTCAAAAAGAGTGTGTACACGCATAAAGATCCGATTTGAGTGATCAGCAGGAAAACGTTGACTGTGTGCCTGTTCGAGTAAGCTCGCACGTGATAAAAATAGGCCATACTTCATTTTACCCTTGGATTTTCTTAAGGATTCTGGTCCATATTTGAACACATAGAAAACAGTGTCAGTGTAATCCATTTTTGAACGTTCCAGCTGATGGCTGCAAGTAGACGTAAGTGACATGTAAGCGAATCTTACCGCTGACAAACAGACGCAGAGGTACGGACCAGTACGTTCATGAGGTAGGTGGAGATAAAACCTGCGATGAAAATCACAGACAAACCCGTCTAAATAAAGAAAATGAAACATATTTGTTCCAAAAAACATAACTAACCCAAAGTCCACAGTACCTCAAAATCACCGGCATGGATAGCATTCCGGTGCCAATATTACTTCTGATGAAACTCATCAGAGTCTGTGGTTCGCTGAAGGATAATAGGTAATAAATCTAGTCAATACAACGAACCTCAAACCGCCTTCCGTGGTAGAAATATGAACAGGTTGGATGTTGATGTCGGCGTCATTGGTCTCGGTGCTTGTGACACTGAGTGTCTCAATAGTATGCTCTTCGTCTGGATCAACTAGTTCGGTTTTCGAAGAATACATTGCTTGCCAAGCACAACGACCGAGATGCCGACAGCCTGAAATCGATCCACAATTAATGTGAGATATGAGCTTGAGTGATACCAAAAATGTAAGCAGATGAGCCATAGGATTACGTAAATGGTTTATGGGGTGAGGCTGGGTGAATCAGTTCAAAAAGCACAAATAAGGGACAAGCCATAAGTAGTGAATAAAAAACCACACACTAAATTGTCAGATTGCGCATCACGATAACGGCCGTGTGATTAAGCGTGAAGTGAAATAGTAGCCACCTGTCCGGAGGGAATGTTGATTGAAGATGCCATGGTTCGCCCCAACTGATTCAATCGTTATTACAGTTTAGCCTCAAGTCCTGACAGTGCCCCACATTCATTCATTCATCATACACGCTAGCTGCAGGTGGAAAACACCTCAGCTATGGTGCCGAAATACAAAAGAAAAAAGTAAAACAGGTATGCCGGATGAATCACCAATAAGATACGAACATAGGTCCGGAGAGCTAATAGCCGGCTATTGTGCCGCAAAAAGTCGTATTAGCACTAATAATTAAGATCTTAGTTGGAGAGTGAGGCTGAGGGGAAAGGGATGAGCGAAGCTCACAACATAAACGCCACTGGGGTCTGCTCCTAGCTATGTCAACAAGTGTACCCAACCAAGCGTGCTCAGCGTCCTTCGGTCCACAACCAGGGAGCCGAGACGTCCAAACCAAGGCCAACTTCGAGGTAAGGGCCTTCATTCCTCTCCTCTTTTTCTATCTACAATCCCGGGGCGCAAACAATGCACGTCGCAGAAGTCGGTGGGCTAGCATGCACAACACGTGGCCTAGCCATCGGAGCTTGATGTGTGAAATAACGGCGTTGAGCGGTTCGCTTTTTGTTCCTGCGCCAAGAACAGGGCGTCGAACATGCTTATTGCACACACGGTGTTCCTAACAGATATGAGCCAAACTGCGAAGGCACCGGTGGTCGAACGTAAATAGTTTCCTTATGTCTGCTGATCTGTGAATGTGTCAGCTGTACACCGTAACGGCGCTTCGCTGCCGTGCGACCACCACCAGTCACACGCGGGCTGAGTACACCGCGGAGACGCCCATCCCTACGCGGATGCGAAACCGCGCCGCAAGATTGCGAGACAAGCTCGTCACCTCCAGGCTACGGGCCGACGTCTGCTGATCTAATGGGCCAGGTTTCATAACCGTATAGTAGGGTCGAACGTACCTTTGCATGGTACATTCTAGCCCCCAGAGAGAGAGAGTGATGTCGCGCCGACGCCATAGGTAGCGAAGGTTAACAAAAGCGCCTCGTGCTTTTGCTATACGGTTCGTGAGATCGTCTTCAATTCAGATGGCCCAGATACAACTACCTAGGTAGTTGAACTTCTGAACGACCTATAGCTGATCCCACCAAGAGTCAGCGAAGGTGGTCCTGCCAATCTTGGAGGAAAGCTTTGCACTTCGAGTGTGCAAAGCATAGCCCAAAACGGGTGACAGTTAGTGCTAATATGTCCACTGTCGCTTGGCACGTTTGGGAGCTGTCACAGTTAAGGGCAATATCGTCTGCATACACCAAATCAAGAAGTCGTTCACCTGGGAGCAGTTAAACACCTTTAAGTCATGTACTGTGAACGCGATTTCCATGACTTGGTCGATAGCGAAGTTGAAGAGGAAAGCGGGCATCCTTGTTTTACACCGCTGGAGATATTGAAGAGCGTCATAAGCTTGCCGCAAGCCCTCACTCCGCCCGAGCTACGCCAGTAAAGCGCTCGCTCTCGGGCACACAGTTCCTTAGCAGACAGTCCCAAAGAGTACGTCGATCCACTGAATCGAAAGCACCTTGATGTCGAGGAACACGACAACGGTGGGCCGCTAATATATGTGACGGTGCTCTAACAACTGACGTAATGTGAATATGTCGTCGATGTATCCCCGACCACGACGAAAGCCGGCCTGCTCCTCACGAATCTGGCTTTCACGATCGTCAGTCAGTCTGTGAAGGATTACGGAGGCAAGCAATTTGGAGGCGATTGGGATCAGACTGATTCCTCTATGGTTGCCACATTCCGAACGCGAGCGTCCCTTTAAGATCGGGACAATAACGGAACGGTTGGGACAGTTTTCTGCTCCCACAGTTTCACTAGTAATTCGTGTAAATCATCAACAAGAGCAGGACCCCGGAATTTGAAGAGGGCTGGATGAAGATCATCTGGTCCCGCGGCTTTATTCAACTTCAACAGTCCGATCTCACGTTCGACTTCTGAGCGAGAGGGCGGATCCAAAGGGACAGCCCAAGGAGCCGGGGACATCACTGGCCAGCGAGGAATCTAATAGTTCCGGTCGAGTAAATTGCATTACAAAATGATAAGCCCAAGGCTTCAAACGTTTTGACAAGTTGTGGATAAGCTATCCACTCTCGTCACGTATAGTTTCACTAACACCAGGTCTCGTGCTGCCCGTTTCCCATATCAGACGGAACGACTTCCGATGATTACCAAGGGTAGCAGCCACTTCCATCTCTCACGAACGATGAGACCACCACGCTTCACGGTCTCTCTTTAGGATAGCACGGAGTTTCGCCCTCAGGACTTTGCGAGTCTTGTTGGGTTCGCTTCCAGCCGGAAAGTGCCGGAGAGCATCCATACTTCCAAAGACTGCGAAGGGACCAAATGTCTATTTTCGCTAGTGGAGTTGCCGCATGATGACTTAACTGCATCAAGTATAGTCTGATGAACATGCGACCAGTGACATACCGTGTTCAGTGAGCGCTTGCTCAACCCGAATGCAAGCGTACTTCGATATGCATTCAGAACACCTGGCTTCGCCAGTTTGTTGGTGTTTATGAGCTCACAGAATCGTCGAACAGCGACCGCCAAAACGCACCCACAGATCAGCACATACAGGTGCTTGGTCAGTTTCCACATATGTGCTTCAAATCGAGCGACAGTTTTGGACGCAGTCTCTCCAGCGATGTGATCAATTTGCGTCCATGGCTGGTGGGCGCCATGTCACCTTCCGACGGGTACTGTGTCGGAAGTTAGTGCACGCAAGAAATAAGCCAGCATCTTCACACAAATGAAGTAACCGCTCACCGCTTTCAGGGTGAGGGCCTACACTAGATGCAGCTCATCAGTGGACTATTTCCCAAGTTGAGCGTTCAGATCCACAGCAAGCACTACAGTGTCCGTGCTTCTTCTGTGGCGAAGTAGCTCGTTCAGTTGGCGATAGAAGTTATCTTTCACGGAACCATCGATATAGTTTGTGGAGGCGTAGACAGCGATGATAAACAGACACCTATTAGCCACGTGCGACTTCGAAGCTGTGAACGACCTAGTCAATCGGACCGCACACATACGGCTACTGATTGGGATCCAATCAACCAGATCAGCTTTATTCCGGGGACTTGGGCAATATCGACACAGGCTTGGCCGGTACTTGAAGCTTCATCGTCATCGGATAGGCGCAATAAGAAAGCGTTGTTAGTGTCACTTGAAGGAGGTGGCAGTGAAAACAGAGCTCGGGTCTTGTAGGCGGGTTTCGGATAGGCAGCAGATATCGATCGAGAGGGTCTCTGATGTTCGGGCAAGTGCTGCTTGTTGACCGATCTGTAGCAATGTGCGTACATTGGGGCATGCCAATATGAGGGAGGATCGGGGGCTGAAAACAGAAGCCGATGAACTGGGCTTGATCGCTTGGTTAGAAATGGATTTGTCAATAGGGCAAGAGTGATGCTCCGCGTTTGCATGTGAGTTGAAAATAGAAGATAGACGTCTACAAAAGCATGATGGGGAGGGATAAGCATTGTAAAGTTAAAAAATGTGGGGGAAAAGTGGTCGGAACGGAGCGATAAGGAAGAAAAAGCGTAAGAAAGGGAATAAGAAGACGGGAAGGCGAAATGGGTACACATCACGAGCCCCTAAAGGAGTTCTTCATCACAACCAGCTTCAGTAGGCATACTGTCAACGACTAGATAATTGCACAATCGCTGTAGTCAAACAGTTAAGTGACGCTGAGGAAAATGCAGTGTCTAGAACGTCTTCTCATGGATGACAATAAGCCCAAACCTGGAAGCAACATGCAACCTAGATGAAATAGGTAACCGTAGGCATTTCTGGAGGTGAAAAAAGTATATTGTAATCAGAATTTAATAGTAAATCAGTCAGAATCTGGCTTAATCATCGTCGGTCTGTACGTTAGGCCAGGCCCTGCACGCAATAGCCAAGCCGGCCTGCAATACCACTGAAATGTCTCTTGGTTACGTGCAATGAACTTCAAAAGGAGCAGCCGAAATGATAGCGTATATATATATATATATATATATATATATATATATATATATATATATATATATATATATACTAGTTCTGCGCAGTACTCTATAGAGCAAAGTGAAGATGGGTCAAATAAGTGATGGCAGGTTAATGAACCGCTGTCAACGGAATGTTCACGTGCACCGTACATGCGGAGTTGCCACTCTGTTCAAATGTGGAGTGCCATGGATCGCCTTCCTTGCGCGTGAAGTTGTACTGAATTGGATCCTGTTTCCAAAGCAAACTGGCACAAGTAAGGCTTTGCGTAACTTTCACAACAAACGAAAACAAGGAGCTCAATATCACCTGAAGTTGCCGGACGGATTTCAAGGAGGGCATGTGCCACCCCATCAGTCGCACACCAAACAAAACCAATACAGTCGTACTTGCCAATAATTAATATTTCTCATACTTTTCCTATTCCCATGTAGAAGCATAGGATTGATGTAAACATCCACCTGATACCTTAGTGGCGCAGGGTCTATCCATCGTAAAATATACCTAAATACTTATTTATTTTACTTACTTATGGATTGCGAACCTACCAGTCAATAGGCTAGGCTGCACTTTTCGTTGAACTTTTAAACAATGACAACGTGACCATTGAAAAAGAGAAGCCTGAGGGGTGTAGATACCGGTTAGTCTATGCAGCCTTGGGAACAACGTGATAGTGAGGGAACCGAAGCAATTCGGGAACTAATCAGAAATGGCTAAATGCCTTTTGTTTTCAGAATTTTAATCTTAGAACCTGTAAGCTGTGCGAGTTATCCTACTGTGACCTCCAGGGTGTTGTGATTGCGGTAATGGATAAGATGAAAACATGGGTGCCATTGATGGAGACTATTCGTAGGGTTAGACTATCGATTATCCCATACAGAATGCTTTTGCGTTGGCGTCTACTCCATCAACCGTGCTGTCATAAGGCAGAATTGTCCGTAGGAGAAGTCAAGCAAGTCAAGAAGAGAGCGTTGACGACTAAAGTCATCCTGTACTCGGATTTCTATTCTTGAAGCCTATAAAATGAGTATAACGGATACCGCTAAAGACTTAGGTGTTAAGACCGTAACGACAACGAAGGTTGAGGAGTTATGAGCTCAATGTGCTTAGGTGTCATGCGCTATATCGTCGGCGTCCTTAAGTTTAAGGCCAGTTTCAAAGAAATGATCTTGCGGATCGCAGATATTGAAGATGCCTTGAATATTGTCAACACATAGGAATCTTCGTATCTCCTTCTTTAATGTTTGCAAGTATTCGATTTCCCTTAGTCTGGCAGGCAACCTGTTCCATATGTTCACTTTTACACCTAAGAAGAAAGGAGATCGCAGTCCCTACTTTGCCCTAAGCGGGGTAATAAAATGGCCCTGGTTTCGGAGCTTGGATTCAGATACTCTCCTTAGTTTAGGACGAGTGATATTACGGTGTAGCTTTTTATGAATTAGCTTATGTAAGAAGCACAGGTTAAGGATAATGCGCCTTTGTCACAGGAGCTGAATTTTAATTTTCTCGCACCGTTGCCGATAACTCAGCGCTTGCTGTGATGGAGTCAACGTCTTCGTAAAGCGCCGCTGCGCTTTGTAAAGCAAAACACGGTCCGACTTCCGTAGGTTGCTGCATATAAAGTAGCAATATTCCAGGTGTAAACGGACGTGGCTCTTATAAAAATCTAGCCTTGCATCTGCGGTTTTTATGCAATGGCGTATGTGGAAAGGTAATCCCCTTACTCTTGCCACTTGATAACGAACTTGCTCTATCAAGTTTAGACCCATGGAGTAGCGCAAACCGAGGTCTGTTGTCATGGCATTCTGTATGATAGTGCTGCCATTTATTGGTAGGGACCCAGCAAGTATAGACAATTTGTGGATTATGAAATTAGATTATTTGCCGAGAACATCACTTGCCAGCGTTCGCACCAGTTTTAAAGTGCTTTAAGACCCTCAGAGCTACTATCAATTGCATATATTTCATTACCAGGAGGAAAGACGTACACAACTTTTACCTCGTCAGCGAAGCTGAAGGAGCGACCGCACTGCAAACTCCTGCAGAGGTCATTGATATAAATCAAAAATATGCTAGGACCAAGCACGCTCCCCTGCACCACACCACTGGGGAGGGAGGTCAGGTTGGAAGCAGCTTGCTCAATCTTCACAGACTGAGTGCCTTCTATTAGATAGGAACTCAGCCAGTGTAATAGAGGACTGTCTACCCCGTAAGCCATTACCTTAGGCCTCAGGCGCATGTGTGCTACCCTCTCAAACGTCTTTTGCATATCAAAGTAAAGAATGACAACTGAAAGGCTACAGTCAATGGCCTCGGTGACTAAATTGAGGAAGTCCAGCTGCCAAGACCGTGCGCCTAGAAATCCGTGCTGTGCCTCATTTATGTGCTTGCCTGCATAAAGGTAACATATGAGGGCTCTTTAAGCCACCTCCATCACTCGCGAGATAATAGAAATGTGGTTAATAGAGCGATAGTTACCAAGTTTCTGTAGGCCTCCACCCGTATGCCGTGGCACCATGATGGAATGCTTCCAAGCGGTCGAGTATTGACCTTACTGCATTGAGAAAGGAGTTTTAAAAGCAGAATAGTGATACATTCGCCACCATTCTTAAATGGACTAAGCGGTATTCCAACTGGACAAGGGTTCGAGGATGCCTTGATGGTTGAAATAGCAGAACCGACACTATTTATGTCAAAGTGTACAGAGGACAGGGAATGGCTACCGAGCACTTGCAGGGTCCGAAAAGTTGAACTTATTCCTAGATTCATTAGTGTGGTCTGGGGACTTCACATTACATTCTTGCATCAAAGTGTCGTTGGGATTAAGCTTTAAGGTAGAGAACTGTCGTACACAGTTGGGGGACCGAAAGCGTAGCAGCCAGCTGAGATTCTTCGCTTTGTTCGCACTATTTAGTGAGGCTATTCCTTGATAGCTTTGCTGCTGCTTAGATGTAGCAGAAAGCTAATTTGCAATCTTATTCGCTCTCATGATGTGGACAAAATTGTGGATTTTTGTAGGATCGTCTAAGCTGACGGATTCTGTGGTGCATATTGGGTTGGATTACGCTTTTAGATGATTGGCTTATTAAATGTTACACGGGAGCTAGCGAGGCGAGACAGTAAAATATTTTCTCATAAAACAGCTCAGCGGAGCCATCTACAGCAGCAGATATAACGAATCCACCCCAATTTCTTGCTCGGACGAGTACAAGAAAGGATATCCAGTTAACGATTTGCATCGGGCGGTATACTGCGGTGCGTCTGGTTTTGTTTGGTAGACATTATGTCGCTTTAAGTAAAGCGAGCAGTGCACTAATCTGTGAGCACTACCCGGAAATTCCCGGCCGACTGACACTCGCGTTGATGGGACGTCAGGAGTAAATATTAAGTCATGCATGTTTTGCCCTGGTTGAAGCAGGTACATGTTGCGTCCAGCCGCTTACACTGATACATGTTAGGAGGCCTGTATACTTCATGCCTGTGCCCCATACTGAGGCTGATGTCGCATTCATGATGCTTCTTCACCGCAGTTGGGCAAAACTAACTTACACTTAAACTAGGTTCTTTGAATGTGGATAAAATTCGTTACATTTTATTTGGTTTGTTCTGCGTACTTGATAATATTCGCCCAACTTACACACGTCGTTCATGCAAATTGTGGCAAACTTGCGTAATTTTATCGCGTGTTATTTATTAAACAACTTTCGGACATTTTGTGCTTATAGCGTATTCACATTTAACCAATTTCTTCCATATGTTTATTTAGTGAGAACTTATGTCGTCATATGTGTTCGCTTTATTCGATATCGTTCTTTCGAATGATTGGCTGTTGTTTGACATCCCAGGTGTGGCCGCGATGGATGTGCATGTTGACAAGGTGCCTACCTGTCTACTACCCACTACCACGTCCATACTGGCTCCAGGAGACAGATGGTCGTTGCTGGAGGGGACGGGGTGCACGGTCCTTGTGGTCAGGCTAGGCTCGAAGAGTGGTTCCATGCACTCAGTGTGGAGTGCACTACGGTCCAGCCACCGACTTGTGTGCACTTGATTCCCCAAATACAGCGTGCTTGTGTTTGCCTGTGAAGGAGTGTGGGCCGGCTCCGTTGATGAAACGTGGCTCCCATCCGCATGCCTCTCGGTCTTATTCCTTCGGGTTTACGCTGGATATGGGGTGTGTGGTAGGAGCTGTGGATGATACAGCGAAAGCCACCCATGGCTCCTATGTAGGCGCAGGCGTTCTGTGACTGGCCACAGTGACGGGCAAATCCGAAACCGAATGCCGCCAACCATATATATATATATATATATATATATATATATATATATATATATATCAGAACCCACTGCCTTGTGGGTAAGACTATTGAGCCAAAGGCTCGGGGCGGTGTCCCTCAAGCAAACCTCATAAGCACAACGACCACCTCGCGTGCGATTGCCCACCAATGCAACCGTATACCTGCGCGTAAAGCACTCAGCATCGGGTGCTGGAACGTGCGCACACTACTGGACCGGAACTCGAGTGAACGCCCCGAGCGACGCACTGCAATGGTCGCGATGGAGCTGGCGCGTTACCACATCGATAGTGCGGCGCTCAGTGAAACCCGGCTAGCTGAGCAAAGTAAGTTGCATGAAGCAGGTGCTGGCTACACATTCTACTGGGTGGGCAACGCTGCCTCAGCACCACGTGATCAAGGGGTCGGATTTGCAATATCCGATCGCCTCCATGGCCAGCTGGTGGGTGAACCAACAGGCATCAGCGCGCGACTGATGACTGTTCGCCTACGACTCGGAAGAGGTCAGTTTACCACCTTTATAAGCACGTACGGTCTTACAATGTGTTATCCTGATGACACGCGTGATCAAATCTACACTCAGCTATCCTCCATGATACGGTCTGGGCCGGGGTGCGACCGACTATTTCCGCTGGGTGATTTCAACGCGCGCGTTGGGCGTGATGCATTGGTGTGGACAGATGTTATCGGGTCGCATGGCATTGGTTCAGCGAATGTGAACGGTGACAGGCTGCTCTCACTGTGTGCCACTCACGGCATGACGATCACGAACACTCGGTTTGCACTGAGTGCGAATGATGTAGCAACTTGGACGCACTCACGGAGTGGTCACGCTCACCTGCTAGACTATGTCATCGGACGTCAGCGTGATATGGGTGAAGTGCGCATGACACGTGTACTGCATGGAACTGATCACAAATCGGTGCGCATCAAACTACACATATATTTTGGTACATCTATGTAATGCACTCCCGCCATGAATCGGCGTAAATTTAACATTCTCTCCCTCGGTACTGGGGCGAAACGTACTGAGCTGGAGAAGGCGATGGCTGCACGCCTGTGTGATGTGGACTGCATAGCCACAGTGGCGCCACATTCGAGACCAAGTGACAGCTACTGCCGAGGAGACCATCGGGCGCACAAACTGTAAGCGGCCTGATTGGTTTGATGAGAACAATGCGACGATTAGCGCGTTGGTGTCGGAGAAGAATGCAGCATTTGCTGCACATGTCGCAGACCCCAGTGACTTCGGGAAGAGTAGTCAGTTTCGCAAACTTCGACGGCGACTGACCCGAGAGCTCCGTCGCATTAAAAATGCATGGTGGACGGAGAAGGCAAAGCAGACAGAATGCTACGCCGAACGCCGCCAACACAAGGAATTCTCTGACTCCTTGAAGGCGGTGTATGAACCGATATTGGAGCCTCTGAGGACGCTGATCGATGATACTTCAGGCGTTACCTGCACACAGACTGCAGATATAATGCAGATCTGGCGAAAACACTTTGACTGTCTCTTGAACAACCGTCCAGAGATCGACTGGCCTACATCGAACGGCCTCAAGCAGCACGATGTGAAGACGACTCTGGTGGACACGCCGACACTGGATGAGACGCAGAAAGCACTTGTTCAGCTGCGAAACGGCAAGTGAGCTGGGGTCCACGGGATCCCGCCTGAAGTATTGAAACACGGCGGACCCGCATTGTTGACTGCGCTGCACCAGTTGGTGCAATGTGTATGGATTGAGGAGGTGCCTACTGAGCTAAAGGATGCCCTTGTGCTAACACTGTACAAAGGCAAAGGGAGCAAGCAATGTTGCACGAATTATCGTGGCATCAACTTGCTGAGTTGTGTGGGCAAGGTGATTGCCCGAATTCTGCTCAACCGCCTCGTCAATCAGGTTGTGGAACCGAACGTGGCGGAAGAGCAATGTCGATTCCGCTCCGGTACCAGCACTTTAGATATGGTGTTTGTGGATCGTCAGTTGCATGAGAAGTGCAGAGAACGATACCAACCATTGCACTCGCTTTTTGTTGATTTCACCAAGGCATTTGATACGGTGAACCGCGAGGCATTGTGGCTGGTATTGGGTAAGTTTGGTTGTCCTCGTAAGTTTGTAAGTTTAATTGAATATCTGCACAGTGGTAAGTGAGCGAGGGTGCAGCTGAATGGCCAGACCTCGGATGACTTTGCAGTTGTCTTTTGTGTGAAGCAAGGCTGTGTCATAGCTCCTCCCCTGTTAAAGATATATCTTCATGCAGTGTTGTCTTGTGCCTTTGACACCGCTTGTGCTTACGGTGTTCGTGTGAAGCACCGTATTGATGGTGGGTTGCTGAACATCCGTCGCTTCGGTAAGAGCACTCTAGTCTGTAAGACAAATACCCGAATGTTGCTGTTTACTGACGACTACGCGTGGTTTGCACACAGCGCAAGTGAGTTGCAGCACATGACTTGTACTCTGGCTACGACAGAAGCAAATTCGGGCTCACCATCAACATGGGCGAAAATTAAAACAGTTAGTTCCCTTCAGCAGTTTGAACAACGAAATGAGAAGACAAATATTGGCAGATACTAGCATTTCGTATTATCTCGTCGGTACCAACACACTAACAGGGAAATCCTTTTATATGTCTTACAGGGCACAGTCAAGCCAATCAAATTTATGGTTGTGGTCATTGTTGTTGGGATTAGGTCCACGGACACCGCAGGTTGACAACTAATTGCTTTTGGACACAAAAAGCTGGTGTAACTCGGCTTATCGCGACGGCCTCGGCAAATCGTAAAAGGCGTGCATTAGTATGAGGTAACAAGATGTGGAACGCCGATAAAGGATTGACCTGGTGACGTGTCGCCAAAATGTGTCTGCCTATGGAGGACGCTGGCAGCTTACGCGAGCACGTATCATCGGAGATGGATTGAGTAACTTCGCGCTGAAGTCCGTTTGGTAAGTGCTCCTTCACTCTGGAATCTAAAGCACGTTCGGTCCTGCCGATGTAACTGATACCGCAGTCACCCACGAATTGGTAGACACAATGTGATTTGGCGCCGACAGGTTCATCTTCCTTTAATGAAGGTAACGGCAACTTTCGGGTTCTGTTGATAAGTACCGCCTCCGCAGCACAGTATGTACGCTGAATGGTCGAGACAATGCGTTTGGTTATCCTTCTTGTTGCGGTGTCACCCTTGAGTGGTTGCTCAATGTACACCTTTTTTTAGGGGCTGTCAACACCATCTCCTTGGGCGGTCTAACTTGGCTATGTTTGTCTATGAATCGCTTTGGGTAACCATTCTCCAGAAGTTTTTTAGTGATCAGCTCAAACTCCTCAGACAGGCAGTCATTGGAGCAGATACGTCTGGCCCGAGTGAATAATGTTTTTACCAGCGCGCGCTTTTGTGCCATCGGTGAGAAGCTAGTGAAGTGTAGGTATTGGCCAGACCACGTTGGCTTCCGGTATACAGATCGCTTAATCAGCCCATTATCCCTCCGACTCATGAGAATGTCGAGATACGGAAGACGCCCATTCGATTTGAATTCAAAAGTCATCTTCAGATTGGCGTGAACATTAATTAGTTGGTCTACTAACTGTTCGATTTGCATCTTCGTGGAACCGAAAACAAGGATATCATCTACATATCGTTTGTAATACGGCAGCTGAGAAATCTGTCCACTTAGTTTCCTCTCAAGCATCAGCATGAAAAATCAGTCAGTACCGGGCCCAACGGACTACCCATAGCCACTCCATCAATTTGGCGACATGAGGTGTGCTGGAATCGAAAAGCGACATTCTCCGTGCAAAGTAACAGGGACTGTCTCAGGAGGTCTGCCGGTATTGGTAGACGGAAATTCTCCTCTTCTATCAGGTGGCAAATATAATCAACTGTCTCTAGCAAAGGGACATTAGTAAATAAGCACTGGACGTCCACTGAGCACATAACCTTGTCGGCTGGGCTGATGTTGTCTAAGTCTTTGATTATTTCAAAAGAGTCCTTAATGCTTTACAAATTGTAGTGCTGCCTCAGTGACGCAAGGATCCGAACTAACCAGCGAGCCAATTTGTGCTGCGGGGAATTTACCATCGACAAAATGGGTCTTACTGGCATTCCCTGCTTGTGAGTTTTTGGTAGCCCGTACAGCTGTGGTGTCGAGGAACCGCTTGGCTTCAGATGCTTGTAGGTGGTTTCGTCAATTACACGATGTAGGAGAAGCGTTTCAAGGTGTCGGGTTTGTACGGGCCTCCACCTCTGTCAGGAATTCTATCCTGTCGGTGCGTTGAAACTTGTTTTCGTCACTTAGAACGTTTAGCGTTTTTTGTACGTAATCACTCTTGTTCATGACAGCTGCTCCTGAACCTTTGTCCGGTTTTAGTACAATCACACCCCTATTTCTCAGCTCTGGTAGCGCTTTTAAATCACGGCTTTTAAGCGCACACTTTTCGTTTACCGGTACCATGAAGACTTCACAAGCAATGTCGCTCAGCTTATTCCTAAACCAACTGACAGCATCAGGACTGGTTGACTGAAGGTCAGCTACTTGATCGAAAAAATTCTCAAACTGCTTGAACGAACAATCGATTCAGCTTATTGGGAGTAACTTTGTAATCGATCCCAAAGGCTAATGCTTCTATTTGCATATCATCAAGTTGTACACCTGACACATTCAAGACGTACTTACCGAGATCACATGTAACGGGTTGGTCATTTGCTTCCATCAGGGGTTTCAGTAGGCGCTTTCTGCAACTTTCTTTCGTGCGATCGATGAGTGTCTGGCAAAATATTGAGAAGACAATACAGCAGCATATGGACAGACTCTCCACAACCGGCATCAGGCGAGTATGTGTCTCCATCAGAGTTGTTAGCTTTACCATGGTCATATCTAATTGCGCTGACGCAAAGCGTCTGAGATTGCGGTTAGAAGGCGCGAGCTTGTTTCTGCGTAATAGTTTCAGTATTGGACGCGGGTAACGGCGTAGGGTGGCACACTCGGAAAGGAAGGATATTTCCACACGTTTGCAAGCTAGCTTGGATATAAGGTTGAAAATAGGATGCAGCAAACGGGTAGTTTCGGGGGGAATTCGTCGTGTAATTGACGAAACCACCTACAAGCATCTGAAGCCAAGCGGTTCCTCGACACCACAGCTGTACGGGCTACCAAAAACTCACAAGCAGGGTATGCCAGTAAGACCCATTTTGTCGATGGTAAATTCCCCGCAGCACAAATTGGTTCGCTGGTTAGTTCGGATCCTTGCGTCACTGAGGCAGCACTACAATTTGTACAGCATTAAGGACTCTTGAAATAATCAAAGACCTAGACAACATCAGCCCAGCCGACAAGGTTATGTGCTCAGTGGACGTCCAGTGCTTATTTACTAATGTCCCTTTGCTAGAGACAGTTGATTATATTTGCCACCTGATAGAAGAGGAGAATTTCCGTCTACCAATACCGGCAGACCTCCTGAGACAGTCCCTGTTACTTTGCACGGAGAATGTCGTTTTCCGATTCCAGCACACCTCATGTCGCCAAATTGATGGAGTGGCTATGGGTAGTCCGTTGGGCCCAGTACTGGCTGATTTTTCATGCTGATGCTTGAGAGGAAACTAAGTGGACAGATTTCTCAGCTGCCGTATTACAAACGATATGTAGATGATATCCTTGTTTTCGATTCCACGAAGATGCAAATCGAACAGTTAGTAGACCAACTAATTAAGGTTCACGCCAATTTGAAGATGACTTATGAATTCGAATCGAATGGGCGTCTTCCGTATCTCGACATTCTCATGAGTCGGAGGGATAATGGGCTGATTAAGCGATCTGTATACCGGAAGCCAACGTGGTCTGGCCAATACCTACACTTCACTAGCTTCTCACCGATGGCACAAAAGCGCGCGCTGGTAAAAACATTATTCACTCGGGCCAGACGTATCTGCTCCAATGACTGCCTGTCTGAGGAGTTTGAGCTGATCACTAAAAAACTTCTGGAGAATGGTTACCCAAAGCGATTCATAGACAAACATGGCCAAGTTAGACCGCCCAAGGAGATGGTGTTGACAGCCCCTAAGAAAAAGGTGTACATTGAGCAACCACTCAAGGGTGACACCGCAGCAAGAAGGATAACCAAACGCATTGTCTCGACCATTCAGCGTACATACTGTGCTGCGGAGGCGGTACTTATCAACAGAACCCGAAAGTTGCCGTTACCTTCATTAAAGGAAGATGAACCTGTCGGCGCCAAATCACATTGTGTCTACCAATTCGTGGGTGACTGCGGTATCAGTTACATCGGCAGGACCGAACGGGCTTTAGATTCCAGAGTGAAGGAGCACTTACCAAACTGACCTCAGCGCGAAGTTACTCAATCCATCTCCGATGATACGTGCTCGCGTAAGCTGCCAGCAGACACATTTTGGCGACACGTCACCAGGTCAATCCCTTATCGGCGTTTCACATCTTATTACGTCATACTAATGCACGCCTTTTACGATTTGCCGAGGCCGTCGCGATAAGCCGAGTTACACCAGCTTTTTGTGTCCAAAAGCAATTAGTTGTCAAGCTGCGGTGACCGTGGACCTAATCCCAACAACAATGACCACAACCATAAATTTGATTGGCTTGACTGTGCCCTGTAAGACATATAGAAGGATTTCCCTGTTAGTGTATTGGTACCGACGAGATAATACGAAATGCTAGTATCTGCCAATATTTGTCTTCTCATTTCGTTGTTCAAACTGCTGAAGGGAACTAACTGTTTTAAAGTTCTCAACCGACGAATTCATCTCGGAGCTATCTCTGGTACGAAAGGCCGCGCGAACTTAGCGGTCGCAGACATCGCACTGCATACAGCGGGAATCGTCAGTTAGTGGTATATTACAGCAAGGATTGCCACAAAGTGCGATAACCTCAGAATGCAAGCAACCTGAAACAACAGTCTCGGTGCATTACGAGGCCAACATAGTGAAAAACAGAGGGGAATTATAACACGTATACAGTAGTTACAGGAACTCAAAAAAAGACAAAAACTTAGTGCAAACGGGATTAAAAGTGGAAAAAACCGGAAAAGTTGCCAATAAGCGCCAAAGTCGCTTTGATCAGAATCGCTTTAATCTTGGATAAATGAAATTTGGCGACATTCAAATTCCGTACAAGTGTGTATTCAAACACTGTTTTCCATAATATTGTAGCTAAAAAAAAGCCCGAACAGTAAAACACAGCCAAAAAATCGAGTTAACTTCAAGTTCAAGTGGGACCGGAACAGTAGGATAAATCCCCATGAATGTTCCTTCCGTGGCGCGTTGTTGACCCAAGTTAGTATCCGTCCGCGATAACTGGAATCCAGAAGAGTCAGACCAGCGCGCGAGAATCACACCACGGTCAACCAATTAATACCGACGCAACCTGCACTGACAGTCCCCGCCGCACCGGCCACGTGAAATAAGAAAGAGAAGTACGAAATTAATAACAGCGTCAAAGAAAAAAACGTAATAGATTTGGTAATTCAATAAGACGATAAGCTAGGTCGTGAAAGGGTTAGGTTAAAAAGTGAAGGCCAAGAGCGTCGAATCGGTGTTCGAAACGCTTTCACTGTTGGTGCCAATACCACGTTCTCGGGGCTGTTGCATTCCAGGAATCCACCACTCGGCGTGACAAACGAAAAGTCCGGCCCGGACTCCATCCCATCGAGGCTTGTGTAGCCTCAGCGAGTGACCTCGGAGCGATGGAAGCCGAGCCGGTTGGAAAAGCCCGTTGTCGGTGCTGCGAGTATTATGGCCATGCAGACCACCGACTTCGTGTTCATCAACTTTGAGCCTACCAACCGGTGTTTAAGTCCCAAGGAGAACCACGACATCAGTGCGACACTTATAATGGAGTAGGTCGAAGAGTTGACGGTAGGACGCGTCTTTAGCTGAGCCCGGGCTGCAATCCGAGGGAGTGTTCATAGTTACGACAAACAAACAGCGTTTGGTTGCCTCGCGGGTGGGCAATCGTATGGAGATTTCTACCCGAATTGCGCAGAGTTGGCTATTCATTGGAATCCAAAGAAGTAGCGCTGCTTAAGTGCACAATTCCTATAAGGGCCTGGACCGCGGTTTCATCACTTATGTCTCCCGATAAGTTGAGCATGAATGTGTCTTTTAGGCGATCCGAGGACTACGCAGCTTCATGCCCATATATGTTATGGGCGCATAGAGCTTTCAGTTACCCAAGTAGGGTGGTAGTTCCTCAGGTCCATCGAACCCGGATCAATAAACTCGATGAACCGTCCGTTGCGTCCGACTACGGCCTGCGCGTAGCCTTCACAAACGTTTGTAGTTTAATGAACAAAAGTGACTATGTATTTAACTTCGTTGCCTCTCATCGTCCGGATGTATTAGGACTGACCGAAACCTGGTTAAATCCTGAGGTCACTACCCAGGAAGTATAGACCATTGGTTAATAGTGCTTCCGGTGTGACAGACTATCAAACGATCGAGGCGGTGTGCTGTTATGCATTCGGGTTAGCCTGTTATAAAAGGTGTGCACTAGTTGTGCGCTCGTGTCGTACCCATCAATTATCGGAAAGATGGACCAGTGAAGCCACATTGGTTCAATGGAGAGTACGGTCAACTGGCTCGACGATGACGCGTATTGTGAAATAAATTCCTCGTGTTTGGCTCTGCCGACGATTCTGAGGCGTACGGAAGGCAGCGGGATAAAGGTAGTAGCGTAAAAGCATCGGCAGTTCGAAGAGGAGTTTGCAACCTCAGCGAAGACCGCCCCCAAGATGATTTTTGCTTACTTGAAGCGGCGCCTGAGGCCCGCAAGTGATGTAGCTGTGTTAGAGGGCATTGAAGGACAGACTCTGACCTCGAGCACTGAACGATCATCCGTATTGGCGGGGCAGTTCGCTTTCGTATTTACAAGTGGGCATGCGCCTATGCCGAACTCGACATGTGCTGCCCCTACTGAACTCGATGACCTAGATTGCGGTGTAGAAGATGTCCGCAGTATACTCGTCAGTCTTGATGGCACGAAACCCGCTGGACCCGATAGATTTCACCCGCTCATTTTAAAGTCTTTAACGGCCATCATCTCGACTGCCGTGACGGATCTGTTCAGCAGATCGCTGTCCGAGGGTGCATTTCAGAGCGACTGGAAATGCTCGGTAATGAAGCCGACTCCAAAAGGCACTGATCCGCGCAATGTGGACAATTACCGTCCGATTTGTCTCACCTCTCTTTTGGCGAAGGTGCTCGAAAAGATTGCGAGGAAGTCTTCTCCAGTTGCTGGAGTCGAAACATCTCATTACGCCGGCACAGCATGGGTTCATGAAAAGCCGCACGTGCATCACCAACCTGCTGTTGACGCGGCAAGAATGGTTGCAAGTGTTGAACCGGGAGAATTCAGTGGATGTTATCTACATTGATTTCAGTAAAGCTTTCGATAAAGTGAATCATGAGGTCCTGCTCCACAAGCTGAGGATGCGTGGTATTTGTGGCGCACTGTATCAGTGGACCAGTGACTTCCTTATTAGGAGATGCTGGGTTCAGGTGGATGACAACCTGACGGACTGGTACCCTTCCCAATATGCGGCACAGTAGCTGAGGTGTTCCCCACCTCTAGTTAACGTGTATGACGATGATGGTACCCCTTCCACTAGCGGTGTACCACAAGGCACAGTAGTGGGGACAATTTTGTTCCTGATCCACATCAACGAAGTATCTCAGCTTCTTCGGTCGCCTTGCACATTGTTTGCAGACAACCTGAAGATTTGGAGGATTACTGATTCTCCCGACGAATGTGACGTCCTTTAGCAGGACCTCGACTGCCTATCCCGGTAGTCTGCAGAAGTTGACCAACAGGTCAACCCGGCCAAGTCTTCGTTGATGAGCCTGGGGAGGAGTGATAATGGGCATGCATGCACTCTAACCGGCCACCCGCAGCATCCCACCAGTTCCGTAAAGGATGTAGGCGTACTCTCAAGTCGTGATCTGAAGTCTGTCGACAACACGAACAGACTGTACCTAGACGGACTACGACTGCTATGGGCACTTAGGCGCAGCATCTGCACGTGGTCTGAAGAGATTGCCACCCGTCTGCTCTCTTCCATGATAAGACCGGTGCTTGAGTACGGCTCACCCGCCTATTGTCCGATCACAATAGGTAAGGTGCAGAGACTGGAAGGGGTACAGCATGTAGCTACCCGGTTCATCCCCAGTGTACGGGGTATGTCGCAAGAGAACCAATGTAGGAGACTAGGGGTTTATACCGTCATATCGTCGGCTTCCAGCTGATCTCAGTAGGACGCACCGGATACTGCACCTAGGCCACTTCCCTATGTTGATGCCACTGCTGTACGCGCGTGCACCAAGCAGCACACGCGGACATCGGTACAAACTAGTGGTATGGGATTCAAAGCGCATCGCTCACCCTCTATACTTCGAGTGGTGAAATATTGGAACATATTGCCGTAGGCGTCAGTAGAAGCGAAATCGGTGTCGGAATTTAAGAGATTCCTAGACGACCACTTTGCGGACTACAGGTATAGGGAGCGTATCGCACCTGGATAAGATGTAGTGCAGCTGCAATATGCTGCCACCGCACAGGAATCAGCGACAAGATTCCGCGCATGTGCGCGATCCACATACGATGAAGCAGCACAGATTTCTATCTTCTTAGTCTCCATCCTCAGTATTTAGTAGGGAAGAGGGTTGACTGGGAAGCTCATTCGGCTCAGTTCGTAAACACCTTACCCGAAAGCAGCGAAACGATGAATCTATATCGCGAACCGTCGGGAGCCGGTGACACGGCTTTCGAGTAGCAACAAACTAGTCAGAGCGCCCGAACAGTCCGAACACAGCCGCACAGGGACCAGGAAAAGTTTCCTGTAACGTCCAACTCGTTACAGAATGCGAAAACTGTTGACATCCGGGTGACCCGTACGCTTCTTTGGTGTAAGATGGCAACCCCATAGAAGCGTGTGGCTATCGCGGTTGTTCGTTAGATCCTCAATTCCGGTTAAAAAGTGAGTGGTCAGTGGTCCTATAGCCGGTCACATTGGCTATGTCACAGCATTGTACGATTACCTGGAGTAGTTAATGTATAACCAGACGGCCAACCTCGAACGTTCCAAGCTCTGAGACGGTGCATTGATTGTCTGCGACTGCCTATTAATCTCACATGCGGATCAAACGAGGCTCACTCACACTTGCATTCACTAGAAAGGCGTTCCCCGATCCACAACCTGGAGAAGTGCGCGACAGCGTATAATGATCTAGTAAGTTGCTCTCTATGTAGACATCACATTCTCAGTTTCGACTTGCGTTACCATTCCACCACTCCTAGTACACCAGGTGACCAGCGCAGAACCTCCAAGCTGTAGGACGCTGTTGCTCATTTTCCGCGACTGCTTGTTCATCTAGCTTGAGAACAGCCGAGACTTATTCACATTTACCTTCGCAACAGAAGGTGCACCGCGGACGCGAACGGTGGCGTACAGGTCCGGCGAACCAATCAATCCTGATTGCAGTATCACTCATTTCGGACGACTGCAAGCCATCTCTTTCGGCCAAATATATTTGTTGTCATATGCTACCCTATAATTTAAACTGCAAATCCGCTTGTGACTCCTCCTTTCGCCATCACTACTCACAATGACGTATTGATGATTTGTACCACAGCCACTGCGATGCAGATAAATTTCTGAGATGCTATATGTATCTGTGAGTAGTTGAAGTCAATAAAGTCATTTGTCCATACTCAGCCATGGATCCCATCTACTCCGTTGCATGTCATTTTGTTTGATAGCAATCCCCATCAGGTCCCGACTTTCGCAGCTTTTTCAAGCAACTTATCATAATTGATTACGCTGCGAATTAACATGTACTGTTTCTCCTTTTGAATCTCGCTTTCCATTATGACAAAGTGCAAAGTGGTTCAGTGTAACGCTCCAGTATGCTGTCTGCAATTTCGGCGACGTCTGACAATGGTTTACACTTGGCGAGGCATGAGACAGCCTGCACGTGCTCAGGTAAAGGTTGCAGCCATAGTTCTTGAAGCAAAAATTCGTCCATGCTTAAACCTCTTATGAGACGGCACATCTCCAGTAAGAGTGTCGACGGTTTCTTGCTTCCTAACTGCAAACCGGAAAAGAGTTGATGTAGACGAGATCGGTCTGAAGGTGTGCATCGTTTTATTACGGCATCTTTCAGAGTGTTGTAACGATTAGTCGGGTCAACTGTCACAACTAGATCGCCAAGTTGGACAGTGAGATCCAAGGGGGACAAGATAGTAAGTTGTTGAACTTATCTAAATCACGTGTGACACGTTTATTGGCAAATTCTGCTTCCAAGAGCGTGAACCATAAAGCAGTATCTATCTCCATAAACGGAAGAAATACCAGAGTGGCTGAATGAACAGTCTGCGCGTCCTCACTATACTTAGAGACTGAGTCCATGGTTCCGAAAACAATTAACACTAAGTGAAAGTGGATGAAAGTGTCAGGAAATGGAGCAGGAAAAATTGGAACGGACTCACCAAAAAGGCGAAGATAATTACAATTGGAATCTCCAAGGTAGTGAAGAAATTGATTTTGGTCGGGGCAAGAATTCCAGTCGGGGTCACCAATGTAACGAGAGTGACTGGCTCACGCTAACAGACTATTGGCGAGTACCGTTCCCAGTGATGGAAAAAGCACGGAAGTGACGGGACGAAGGTGTATTGTGGTACACGCTGTTACCGTGTACTAGTGAAAGATACGACACGGAACCACGCAGCTAGGTAGGGAAGGATGTAAGGAACCGCAAGATGAAGCGGCGTATTGAATCCCACCGTGGCGCCTTGTGTTGGACCAGACAAACAGATACAAACATACCATCAAGCTACAAACAACCTCTAAGTGTACAATAAGGTAATTTTATTTAGTATTTTACACAACATACTCAGGCAATCCGAAGGAATCTCCAGACTGCTACACCTGTTTGTCCGGGATGGGTGATTTCTAACGTTGCAGAAACATAAGTTCAGCAGTATAATAAAAAAATATGGATTGTTTAGCTAAGCTTCAATTTGTTCGTCCTTTTGGTATACTTTAGAAGAGGTAGCAGTATTGAGTGATACATTCTTCTCCCGCTTTTCATAATCGTAAATGTGAACTCAATCACTACTTAAATAAGAGGTCCGGGTAGCAAGGAGATCCGTTTTCAATAATTCTCACCAGGTTATTACAGTTTTAAGAATCAGGCGACACAGTATACTACTGAAACCTGGGTTGGAGTGTTAATCCACAAGTGTTTGAACCAGTTCCGTAATTTGGATCAATATTTGGGTCTGGTCACTGGGGACAGGCCGCGCAGTCGGCAGTATGCCGTCAGTGTCCAACGTCGGGGAACCGCCGCGGGGGCCAAAGCAAGTAGAGGGCGTGTACGATAGCCTCCTGCTTGAACAATTCAGGCTGGATCAATCTAATAGCGATTGATTCAGTCGTCTTCAAAAGGTGCTTGCTGAACGCCTTATGATAAGATGGCGTAATGAAGTAGAAAACTAAACGCACCAGCCATCCGGAGTTCATGTCCGCTTAGGAGAGAATGCTTCATGAGGACATAGTTGATGCTTCTAGACGTGCCTCTTCGTATCGACTCTTGGCAGTGCTCTACTACTAGTTTTGAAAAAAACAGCTGATACAGCAGATATAGCGCACCACAAATGCAATTTATGTCTAGCAGGTCGACTAATAGTTTGAGAAAACGCCTAAAGCATTTGGTCTGGAACTATTCTAGCGTCAAGCAACTTGCTTCGCGGCAACGGGTGAACGATATCCTGCAACGATCGCCATCCGCGAAAATGTCAAAGTTTACTTCAATTGACCGCATGTGGAATCCACGGGAAACTCCATAACTGTCATTGTCACCTTCCATGCTCTCTGGCCTTGTTCCTACGGACGAGGAGGCCAAAGTTAAACTTTACACTGCTGACTCCCACGAGCAGATTGAACTTTCGTCAACGTCCCGAGACTCAAGTTCAGCGTCTGATTACCAACTTTTTCCTCGGCCTTCACATTTGAACCCCGATGGTAGTTATCGCGAGCGTATGCTGCTAACCTATGAAGCAACTCACGTTACAGCTGGAACGCATAATTGCACAATTTTGGGCGTTCACTTAAGGATTCACATAAGCTCATATGTTCATCTCCAATTCCGCTACACGGTCGTGCCTTGCCTTTCCTAGATATCAGAACGACAAGTTAGCGAACAAGCTCATTTTCGGTGACTCTCATCAGGCTAAAAGTTAGCGAACAAGCTCATTTTCGGTGACTCTCATCAGGCTAAAACACCTCAGTTGCCTATAAATGGCTTGCATTTGTCATTATTCACAGATTGACTGGCAAAATAAAGTCAGATTCGAGAGGAGCAAGCCGGATTTCGTGAGGGGCTGAAACGACCACATCTTTATTTTACTTAAACTGTCAGAGCAGTCATATTTATTGGCGACCAACCGTTGTCGTGTTTTTGGACACCAAGGGGGGCTCCGATTCAGTGAATCGATGTGGCTTTTTGGGACTGTCTGCTCAGGAAAGGTGTGCCCGGGAAAATTCGTAAACATTATTAGAGCGCTGTACGCGCATAGTTCGGACACAGTGAGGGTTTATGGCAAACGGTTGCCGCCCTTAAATATATCCAGCGGTGTGAGACAAGGTTGCCTCGTCCTCTTTAACTTCACAATGACAAAATCATGGAAACATCGACCGTTGCACACGATCTACAAGGTGTGGAGCTGCTTACTGATGAGCGACTTGTTGACTTGGCGTATGCTGACGACATTGCCCCCATATGTGACAGCGCCCAACCGTGCCAAGCAGAACTGAGTAGATTACCACAGGCTCTCAATTGTTTTGGGTTAGGCTTTGCACAGGCGACGTACAAAGTGCTTCTCCTAGATTTGCAGGAACAGACCCTGCGCTGATCAGCTAGAAGTCGTCGAGAAATTGTGTCTACGCAGCCACATTAGCGCCCGTGGGGACGAAGATGAAGTCATGAACAGTGTAATAATAACAATAATAATAATAATAATAATAATAATGGGTCAGCTGTACGCCGTAACCGCGAGGACGCCTGCCCCTACGCGGATGAGAACCGGCGACCGAAAGATAGCAAACCAGGTGTGCAATTCTTTCGGCCACCGGCCGGCGATGCAGACACTACTGGATAGACTGATGCGCATCGCAGCTAGCTTCGGCATATGCTTCTCACCTTCGAAGTGCAAAGTACTGGTGCAAGACTGGGCCGACACACCCTCAGTTCCATCTATCTACCACTAGAAGTGGTGGATCTGTTCACTTACCTTGGAAGCCGTGTTATGGCGGAATCACCGTAAGTAGGCAAATAAATGGTGAGATGTACTTTTATTGTCGAAATGCACAATCCCACCAGCTAAGGGCACTGTAAAAAGGTTCTAGCTGGGGGAAATGTATGGTCGCCAACGCAGACGTCGCGAGCACTCTTCGGGGCGAAAAGCCGGAAGCGCCATCCGTCTGGTTGACTCAAACCCACGTAGTCACCGTTCGAACAGACAAGCTTTACACGTTGCCCAAGTACAAAATAAAATTATATTCTTATACTATTTTAGACATCGGTACCCAGACATATTGTTATAATTGAGGGAACGCCGCCTCTCGATATGATTGCGTAATTGCCTGATAAGATTGTCGCTGGCACGGTTGGAGCACGCCTACGATAACGACTTGTAACGCTGGCCAATCGAACGGAGTTGCGCTGACCTGATGACGCTAGCTTAGCCGGTGAGACGGAAATTGAGCGAGCGTGTGAACGATCCTAGCCGCACGTGTTCGGATAGACGCTGAGCCCTCGGAACGGACGCACACGAGAGGGGGTTACGATAGACGCGCGCTAATGACTTAGACGCGAAGGCTGGCCAGCTAACGACGCACACAAAACCACGTGACCCGACCGACTCCCAAGTAAGGCGAAGAGGAAAGGAAGACAGGCGGTCCTCTGAAGGCTCTTTTACGACCAACAAAGGGCGAATCACAGCCAATGCTATGGGTCATTAAGTAAGGGAAAATTTCTACCATGACAAGGTGGTAGTTTGTAAAAGTCCATTGTCAAAAGGTGCATAGTTGGGCCGCGTCTCGGAGTGGCTGATCATTGCTACGCTGTGGGAGAAATCGGGCCCCGCTTCCTACAGTCATTCTGCCGGGGTTTCTGGCGTGTTTTTGGGGATTTTTGTCGGGCCCGCAACACCTGCATTTAAGAGGAAGCGTACCGCTTCTGGCGAGGATTGACCTGGAGGGATTTCGGCGACCTCCAGATTCTTCCTGTTCGTCGGCAAGGCAGGTTCTCCAGACGCGGCAGCGATTGAGCGGCTTCGCCCGTGGTCTCTCATTGAGTGGCCGATCCAAACGTATCCAGCAGGATGTGCAACGGCAGACGCACGTGATAGCTGGCTGGCGTGGAGGTTTCTCCGTGCAACGGACGAAGTTGATTGCGATGGCGAACCCAGGTGTCATCACCCACGGAGACATCATGCAGTATGTCACCTCGCCTGGCCGTCACAGTTGCTTTGATCCAGCGAGGATGACCTGCTCGGTAATCACGAGCGTAGACCGGGGCTCCAACGGCGAATTCTTTATGCTTGGTGCTGGCACCAGAGTGACTAGGTGGCTTCCCAGTCAGTATGATTGCTTCGTTGGTGGTGCGAAGTTTGCGGCCCATCACTGCTTCAGCTGGCGACTGGCGTCCTGGCGTAGCTGGGTTCGTTGTGGACCGGTACGAGAACATGAAGGCTTCAAGACACTCAGCCACGGTCCCCTCCCTGCGAGATTGCATAAGCACCCTCGAAAGTGTCGACAAATCGCTCCGCTTGGCCATTAGACTGGGGTGGTAAGCCGGTGAGCGGAGGTGTTCGATGCAGTGTCGGCGGCAGAAGCCTTCGAAGATGGAGGAGGTAAACTGCGTACCATTGTCGGACACCAAAACCTGGGGAAGGCCATGTTGACTGGAGATACGTTGGAGACAAGCCAGAGTGGCAGATGCGGTTGGTGGGTTGACGGCGACCACTTCTGGCCCTTTGGAATAGGCGTCGACCACGACCAGATAGGAAATGCCATCGATGGGACCAGCGTAATCGATGTGCACTCGAGACCACGGTTTTGTTGGCGGATGCCAAGGAATAGGTGATCGATGGGGTGGCATCTTTGAGACTTGTGGACAATCCTGGTGCACGGGGGCGAACTGACCGGCTTTGTCGACGGTTCGGTTGTTTGGCCCTGTCGGAGAACGTACCACGTTGCAGATGGCCCGAAGAGGAAGATCGGCCAGGCCAAGGGCTTCCAGCCAGTCGAGACCAAGCATGTTGAGCTTCGCCTTTGTGTTTAGTAGAGGGCGTTGAACGTGGCGCCCCTGAAGGAGACGGGGCATTGCAGCTGCTCATTTAGCTGCGCGCGACCACCACATGCGCTGGTGGCAGATTGGGAGGTCGGGTCGAAAGGTGGCTTGCCAAGGGATCGCCAGAGATCCTCGGAGATGATCGTGATGTCCGACGCAGTGTCTAACTGTAATTGGACCGACTGACCGTTGATCAGGACGTCGACGAATTTTCTCCGATCCGCAGCGTTGATTTGGAATGTGACCAGCAAGCTCAGGGAGCTGCCAACCGGATCAGGTTTGGGTGTGCGTTTGGGTCGGGACCTCTTCTTTAGATCGCGGGTGGGGGGCCAGTCCAGTTTTGGCCTCCTTTGGAGATGGAGGATAGCAGTAATCATCCCGGTGCCCCACCCTTCCACAACGTTGACAACGATGCTGGCGGAACTTGCAGTTCCGGTGGAAATGCCAGGCATCACTGCATCGGCATGCGTAGGGTGGGGACTTCGCTCGGTCGGATTGGGTGGAACGCGCAGACGATTGCGCCCTCGGTACTGTGACTGCCTGGACCATACCAGGTGCGGCGGCGTTCTGGATCATTGCAGAATCATGCTTCAAACTGAGCAGCGTTTGACACTCCCCGGCCAGGTTTTGGAGTGTGACTGAGCTATCCGTTTGTGGCTTGGACAGGAGGCGCGTCCGGATATCGGCGTCGTGTGAAGAGTGGAGGCCAGAGACGAAGATCAGGCATTTGAATTGCTCCTCGGTGAGCGAACCCAGTTGAAAACGTTGGCATTCACGGTTGACCACGCCCGCGCACGTGATGAAGTCGTCGGCATCACGTTTGGCCAGCTGCAGACACTGATAACGAGCACTGAACAGAGAGGACTGCTCGTCAAAAATCTGTAACAACGTTCGGACCATCTCATTAAAGGTAACGTCGCGTGGGTTCCTCGGCACGATGAAATTGGTGTAGCGCTGGTGTGCGAGCGTACCAAGTTTGCGAAGAAGTAGCCGGACCTTCCACGCGTCGTCCTGGCAAGGCAAGTCAACGGTGAACAGGTCCTCGTACCGCTTGTACCAGGATTCCAACGTTACCCCGGCCTTGGCGTCGTACAGGAATTCGCTGATGCTGCTAACCACATGGACCATTGACTGATAATTGGCGCTTGGACCTGCATGAAGGGAAGAAATGGAGCGCTTTTCGGTTAGCACGAACATCAATTTAAGCTGTTGCTGCAGCATCAGTTTTAAATCGGTGTATTAGTCAGTCATGGTTCGTCAACTCTGTCGCCACTGTTATAATTGAGGGGACGCCTCTGCTTCAATTATAACACATATAGAGGAATCTCTAGGTTGTTATACAGCCCTCCTCCTAGAAGGGACCCGTGAGTGACTCTTTGATCTAGGTGGGGACCGTCCGTCGCTGGGAAGCTTTCTGTGAGACAGAGTTGTGAAACCAAATGTAGCTGCATGGGAAGAACCAACGCGATCGGAAGCTAGCGGGGGCTCCCACCCGCGTCCTGCCTAAAGCTGCCGATAAAAGAAAAGGTAAGAAGGGAAATATTTTGGTGTTGCTCCTCTTAACACTGGAACCCCACGACCGCGGTTTCGTTCTGGTTTGGACTCATCAGGTGGAGATAGCATGAGTTGGACTGGAAATAAGAGCCTAGTGGTTCACACCTGACCCCATAAAAATTATGCCACTGAAATCCGCAAACAACGCTTGGTACAGCGGAAAAGAATCCAAAGTTGGACTTGGAGAATCCGATGTGTGGTTGGGTTGCTACAAGCATCCTCTATCTAGACCTCGGTTCACTTGAGGTGGACCTCGGTCATTCCGATCGCAAGGACCGTAGGTGAAATGGAACTACTTTGGTGCTGCTCATCCCAACGTTGGCACCCCACGATCGCGGTTTCGTCCTGATTTGGACTCATCAGGTGGAGATAGAATGAGCTGGGGAGGAAATAAGAGCCTAGTGGTTCACAGTTGACACCATAAACATTCTCCTCAATTGAACCGAGGTCTCAATAAAGATTGCTTGTGGCAACCCAACCACACAGCGGATTCTTCAAGTCCAACTTTGAACTCGTTTCCGCTGTACCAAGCGATGTTCGCGGATCTCAGTAGCATAATGTTTATGGTGTCAGGTGTGAACCACTAGGCTCTGATTTGCACCCTATCTCAGAGTATCACCACCTGATAAGTCCAAACCAGGACGAAACCGCGGTCGTGGAGTGCCAACGTTGGGATGAGCAACACCAAAATATTTTCAGTTCACCTACGGTCCTTGTGACCGAGGTCCACCTCAAGTGAACCGAGTTCTCAATAGAGGTTGCTTGTAGCAACCCGACCATACAGCGGATTCTCCAAGTCCAACTTTGAAAAACTAAGAATATTCGTAGGGTATGATTACTTGTGTTTAACTACGAGTGAGCGTTGTCCGAGTGGCAACATGGAAAGAAACATGGAGGTTTGGCACACAGAAGTGGTGACAGCAACGGAAAGAAAGACACCAAATGGGTAACGAAAATTTCAAAACAACTCTTTTTGTCGGTTTCCACAACCCAATTCCGTTTTCCTTATGTTTTGAAAAACTTTTGCGTAACTTTTATAGGTTTTCAAAACAGTTTGTGCTTTTGCAGCGGTTTCCAGAAAGTGCTGACGCGAGGGAAACACCTGAAAAAGCTGTTAGAAGCGAAAATACCAATTTAACGCTCTAATCAATCAAACAATCAACAACAGCAGTACATTAGTCACTTGAACTGATGCTTCAGTGCCATGCAACCATGGTGACCTATGGAATAGAGGATACCAAGAGGGAGGGAAAGGGGTTTACCTAAAAACCATAATGCTCTAAGCAAACATTCACTGTCAATGCGCCTACACCTTGTGTTAACAATATACCGCCAGAAACAGCTGGCAACCGTGCGAAGATAAGGCGGCATCGGCGAGACAGCTTCCTTGCGCCTCTCACTGTATCGCGTCATAGGCACAGATTACGCCGAGATAACTCAGCACCAAATACAAGTTACACAGGCAGTCCGACTAGAAGACTGCAGCAGACACGCCACTGGTGTCCACTGTGAGCCATGTGCTCCAAAGTCTAGAGCCCGGCACAAGAACAGTCAAGTGGACAGCAGCCCGGAAAGCGAGACGGACAGAGGACACTCATTTTGATCGTTAATGACCTCATTTCACGCTGCCAAGTAAAGTTTTGTCCACCTCGAGCCTTGCGCCGTCCTACATCTGGCAGACTAAACAAGGCCCTCCTAGGTAAACGGTGATCAGGCATACGCAGCACGTGCCAAGCCAACGCAACTTATTAAGCGCTACATGTTGTTCCAAGGAACTAGCTTGGTTATCACTGCCCAGTACTCGCATACGCACATCATCGTTGCGGACACGCTGGTGCCACCCGACAGCAGCAACGCTCCGCATACAAGGAGGATCGAAGACCTCTCAGATCTTCAGACCGAAGGGGCCAAGTCCCACTACCATAAAGCAGGACGGCTCTCACTGTGGCCTTGTATACCCGGCATTTCAGACGGAGGGAAACTTCCGTCTGTCACCAGATGTCGCAGGTTCAATAACGCAGTTTTGGCTTTGTAATGAGTGAACTGACTTGTTTCTATGCGCCCATCGTTGCTGACCCAGCAGCCAAGGTAAGTGGATCCATCAACCATCTCGAGTTCCTCGTTATCAAGGATCAAGGGATCATAAAGTGGCTGGTGGTCCTGCAGCAAAACTTTGCACTTTGAAGGTGCGAAGCGCATGCCAAATAATGGGACCACTCTAGACAGGCTATTCAGGGTTGGTTGCGCAGTCACGATATCGTTAATCAGCAAGACGATATCGTCAGCATAAGCAAGGTCAACTAGCCTTTCACCAGGAAGGACCTCGACGCGTACATCGTGAGTTTCCGCAAAAGAACACTCCATGATAGAATCCAGAACGAAAGTGAACAAAAATGGGAAAATCTGACAACCCTGGCGAACGCCACTTTCAGTCGGAAAGCTATCCGAGAGACCACAGTAGACCGTGACGTAACGTAGTGTTTAAGTATAGAACACGTACGCTGTTCAGCTATTTGGTGGAAACACCTTTCCGCGCAAGTATTTCGAACAGAATCGATCGGTCGACTGAATCGAACGTAGGCTTGAAATCGAGGAATACAGCTATTGTCGATCTGCGGTATGCGTGGTGCTACTCTAGCACCAACCGCAAAGTGAATATATGGTCTATACAGCCACGTCCTGGGCGGAAACCGGCCTGCTCTTCCCTAATCTTTGATTCTCGCTTCGTAGTGAGACGACCAGCGAGAGTCAATGCCAGTAAGATTGTCACCACTGACATTAGGCTAATACCCTTGTGGTTAGCAGCTGGCGAGACTGCCTTTCTTTTATATTGCTACTATAATCGATTCACTCTAGTTAGCCGGGACATTCTCTTCTGTCCATATATGTTCGAATAGGGAGTCCAGTGCTTTGCAGAGGACTTTACCACCATCCTTAGATAGTGCAGGTGGGAGGGAATCCGGGCCAGCGGCACGAAAACGATTGAGGGCTGTGATCACGTTTCGGACCTCAGCCTCCAATGGAGCCTCTAAACTAACCGACCATGGTTCAGACTACATAACCTGAGGTGGAAGAGGTCCGGAAGCAATGAGCCAACTGATCTGATCTTGGAAGTGTGCCGCGCAACGAACCATGCGGAGCTCCTTTTCACGCATCAGTGTACCCACGCTGTCTGATTTTCTCACTAACGCCTGATTTCCTGGGACCAGTGGTGTGGATCAGCTGGAAGAGCTTGCGATAATTACCTACTCCATTTCCTGTGGCCGACTGGTCCACCAGACTTTCTTGTCAGCACGTAGGCCCCGCTTTAGTTCACGCCTAATAGTCCGCCTGGTCCTATTGTGCTCAGAGGCAGCCTGGAGGTTTATTCTGGATTCAAACAGGTCCACCAACCTTTCGGATATCCAATGACTGGTGCGGTGACTACTGACAGTACCACAAGTAGATGCTGCAGCGTTGTGGATGACTGCCGAGATCCTATTCCACTGAAGCTGTGTCATTAGGATAAGACAGCGAAAGTTCGGTACGCAGTGTGTCTTGATAGGCTTGCCTGACCGACGGCTGAGACAATTTCTCCGTTGCCAATCGAGGGAGACGCTTGGTGCGCTTCCCGGTAAAGTTCATGGAGAAACGACAGCGTACCAAGGCACGATCAGAATCGACGTAGGTAATACAAAACGAGCGGCAATCTAGGATGGAACCACGCCACCTATTACCTATGGCAAAAGGAACTATATGAGTCCATCGCTGGCCAGGATGCCAAGTGGCACCCACTGTGTCGAAAAGCAGTGCTACTAAGAAACAACTGGTGCTCCGCACACAGTTACAACAGACGCGCGCCGTTGTCCGTCCGTTCGGAGTTGATCACAATTACCATCTAGCTGACCTTCTGAAGAGCTCAGACGTCCTACTTGTGCGTTCAGATCCCCTGCAAGTACTATGACACCTGAACTAGTAGAAGAGTAGGTGACAGCAATAACATGTTTCCGCTTATCCGCCCCACTGTATGCAGCAGATAAGGCGGCTCTTGATAATCTGCGCGACGGCCGATGCAGGATGTAGTTAGAGTTTGGAGAAATTGTCATGGTTGTATGTGGACTGAGATGCTGCCAGGGTGCCCAGACCTAGACAATTAGGGTCCTCAAGCAAAGGGTTTGGCTCAAAAGCCTGTTCGCAAGGCAGCGGGAAGGTGGCAATGATTTAATTACACAGAAAAGGACGCCATCCCATTTCAAACTCCCAATCTGGACGCTCAAGAAACTGAAACATAACGTTCTAAGAAACGTGATGGCCAAACCTAGTAATGTTGTTAGGCTGGGCGGAGTCGGAAGGCTCGGTCGGATGGTTTCCGGTTGAAACGTTGTTGTCTGCAGTAGCCATTTCCTCCACTATCAGTTGAGTCGATTCGTCGGAATACGGAAGACTGGAGTCGTCGTTCGAGGTGAGTAACTTTAAGATGGTCAATCAAGACGGCTTCACGCTAGCCGTTGCGCCCGATGACGAAAAAGTGATCCATACATTGTAGGACCTTAAATAGACCTTAGTAAGGTCGTTCCAGTGGCCTTGGTAGACCATCGAAGCGTGTGTGTGTGGGACAATGGTGAAGAATCCTTGGAAAGAAGGACTTGCGATGCTGTTCCCGTACTTCGGCCCCCTTGTTGCGACACATGCTTGTGGCTAGCTGACTAGCGTAGAGCGCATCGTAGCGAGGAGTGTTTGGGATTTCAGAGAAGAAATTGCCTAGTAATCGGAGTGGTTGTCGTTTATAAACTAGGTCGGCGCTGGATGTTTCGAGATCGGCTTCCAGTGCTAATCGAGTGCCGGTTAGTACCATTAGCATGAGTTCTGTCCAGCTGAGTGCATTGGCGGCAATTAGCGAGGCTTTAAGCTGTCTGTGGAAGCGTTCCACCAATCTGTTTGCATGAGGATGGTAGACAGTTGTTCGAATGCATTTGTAGTAACATCATCATTCTAGCACACATATTTTCCCCATACAATAACCGGTAAGGCGATACACCTGACAGTTTTACCAGCCGTACTGACCATCTTTCAAAAACTACAGCTAGCACAATCGATACCAACTTTGAAAAACTTACACAGAGGCACGTCAACACCCCACAGCCTTTCCTCGCATGTTTCCTTCTTTTGGTCAGTTATTAATTGTTGGCAGCATTTAATATATCAATGGGAATACATGTTCCTACTTCTTTGTGGTATCCAATAACGGCGAAGCATTAATTCCGAATTCAGCACTTAAGAAGCGCTCCGAGGACCGAGAGCAGGCTGCTGAAAGTCGAGGATTCGAATCGCGGACCACGGTCGGTAGTCACAGTGGCTGGGCAGTCATGTGAAATGAACCAGCGCTCAACGAATGCATGTAAAATGATCTCGGCAGATACGTCGGGAATTGAGATAGCTTCTGTCAAACAAGTGGCGCGATCCACCATGGACAGTATGCAGACCATGCCTTTGGATGGCGGAAGTGATCCAACGATGGAGGGGGAAAATGGGGTTGACACTAATGGGAAGCGCCCAATCGGAGCGGCAACATGCCGGTAAACTATTGCTAGGTGAGAAATCACACAGTTGCGTTTGACGTCGCGCTGCATGTTGGGCCAGACGCACCTGTCGGCAATCATCCTGACTGAAACACGGATACCAGGATGCACCATATTGTGTAGCATATCCAAGATTTGCGGGCGAAAAGCGTTGGTACATGAGGACGTGGACGTCCAGTAGAGGTGTCGCAGATTATTGTAACTGTAGACGGAGAGAACGTTTTCGACGCCAACTTTAGCGTGGACGTTTCGCAGAATGCCTGTAAGTCCTTTTTGAGTTGCTGACCAACCGCCAGATGGAGGAATTGATCCGTCAGAGCCATAGAGTTTACTCTTGAAATCGCGTCCGTCACGACGTTGTCCTTGTCAGATACGTGTTGAATCTCCGTCGAAAACTGGGAGACGAAATGCAGAGTGTCGAAGCGAAGGGTGCCAGAAGGCGTAGACCAGTGGTTTGTGACCTGTAATGATCGGAAGACGATTACCTTCTGGAAAGCGAGGAAAATGGCGAACTGCGGCGTAGACAGCAAGCAACTCGCGACCAAATGTGCTGTATTTCGTTTCCGCCGTCCGAGGATGTTGAGAAAAGAGCGCTAGTGGTTTTCAGTTACGTTGGGAAGACCGGTATAGGACAGCGTCAATTGCGTTCGCCGAAGGTTACAATAATTGGAGCGTTCGAGTCGAAGTGATGAAGCATGACGGCGGAAACTACTGCTTATTTGCTGGCTTCGAAGGCTTTTGTGCTTTGGTTGTAAGATCAACTTTAACGTTGTTGCCCTCATACAGAAGGTCCGTGAGCGGCTGCATGAGCTCGGCACAGCGTGGCGGCAATCGACGGTGGTAGTTGGCCATGCCATTGAAGCGTCGAATGGAGGCTAGAGTAGTTCGATGGTGAAAGTCGCGGATTGCTTGGACTCTGTCCTGCAAAGTACGGATACTCTTGGAATAAAGTTGGTGTCCGAGGAACTCAATGCGAGGCAGCATGACAATGCCTCTGTCACGGTTTACGGTGGAGTTGTGCGCTTTCAACCGATTGAACAAGAGTCATATGTGCGTTCAATGTTCCTGTTCCGATGAACCGGTCACTAAGATATCGTCGCCCAGTCCTTACGCAGGCTCGAACCTGCGCAGTCAGATTACAAGACAAGCTCGTTACCTTTAAGCTACGGGCAGGCGTCGGTGGTAAACTGTGATATGTAATCTAAATTACGAGTTCCGTGAGGTAAAAAATGATCAGATGAACCACGAAAAGTAAAAGGGAGTGGCTTATGATCCGTGAGGATGGTAAATGAGCGTTCTTCGAGCAAATGGCGAAAGCGTTTAAAGGCTAGGTAAATGGACAAGATTTCTCGACCAGAAGTCCCGTATCGCATCTGAAGACTACAGCTTTAGAGAGAAGAAACAGAGGCTCAGTTTGACTGTCTAGGAGCTGTTGAAAAACAGCACCAGCAGCAGTTTGATATGCATCGGTTTTGAGCACAAAGGATGTGTCGACATTGGTTCTCAAGTGACTAAGCACGGTAACGGTGAAAAGCGCGTGTTCGATCTTGTCGCATGCTGCTTTGGCATCCATGGCACAAAACTTGCGAAACTTGTCTTTGAGCAGATCTATCAATAAATGAAGGAGCCTAGAACATTCTGGAATGAAGCGGCTGTAATAGATAACCATACCAAGAAAATGGCGTAAACTATTGAATGACTGAGGTATCGGATGGTCTGTAATAGCTTGTGTTTTTTCAAAGAGCGGTCTGATACCGTCGTGATCGATTTAGTGGCCAAGAAAATTAACAGATGACTGAGCAAAGACGTATTTATCGGCGTTGATCGCGATAAAAATTGTGCGAGACGCACGGAAGCGAAGATGGTACAAGTGTTCTCCAGGACACCAGCTGGTTACTGGTATATCGAGAATATACTCGAGGACGAAATCATTAGCTCTGTGGACTTGGACGATAAATCTCTGAAATGTCTGCGCGGCGTTTCGCAGACCGAAAGGCATACGGACTAATTCGTAGAGACCAAACGGTGTGGTTATGGCCGATTTAGGTATGTCATCCGGAGCGACAGGAATCTTGTAGTAGGTTTGGACAAGATCAATTTTCGAAAAAATGAATTTGCCATGTAAACCAATGGAGGAATCGGGTAACCGTCCGGTACAGTACCGCGTTCAGTGCAGCATAGTGGTCTCGGTATGATCGCCAGTTCCCGCTCGACTTCCCAGGTGACCAGGGCTGTTGGAAGGTCGAACGATTCCTAGACGTAGCATGTTTGTACTCAGGGTTGTTGGTGGCGAGTTTGTCTGTCGGTAGCCGTCGAAGTCGGGTAGTAACCGGAGATTCTTCCGTAATGATATGATGCCTAATCTCGTGCTTAGAGTATGGAAACTCGCTTATCTGATAGTGAAGCACAGAAAACTGGAGGAGCAAATCAGTGAATGCCTTGTCAGTAGGTAGTGCCAGTCGAAGACCGACCGATCTGATCGACGTGACACTACACTGAACAGTAAGGGACGTGAAATTGTCGCGAAGCTTCTTGCAGCTCAGGTCAACTATCAAACCAAACTTCATGAGGAAATCAGCACTAATGATAGGACGTTCAATGTCTTGGGTTAGGAAGACGAAGGGAAAGATTCGTCTGAGTCCTAGATCAAGTGTGAGGAGATTTTGGCCATATATGGGGATCAAAGTATTGTTAGCCGCTTGCAGAATGATGCCGGTGGGGTAAGGAAGCGCTTTTCTATTCATCAAGATAGAACGCTCGCCTCGACACCGGCGTCAACTGAGAAAGAAGTTGCTTGATGAGTCGCTGATGTAGAGGATGCGACTAGGAGTAGACCAGTCACAGCCGTCAGCATTACTGACTGGTTTTGGTGTTTCCCTGTGGAGTGTTGCAAGGTGCCTGGGGATGAGTGCATCCGAGTCGACACTTCCTGGCCTTAATACCAAATCGACGATGGTAATAACAGAAACTGTGTGACGAATTTCCGGACAAACGGCGTTTGCTTCAAGTATATGGTCTCCGACCTACATCGAGTGCGCTGTATACTCGAGATTGCGAGCTCGAATCTCCACAAGCGGTGACATACTGACACAAAATGGCCGTTTCCGAGAGTGTTGGTTGAAAAGGAGTCTACCGCATGAACAGCGGACTGTTTGAAGAAATACTCGTGGACTTTATACGCAATTTCTGCCAGCTTGTTTACAGATAGATCATCAGCGGAAACAGTGAGAACAGCAGTGATTAATGGGAGACATTTAGTTCACAGTTGACGCAATATGTTGTCAACTTTGGCGGACCAGACAAGGAAACGCATGTTGTAGAAGTCTGAAGATTCTCCCATTTTATCTGTGTAAAACCCCAACTAAAATCATTATTTCATTGTACGCTAAGGTGACCGGTGCGGATTGTTGAACGGGTTGTTGAGTTCGATTACTCGAGTCGACCGTTGCCATTTTGCTTGACGTTCGTTTCGAGTGCAACGCGCGATCGTTCTGTGTGCTGTGCACTTTCTGTTACCATAGAAACGTTCGATGGTGTCGTTTTCTATAGCTATGCAAACAGGGAACCTATTGTTTTACAAATAAAAGTATCCCTGCAACTTGAGCTTCCTTCTGGAATCGTTATCCGAGTTCCCGCTGAAATGTATCGGAGAAGTTGCGATGGCGTGCGATCGGCAAGTTCGCCACCTGACGGTAGTTTCTAAAGCCTGACCTAGTCGGAAGCTGCGGTGTGGTTCAATATGGCGCATTTAAGTTATTTATAAGGCGCGTCGAGTGGGATGTCGGCGAATAAATCAGTGACATCGGCAACAATATGCATATGAAGATTCGAGGCAACCAGAGGAAACATGGTAAACTCTGAAGTAACACGGCGGCATTAAAAAAGTGCTTCTAACTGTAAAAACGAAACATGTCGGTTGTAAGCGTCGAATGGAGGAACTGAGACACCTACAAAATTTTCAGGAGCAAAAGAAGGAACTCGGTTTGAGGACAATTTAGACGAGAAACGGAAAAAAGGAGTTCTGAAAGTTCAAGAAAAAATGTCAAAAGCAAAAATAATCCAAAACGGTGCCATCAGTTATGTAATGGCAACTGTCTCCTAGAGCCAGTATGGACGAGGTAGTGGGTAATAGACAGGTAGGCACCTTGTCAACATGCACATCAAGGGCAGCCACATCGGGGATATCAAGCAACAGCCAATCACTTGAAATAGCATCAGCAAATAATATATATCGGTTGTAGTATACGGCTATGTCAACAAAACTCTTCCTTAAATTAGAATGTGAAGTAAGTTGGTTAGCAACCTATCCGCGATAAGTACAAAAGGTCCAAAAATTTACTACAAACGCAATAAAGATAACGAAGATAATCACAATTAGCGCAAGCGTAGTTAGTTAATAGAAGATTATTTAGGTAGGCAGAACAAACCAAATGAAGTGGAATGAAATTTATCCAGCTTAAAAAGACCTTATTTAAGTGCAAGTTTGTTTAGCCCAATTGCGGTGAAGAATCATCATGAACAAAACATCAGCCTCAGCCTGGGGCAATGAACATACAGGGTTGGCAGCATCCGGTTTCGGATTTGCATGTCACTTCTTCTCTGCATGCACGAGGGCTTTCTCTTGCAACTGGGCAACAGCCTTCAGGATCAGATCGCTCCATGCACGCCGATCTACCGCCTTTGATTCCCATCAATCAAAATCAGAACGCGAGAGGCTCACTTTGATCATGTCCTAGTAACGAAGCTTCGGTTTCCCCACATGTCGCTTCCGAATACTCAGCTGACCATATAATAGTTGTTTCGGTATCCACGTCGAATCCATACGGCTCACATGACCGTGACACCTCAGGTGTCTCAGCAAAAGTATGCAGTCCAGTGCATACATTCCACTTCGGCGCAACACTTCCATGTCCATAACTCTGTCGCACCAATCGATGTGCAGAATCCGTCGCAAACACTGTTGACGGAACCGCTCGAGATATCGCACATCCCGACGGTATATTGTCCACGTTTCAGTGCCGTTATAGAAGAACGGACAGCACCATGGATTGTGCACCATCAGCTTCGTACCAACGGTAAGTTGATGGGTGTTCCACACTCGGTACTCAAGCTACCCGAATACCGCCGCTGCCTTCGAGACGCGGATACGCAGCTCACTGTGTAGCTGCTGGTCAATCGACATCACACTCCCAAGGTAGCAGAAGCGGGAGGTGGTTTCCAATACTTCAGCACCAATGCTGATTCGCGGCACCATTGCAGATTGCACTTCCGGTGAAGGCTGAAAGAGACAGACCGTTTTGCTTGTGTTGATGGTGAGCCTGGAGTTGGCCGCTGTCGAAGCCAGAGCACTAGTCATGTGCTGCCAGTCATCCGCGCTGTGTGCGAACAACGCACAGTCGTCAGCGAACAGCAACATACGGATAGTTGTCTCACAGACTAGAGTTCTCACACCAAAACGACGGATGTTCAGCAACCCACCATCAATACGGTGATCCACACGAACACCATGAGCACAAGCCGCATCAAAAGCACAAGACATCATTGTATGAAGATAAATATTAAACAGGGCAGGAGCTAAGACACAGCCTTGTTTCACACCAGAGACAACTGCAAAGTCATCTGAGGTCTGTCCACTCAGCTGCACCCTCGCCCGCATACCACTGTGCAGACACTTAATTAAACTTACAAACTTACGCTGGCACCCAAACTTACTCAACACCAGCCACAATGCATCGCAGTTCACCGCATCAGTTGCTTTAGTGAAATCAATAAACAGCGAGTACAATGGCTGATGTCGTTCTCTACACTTCTACTGCAACTGACGAGCCGCAAACGCCATATCTATAGTGCTGCGACCCGAACGGAATCCACACTGCTCTTCCGCCACGTTAGGGTCCACAACCTGACTGACGAGGCTGTTGAACAGGATTCGGGCAATCACCTTGCCCACACAACTCAACAAGTTGAGGCCACAATAATTCGTGCAACATTGCTTGTTTCCTTTGTCCTTGTGCAATGGTAGCACAAGGGCATCCTTCAGCTCAGGAGGCACCCTCTCCTCAATGCATACGCGTTGCACCAAGTGGTGCAGTGTAGTCACTAACGCGGGTCCGCCGTGTTTCAGTACTTCAAGCGGGATCTCGTCGGCCCCGGCACACTTGCTGGGTGTGAAAATCATATATTTCCCGACCCCTAGACTAGCGTTAAAAAGCAGAAGACGTGGTAGAGTTAAATGCAGCATCGGCAATTTCCAGCAAGGTTAGTTTTGATCGTTACCTGGTACAGTACGCTTAACTAAAGAATTAACTCAATCTAAGCAAACACACAGGTTGCCAACGTGAGTAAAGGAATGTCGTCTGAAGGATGAACAAAAGGATGCGGTTAGCTTCGAGTGGACATTAAAATGAGTGAAAATTAAGCAATACATTGATAGCATTAGCAAGGCAATACGTACTACGAAAAATTAGATGGGATAGGAAACAGGCGACCGAGGAGTAACCAATCTGAGGTTCTCTATAAAAGTTGACAAAGGCTCCCAAAGTGATTTCGAACACCACATAAGCAGTTTATCAGCTGCCTTATCTAGGTCGTCAATGAGTTTGGCGCGATAAGGTAGGTTATGAGAATGTTGCTGCAACAGACATAGCCGTGTGGAAATATTACCAGTAAAACCGGAAATCCAACAATGCCAGCAAAGAATAAGAAAATTGCGTAACCAAGCAAGAAGGGTTAAATAACATGGTAAAATATTGTAGAACATTTTGAGAGAAGCTTTTTTTCTGGCAGATAAAGATAGGAATAAGTGGGTATCCGAATGAAAAGTTATTCTATCTATTAGGAGAAGAGTGCATTTGTTGAATTTATCAATGAGAATGTTCAAACGATTCAAAACAGCGGTGGGTCTACAGCACCAAAGGTCCTGAGGGTTTCGGCTTAAAAGAGCCCAGACAGATAAAATGAGCCATAACTCCTCAGTGAGTTGGGCTGTTGAAGGAATTGATAGAACGAAACTCTGATCGGGAAACCAAGAAGCTATGATGGCACTAAGGTGAGGATATTTCGAGAAATCGACCTCCTGTGCACAAATGTTACCAGTAAGACCGGTAAGTTTATTCAGATTTGCACACAAATAATGCCAGTTAGTGATAAATATGGCAGTGGGATGATATAGCACTGTATAACTCCTCAGTCGGTCACTGACGGGAGTAGTAGTAAGGGCACGCGATACTCGACCGTACAACAAGGCAAGGAAACAGGCATAAATTAACAGAGCCGCGTGTTTAAAGTGTGCGTCCGTTGATTCAAGTGATTTAACATCTCGGCGAATCCACATTTCCCCGTGGCTTAGGTGATCCTTCAGTCGAGGGCCACGTTCTGCGGAAAGTAGGTCACAAAGGATGGCCAAGACGTGTGTATCGCGTATCTGCTCCAGAAATCTTTCATAATGTCGAATCGTTACGGGATAGGGCAAAACCCTCTCCGTGTTAAACTGCAGAATGCAGTCAAGAGTGAGGAAGAAATGGAATTCAGTACTGCAACAGATGTCTGTAAATTCCAACGCCTCTGCATACTCGTGGCGTAATAAAATGGATAAACACACCAGTGAGAGACAAAGTGTGTCCAAGTATCGGTGCGTATTCAGCAAGACGTCGAGGTACCGCACATAAGCCCAGCTAGAACAGTGGGCAAAAGGATGGGCTTGAGTAGTGTCAAGAAAAACAGTTGACGCATGAAGGATTTCCAAATCGGGGATAACTGGGCATGATTCCAGAAGCGTAATACATGACGGTCTGCCAGCTTCTATAGCACGCTTAGTCAAGCGTTGGCCGATACTCATGATGAGAATGAAGACGAAAAGTATGACTGCCTCGTCCACTTGATCCATATCGGATGGTGAAACAAAGCCATGCCATGCCAAATTGCGCAAATTCATGGACGTCACGGGACCAAAAAGCAGGCGGAGCAAGAGGATGCAATTGCGACCACATAGATCCTCCAATATAGGAGAGTTCAAAACTTCTTTCATCATGTTTGCACATTTCCTAGTGGGGGTCCAATACAATCTACCAAGAGAAAACTCAAACAAACTAGTCAAACGCAAGAGTAACAAAAGCCGTTCTGTCGCATTGTGACATGGCAGGCGGCTATGCAAATAGATAAATTCGGCAGGATCTGATAACCAGTCTAATGTAGTTGCAAACGTTGTTGCCAACTCGGAGGTGGAGTAACGGCGAAAGGCGGAAGTGTGAGAGGTTATAAGTGGGGTGAGAGCAATAAGAGCTTCGGCAAAGCGAGCATCGACCAAAAATTGGATGACTGTTTCCCCCAACTCGCTGAAATCGATCAGAAAATTATCTCCGTTTCTTTCGATTACAGTGTGGGCGCTAAACGAGTGGAACAACAAGCGTTTTGTAGATGGAGATAGAAAACTGTCGCGGTACATTTCAATGGATGACCGGTGGTGAAAGGCAAAGTGAGAAAACAATCGAGGTTATCCTGGCTTCCCAAACTCAGTTTGCAACGAAATGACGGGAAGAAGTGCGTACTTGAAGGAGCTTCTGAATGGTATCCGGTAGACAGCTATAATCAAAATCGGATAATACAATCCCACTGAGTTACGTGGAACTAAACACCCCGCGATGAAGACAATGCGTAAAAGTATCGAGTGGATAAAAGTGTAGAAAGTGCATAAAACAGGCGTTCAGATTAATCTTCGGATTTATCACAAACCGATCAGTGCGTTATTAACAATATCTCTAAGCAGCTCCAGCTTGAGCTATAAGAGAACGTGAAAATTCCAACCATTATAATGAAGATTTCAATGTATAAGTAGCTAAAACGTTGGCAACACTAAAAAACAATCAAAAATGTCTCGTTTACTGCTAACGGAGATGCTCAAGGGCGAGAATTGGAACAGCGATCGACAAATAGTCGGTTAATGATAAGGGAAGAGAGGATGGAACAGCGGATACAGAGGCTCAAGACATCCAAGGCATCAGGCTAGTGAAGACAGCTAGATTAGGCAGATGGAGACCGGAGAATACTGGATGCTGTAAGGTGAGGACGAGAAGATATAAATCTGGCTGCTCCATCAAAATCTTATAGAACACATACGCGGAACTAGGTGATTAACGCCCATGCGTCCTTAACATATCACAGTTGACCGGTGACCTAAAGTATTACACGCTTGCACTGTAATTCGATTCGAATCCGCGTGGTATACCCAGCTAACGCAAACCGCCGGTGGTGGCGTGCCGGCGTACTGCAGATTCTTCAAAATATAACGGCTGTGCAATGCGTTATTCCAGTAAGATACGCTTCCTAAATGTATAATCCACATATTGGGCATCTAGGAAATGGCTAGAGGTGATTGCAGCGACATGCTGAACCCATTCTAGTCTATGCACCTCGTCACGGATGATCGATAGATGGGTGGATGAACATAACTCAAACTTCGGTCGAATGATGAAAAAGAAGGGGCAAGTAGTAATATTGTCAGACCAAATACATGAGCTACGTTTGAGCGCCTAAAGTATGCGCAGTCCGTTTCCATATAGTCTGTTCGTGTTATCCACGGACTTCACGTTCTGCCACTGCAGACATCCTGTCGAGAGCTTTGGAGAATTAACAGTTTCAATATGGAGTTTATACCAGGGAAATGAGTAGCCGACTTAGAGTACACTGTCGATGAGGTGTATCGCCAAAGTACGGTAGACATTTGTGTAGACAGAGCCAACTCGCGAGGATGTAAGTGCCGCCTTTCAACCTTCGACAGTGGATCATCATCATCAACAGCAGTACATCAGCCATTTGAACATGCTTCGCTGCCACACAACCACGGTGACGTACAGAAGGAAGAATAATAAGCGGGAAAGAATGGGAATTAGCGTAAAATTTTATTCCGCTTAACAAACATTTAGGGTCAAGACGCCTACACCTTATCAACAACATACTGTCATCAACAGCTGCTTATCGTGCAAAGATAAGGCGGCATCTGCGAGATAGTTTTTTGCGGTTTTCACTGCCCCGCATCATAATCAGCCATTACTCCGCAGATAACAACACCAAAAACACAATCTAAACAGGTAGCCCGACTAGGAGACGACAGCATATGTGTCGCTGATGCCCACTGCGATCCATGTCCTGTAACGTCACAAGCTAAGCACAAGGCAAGTCAGGTTGATTCCAACCTGGGATGCGAGACGGAGCAACGGCACCGATTTAAGTCGGCAGTGATTTCATTTCCCGCTGCTAATTTAATTACTGCCCACCATGGGCTTTGCGCCACCTCCATCATGCAAACAAAACAAGCCTCCTCAGCAAGCGGTGATCAGGCATACATACTAGGTGCCCAAGCCAACGCAACTTATTCAGCGGTATCTGTTGTTCTAAAGAACTAGTCTGGTCAACACAGACTGGTACTCGATTACACACATCATGGTTGTGGATACCCTGGTGACATCCGACACCAGCATTGTTCCACAGGTAGCGATGGTCAGACTTAGAGGCTGCACAGGTCCTCAGATCGAGGGGTCAAGTCTCACTCCCGTAGAGTAGGACGGTCCCTACTGTGGCCTTGTAGACACGGACTTCCAGACGGGAAGAAACTCCATTCTGACGCCACAGATGTCGGAGATTCAATAAGGCAATTATGGCTTCGCAATACATGAAATAAATTCAGGTGCTATGGGCCCATCGTTGCCGATGCATCTCTCAAGAAAGGTGAGGTGATCAACTACCGCTAGTTCCTCGCCACCAAGAGCCAATGCGTCATTAAATGGCTGCTGGTCCTGTAACAGCACTTTGCACTTTGAAAGTGCGAAGCACATGCCAAATAATGGGACCACTCTAGACGTTATTCAGGGTTGATTGCGCCGCCCCAACATCGTTAAAAAGCAAGACAATATCGTCTGCATAATCTAGATCAACAAGCTTTTCACCAGGCAACACAACGCCCGCACTGTGAGGCTCCACACTCCATGATGCGGTCCGTGACGAAGTTCAACAAAAATGGGGAAATTAGATAACCCTGACGAGCGCCACTTGTTGTCGGATAGGCATCCGACAAATCACCGCAGACCCGGACACCGCCTTTCGTGTTTGAGTATAGAGCATGTACTATATTCACATACTTCATGCGGACACCTTTCCGAACAAATATTTCGGACAGAATGCATCGCTCGACTTAGTCGAACGCGCTATTGAAGTAGAGGAACACAGCTCTTTTTGTCTGCGGTATGCGTGGCGCCGCCCTACCACCTACCGCAAAGTGAATATGTGGTCTATACAGCCCCGTCCTGGGCGAAAACCTGCCTGCTCTTCCCTAATCCGTGGTTCTCGCTCCGCAACGAGGCAAAGAACGAGAATTGAGGCCAGTAATTTTGTTACCATAATGAGCTGTTGGTTGCGAACTCGTTATAATCACGGTGGTTTTCGTCCAGGCAGGCAGCACTGACCAAATCTTCACTCTACGTCGGATACTCGAACACCGCTACCAGTTCCAGCAGCCCACGTTTGTTTACTTCGTTAATTATCGGGCCGGCTTTTACTTAGTTGACTGGAAGGAAGCGCTCTGGAGAATCCTACCTTCTGATGGCGTGCAGATTAAACTCGTTAATATGACGAGATCATACTACCGTTGCACGAAGGTCCGGATTCGGGTATATGGAGAAAAAACAAAGGAATTCGACATAAATACTGGAGTCCTGCAGGGTTGCCCACTTTATCCAGTGCTGTTCAACCTCGCGGTCGACTGGGTTATACATCATGGTCTTGAAAGCTATCGTGGTGTTCAAGTTAGCCCTGACTGCTGGCTGTCAGACCTAGAATTTGCTGGCGTTATTCATATCGTTGCACAAGATCCTATGTCACTACAGTCACTGCTAAATGGGTCAACCAATCAGCTTCTATGATCGGCATCGAAATCAACATCAGCAAGACGAAGTACTTCTCATCGTTAGCCACCCAGTCCGCTCAGTCGCTCTCCTGACGTGGACAACTTATCGAGTATGTTCCGGAATTCAAGTACCTTGGATCCCTATGGCCAAGCTATATCCAAAATCCGGAATAGTAGAGACAGCACCAGAACAGTCTTATTACAACTGAGAAACACGTTGTGACGAAGGACGGAAATTAGTCTGAGAACGAAAATTTGAGCTTTCACAGCAACCATTCGAGCTATTTTACTCTATGGTTGCGAAACATGGCAGCTGCGATCCGAAGATATCCGGAAGCTGAAAGCCTTCGACCGTTGGTGCCTAGGGCATAGCTTGAAAACGCAGTGCTATGAGCGTATCACCAATGAAGAATTTCATAAGCGCAGTTTCAATCTTCCGAAGCTCTCAGCGTTGATCTAAGGCCGCAGAGTACCGTGGTTCGGTCACGTCCTCCGCAGACCAGACACCGACTTCACTAGGGCCGTGGTTTCACCCTCAACTTGCCAGGATGGGTGTCGTCACCGTGGCGGACAAATGAAAACGTGGCTCGCTGCAGTGAAATCGGACGTCGATCTTCTGAGACTCCAGGTTGTGCATGGTGCTCGCCACTGATATTATTGGATCAGTATCTGCGTGGAGCATGCCGCTGACCGCCGCGCTTGAACAGCTGCAGTCCACGACAATTATGAAACCGGCTTAGCAAGCTGCAGGAGCTAGCCGCAGTAAAGTATGTTGTTGGAGAATGGTGTCCAGTGGGTGGTGTGGGAAGATAGCTGCAAATAGTATGACTCCAGTGGCATTGCGGTAGCTGTTAATTAAACTGGAGATCATAAGAAGGCTAGTAATGAGGACTGGAATGGGAGTAAGAAACAGGTGGAAAGGAAAGAAGGGAGACGTCAGTAATAGTGTTTTCGCTTATCGGCCCTGCTGTATGCAGTAGATAAGACGAACCTTGATAAGCCGCGCGAAGGCCGATGCAGGATACAGTTGTATTTTTAAGAGGTACTCATGGTTGTACGCGGGCTGAGATATTGTCAGAACGCCCGGAGTCATCAGAAGCACGCCGGTACGCAGTACCGACGCTACGCTACCGCGCAACCCCCACCAATCGTGCATGGGCCAAGGAGAATGCGAAGGTCGTCCAGTCCCCTACGCAGGCTCGAACGTGCGCCCTCAGATTACGAGGCATGCTTGTGAGCCTTAAGGCTATGGGTTGATGTCCAGACCTAGACAGGAGGAAAATTAAGATCTTCAACCAAAGCCTTTGGCTCAAAAGCCTGTCCGCAAAGCAGAGGATGTGGCAATGATTCGGTTTTACAGAAATGGACGCAATCTCGTTTCAACTCCCCAACCTGAAAGACTAGGAGACTGAGTTCGTCTGACCTCTAACCATTGACCAACCTGGTAGGAATAGCTTTTAAGGGGCTCAACGGCCCCACCTAGCATAGCTCAGTGGGCCGACGAAGTAAACAAACCGTCGCACCACGTTAAGGTCCAGCTACGTTGCGACAGTGGACGCTCGAGGGGGACTGCTGGTGTGGTGACAACACCGTGTTTGAAGCGATTAAGTTAAACATCGAGTCATCAGCATCGTCATCCTCAACCTCTGCACTCTCGTCACAACCAACACACCTTATAGGTGAGATACATCAGCTGCCGTGCAGCAATACGATAGTTACATAGACGTAAGGAAAAGTAGGGAACAAAAGCAAAAAACAATTGAGTATAAAACAAGGCAAATAACATTATGCCGCTTCTTAATTACGCACCAACACTGAGATCGTAGTTGGAAAGGGAAGCTAAGTAGGATGAGGCAGGATAAAGAAATCCACAATATAAATACTAATGAGGTCAGCGCTTGGCAATGTCGGCAAATGTCTCCAACCAAATGTGTTCACTGTCTTGAAGACCCCAACCAGGGACTCGTGAAACTCCAACTGGGGCGAAGTGAAAGCTTTCATTCCCATTGACAGTTATTGGTTTGACACCCCTCCTTCCAACTAGACATCGGTCGAGCGAACAAAGCACGATCCTGCAGTTGGTGTGTTGGCGGGCGCACCACAATATCCAGCCATATGAGCCTCGTGCGCGAAATAATGGCGCTGAGCAATACATTTCCTGCAGCCACGAAATAAATAAGTTGCTGGACATGCTCATTGCTCACATTGTGTTTCCACTAGATATGAGCTAACGTGCATTAAGGACTCTATCAAACATGACACAGTCGCGCAGTCTGCGGCGTTCCTGCATTCGGTTTCTTGACTCTAGCTGTTAATCTTTATTCCAATTCAATTATTTAACGCATTTCTTTCTTGATTCCAATTTTATATTTTACTTGCATTCGAACTTATTTTCTTTCAATTTGTATTTCTTGTTAGTCTGCTGACGTGAGACGTGGCAACCGGATATACCGCACTTCAGTGCTCGGACCATTGGAGTACAACTGTGAAGGTACCGGTGTACGAACACTACTAGCTATGTCAGTCGATTTGATGGGCCAGGTTCTACAACCTTACACGAGGGATGACCGGACGACAGCATTGTAAACTTTCTTTTCAGAGCGAGTGATGGCGCGCCGGCGCCACAAATGGCGGAGATTAGCAAAAGCGCCTAGAGCTTTTGCCATACAGTTCGTAATCTTGTCTTCGATCCAAAGGGCGCTAATATAGCTTCCCAGATAGGTAAATTTCTGGACTTCTAGCTGGTCACTGCCCATGGTCAGAGTACCTGCCAAGCTTGGAGCAATTTGCGATTCGACGATGCAAAGCATAGCCCAAAACTGATTGACAACCAGAGCTAATTTATCCAGTGCAACTTGGCACGTTCGGCAGCTGTCACAGATGAGCCCAATGTCGTCGGCATACTCCAAGTCAAGAAGTCACTCACATGGAAGCAGCTCCATATCTACCAAGTCATGCCCGGTGAACACCGTTCCCATAACTGCATCAATGGCGAAGGAAATGTGGCAGTAGGCAATCTTGTTTCACACCATTGGATATATTGAATGGTGGCGACAGTTTGCAATAAACACTCACTCTGTCCGAAGTATGCGCGTACAGCGCTCTTATGATATCCACATTTATCGGGCACGGCTTTTTTCAATAGAGAGTTAAAAGGGCACATGGATCAACCGAATCAAAAGCCCCCATTATGTCTAAGAACACGACTGCGGTGGGCCACCAATAAACATGGGGGTGCTCTAACAACTAAAGTAATGTGAAGATGTGGTCAATGCAACCCAGAGATTAAGGAAACCTAGCTTGATCCTAGGTAATTTGGCTTCCACGAGTGTCAGCCAGTCCGTAGCGAACGACAGACGCGACTGATATCAGACCGATTGCTGCATGATGGCCGCATTCTGAACGTGAGACTCCTTTGAAAATTGAGACTACGACGGAGCGGCCCCAGTCTGTTAGGACATTCTCCTAATCCCATATATGTAAATCGTCCAAAAGAGCAGATCCTCCAAACTTGAAAAGAGCTGGATGAAGTCCAGCTGCTCCAGCGACATGATTCTGTCAATGGATTCATTGTGCTCGAGATAACTGGGGGAAAATATGTTCCTACGAAATGTGAACACTACGCGCCCTATACTCGAACACCACAGGCCACGGTATGGTCTACGGCGACTAGTCGGACGTCTTTCAAATTACAAGTGGCGTTTGTAAGGATTGCCCAATTTCCCCTCTTTTTGTTCAATTTCGTCGTGGACTCCATCATGGAGTGCTCATTTGTGGAACCACACGATGGTTAGACATGGAAATTACCAAGTGCGGATAACAACGTACTTCTGGGTGTTCCGTTCCACCGAGGTATTCATAGTGAAGAAAAGCGACTAAATATCGTTTCTTTGGAGAACTTCTCGCTGAATATCTGAATTTTTCAGATATAACGCACCATGAACTCCAGATGCTTGGATTGCGGTCAAGGGGTTACTTCCCGCTCGAAAGCTGTTCAACGTTTTTTGTACGATGGATGACTGCACATTGCCTGCTGTAATATCGATGTACAAAAACCTTCAGCGGTCTACCTTCCCGGTAGTCAACTGCCTTTGTAACTGTTGCCGAACCATACTGATGGATAAACGTAGCGCGGTTGGTCAAACTCCGCAAAGTCCACCTGCACAATCTGTGGTTCCTACAGTGGAAACAACCTAAGTTCTTCTTTTACGTTTACCCGCGTCCTGCCCAACTACTCCAAAGGGAAAACGGAGCCGAGCTTCATCTGTTTCATCTCCGGAACCATTGACAACGGTTGAGCAGCGTAGCCTATGTAAGTGAAAAACATGCTGCCGTAATGAGTCGAAATGCTATGTCAACAGAGACTGAGTGCATCTGGACGCAAAGCCCACGGAGGTGGGATACCGATTCAAGATGGCTATCGCAACAGAAGAGCTGAAAGCTAGTTTGTTTCGACAGCAGCAACAAATTGAGGCCTCACGGCTGCATATGATCGAGAATCACTCGAACACTATCGCTTCAGTCTACATCAGTCCACAATGCTGAGAAGCCTTCAGTTGATGCAATAATCAAGTGTCAGTGAGTTTGTCTTTGAACCCGCTTCAGGACTGATTTTCGATGTATGGTTCAGACGTTACGAAGATGCGTCAAAAGTACGAGTGCTGCTACGTAAACTCGGAACTGTGAGACACGACAGATACAGCAATTAGATTTTTGCAAAAAGTGCTCAAATTTTCAGCTTTGATGAAACCATTTCCCGACTTACGGAGATGTTCGGCGATCAGGCATCGCATTTCAATAATCGGCACAATTGCTTGAAGCTGTGCAAGAGGGACAGCGACAGTTTTATTGCCCATGCAGCAACAGTAAAGCGAGTGCCAGAAATTCAAGTTGAAATCACTTACTGAAGAGTAATTTGAGTGTCTAATACTGGTATGCAGCCTCCGATCTCCCAAGGATGCCGAGATCCGAACCAGAATACTTGGGTTCTTGGAGCGAGACCCGGACGTCACACTGCAAGTTGTCATTGCAGAGGCCTAGAGAATCATCAATGTAAAACACGATACAGCTATGGTCGAGGATACGAGGTCGCATGCCAGTGATTTTGCAGTTCGGCAGATTTCGAGGAACAAGTTTCCGGCCACTAATCACAAGAAGACTCCTCAAGGTAAGCCACCATCAGCATGTTGACAATGCGACGAATCGCACTTTGTTAAATGGTGTCCATTCAGCAAGCATATCTGTCAGAAATATCGTAGACGTGGCCACAGAGAAACTCATTGCAGATCCAAGCCATTTTTCAGACCGGTTCTTGATGCACGAAAGAAAACCTACGGTGGTTTCGTGGGGAGAGTGAACGCCAAGTCTACTGACGATGTCAGAGATCGTAGAAAGTACATCAACATCAATGGAAGACAGGCGCGTTTGCAGATAGATACGGCCTCAGACATTACGATCATATCAGAAAGGCTGTGGAGAACCGTCGGGTCACCAGAAATCAAACTTACCAGCCAGCAGACGAAAAGTGCATCAGGTGCCGAGTTGCAATTGATTGGTCAAGTCGATTGTGAGTGTCGTTATGTCGAGGTTACCGCATGGGGAACGAATTTTGTCACGAGCCACCAGAATTTGAATCTTCTGGGTCTGGACTGGATCGAGCGTTTCAACCTACTTGATGTTTCGATCAACCAGATTTGTGTAAGTGTCCAGATACACAAGGCAACAGCTCCTAAAACTGTAACTATCGAGTGCCTACGGGAGAAAGATGCAGCAGATTTTCGGGAAGGTCTCGATAAGTGCACTAAAGTGCAAGCTTCACTATCCCTTAAGCCCGATGCTGTTCCAGTGTTTCGTAAGAGATGCCCTGTACCTTAGGCAGCAACATCAAGGATTGACCAGGAGCTGAATCTCTTAGAGAGAGCAGGGGTTATCCACCCGGTGAACTACTCGTCTTGGGCGGCACCCATGGTGGTGGTCAAAAAGCCAAACGGTCAAATCTGATTATGCGCAGATTTCTCGACAGGTCTAAGTGCTTCACTGAACGCCCATCAGTACGATTTACCGCTCCCAGATGATTTATGCGCAAAATTGAATGGTGGTAAATGTTTCGCAAAGTTGGATCTCTCGGATTCATACCTGCAGATCGAAGTACATGAAGCTTTATGAGAATTACCCACCATCAACACGCATCGAGCCTTGTACCAGTATCACCGTCTCCCGTTTGGAGTCAAGTTTGCACCAGCCATCATCATCATCATCATCATACACGTTAGCTAGAGGTGGAGAACACCTCAGCTACTGTGCCGCAATACACAGAAAAAAAGAGAAAAATATGAAACTGGTGCAAGCCGGCTGAGCTACCGGTAACGGATGGGCATCGTTCCGGCAAGCTACCAGCCGGCTACTGTGCATAAAAAAATTACTATGCAAAATTATATAAGGCTAAATAATAAGGTCGTGGTTGGAGGGGGAGGCTAAGAGGAATGGGGTGGAACAATGAAACTCGCAGCACGAACGCCACTGAGGTCGGCTCCTAGCCATATCAGCAAGTGTGTCCAACCAAACGTGTTCATCGTCTTTCGAATCCCAACCAGACGCTCCAACCGAGGCCAGATTAGAAGTGAGGGCCTTCATTCCTCTCGACCAAGTCATCGCTTGGCCACCCTTCCTCTTCTTCCATCCACACCCCCGGCGCGCAAACAACGCACGTCGCGGGAGTCGGTGGGCTGGCATGCGTAACACATGGCCGAGCCATCGGAGCTTGGTGCGTGAAATGACGATGCTGAGCGGTTCACTTCCTTTTCCTGTGCCGTAAACAAGGCGTCGAACACGCTCGTTGCTCACGCGGTGTTCCCACCAGACGTGAGCTAAATTACGAAGGCACCGGTGTTTGAACGTAACTGGCCTCTTCAGGTCCGCTGCTTTAAGCGGCCAGGTTTCACAATGCCAGAACTAATTTGACGAGGTAAAAAGGCTACTATGTTCTGACCTTCTGCTAACACATAACGATCCAACTTTGGAGATTGTGTTGGCCGCAGACACCTCGAACTATGGCATTGGCGCAGTCAGAGCCCACAAGTTCGCAGATGGTTCAAAAAAGCAATCGCACATGCAGCTCGGTCGCTTTCTGCCGCAGAGCGAAATTATGGCCAGATAGAGAAAGAAGCCTTGGTGATAACCTACGCTGTAAAGAAATTTCACAAAATGCTGTATGGAAGGAAGTTTACACCTCTTACTGACCATAAGCCGCTGTTGGCAGTTTTCGGATCAAAGTCGGGAATCCCTGTCTATACGGCAAACAGGTTGCAGCGGTGGTATATTACATTATTTGGTTAAGACTTTAAGGTGAAGCACATTCCTACAAAAGATATTGGCCAAGCTGATGCGCTTTCTCGACTAGTAGAAAGTCAGCAGCGCCAGCAAGGAGATTCTATCATTGCAGCGGTATCTCTGGAGTCGGAAGTGAATCAGGTGTTGCTGGAAACGCTCAGAGGACTACCGGTAACTTTTGAAATGATACGTGAAGCATCAATGCGGGATCCTGTCCTACAACAAGCGGTCAGATCTCATACTATACAGTGGCTGAAAGACAATCTAAATGGGGAATTGCAGAGCCTGTCCCGGAGAAAAGACGAATTATCCATCGTCAATGGTTGTTTACTTTTGGCGGAAAGAGTTGCTATGCCTAGTGAGCTTCGCCAAAGAATTCTACGACAGTTTCATCGTGGACACCCTGGCATTAACAGAATGAAAATGATTGCGCGAAGTTACGTTTACTGACCGAATATCGACTCGGAGCTGGAACAGCTAGAGAAATCGTGTCCGGAATATGCGTTTGAAAGCAAGGCGCCGAGGAAAGCGGAATCGTCTTCTTGGCCGTTGTCAACGAAACCGTAGCAACGAGTACACGCAGATTTCTTTGATCCCGTGAATGGACAACAGTATCTCATCATTGTTGATTCCTTCAGTAAGCGGCCGGAAGTGTTCTGCATGGAACGCATAACAAGTGGCGCAACCATTGGCGTACCGAGAAGACTTTTCGCCTAACATGGAATACTAGAGACCCTAGTTACTGACAATGGCCCTCAGTTTGCATCTTTGCAGTTCGCCGAATACTGTACGCAGAACGGCATCACACACTTACGCTCGCCGCCGTTCCACCTGCAAGCTGAGCGATTTGTTGATACCTTTAAACGGACGTTGCTGAAGATGAGGGAGAAGGAACTACCCAAGAGATATTGGATGTTTTCCTTCTACTGTACAGATCAACTCCGAACCCCCAGGTGCCAAATTAGCTGTCCCAAGCAGAAGCGCTAATGGGCAGGAAACTCTGTACTCTGAATTCCTTGCTGTTTCCAAAGCGTATCGCTCCGCAAGAGAAATGTGAGAATGGAAAATTACTGTAATCAGCGGCCCTGGACGCAAGTACGTCTATTTCAGCCAGAACAGAGCGTTTTAGTCAGAGACAATCGTCCTGAAAGACCACACTGGACCACAGGCTCGATCGACTGTATACTTGGACAAGTGCTGTATAAAGTTCGAGTGGGTTCTATGATTTTGACCAGACGTGCAGACCAGCTGCGGCCTACAAGCATTCAGATAGATATCGGTGAACGATCGCTACCACTGGGTATTCTGCTGGACAATTTCGATATACACCCTGGAACTCAGGAGCCACCTAATGAGCCTTGCCCGGTGACCACAAAAGGAACGAGCTTGCAACCACGACGATGGACTGATCGGATACGGAGGTCCGTACGTCCGTTTTCGCGAGGGAGGTGTTACCAGGGCCCGTCCATAGCAGCCATCGAAGCTAGCTCTCTCTCTGTTTGGAGAAGCCCGGAGAAGATTGGTGGTATGAAGCTTGTAGCCGATTGGCTAGCCAATGAGAGTAAGTCAATGATATCGTTTTATTTTGAACTGGACCAATCAAAAGGACCTTCCTTGAAGCCCTCGAGTAAGCACACTACTTGATCAGCCAACAAGCGAGCTTTTGCGCATCTAGTAGTTGCTATCGTCAGGAAGTTGCACTTAGGTCTTTCTCTCATGAACTATTTATTTTGACCACATGCCTGTACATTCTGTTTCCCGAGTGCTCTACACAAGTTCCGCCAGAGGCCTTTGTTTTCTGATTTGGAAGGTGGCCGTATCGTGACCAGAGTGATTGCATCGGTTATCCGTACTATCAGCGGAAACACAACAGTCCAAGCGAAAAAATCACAGGACTAAGACACAACTTAACTCTTCGAGTTCCCAACTGAAGCTGGTTCTTGACAAGATGAGTCAGCTAGAAGATTTAGTCAAGGCACACCCAAAACCACAATGGTGGCATGTTCTGGAGGGAAGCAGATTTCCTCCTCGTGAACGGTGTCTAATCATCGTCAACGCTCCCGAAGCTAGTAAAAAACGCCGGCCGAGAGCATAGTTGATGATCAGGTTTTCCTAAAGTGGACGATTTCTTTACTGTTCGGCGAAAGGGGAACAGGGGTTCAATGCTATCGCTGCCTTTCGCCTTGGTCGAAAGCAAAATGACACTTTCAAGTTGCGTCTGTTGAAAATATCGTCGCATCCTCAGGCGGATTCCGCGCCTTAAGGGCGAAACATTCCATGTCCTGAGAGATCTCTGCCCTGAAGACCGAGTGAGAATGAAGAATGCCATTGATTAAATGCAGACTCACCGAGCCAATAGTGAAATTAATCATTATATTGTGAATTTTCGTGTAGTACAATGGGCTCCGAAAGCTCGATGGCGGCCAGTCTTTGTCGCACCCGGACTACGGATTCTAAGTTTGGATTGCGTGTGATGTCAGTCAATGTGTGAAGCCTGAGAAATAAATTGGATGAGATTCGTCTCCACGCTTTAGAGTGTCATCGTGACCTAATGACTTTTACCGAGACGTGGCTGTCCCCGGATATTCTGGATTCTGAAATACGTCTTCCTGGTTATCAGTTTTCTCGGGCGGATCATCATCATCATCATCATACACGTTAGCTAGAGGTGGGAAACACCTCAGCTACTGTGCCGCAATACAAAGAAAAAAAGGAGAGAAAAAACAACTGGTGAAAGCTGGCTGAGCTACCGATAACGGATGGGCATCGTTCCGGTAAGCTACCAGCCGGCTGCTGTGCACCAAAAAAAATTATTATGCCTTGGTACGAAATCTGTAGGTGGCGTCATATTCTACTGGAAGTCCGAGTTGAGGTTTCATAGCGTAGAGACTGTTTGTAACACAGTTGGGGGTTTGAAGATACTTTGGTGTCGTGTCCACGACGGACACATCTCGCTCATGGTTTGTGTTGTCTACAGACCCCCATTGGCCTCCGGAACCCGAGTGCTGGACTCGATCAAAATGCACCGCAGGGGCAAGGATTGCTTAATGATGGGAGATATCAATGCCTCAGTGTCAACTGGAAGTTACTTCAGTGTGATTTCGCCCCAGAATCCTCCGACGCTGTTTTACTAGAAAGTGCCCTCGATGTGGGTCTAACTCAACATGTCTCGTCACCTACTCGGATAATTCCGGACCAAACGCCGCACATCCTCGACCTCGTGTTCACGCTCCAACCATCCGATGTATCTGATTTAGAGATTCTCCAGCCACTTGGGTCAAGTGATCATTGTGTGCTTTCCTTTCTATGGACAAGACGACCCACCCTTCATCACCGGGGCATACCTCGCCGGAACTACTGGCGGGCCGATCCACTCCACCTAGAAATGGCTGCAAGTGTTATGGACTGGAGTACCCCCAGAAGTCGGATGTCGATACCGCCTGGAACCTCCTTCGCTTAGAATTGCTCTCTATTGTCGACGAAGTTGTACTAACCGTTGACGACAGACCATTCTCTAAAGGCCCTCTTTGGATTGATAGACAGCTGAGAACTCTGCTGCATAGAAGACGAAAGCTGGGGGATAGGTTCCAGTTCTCACAGTTGGCTTCTGAATATTAAGATTACAAAGTGCTTAGGAATTTGTGCACACTGAAAAAACGCGGGAAGCTGGAACAGTACTGAATACTGAATACTGTATTTTGGAGCAAGTAGAAAATAATTCTGTACAACTCCATCGGGTGATAATCAAAAAACATTTTTAAAAAAATAAACACGTCCGGTGGTTATCCTCAGATGGTTCAGCAACTCCTTCTGTAGCACACAAAATGCTTGTTTACACAGTGAGTCACAAGTGGGTGATATCGTTGTCAAGTGGCAACCATTCTCTGAAACGTATGTTAGCAGTGTAAATCCAACAAAGATTTGAATTTCTGCACAGATTCGGCCTCGACGACGTGTTCTGGCAGACTGTTCCAGGCGTGCACAACCCTCCGCTCGAAACACACGGGGTGTGGGATTTTCTTCAGATCAGGTACCACGAGTTTGTACCTGTGCCCACGTGTGGTGCATGGAACTCGCAAGTGGAGTAACGACCTCAGCATGGGGAAATGACCGAGATGTAAAATACGGTAGGTCATGATAAGATCCACTCGAACACGGCGATATGACAAGGTGTAGAGCCCAAGTTTCATGCACCGGTTTTCATACGATAAGCCTCTCAAGCTGGGGATCAACTTGGTGGCGATGTGTTGTACTCGTTCGATCTTTTGCGCTTCGGCGCGAGTGATCGGACAGTATGCAGGCGAGCCGTACTCTACCATTGGTCTGACGATGGAAGAGAAGAGGCGAGCGGCGACGTCCTCAGACCAAGTGCAGAAGCTGCGTTTCAGCGCCCAGAGCACGCGCAGTCCGTTTCGATACAGTTTGTTGGTGTTGTCGCCGGACTTCAAGTCACAGCGTGACAGTACACCTAGATCTTTCACGGAAGGTGTGGGATGCAGTGGTTGGCCGTCTAGGGTGTACGTTCGTCCGTGAACAGCCTTCCCGAGATTCATGAATAGGGACTTGACCGGGTTGACCGGTAGGTGGACTTCAGCAGACCATACTGCGAGGCGGTCGAGGTCTTGTTGGAGAATGTCACAGTCATCGAGAGTATTAATTTCTCGCCAAATTTTGAGGTCATCCGCAAACAGTGCACACGGCGACCGTAGAAGCTGGGGCAGCTCGTTGATATGGATGAGAAACAGAGAAGGTACCAGTACCGTACCTTGAAGTACACCACTGGTCGAGGGATACCAATCGGTTAGATGGCCGTCCACCTGTACCCTCCACTTTCTTCCAACGAGAAATTCATGGATCCATCGATGTAACGATACTCCGACACCACACGACCTTAATCTGTCTAGAAGCAATTCATGATTGACTTTGTCGAATGCTTTGCTGAAGTCGATGTAGATGACGTCGACGGACTTTCCCCGGTTCAGTGCTTGCAACCATTCCTGTCTCGTCACAAGTAAGTTTGTAACACAAGAATATCCCATCCTGAATCCGTGTTGTGCCGGTGTCAGAAGTTCTTTCGATTGCAACAGATGTGTTAAACACTTTTTTACTATCTTCTCGATCACTTTGGCCAAAACGGGTGTAAGACAAATTGGCCTGTAGTTATCCACCTTACTCGGGTCGCCACCTTTCGGGATCGGCCTCACCACCGAGCGCTTCCAGTCGTTTGGCAATGAGCCCTCAGACAATGATTTGTTGAATAGATCCGTAACAGCAGGCGAGATAATGGCAGCTAGTGATTTGATAATTAGCGGATGAAGCCCGTCAGGCCCTGCAGGCTTGGTACCGTCAAGGTTCGCAAGTAGCAGGCGCACCTCGTCGACATCACAAACCAAACTGTTGAGTTCTACAGGAATGTTTCTCGCTGATATGGGTATGGACGCCGCGTCGTTTGCAAACAGGGAAGCGAAGTGAGCGGCCAGTGCGGACGCGCGATCAGAACTGGAAGTTAGCAGGTGTCCGTCCGCGTCTTCCAGACATGACACGTCACCTTTTGGCTTCAAACGGCGTTTCACGTAAGCAAATATCTGCTTTGGGGCCATCCTCGCGTCAGTTGCAAGCTTTTCTTCGAACTTCCGGCGCTTTATCAATTTCACTTTGTTGCAAATATTTCGCTGTCTTTTATATACTTCGTAATCAGTGGCGGAGCCAGAGAGGCGAAATGCGTCCCACATTCTTCGCCGTAACCGAGCCAGCCTACCATATTCCTTGTCGAACCAGTGTGGTTTGATTGGTCCGACTTTCTGAAATGTCAACGGCACAAACTGAGAACAAAGCGAAGCCAATCCTTCCTTTATTACTGTCCAACCGTCCTCCACAGATGTAACATGCGGTAGAGACCAATCCATTTGGCTCGCTGCTCGAGTTAATCCATCGAAATCAGTTTTCCAGTAGTTGTAAGCTGGTTCCACCGGAGATACACTCGTCAAGTTCAGTTCCATAGTGGCTATCAGCACGGAATGGTCGCTTTTAGCTAGGGGCTCCTGGATTCGTATGTCATGCAACCGCTGTTCGCAATTTGTCACCATCAAATCAAGACACGATGGGTTCGAACGCGCCGTCATACGCGTAGGTTGGTATATGTGTTGCGATGCCCCAGTTTCAAGCAACAAATCAACAAACTTTGATTCGACTTCAGAATACCCGGGCATGAGTTGGATTTCAGGCCATTGAATGTGGGGACAATTGAAATCACCCATGAGTAGAAAACATGGACGACTCATGTTGTTCCGAAGATGCGGTAGCCAATCTAAAGAGCGGTTCAGAGGGCTACGGTAGAATGCACCTACTGTCAGCTTGCCGCGCCTGAGGTTGATCGAGCACCATACCTGTTCACACAGTCCATCTTCACTTCGTTACACGCTTACAAGCCTCCCACGCAGGGAAGACCGTATATAAAGTAAGACACCACCACGAGGATTTGATATTCTATCGCAGCGGAAGCATGAGTAGCCACTGAGATCGACTTCCTCTGCCATTACCTCAGAAGTTAGCCATGTCTCCGCCAGCCCTACGACGTCTGGTCGCTCAGAGGCAACGAAGTGACACAGCTCATCCCGTTTGTTCATAAGGCTACAGATGTTTGTGAATGCAGCACGGAGGTCCTGAGAGGCACCGCGGGACGTGCCCGGAGGTTGATCAACCGACTGATACGGGTTCGTGCACCCTTCTTGATCACTCGAAAATTTACGATGCGCAGATCAGTTTCGCCTTCTTCTGTACGGCGTTTAAGCTCAAGGACCGCAGTCTTCAAGCGGTTTCTCTCTTCGGGTTCCAAGTCTCGATGGATGTGAACCCTGGTGCCTTTAAGCCTGGAGAGACGAGACAAAATGAGTTGTGGCATGTTGTGGTCAGCAAAGGTGATTCTTAAAGGTCGACATGATTGGTTAGTATGCTGACCAAGTCGGACTACTTGTTTTATCGTTAGGCTGCCTTCACCGACATCCAACAGTTTATCAACGAGCCCCTGAAGGAACTCAACATCGTGATCATAACGTTTCTGAGGGTTTTCATCTTTTGGCTCTGGTGCATGGAACACCATGAGATTATAACGCCTCAGGGAGATAGGCGCCGAACTTGAGGCAGCAGGAGTGGAGGGGATTGTCGTTTTGGACGGTCGTCTATCGTTAGGGGGAGGTTGAAAGTTGTTGCGTGAACTTTTGCGTTTTTGAATGATCCATTTATCTTCAGTGTTCAGAGATTCACAGGTATGCGCTGAAAGATTTGGGGGCTCCGACTCTGAGTCGTCAATCTGTGGGGAACATTGGTTGTGAGAATCGGTAGGGGTAGAAGACGCTGGCGGTGGTGCAGATCGCGGAGTGGCAGGGGAAGGGGAGTTCACAGAGGTGCTCTCACGAGCGCGTTTGACCCCACGAGCTGAACGAAGTGGTTTCGTCTGGGAGATGGCTTTTCCCGGAGCCAGTAGTGGTCTCCGTGCATTTTGTTGTAGTAAACCGCGGCATTTATCACACACAACTTGGAAAAATCTATGTCGGATGTCAACAGATTTTCGGAAAACTTCCACGGATAGGCCGATACACGAAATATGAAACAGAACATCACAGCCAAAACAACGAAGTGCATGGGCCTTTTGTCCTACAACTTTCGAACATGAGCCACAAGTAGATTGGCACGGCATCACACGTTGGAGCAATCCAAGATGGCGGACACAGACGGTAATTTGATTTATCGACAAGTTCTCCGAAACAAGTGAGAGAATGCTCACCAAATTTTCCCAACTTGAAGACTACACCAAAAAGAAACTTTTTGGTACACAATTTACACAGATGAAACACAAATAACACAATAATCCGGAAGCGGAAGTAGAATCCAGAAACAACGCTCAAAAATCCGCGGCGTCAGTATGAGTGTCGCCTGGCTGAGCAATCTTGCAGTGACCGAAAAAAGGAAATTGTTTGATGAAAAATGATTTCCCCAAACAACAATGACGGCGAACACGTTTTGCTAGATACATTTGCTGATATGGTTAGAAGCCGAACTCAGTGGCGTTCGTGCTGTGAGTTTCTTGTCCCACCCCATCTCTCTTAGCCTCCCCCTCCAACCACGATCTCACTACTTAGCCTTACATAATTTTGCAGTAATTATCTTGCTGCATAGTAGCCAGCTGGTAGCTTACCGGAACGATGCCCATCCGTTACCGGCAGCTCAGCTGGCTTGCACCTGCTGCATTTTTCTCCCTTTTTCTTTTATGTACTGCTGCATAATAGCTGAGGCGTTTCCCACCTCTAGCTAACGTGCATAGTGACGATGAATTAAAAAAGATCTCGTATTTGAAAAAGTACTAAGTCAGGTTGCGGCGTACCTACTTTGTATTCGTGAGAGACCGAACCTATACTCCATGACGATGAACCGAAAGTCTGTCTTCTTGCTTCGTAATATTCATCAGTGTACTCGGCTAAGGCCCCGGTATTAAATAACTGTGCCCACGCATCCCAATCCCTTGGAGCACATAGAAATTACCACGAACATGGTGCTGAGAATTCTTCTCCAGTTGGACCGGAACTCTTCGCCAGGCCCTGATGAATTACATCCTCTGTTCCTGGAGACAGTAACTAAGTATTTCGCCGAGCCAATCTGCCAATTGTTTCGGAACTCCCTGGAGGCTGGTCGCCTGCCGCTTGGTTGGAAAGCAGGTATTGTGAAGCCAACCTACAAAGGAGGAAATCGAGAGGAGCCTGCGAATTACAGACCGTCTGCCTGACGTCGATCATTCGTAAGACAATGGAAAGGATTTTTAAAAGAGCCCTTCAGCTTCATCTCTAGGCTCTGGACATCATTACTCCTGCTCAGCACGGTTTCCAGAGGGCACGCTCTTGTATCACCAACCTACTTGTTGCCCGCGAGAAATGGGTAGTCAGTGGATTCCGGTAATCGCCTAGGTGTTGTTTCTGTTTATTTTAGCAAAGCATTTGACAGGGTTCCACATGAACGGCTCCCTATCAAGCTCCGGAATATTGGCATCATTGGCAATGTTCTCTCCTTGATCGCTGATTTCCTGGATGGTCGTACTATGTGGGCGAAAGTCAATGAGGTTCTTTCTGGGCTTGTCCTCCTGACCAGTGGGGTTCCAGAGGGCTCCGTCCTTGGTCCCGAACTTTTCAAAATCTCCATCAACGACCTTCCAGAGGTGCTTCAAGCTGACTGATCTACGCTGATGATCTTAAACTATGGTCAGAAGTACCTAGGCTTGAAGAGTCGGACAAATTACAAATGACGCTTGATTTGCTACACGACTGGTCTGTGAAGTGACAGTTACCTATCAACCATGATAAATATTGTGTACTTCCAACCGGTTCTCCAGAACCTTTTGGTATTTGCCACATTGGTGGTTTTCTGCTTACCAACGCGGCTTCTCAGAAGGATCGGGGTGTGATTATATCCCCTAACTTGAAAACCATCCAGGATACGTTGCGGAAAGTCGCCTCCGCCAACAGGGTACTCTGTGCCATACGGAGGTCATTTTCAAGAATGACGCCTGAGATCTTCAAGCTCCTGTTTCTTTCCCACGTTCATCGAATACTGGAATATAGACTACTCACAGTTTGAGTGCGCTTTAATGGAGAAGATTCAGCGGCGTGAATCCAGGCCTGTATCAGTGCTGCCTGATTTGTCTTATCACCTACGAATTCAGCGAATGGACTACCGTCGTTGCCGTGCATAGTTGATATACATAGATGCATTCTAAAAAGAGACTTGAGGACAGGACGTGCAAGAGTTCTCCCAACTAAATGTAGATAACTCGACACGGGGTCACAGTTGAAAACTGTTTAAACAGAGGAGTTTCCACGTCCGCTCTCATGTTACGTGATTTAGCCGGGTCGTGAATAAATGGAACAATCTCCCGGAATATGTTGCCAGTGCTCATTCACGGGTTAGCAAGGACACGTGTTATGTAGCCAGTGGATGGGAGATGAAGGAACTGACACGGCTCTTTTCCCTTCTGCTCTCTATAACACTAGAAAACTATGGTCGACAGGACAAGAGTGACGCTCCGTGTCTGCACGTGAGTTGAAGCTAGAGGCTAAACGCCTATCAAAGCAAGGTAGGTGAGGGCCAAGAACTAAGGGGAGGGGTAAAACTGAAGTTGCAGCGGGATGACAAGAGTGAAAAAGCGCCAGAGGGGGGATAAGACGACGGGAAGGCTTGGGTAGTAGCATCCAGATCCCTCTTCACTCTGCTTGAGGTAGCAGACAGGGCGCCGTTTATTGTCCTCTGCGACGGCCAGAGCATCACTAAATCAAGGAAAGGTTCATAGTATTGCGTGGACAGGATGCTGTCAAGTCGCCAAGGCATAGAAAGGAGAACGAGTAGGGTTCTCAATCTAAGCATTTGGTACAGAAACCTGACCGCAAAGCAGCTGGTTCGGCAGTGAACTACAAGTTCATTTTAAGGAAAAAGGAGCCAAACTTATATCAACCCCCCACCTGGAGGACCAGGAGGCTGAGTTTGTCTAGCATGTAACCATTGACCAATCTGGTATGAGTGGCTCTGAAGATGCAAAAGCACCACCCAGCATAGCTCAACAGATCTAAGGTAAGCAAACCACCGCACCCTGGAAAGGTCTAGTCTCATTGCTATGAAGTAACCTATAATGACTCTACAACTCGAGTACCCAGTCCTTGCATATTCGCAATACAATTGATATCCTTCTGCAACTAGGGCACCCAGGTTTGAACACAGTATTCCAAATATGATTTGACCACCGCGTTATTTAAAGGGAGAAAGACCACTGATTTCATACAATTCGGAACCATCCTGAGCCGAAATAACTCCTGTCGTGCTTTGCTAGCAGCATGCTTACACTGTGCGGCCGGCTGGAAGCTATTCGTCACAGTAATACCAATACCCATCAGAGGCATACAATACAACTTCATGAATCGGAGTTAAAATTTGGCAGTTACTGAGGTTCAAAAACAAGTCCTAGAGCGTGATCATCAGCATCATCAATACACGTTGGTTGAGGGTGAAACATACTTCAGCTAACGTGCCGCAATACAAAAGGATAAGTTACTAAAAATTACATTACAAAAATTTAAAAGCAAGCAATAAAACGTTAAATATTATATTATGCATTTCGTATGAGATCGGAATTGGAGGAATCTAAAAGAAAGGGAATGAACAAAGAGACGCACAACACAAACGTCATGGGGGCTGGCCCTTCGCTATATCAGCAAATGTGTCCAACCAAACCTGTTCATCGTCCTTAGGACCCCAGCCAGGCACTCGGGATGCATCAACCGATGCCAACTTCGAAGTCAGTGTTTTGATTTCTCTCGACCAAATCATCGCTTGGCCTCCCTTCCTCCCCTTCTAACCGCAAGTGCGGCGCGCAAACAATGCACGTTGCGGGGGTCGATGGGCTGACATGCGTAAAACGTGGCCCAGTCATCGGAGCCTGGTGAGTGGTATAATGGTACTGGGCGGTTCACTCGCTCTCCCTGCATAAAATACGCGATGCTGAACATGTTCATTGCTCACGCAGTGCTCCCAGCAGACACGAGCTAAGCTGCGATGGCAGCGATGATCGAAGGTGACTAGCATCTTTATGTCTGTCGACCAGATGAGCGAAATTTCTCAAACATATAAGAGGGTTGAACAAACGGCTGTATTATAAACTCTCCCACCAGAGCAAGTGAGGTTGCGTTTGCGCCACAAATGGCGGAGATTGGCGAAAGCACCTCGAGCATTTGCAATACGGTCCGTGATCTCATCTTGGATCTCACAGGCGTTGGCGTAGCTGCCCAAATACTTGAATCCCTGAACGACTTCCAGCTGATCACCACCTAGAGTAAGGGCAGGGGTGGGTCCCTGCCAATGATGGAGGACTTTGCATTTCGATAGAGCAAATGTTAGGCCAAAACGATTGACAGCCAGTGCTAATCGGTCCAGTGCTGCTTGGCATGTTCAAGACTGTCACATAAGAGGGTGATATCGTCAGCATACACCAAGTCAATAAGTCGCTCATCAGGAAATAGTTCAATACCTAGGTCGTGTCAAGCGAACGCTGTTTCTTTGAGCTTATCAATGACGAAGTTAAAGAGGAAAGGTGACAGCGGACAACTTTGTTTCACACCGCTGAAAAAATTATGGGGCGACGACAGCGCGCGTACAGCGCTTTGATAATGTTTACGTACTTATCGGGTACACGTTTTCTGAGCAGACAGTCCCAAAGGGCACATCGATCAACCGAATCGAAGGTACCCGATACCGAGGAACACGGCAACGTTGAGCCGTCATTAAACATGGCGGTGCGCCAGCAATGGACGCAAAATGAAGATGTGGTCAATGCAGCCCAGACCTCGACGAAATCTGGCTTTCAAGAGTGCCAGTCAGTCGGTGGATAGAAGTAATCAATTTAGAGGTAATTGAGATCAGTCTGATCCCTCTACAATTGCCCCATTCCGAACGGGAGCCTCAGTTGAAAACAGGGACTACGACGGAGCTGCTCTAGTTTGTCGGGACAGTTTCTTGCTCCAAAAGTTTCACTAACAGCTGGTGCAAATCATCTAGAAGGGCAGATCCCCCGAAGTTGAAGAGGGATTGAGAGATTCTATCTGCCCCTGCGGCCTTAAGCAATTTCAAGTCTGACCACGTTGGTAGTCTGCGTGTAAGGGCGAAGTCAAGGAGATGGCCCAGGGATTGGTCAAACTGCCTTGAAAAGTGTTCGGCACAACACCTTGTATTTTGACAGGCTGTGGATCGGCTGTCCACTTATGTTGTGTATTGTCTCGCTAACACTATGTCTCCTGTTGCTTATTTCCCGTATCAGATGTGATAGCACGTTGAGTACCAACGGCAGCGGGTGTTTCCATTGTCGTTGCACGGTGAGACCACCAGGCTTCGTGGCCTCTCATCAGGCTAGGACGCAGTTTTGCCGAGAGCTTTGCGAGTCTCATTGTGTTCGCTTCCAGCTGGAATACGTCGGCGAGCATCCAAAAGTTCCAGACTGCGTAGAGACCTAATGTCCAGGTTGGCAATTTGATTTGCCAATTGAAGACATACCTGCTGATAGTCATTACCATCATTATACACGTTAGCTAGAGGTGGGAAACACCTCAGCTACTGTGCCGCAACACATAAAAGAAGAAAATGAATGCAACAGTTGCATGCCAGTTGAGCTACCAACAACGGATGGGCATCGTTCCGTAAAGCTACCAGCCGGCTACTAAGCAACAAAAAAGGTTTGTGTAAAATTATAACGCTGTGCCCACTCGCTCTCGACTGGTTGATTCACGTCTGCTGCTAAATCTGCGCCCTTACGCGTGCTCTGTTTAACGCCTTGGCAAACCCGACCGGAAGGAAGACAGAAGAGTACTCAGCAGACCAGAGTTCTATTAGGGCAAAGAAAGCTCATATTTATATGTCGGTATCACAATGCGGATTTGACCATACGCCCACGCTCCACACATACTTGTCCGCTCCATCTATCTAGTTCACCGTGTTGCTCGCGCATTCCAGTCTTCGTCCGCCTACGCAACGCACGGCAACGCGCGTGATGTCTGACGCGCGATTTCATCAGCTTCCGGTCAGGCCTTGGCGACAAGCCCGGTGTCTGATGCGCGATTTCATCAGCTCTCGGCTGGGTCCTGCTAACACGCTCGCAGGGACTTTCCCACACACGATAGGTGGCAAATGCTCGAGCGTTGGCACTCAGCATTCTCGCTCAGCTGTCAATTACGCTACCAAATGAGATCGTAGTTGGTAGGGGAGGATAAAATGGATGGGGAGGGACAAAGGAATTCACAGCCGGAACATCACTGAGGTCGGCTGCTAGCCATGTCGGCAAGTGTATCTAACCTGCCACTTGACTTCTAGACTTAGAGCATGCCGATGATATTGCCCTAATCTGTGACAGCTCACAAACGTGTCAAGCGGCACTGGACAGATTAGTACTAGCTGTCCGTCACTTCGGGCTTTGCTTCGCACCCTCGAAGTGCAAAGCGTTCCTCCAAGATTGGTCTGGACCGCCCCTTTCGTTGACCGTTGGTGGGGATCAGCTAGAAGTCGTTCAAAAATTCAACTACCTGGGAAGTTGCACCAGCGCCCGTGGGATTGAGGATGAGATCACGAACCGTATAGCAAAAGCTCGGGGCGCTTTTGCTAAGCTTCGCCACTTATGGCGCCGGCGCGACATCACTTGCCCTGAAGGGTAGAATATACGATGCAGCGGTACGTTCAACCCTACTGTACGGTTGTGAAACCTGGCCGCTTTAAGCAGCGGACCTGAAGAGGCTAGTTACGTTCGACCACCGGTGCCATCGTAATTTAGCTCACATCCGGCGGGAACAGCGCGTGAGCAACGAGCGTGTTCGACGACTTGTTTACGGCACAGAAAAAGGAAATGAACCGCTCAGCACCGTCATTTCACGCACCAGGCTCCGATGGCTCGGCCATGTGTTACGCATGCCAGCCCACCGACTCCCGCGACGTGCGTTGTTTACGCGCCGGGGGTGTGGATGGAAGAAGAGGAGGGGTGGCCAAGCGATGACTTGGTCGACAGGAATGAAGGCCCTCACTTCTAATCTGGCCTCGGTTGGAGCGTCTCGCCTCCCTGGTTGGGGTTCGAAAGACGATGAACACGTTTGGTTGGACATACTTGCTGATATGGCTAGGAGTCGACCTCAGTGGCGTTCGTGCTGTGAGTTTCTTTGTCCCACCTCATTCCTCTTAGCCTCCCCCTCCAACCACGATCTCATTATTTAGCCTTATATAATTTTGCATAGTAATTTTTTTATGCACAGTAGCCGGCTGGTAGCTTGCCGGAACGATGCCCATCCGTTACCGGTAGCTCAGCCGGCTTGCACCAGTTGCATATTTTTCTCTTTTTTCTGTGTAATGCGGCACAGTAGCTGAGATGTTCTCCACCTCTAGCTAACGTGTATGATGATGATGATGATCTGAGTCGCCGACCTCAACCGGAGCGTCGGATCCGCCACTTGCGATCAATGATCTCTCAGTTCAGTTCAGATGGGACTGGAACGATAGGAGAATCCCGTGAGTGTTCCATCTTGAGTGGATCGTAGAGCCAGGAATTGATGAAGTGCTCAGTTATTGATGGATCTAAAACGGAACACCCGTCTCGCACCCTGGCCAACCAGTTAATCCCCACGTTTCCCGCCCTAGCAGTCCTCGCTGTGGCAGTCACGTGAAGTAAGCAAAGGATAGGATGAGAAATCGAAGGTACAGAATAAGGAAGTGAACTTAAATGAGAAAATAATGCCAATGCGTGAAGAAAAGTAGAGAAAAGAAAATCGAAGTACGAAGATGCGAGTTACTCAGGAAAATGGAAAGGTTTCATGTTGCCACCCAAGAACGTCAGGTTGCCGCTCAAACCCCTTAACCGTAGATTCCCTGATAACACTTTCCGGAAGCATGTTCCAGCGGTCGATAACTCGGCGTGACAGCCGGATTTCCGCCCTAATCCGATCGGACCGCGGTTTGTCCAGCTTCAATGAATGACCGCGTAGAACAGACAATCTAGCGGGACTAAATAGCTCAGATAAATCTGGACCAACCTTCCCAGTTAAGATACGGTGGGTTAGGATTAGGCCTCCTCTAAGCCTTCGGTAGTGCATTGAATGCATTCCCAAACTAAGTAGACGCTCGGGGTATGTCCGTCCCCGTAATCCCTCGAGTAACTTAGTACCCACCCGTAAAACCCTCTCTAGCTCCATTTTGTCCCGGGTGAGGCAGGACGGACAAGCCTGGACGCAGTATTCCAGATGAGGCCGAACGAAAGCCGAGAACCGCCTCGTAAAGATGCCGCCCGTCAAGACTCCGAAAGAACGTCGAATTAACCACAACATGCGGAAACCTCTGCTTGCGGCCTTCTTCCAGTTGTCGCCGGAGTGTAAAGCCAAAGAGTGTACGACGCCTAGGTCAATCTGGCTAGATACACGGGGGAGTTCGACCCCACCGACCACGTATTTCGTAGGAGGACAACCTCCTCCAATTCGAAGAACGGAGCACTTTGCTTGATTTATGGGCAGTAACCATAAAGTTAACCATTGATAAGATGAAAATGGAGATCCGATCATGGTGCTTACTGATCGGTGGCGAACTGTACCGGCTATCGGAGGAGGAACCATATCTCACTTAGGCACAAACTGGTGCAAGTGGGATGCACAGTAGCAAATCTAGCAATTTCAGGTTGGGTCGTTAAGTGTACGGTTTATTTGTAGACACCACCCATGAAAATGAATCAGGTCATTTGTGACGGCAGTGTTTGGTGTTGTGCATGATTTTTCTTGCACACTGTAATTACCGGCATGTGAGCTGTTCTTAGTGAGTACTGGTACTCTGATTGAAGGTAACTTGTTTATCCGAAGTATGGTTGGACAGGTCCATTGTAACCCGTAAAATGAGTGGTGTGAACTGCAGTAAGTAACCGGTTATCGAATCCATCATTTTGACATGACGTAAAGATTCTAGCACATGGAAATGCGAAGCAGACCAGAGCAATCTTAGAAGCATGCCACTCCACGAAGAATTCAGTCATTGCCATGTACGGCAATCTACGAACAAAGAACCATCACTGCAGTCAAATGACCGTAATGGAAAAGGACCATGCAAAACAGCTCGGGAAGCATTCTCAGCTGCTGAGACAAACTGGCCACGGTCACGAGGCATAGGTTGGAGAGGTCAGTTTCAAAGATCAAATGCCCAAAGGACCGATGACAGCGTCGCATAAAACGCACACGCGTGCCTACACTATGCTACGCACTAACGCACTGATGATCTCATCTCGACTGGTGACGAAGCGTTTGCAAAGTAATTGCCAAACTCGGAACAATTCAACTAACGAATATACAACATGAAGCACCCAACTTTATTTCTATTTTAGTACTCTATCTCCATTGACATCAGTGCATTTTCTGCACGTCTGTCTACTCAAAAATGAAAAGCCCAGCATGAAAATGAGACTTGGTTGATGCATACATTTCGTGATATCCGATCAATGTAGCCTAGTAAAAAGTGAATTCATTAACTAAGTGTCCATTACACACACAACATCTATCCGCTTGTATCACTTTTGCGCGAGAACATCAACAACATCTGTTATCTAGTCAAAGAGGAAAATTTCCTTTGGCCGCTACCGGCTGACTTAGTGCAACGGTCCTTTCTGTTGTGTGCACAATATTGGATTCTGAGAGATAGACGAATTAATTATGGTCATTACTTTCATTCTTGTATGGGACGATTTCTTCATACTAATGGTTGAAAGGAACTGAATGGAAAACCTCGCATATCCTTATACCGAACGATATGCTGGTGAAGTTATCGCATTTAGTTCTTCGGCATCGAGACTTATACACCCGGTAGAACGGCTAACTAGCACTTATGTCAACTCGGTGGATGACTTCAGTTCGAACCGAATGACCATCTGGCATACATAAGTCTTCCTACCAGCTGTAGAAGTACCAGACTATTTAGGCGCTGTATCTTAAGAGCTGTCATGGTTCGGATAATATCTGCACCTCACTGGCTTCACATCCTTGAAGCAACGAAAGTGTCCCGGTGCGAGCTATGTACAACTGAATTAGACGCATTTAGCTTTGAAAAAGGCTCGACTAGAGTATTTAATCAATAATCACAACCAGCTTAGTTCACCGGAATAAATGTTGTCGACATCAAAGAAGAAGGTCTGAACCCGGTCATGTCTGATGATAACACTGCCTCGAAGAGGATATTCACTTACTTCCTCTTTCCCGTTCAGAGAACCTACCATGTTGTGCATCCGATTATAAGCGAAAGCATCCAAAGATTTTTGGCACTTTTGCTAAGGGAAAACTAGTCCAGCGATACCAAAATACTACTAGTTTTTGTAATTATCCTATCGATTACAAGGACTGAACGAACGCAAACTTGCACTCCTCACTGAAAATACACGTGCCCATCTGGATTCAGCACAAGGTCAGTCAACTAACCTAGGATGCTTTGTATCTTACTAACTCACCGGCGTCCTCCGTAGGTGAGCACATTCTGGTCACCCACCAACGGATTCTCCTCATCTCATTTTTCAGGTCTTAGTACTTTCAGCCATGCTTTTGCTATTACCGAAGCCGATGTAATAAACCGAATCAGACTGGACTCACTTTTCCAAATGTAGTTATCTGTCAATCTTTAAGTACCTTGTTCCTATGACCATCGCCGCACGCTTATCACTCCAAATATGTCCCTTTGGTTGCACTTCCTGACACAAAGAATTCCCTCTTAACAGCACTAGCACTGTTCCTTTTTTCACTGTGCTCCTAAACTACTTACGAATTTGCAATAGTGTAATTCGATAACACCATTCTCATCCCTCAACCAATCTTTCGATACGCGAGGAAATTCGAGCGTTTCTAAAAGCATTTGCGGGTGCGCAGTCCATTTTATGAACTCGATATTACTCACTAACATTTCGTATTAGGATTGAAACAGTGACTATTTAGCTTTGGGTATATCTGTTGTAGGTTGTGATTTATCTCATTTTGAAGTCCGTTGTAATGACCAGTATTTCTTTTGTGACTATAGCCGCATTCTAGAGACCCAATGGCCATTGCCAGGAAGAACGGTTACTGTAATCCACAAATTCTGTATTATGGAGGACCAGCGTTTACCGATTCTGGATAAGGCGAGCGACGGAGTGTCGATATCAGAACGTGGATTTGGTCGAACACAGCGGACTGTTGTTTCCAGGGCCAAGAGAGTGCTTTGATGGATGAGACATGTAGGGATGCAGGTCTATACGGCAGCCCACCGAGCAGACAAATAATGGAATATGGAGGCAGAGTGGGATACGGTATAATACTAATAAATTATACTCAATCGAAATGTGTTAAATATCCATAATGCATAGGAAATATCTTCCGAATCTTTGAAGATTTCTACGCTAAGAACGCTGAGCAGAAGAAGCTTTCAAAGGTGAAAATGCTGTGTGAGCCGAGACCGATACAGTGCAACCATGGCTCTTAATAAGGAATGCAGATAGAGATATCGAAAAGAGCTTTAACTTTAATTGAGGACCACTGTACCAGAGTACGAATTACAGGAATTTCCCAGGCGGTGCAACAATGCGCTACATTACCGTTCGCACGAATAATGCTACATCAGGCCCCAGGGATTGTGAACTATTTCTAGGACGGTCGGAAAGATTACTTATGCAAGACGGATTTTCTGGTACGGTTGGAAAGACTAGCTACGCGCGGTGGATATGCATTGTCACTACTTTAATTGGTCAAACCACCGCCACCACCGTTCCTTTAAACCTACTTCTCAGGCCAGTACTGCCGATGCCTAAAGAGTCCTGTCAGTGCCTCTCCTTCGACCCTCATACAGATCGGACAGTGGGCCGGCCTAGCGCACACTCTTCTCCCTTGTTTTCATTGTTGCCTTTCAAAGAGTTTGTTACGAGACTCCAGCACCCTATTTAGATTGACGCGTCTGTTGATTTCGTAACTAAACATTTCCTTCGTCTGTCCTGTGACAGGAAATACTGCAACTGGCTTGGTTGGTGTTGGCATCCGTTGTCACTAAATGATCCATTACAATTCGACTTAGATGACGAGCAAGTGTACAAGATTGCACAATGACTTAGCCCACCTAAGTCGACTCAGATCGTGCTCCGGTCTGTGCGGACATCTGCATGCGCTCCGTGAGCTCCTCGGAACCAAAGCACCCACGCCCGATGTCAACTGGATAGCTAGCTTCTCCATTCAGTTGCCTTATCAATTTTCCTTACCAAATATGTTCGCTATCGCTCCAATTCAAAACGTCGAAAATCATACAAGTTTATTGCAGAAGACCTTGCTCTTTTCTAGTCAATAGTTGTGGAAACACGGCGCCTCCTGAGGGGATCTCTAGATCTGTTTCACCGGTGTCGAAATATCCCAGCGGATTCAAACACCGATGAAGTCAGCCGCAACCTCAACAGGCAACTCAAACAAACCCTAGGTAACGATCATAAGACTTGGTGGTTTCAACGCTCTCCAGAGATTGAGATAATAGCTCCAGGAAAACTTTCGCAAGCCCCTTCAATACTCCGAACCACTGGCCACTCAGGCTATTTGTGAAGTTGATAGATCACCACTCACCAATTTGCGTCGACACATGGACAGCTGATTTGAACACTTCCACTCTCAATTCAGTTAGATTCCTCCATCCGCCTGTCTAGCAAGTATGTCTGTTTGCGCGTCTTGGAAGGTTTCATTGGAACTCCCGGCTGAAGCAGTAGTCTACCTTCAGCTTCGTCACCTGAAGTCACCCACAATCGTAGATAGAACCCTTTGAAAATGCTCACTGTTCAGACAGTAAAAGATTACCGCATGGGAATTTCACGCTTGTTTACTACTAGAGTCCTCTACGAAAGCATTTTGCATCTTTCGGAATTTCTTGCTGGGTTAACTTCATACTTGAAGCAGAGCATTTTTCCAAACTGTGTCCTTTCACTCTGTGCAGCTATTCGGTCCAGTGACGCATTCATTGTTGCTCCGTCTACTTTTTCCACGGGACTGTCAGGTTACCATTGCTGAAGTGTAGAACATCGTTATGATTGATATCAGATTGTTTAGCGTCGAAGTCCTGACAATTACTGCTATACCCAGTATCGCAATGGTGCATGTTATACAGCCACCTTGTTACACTCGCCCACAGCGATAGTTACCTTTCTTCGTTCGATCGAGCTGTCTCAATCATAGCTGCATTCAGTCTGTTCAATATCAGCTCGTTTTGCACTGTTTACATTTTCGCCTGTTTTTACAAGTGGGCTCAGAATGTATGCGCCGTGGCTGAGGGGCCGTAATACGTCAACATTGTACCCAGCTTTACCAGCGATGCGGTCTTGCACTGGAGTACCCAAACTGTGTCAAACACCGGCGATTTTCACATGCATGAACTCGTTTCAAGTCTCCACTAGCCACAGCATAACGAACATTAAAGGGTACGGTACTCTCAACAGAAACTTACCGTACAAGATATCAAACCCTTATGACATCAGTCACGCTCTGGAAGTTGCTATGATTTGAACTTCCGTGTTCATCGCTCATGTGATTACCGATATCACACCCAAGACCGTGAGACGAACAATGCCGAATTTAGATGTATTTGGAGCAACGGGAATGACCAACTTGATCAAGACTACACCAGTGCTATGTTGTTTATTTCTCGACTGTGCGAGATACAGTCCAACTAGGTTGTCTGATCAATAGGTGCAACAGGATCGTCAACGATAGATATTTATTCAAGTTTTTCAAAGCAGTTCTCAGATAGGTTTTCGGAATGTTCGACCGGTTAAAAATGTTAGAAAGATGGAGAAGTTGTGGGTAGATCGAAATTGAAACCGTCCTCTTGGAATCTGCTTGCATGTGCGGTAATCTCTCGAAAGGTTTCATTCGCATTTCCACTTCTGGTTGTAAGATGGGTTCTCACAGACTCCGTTGTATGACAGAACACTCAGTACTGGTTAAGTAGAGCGTATTGGCGAAGTGAACACAAAACTGGACAAAGTACCGCTGGGACAAGAGGGTGAATACTCTTGGCACATACTACCGGTGACAGTTAAAACAAGCACCTGCTTTTTCACCCGTGATAAATCATTACTCATACGGGACTATGTGTAAAGCGAAGTTTTACAGGTGTTGAACGCTTCGTGGGCCAGGCGAGAAGAATATTCTTCTGTTATACAAAATTAACTCAAGTTTCTTAGATTGTGGAATACATTCCCATGATCACCTGCAGTCAACTGCGCAGTAGTTTCGGATCACGCTGTTCGCTTTTGGTGCGCAGTTACAAGTTCGAACACAGTTCTGGGACGTCATTCGGTTGTTGATTTTCCGGACACGACTTTACTCGGGTTAGTTTTGTTCCACCATAACATCTTTCTCCTTGAAGATATAAATGGCGGGGAGCTTCCCGGAAGTTATCTTTACAAGTTTCGTTATTTTCCGAACGTGATCTGCACGGTGCCCATTTCGAGAAAGTTCTGCTGTCGTCTATTTTCTGTGGACAATGACAGCTTGAAAGCAGTAACCGCCATATTAATAGGTAATTTGTTGGGTCTCTGTTTTGCGGACATACATAGCGTTAGTGGTAACTGATTCAGGCGGCTAATACATACGTTTATTCCGGCTCGTACCTAACAACTGACCTCACTTCGCCTCGCCTAACAGGGATTCTCTCTGTTGCCTAATTTGGTTGGCTATCGCCATTATCATGTTGACCATGTGTGAACGCACGTCGTCCTACTCCACAGTGTTCACAGGACTGTTGCCCCATAGTACCTACTCGTTCCGAAAACGTGAAAACAGAAGGCGTTCGCGTAGGAGGTCTGAAGGATTCAGAATCGGCTCTCCTATATTTAAGACACAAAGTGAAGAGGTTGAATAGTGGGAGAGGCACCTAGTCTAGGCCTTCACAGAGCGGTGGCTGGGTCAGAGCTCGTGACCATACAGAACCAAGTCTTGAACCAACTAATGTAAGAAGTTTCGCAGATTCAATCTTCTTCAACAGCGTTAAGCGGGCTCCTGAACTCCATACGTGAGAGTGTGACATTGAGCATAGCCAGCCCCGACGATACACGTCCTGTCTGTGCAAACGCACCTCACTCATGCGACTAATGTCAAATTGAAACCGCGTTACGACAAATTTATCACGTCAGTCGCAGTATGCACATGGCTAAGTAAATGAGGCTGAATGCAACATTTTCTACCTGACGTGACTCTTACCCACTTAGGTAATTTGACGATCACCTCTTAATCACAATCTGCACGTTCCCAATTTGATGACTTGCAACGCCAGATGAGGTGAGGCACATACGCCGCAGGTGTTGTTGGCTGACGACAACGATGTAGCATACGGATGCTCCGACCGCTTTCTCAACAGGCGTTTTCTTTGCGATGTGTAAGTCCTTATCTAACCGCCTTGGTAACGGTATACCGGAAGAGATCGTATCAATGAACACGGTCCATAACCATTCCTTCTGTTACGGCAAGCAGACATGTCAGGTACGCTCACCACTTGGTGTGAAATTTATTATGCTATGCGTCACATGTTCTCGCGGAAATGAACATGTCACCATGTAAACTTTCTACGTCACAAGTTGAGTGTTTACGCAATTCTATGCCTGGCTCTGCGTATGTATCTTATGCGCATTTCACATGCTAAAGCTTCCCTCACACAGACTCAGTGTGTCCTTTTGGTTTGCGGTCAGCCACGTGTACATGTTCAAACAGACACTTACCACATCCAACGTTATCGGGTTAATTATGCAACAAACATGGTGTAACAACTATGTTCACCTTTGGTTGAGTGAATGAATGCATTCTCATTCAGTCTTCTCTCGCCTATCGATTGGCCGGTACGTTAAAGGGTTCGCGTTTCGTCTCGCTTGCGGAGTTACTCTACTGGACGGTCATCATCATTCATACAATGGTTAGTATCCGTAGAGATGCAATTTAACAGGGTTCCGTTTAGCTGGTCGACTTGTTGGAAACTGCACAAAGCGATCATTTGGTTTGTCTCGAAATTCGGCGGTATAACATTTTCCCATCACCCGAACTCAACACAAGTAAGCAATAAAGCCACCTAAACCACCAAAGCCGTCCTAATGGTACAGCTACTGATTGTGTGCATTTCTTTTATTGCGTTTAACTGACCACACTATGGATGTTTCGTTATTTTATTGCACTTACTCGGTGAACAATGAAATAATGGTATATAACACCCAAAAATGGGCACTGATGAGATAATACGAAATGCGTGCATTTGCCAGTCTTCGTCTTCTTACTGCGCTTTTCAAATTACTAAAAGAAACTGACTGTTTCAAAAATTTAACACTTAACAAGGTACCTTGGGATGGTCAAGATACAACTGGGAAAATACGCGAAGTGTGTCGACAAAGCTGTGTAGACTGATGAACTCACCGAGATGTTTGCATGATAACAAGTGTAAGCTCACCTGGTTCGGATTAGGTAATACTTCGTTTGGCTGCCTTAGCTAACCTTCTGGCGAACAAAGAGTATATGGAACAATACAAATGTCGCAATGCATCGCCAATTCTTTCTTTTATGTTGGTTAAAGGAGGGACAAAACAATCTACTAGGAGAGGGACTTTCATTTCTGGCTGGAAGAAAAAACTTCGTCAGAATCCCAGCTAACTACATTGAGTGGCTAACTTGAGATGATGGCCACCCAAGTCGAAAGTATGACTAAGTTCCAGAAAGGAGACGCTGAAACCTACTGCGTGCTTTATGAATTTATAAGTCTTTTTTTTGTTTCCTCCACCCATTGAAGGCGCGGAAACTGACCGCAGTATGTTTCAATGGATTTTGTTTAATTCGACAGTGATGATGAAAGAGGCCCTGAAGATTTTTAGGTGCCTTTATTTTGGAGTCTGGAGGACAGCGCATTCCGCTTTGAGTCGCTTTAGGTGCTAAGAATTTGTGAAAAGATAAAAGAGTCAAGGCGACCAAACCTTTGCGCAAAGGAACAACATACTACTTTTAACTTCTTTGCGCACTGGTTCAAACACCTTTGTCTCGAGGTTATGTTCCTGTAAGGTTTCTTCGCAGAGGCAATCTCTACGTTTGTGTATCCTCGCTGTATCACGTCTATGAACGAACTTTTATTTTCTGAGTTAGACGGAATTACCTTCTTCGTCGCTCATTTGTCAACACCACCCTAGTCACGTTGGATGGAATCCTGTTTTCATCCCCACCAACCACTCACCATACCTTGATGTAATCAGCAAAAAGCAGGTATTCTGAGACCATAAAGATTAAAACTTTGGTGTTGAACACAGAATAAGTATGCTACCAGCCATGAGCCCTGTGCGACCTTGTATCACACCTCAAACAGGTCGGATAGTGGCCCCTGAGCCGGAAATTCTAGTCTGAGATGGTCAAGAAAGTCGCTGACTTTCCCTAGGACGAGATTTTCGATTTCACTGCCCTGCAGCCCCGTGAAGCCGGATTCAGTATTAAGGTTAACGAAAACCCTAGCCTGGACCAGGTAAATGATTGGAGGGTCATTATGAAGTACTTGTTGTGCGAATGAATTGCGTCGTCGCAAACGATTAACACTAAGCGTACTTAAAAACGACCCTCCAATTAGTAATTAACTGTTGTATCAAGAGTTGTCCTTCGTGACCCGGTGGTCAAAGGAGTAGAAGTCCAATAACATCCCGATTTTCCCGAATCGAATAACTGCTATCTCTGCCTTATAAGGTAAAATGATAGCGAAATGCGTCGCGGAGTGCTGTGTTTTCAGGAGATCAACACCCAATATCTACTTGCCCCAGGTGGATGGCTTCGATACAATCCCAACCATCTGCTTTTTCTGCGCAGCTACGTCCTGCCCACCATCGGAACTGACAGAAGCCGTACTGTCCCGCTCGCTTTGTTGTATTCGAATATGTCAGGGTGGAAAACATTCGCTTCCTTAAGCAACTCAGAGGTCCCGTTATGAGCATCTCGACTGCCTGTGTCTTGTCATTATTGATGTCCATTTCTCGAGATTTAAATCCGTCATAACTTTCGGTTATATTCCAACATAACTATCAGCATGATACAGACTTCTTTGTCCGGTTTAAACAATAGTGCATTCTCGTTTTACTGGAGCTCTTTAACCGCATCTAGATATTTCATCTTTAAAAGGTGTTAGATAAATGGTTTATGACTTGGATACTCGAAAGAAACATTAACCAGTGTCAACATATACCGCGTAGTTGCTAGAGCTGACGACGGCGTAATCACAGTTAATGGGAAATGGGATCCTTAAAATTGCACTTAATTCTAGCTGTTTAACATAGTTCTCATGCGACGGAATTTCAGACCAAGTTAAAGATATTATATAGAACCATGTCTCACTGCAACGAGAAGATATCATAAACGTGTCTTCCAGGGTAGAACTGCAGCGAGTTCAATGGGCTACAGCTCTGTTATTGTAGTGAGGCTACTCATACTTCCATCTTCCTTGCCGAAATTCGCTGAAATCTGAAATCACATCTCTCGTAACTTTTAATGTATAGGTTTACCTTTGTGGTGAAAAAAATATCGAAACGCCCGAACGCCCACCGTAAGAGACCAACAAGTTGGTTCATGGTTTTGGACGTCTTCAAGGACTGCGTCGAGCAGCCGAGCTCGTCTTGCATCACCACCCCATGGTCGCGATTCTGTGAGGCGGTCTTCCAGATGTGGCCTCCAAATTTACATAAGTTAGTGGGTTTGTGCATTATACGTATAGTTTTTCATTTGTCCGTGTTACACGGTAGTAGATTAGCCTTTGAGCATTCAAAAGTACGGTATAAGTCTTGTGGCAACATATCGCGATCTATTTGACAGCCGATCGCCCGCCATATCTTGAATTCATCGGAATAAGCAGAATATCAAAATTGAGGACACGTGCGAGGTCTTGGTTGTAGAACAAGAACAAGCGCAGCCCCAACGCTGACTCTTGTGGAATACCGCAGACCACAACAATAGGAACAAAAAATGATCCCCAAACCGGAAGCCGCCGCTGAGGTAGGTAGTTTCCGATTCATCGAAGGACCAGGTCCCCAATTCCGCACTTATGCAGTTTTTGGAGAAGGATTTGATTACCCAAGCGGTCGAGGGCTTTAGAAAAGTCGAGATAGATGACCTCAATGCCATTCCGTTATCGGCTATTTCGGTATAACTGCCACGCGCTATCCTTCTTATACTATGGACGCAACTCTACTACGGCCATACTATACGAAGGATAACAGGGGCGGGTGGAGTAGCGCGGAAGCCAACGCTCACGCGGAAGATTGGAAGACCACTAGAATGACCGAGGGTCGAAACGGGCAGACATCATGGACGAGGTCAGACGACGCAACGCAAACTGCTTAATAAAATCGGAGAGCGGATCGTGAGCAACAAACGGGAACGGGCTTGAACAAAGGATAACAGAAAAGGGATGTATCGAAAGGCCAGAAACGCCTTTATCATTACAACCAGGAGTAACCCAAAGCCGAATAACGTAGACAGAGCAAGCAAATCAAAAGTCTTAGAACCATTCCAGGTTGGTCAGAATGCGAGCTATGGAATCAGATACGAGGTCAGACAGACAGTTAAGGTCGCCAACTTTGAGGATAAACGATACACGAATGTGACACGCTATGATCTTTAAGTTATGTTGCGGTGTAGGACGGCAATGCGACCGATATATGCGGGCGTGCGCGCAGCTTGTTGGACTGTGATCGCGTACAATATAGACTGCGCTTTCTGGCTACAATATAACAGCTGAAAGCAGAAGAGTGACTTGCAAAGAGGAAACGATAAGGGAAAAAATCATGTTAGCAAAAGGAATTCCCACATAGTTGCAGTAAAACAACACGGCAAAAATACGGAAGTTCATTGGCGCAACAATATTCTATCAGACCACTCACGTGGGCGCAGGTGTATGAGTACTTTTCGTTCTCACGACGCAACACAGCGCTCGGTGTCCGCTAGGGATACATTTATGCGCCTACGCGGCTTGTGCCGTTGAATAACTCCTATGTGTTTCACCCCGTGCCTCCGCCTTTAGGCTTTCATTCAACACAACTACTATTGGTTCTAAATCTCTCCATTTGCTTAAGCTCAGCTACATCACTCTGTTTGGAGTCAGTCCTGGAGGCTCAAGTGAACGCCTATTTTTCTGATTTATCGCGCTATTGACGAATAAATTCCCGGCTCAGGCTCGCATTGCGTTGCCACTCGACATTCGCTATCGCATCATTCCGTCAGCTTAGCGTCACTTTGTGTGGGCTGATATGTGGCAGATGACATTTTCAACATCGAAGTGTAGTATTCTATCGTATGGATGTCAGATAGCAGCAGAAGTGTTCAGGCTTCATGATGAAGTCATTCCCATCAGCCAGTCTGTTCGTGACTTAGGTTTAAGATATTCTAATTCGTTAAACTTTAGCGAACGTACAAATCATATAGTGAAAAAGGCTAAGCAGTCGGTCGGGCTCATATGCCACCTGCTAACTTTGAAAGAAACCAGACTAATTGCTTTCAAAACCAGTATCTGGCCGTTGCTTGAATATTGTTGTGCTGTGTTCAGTAACTTGCGAATGGCTGACTTGAGAGCCATTGAAAACGTCCAACGCGCCTTTACGAAGCGCATATTTGGCTGTTCAACCACTCTTTCATACCGAGATAGGTACAAGCAATTGAATCTTGAACCTCTGTGGTTACGAAGAATGCAACTAAATCTGTGCTTCCTCCACAAACTCGCGTGGCGGAAAGCATATATTGGAAGCTATCAATTGCACTTTCGGGAAAACACCATTTATGAACTGCGAGATAACGAATGCATATTCTATTTACCTAAATTCAAGAGCAGTCTAAGGAGAAATTTCTATCTTCTTAGGTATGGCTCCATTTGGAATAAGCTGCCAAAAGAGATTAGATGTATTAAACATTTCTGCATGTTCAAGAAAATGATAAAGGCTTATCTGTCAACGGACAGGGCGAAATGGATCTTAAACATTCAACTTGATGATGAAAAACTGTATGAAAAAGGGCCGGATCATGTATGATACCGGAGAACATCAACTCTACTGCACCAGAGAAAACTTGATCAGCTAGGATGAGCTGCTACAGACCGCTTCTTATGCTATTCCTTAACGCTACCTTCCATGCGGTTTTACTCCCTTTAAACTTAATTCATATCAACTGTCTTCTGTTTAAAACCGAGAGCAAAATTATTTACTGGTGTGACGTCAGGAACTATTTTCGTAATTTTCCCCACAAATAGATTATTTCGTAATATTGTTCTGCGATCCCTTTCGCTACATTTGTTCTCCAGTGCTAATCATTTCCCCCTCTTTTCTGAAGTTAACAGTCCAGAAACATATACTTGAATTCAGTGATGGCAATAACTGTTTCCCTATGCGACTTTTGCCTATGGACAACCCGTACAGTCATCTGTCTCCGGCTGTCACGCTACACAATTTATCGTATGATCGGCTCGATCGATTTCTACGCCGATGTACAAAACATATGGTTGGCGGCATCCGGTTTCGGATTTGCCTATCACTGTGGCAAGCCACAGGACGCCTGCGCCTACAGAGAGACCATGGATGGCTTGCGCTGCACCACCCACAGCTCCAACCACACACCCCATATCCAGTGTAAACCCGAAGGAATAAGACCGGGAGGCATGCGGATGGGAGCCACGTTTCATCAACGGAGCCGGCCCACACTCCTTCACAGGCAAACACAAGCACACTGTATTTGGGGAATCAAACACACACAAGGCGGTGGCTGGACCGTAGTCCGCTCCACACTGAGTGCATGGAACCACTCTTCGAGCCTAACACGGCCACAAGGACCGTGCACCCCGTCCCCTCCAGCAACGACCAACTGTCTCCTGGAGCCAGAATGGACGACGTAGTGGGTAATAGACAGGTAGGCACCTTGTCAACATGCACATCAAGCGCAGCCACACCGGGGATATCAAACAACAGCCAAACACTTGAGAGAGAGAGAAAGAAAGAAAAAAAACGAGAAAGAGAAAGAGAAAAACTCGATTAATGCATAAGGAAATGGTGACATAAACCTTAATTAAATAGCATACGTAATAAGTTGTTTACAAACAAATCCTAGCTAAGTGCACGAGGTCAGAAAGTATAGTTCACGGAATGCCACGAACACAAAAATTTTATGGAAATCGAATACAATTGGCTGAAGCGATGTGTGCAAGTTAATGGAATAGAATACAGGGCGATATTTATATGAGAAAGAAAAGCATTAAGGTAAAAACTGTAAACCCACCACCTGAAATAAAGAGACTTAGCATGCAAGCACGCGGTTAGTAAAGCGAATTCAGCGTGCCTACAAACGCTGCGCCGGCTCGTCGTAATTCTCTGCAGGACCCGTCGTCGCTTCTGTAGTGGCCCCAAATGGCACAGCGCATGGCCCACTAGACATTTATATGAGAAAGAAAGGCATTAGGAGAGAACCGAAAACCCACCACCTGAAATAAAGAGACTTAGCATGCAACCATGCGGTTAGTAAATCGAATTCAGCGTGCCTACAAACGCTGCGCTGATGCTGCCTACGTTCACTGCGGGACCCGTCGTCGCTTCGGCAGTGGTCCCGAGTGACCTCTCTCATGGCTCACTAGGCCTGCCTGACTAAGGCACAAAACAGGTACAAAACATACTTGCCTATTTTTTACATTAACAATATAGTACCTCTTTCACATATTCTTCCTTATTTCATAGTTGGCCACGACTGGGCTGATCTCCCGTGGTGACGTATTGGCTTAGGGCACAGAGATAGCAGACCAGCTCCTAGAAACGTGATCTTAGTGTGCTCATACAGTGACCCCAACTGTTCCAGTCTGAGACAGCTGAGAAAAGATTCAACCAGCACGTCAGCCTGCAGCGAAGGATAATCGGGAGATTCGACTCATCAATCTTCGCCGTGATGCAGAATTCCTACCTACGCTCTCACGTTGAATACGCCATCTAAGCTCCGCAACCTTGGTTGAAGCGTGACCCAGAAATACTATAGGCGCTATAAGGCAGGACAACAACGAACACGCCCAATCACTCTTACCAGCGAAGACCGAATTTGCTGGGAATTTTCAGCGGACGGTACTGAAGGCCGCGCGTTGATCTCATATTAATGTACCACATATATTCTACCATTTGCTGGAAATCAGCCACAAAACCAAGCCCTAACGTAGCTGCCTGAAACTGACTGAACAATAAAGCCGTTTAGAATGTCGACGCAACCATTTTTTTTCTCCCGCTTCGTCAAGCGTAGAAATTTTCTAAACTCACTTGTATCCTCCTCTACTTTGGATATTTCTAAAAAAACCATTAAATGTTACTCTTAGCTCCTAGCACTTTGTTACCTAGACTGCGCTATTGTGGAGTACATTAGTTATGCCCATCTACCGGATATATGTGTCACATGGACCCAAAGAGAGGGCGCATAAATGAGCGACCAGAACTTACTTTTCACGCTTTACGTTAGTGATCACTGCACCATGTGTTCTTCTATATGATTGTATTCATTTTTTAGTTTAAAGTTATTTAGCAACACAGTTAACTCGGTAAATGACCTACTACACTTTTGTTTTTATAGTACTCATCCCAACTATCCCACGGTAATATTTAAGCACTTGCTTTTTAGCCCGTGATAAAATAGTGTCCATGGTTCCTCCAGCAGCTCCACTAATTCGAACGTGTCGTTTAGACTGTGCTTAAACATTGACTTCCTAGCTGGTTTCATTACTATCACGTCATTTAGCCAGCTCCTGTCGCGACGAGTTGCTCATGGATTTAATCGGCCGCAGTGGGACACCTACCTTGTAAAATTTTAACAGCCCATAGAGATGTGTGCCTCTGAGTCACAAGAAGTTTACGGTTGCAGCAGGAATGAAGTTTACTTCCAAAAATATCAGCAATGCCGTGTTTATCCTTCTCCCTAGTTTTACCAGGTTGTCAGGGCTATCGCCCGGTACGAAATTTGTGCGGTCATTAAGCATCATCATCATCACCACATAGGTGGACTTGTCTAGCCCCACAGCGCCAGATCCCTTGTTTGGGTGAACGATAACCACGTTTTCTTTGGAGCTGAGCTGTTTTAAGGCATCTGAATTTTTGGGATACAGGGCGATCTCTAGCTGAATGTCGGATTTCGATATTGATGTTCTAGATCAAGCAGTTTGCATTTTAGCAAAGATTCGTCATCCCTCGATGTTGATGTAAGGACAGCAAGTTGTCTATAAAATACCTCGAGCTGTGCCTGAGGTTACATCTTGCTAATAGTTTTCTGCTGCGTACAAAATTTCAAACAACAGGACAGTGCCTCGTTCCAATTAATTGGATAGTTGAGAGGTTGGTAACTTATCTCGTTGGGTCAAAATGTAACATACGTTCAAAAAGTTTGTGGTTCATCGTCTTTTCAAAACGCTCAATCCAGGTTTACTTGGTTTCGTACACAGTATCACGATAGAGGTTCACAAACTTGTAAACAGTTTGATTTGTCGATTTGTTGTCGTTTGGAAAAGTATGTTTCTTGATATTGCATTAGTTTCTCGGTGGATTCTTCAAGAATGTTCCGGGTGATCCGCCTTAAATTCCTGACGTTTGGTCCTAGCTTCTGCGCACGCAGGCTTTTGCAGTAACCAGTGGGAATTTGTACATTTTTAGACGCTTTTCCAAGAAGTCTACCGGAACGCAGTTTCGAAATTTTGCACTTCAACTTCACCAAGCCTGAAACGATTAAGGGGCGCACCGAATTGCGGGAGGTCTCTTTGTATGTCTGAAGTTGATGCTTTTGAGCAACAGGCAATTTTTTCAGACGCCTGAAATGACTATCTCTGTTAGTTGAGTGATTATCATCGGGCACATGACAAGTACGGTGATATCTACATGGTATTAAACTACCGACTCGTGCGTGAAATCCCTAGCAAGGGCAACAGTATCGGATTTTGGTTATTTGAACGCGTCTAAGTATTTTCGGGAAAAATAACGCGAAAATATCGGATTCGCAAACTTTGTTCAAAATCTGATAAAGCTCACGAAGAAAGTCATCCTTAACCGAAACACAGCTGCAGTCAGTTGGGGCGTAAGGGGAGATCACAATAAAGTCAAAGTCCCTCCTCAAAACGGCTGCTTATTCTACCTTAACCTCAAAGTAGAACTGCACACAGTAGACTGTTAATCAGGACCAGTCCAGTAGTAGAAAATCGGCTTTTCTACTTGGTGCTGCACAAACGTCACTCAAATTGGCTGTGGCTGCTTCAGTGTCACCAGACAAACGCAGGTGAAATATGGATTCTTGTGCGGTGTGGGACGTCAGCGCAATCACAGTACTGGGTTTCGCAAAGTAAGCAAACAGCAACGGCGAGGCAGACAAAAATAGCCTACTGCTCAACCTACATGAGTGTACACATACTACAACAAGTATCGATACTGAAGTAGGACCACTGGTTTAGTTCTATGAACGACGGTGAAACCACCTGAAATAGAATCATGGAAAGAGGACTCCAGTGGTAATGCAGAACAGTGCATATAAACACATAAGCAAACGGCGTGTGATGGAGATGCCCGAGTGACGAAAGAAAGAGTAGTTAAACGCAAAATAGCAAATGAGCAGTCCATCTTTTCTTCAGAGGGCGTGATACTAACCCTGTTTCTCAAATCAAAGTAAGGTGTTGCTTTAGGGGACATCACCCCGAGCCTTTGCTTAAACATACTGCCCACAAGCTAGCGGGGCCAATTCAGAGAACTGCGTCAATTGGGAGCCGGTGACTAATTGCTCAGTTCATACGCCTCGTGTTTGGTAAATTAGCTAATAGAGGCCAGGTCATACCTATGATGTCAGTACACACTTGTTGTAATGCAATGCTTCACAGCAGTGAAGCAACGAGGCGAGTCACATCCGCCACATCGCATCGTTATTAAACAGACAGGTGACATCTTACACGGAGAAAGTTAGCTAGGCGAAAACCCACCACGTCATAGGGAACCCGTCGCTGAACAGTTCGCTGGAACGGAATATTCCCGTAGGTCATTTTGGTTGTACGGCAGCGGGGAATCAACTCAAATAGCTAATGTGGTAATTCGACCAAACAGCTTTTAAACATGGTGATGGAATACCGCTCACTCCATTCCGTGTATCGTAAGCAAATACATATGTCCAAATTTTCGCTCGCCTTACCTGAATCTGAGCTGTTCAGAGCTTTTTTGTTTCTTAGAATATTTACCATCGCTTTAGTCACGGAGATGTGGTACGCCTCAGGTTAGCTTACTGGGTTAGCACTTATTTCACAGATAGATCGTTCATGCGAGTGCGGCGTTGACTACGCCGCCATTTTCCAAAAGTGAGTTAACTCACAATGATCAAAAAGAATGGATATCATTAATAAGTTCCTCTACTGACAAGCATTCGGCTGTACTTACGGACGCCGCAGATTTCCGAATTACCGTGTTGCATTCCGCTTTTGCTTCCGAGGTACTGTGACATGTGCTCTTTCTGTATGAAAGTTGCACCAATATTCTTCTTTTGGTGTATTTTACAATCTGGTGAATATTCTCCGCCTACTTTCGGTGATCTCATTGATTGGCCTAACTGCCCTTTGCGTCCGCCACCTTGAATTTCTTCTACAGTAAGCTAATCTGTGTGCAACAGTCACGTGAACTTAGGCGGAACTGGCGTCAACGACCAACTTTGACAAGTGCAACTGTCTGAGTTTATTTGAACTAACATCAGCCGGAACCAACTCCTACTGAACCGATAGCGCAAAACTAAAAACTGGTTTGTTTGTTTGTATGGTAGTCGCTTATTTTTGCATTGACATCTTTACGTAGCTAAAGCTCTTAAGACCTTGATTGAGACGTTTATCCCATCAAGCCCCTAGCTACTTCATCTAGCCTTCTCATCAGTACAGTTCACCTTATTATGGTCTAGCCTCACTCGACAAGCTAAAAGTAGTGTTTCATACACCACTTGAACAAAGCCAAGGAAAACTGAGGTCCCGAACAAACTGCGAGCCAGTCCTGATCCCATTGCTACTCTTCTTTCAGAACTCAGTAATAAGGTCAACTCCTTGGAATCCCAACTCTCCAAATGAGAAAAGTAGTAACCATCGTCAAGCAATCAGACATCATCTGGCTTCATTAGACTATCTCAGTAACCGATGGGAAGGCTTTGATCCAGCCCAAATGGGAAAGGCAGGACAGTTAATCACCTCAATTGCGTCTGATGTACATGAACGAATGCATAGACTGAAAATGTAATCGTTTTTAACATTCCTGATAGACTAAGTTTGGATAAACGTAAAACTACAGTACTTACGACCTGCAACATGTCCGAGACGGAGTGCAAATGCCTTCGTCTGAAAAAGAAATCACCTAAACACTGCCTCCCAATCGTTTTTAAATTTTCAACTGAGGAATCCGCGAACCGATTGTCGAATAATCAGCTCATCATAGCTCAGCAGACCCAATTCGAAGACCTATTGATTAAACTAGATCGCACGTCTCTACGAAGATTCCGTAGTGATATTTCGTCACAATCACCAGCTCAAACGGCTATTTGGGTTAAGTGTTCTCAGACCAAAGCTCAAAAATATAATTTATCTACTGCGGAAACTGAGCACTTTGAGGTGGATCCCGAAAGCGCACCACATATGATAAGGACATAGGTCACCTCTGTTCCTGACGATACTGCAATGTCACCTAAACAAACTCCTACTAATTATTGCCTCACAATTTTGACGTCTGTGAACCAACTGAATTGAATTCACCGTACATAAATGATGAAGTAAATGCTAACCATTGGGAAGAGCTGACTATCGAAGGCCCTGTAGCTGTGTCACAGGCTGAACTCAACGCCAAAAGGACTCCCATGGGCAGTCAATCCAATAATGTAGTAAACCCACAACCACTCACCGGATCCAACAAAAGATGAACACGGTAGAAAGTAACTAGATCTACCAACATACATCGCAAAAACAATATTTCAAACGACATCCTGAGCCGACAAATACCAGAAACAAATGTCTTTTGGATAACCCTCACCATAATTTCCTTCCATACCACAAAACAAGCTCAGTAATGATAGAATAAACTATGTCACGAAGCCAAGGCCACTTCCCATCCCGCCCCATATGTGTGCAACCCTTCCCAACACCCCTCAGTATGATCCCTTTTTACTACATTGGAAATGGAGCCGCGGTCATTCCCACTGCTTACCTAACCGGCAGAAGCCAACTACCTGTTCGCACTGTTTCTACATTTTTTGCAGATGACTCGGCTAGCCAACTGTCACGCCAATCGCAAATTAGATTTGCTTCCTCAACCATCTCCTTGTCCACAGCAATATCGGCGATCACAAATGACCCATAACACCATGCCTGTTTAGGGTGGACTCGACCCAATTACTCCCACTCATATCTCTTGCGTCCATAATACCTGACTACAACAACGCGTATAACAATGAACCGCAACACGATGACCCCACACCCAATAGTCCGTTTTCTATACTTCTACTTAATGCCAGATCTATTAACAACAAATTGTACTTCCTAGGCATGCTTGCGCATATCAACGACCCACAAGCAATCCTCGTTACTGAAACGTGGTGCTCCCCCGATACATTAGACTCCACCTTAATGATTCCTAATTATCAGCTCTTCCGAAAAGATCGCGGCACAGGCAAAGGAGGTGGATGCATGATATACCTACACTGTACATTTGCAGCAGAACTTCTTGATCATCCACAGCTAACAAATGTTCCCGAATCTCTTTGGTTGTCCGTCTCAGGAACCGGTTCTCACATTTTACTCGGATGTGTTTACAACCCGCCAACTGCGTCAACTGCGAGTGTTACCATCATCACTTCAGCTTTCGAGTTTGCTGCTGAGATGCCACACAGACAGAAGATAATTGCTGGTGATTTTAACCTACCAAAGATTAACTGGTCCTCTCAACCATCCTCGTCTACACATACAGCTTTCCTTTCCTCTCTCAGAATTGGTGGCTGGATACAGTGGGTTACTGAGCCAACAAGAGCGACCAGTATACTCGACCTCATATTCACTTTGGGGTCACAAATGCACAAACAGAGGTATTAGACAAACTCTCTGGTAGTGACCACAACATGGTACGATTCACTTTCTGCGTTAAATTGGCCATCAAACACGCTTTTATTCCGCAATATGTAACCCATAGGATAAACTGGAAGCAATTCCAACAATTTATCCGATCAGCCGATTGGGACGCATTCTTCCTCTCTAACAATATGTGCAATGCCGTAGACTATTTCTACCATCAGGCCATTGCTATCCTTACTCCCCAAGACAACGGGATCACAGGTGTCCAAAAAGACGCAATCGTGCGTTCAGTCAGCCGGAAACACAGAAGACTAATTGCTGGATACAGAAAGACGGGAAATTTCACCTTGCTTTTACAGTTGCACAACATCCTTGACAGGGTCAAGCACATACAGTTGACGAAGAGGATACACGAAAAACAAATGGCTCCACGAACGACATGTAAAACGAAAGAACTTGTTAAAATTCTGCGTCGCAGAACTACTAACCACTCCCCCTTGATCGATGGACTGGTTAATGCAGACGGACAGTCCCTTCATGATCCAGCTGACATCTGCGAAGCGTTTAGCTCATCTTTCGCTGCTTCCATGAGCCTGGAGACGACCCCCGTTAAATGCAAGCATTGGGGTGCAAACAACCAACGCCCTGTGTAACATTGAATTTTCTATCATTCCTATCCAACATTTAATGAATTCTACCAAACCGTCTTCCCATCTGGATTCCGATGGTATCCCACCTGCCGTCATAAAACTGGGAGGGCCTGACATGCCGTTACTATTGCTGAACATGTTTACCCTTTCGTTGGAATCAAGCTACTTTCCAGACCAGTGGAAAACATTGCTCATCATCCCCCGTCACAAGGGTGGCTCCAAACAAGGAATTAATAATTACCGGCCAATCCATCACACCCCTGTATTAGTCAGAATATTAGAGAAACTGGTTAAGAATGGTGTGATGAAATTCATCAATTCGCTGGAGCTAATAGACAGGTCACAGCATGGTTTCTTGGAAAACGCTCGTGCATAAACTGCCAATTGCATTATCTAAACCATGTTTCGGATTCTATTGACTCAGGATACGCAATCATACTTCTGTTCCTGGACATGGAAAAGCATTCGATCGAGAGCCCCATAAACGGCTGCTGAAAAAGATTGCTTCCTTTGGAATTCAGGACCCAATCCTAGGCTGGCTATTGTCATACCTGAGCGGCCGTTCTCAGTTAGTTACCATAGCCGACCACCACTCTTCACCACGTCCAATCACTAGTGGTGTTATTCAAGGGAGTGTACTTGGTCCGTTACTGTTCTTGCTCTATGTCAATGACATCAGTGCGGTTATCAGTCATGGCATGACTTTTCTATTTGCAGATGACATAAAGATAGTCTACAAATTCCGACGAGCTGAACTTCAAGATACACTACTGCTCATACAGGAAGACCTCCACCCCTTGAGAAATGGTGTGACACCTGGATGATGAATTTCTCGGCGAAAATATCTAGCATCATGTATCGCGGCTGTTCGATACCCGAGGGATCAATTACACTCAACGGCGAACACCTTTGTGTACAGCTGTCTACCCGCGACCTCGGAATCAGGTATTCTTGCACCTTCAACTTTTCTGAACAAGTGGAATACCAGCTGGCTAGGGCCAGAAAATCAATAGCTAATATATTACATAAGATCCACATAACCCCAGCCAGAGTAGAACTCTTCAAAATCCTCACTCGCCCCATTTTGGAATACTGCAGTATCATTTGTGGCAGCATGAGGAAATCTGACAGAGTATCTCTGGAAAGCATACAAAGGTCATTTACCAAACGTCTGCTAGGCAAAACATCCACTAAGAACTATCGGGAGCGCTGCCAACAATTCCAGCTCGATCCGCTTTGGCTACGAAGATTGAGACATAACCTGATGCTTCTGTACAACATGATTCATCAAAACGCCCACTGCTATTTGCCCTCCCTAGAACTACAACATAGTTCGACAAGGGAGCTACGCAATAAGGAGTTTACCCTGAGTGTACCCAGGTGCAGGGTAAATCTGCGGTCTAACTTTTTCCTTATCAGATATGCTGTCCTGTGGAATAAGCTCCCAGTCACAATCAGATCGTGAGAGCGCAACGGCTTTTCGCGTTAAGCTCACCAATTACCTAGATTTGAACACGATTATGACCCTGTTCTCTTGGGAGAGATCACTTGATGATTTGTACCAAGAAGGGCCAGACAACATCTAAGGAGTAAAAAGAAGTTCATACTTATGACGCTCCCGATGACTGTGGCCTACTTCAGCAAGACCTCAACCGCCTATCCACATGGTCTGTAGAAGTTCTTCTCCCGGTCAACCCACCCAAGTCTGTATTTATGAGCCTGGCGAAGGGTGCTGACGACCGAACCTACACCCTTGACGGCTAACCGCTATATCCCACACCCTCTGTGAAGGACCTAGGTGTACTCTCACGCTACGATTTGAAGTCCGTGGACGACACGAACAGGCTATATCGTAACGGACCGCGCATGCTTTGGGCGCTCAAACGTAGCTTCGGAACATGGTCTGAGGAGGTTGCCACTCGCCTATTCTCTTCCATCATTAGACCAATGTTAGAGTACGGTTCGCCCGCCTACTTTCCGATTACCCGAGGCGAGGCACAAAAGATCGAACGAGTCCAACACGTTGCTACCAGGCTCATCCCGAGTTTACGTGGCTTTGGGTATGAAGACCGGTGCGAGAAACTAGGACTCTACACCTTGTCCTAATGTCGGATGCGGGTCGACCTCATTATGACCGACCGTATTCTACATCTCGGTGACTTCCCAATGCTAAGGCCAATGCTGCACTTACGAGGGCCATGCAGCACATGAGGACACAGCTACACACTTGTCGTGATGGATGTGAAGCTTGTTCCCCACACACTGTGCTTCGAACGGTGAGTGGTAAATATTTGGAACAGTTTACCTGAACATGTGATTGAGGCAACATCTGTGTAGCAGTTCAAAACATTGTTAGATTTATATTTTACCACTATTCGATTCAGAGAACGATTGCACACTTACGATGACATATCACATTTGTGAGTCCTGAAGTATCGTGAGTCAGATATTTTAAATATTACATGAGAACGACAATGATATTCACGGTTGACAGCTTTTATAACGTTTTTCACCATATTTCGAAAGAGCTGTACATAATTCATTTCTACTTGCTCTATAGTACTGTATTCAGTACCCCTAGTGCTGTTCGCATTCACTATTCCAACTAGTGCACATTGCGTCAAAACACACCTGGGAGTTGATACAAACCCTTGAAACAGCAAAAGCACTGAAAATCACATAAATGTTTACTATTCATGAACGAGCATAACATACTCTGTAAAATGTGATCTGTGCCAAATATGGCCACAATTTATCACTCTATGAGAAGTATACCCGTTATTATTATTATTAGTTAGAATATATACATATATATGTGTACGAAACACAACGGTACATGGTGCTAATAATGTTGCCTCGGAAATAACCCAGGAGTACAAACCCGTGTACAGACTTGAAACTGCCGCGTGCAGCTTGTACTCACGGTAGCGGTAAGTTTCAGGAAATAAGGTACTGTATCCATTTCAATGACTGAATTCAACGAGTCAAATGGCTCTCTATCAAAACCATCGTACCAGGTCTTATTGTCACCATGAGTACTCGGTCTGTTCGTGTAGATTCTGACCATCTGTTGGAAGAATGCGACTACGATATGACTCTTCGTAGCATAGATGTTGAGACAAGACCGAGGGTAACAATTAAACACTCTTTCGAAGGGTTTGAAAATACAAATTGGTTTTGTAAAGGCTTGCGTTATAAGTGTGTTTTCAAACTTACCGAAATCATGAACACCCAGTCGGTTCCAAGTTTATCCAAAGATATTGAACACTGAAGCGTATTTGACAGACTACCCCGTCGTTAATTTGCAATGTTGTCACGTCCACTGACCTGCTAACACCTGTTAGGGATAGAGCCATTTAATCTAATGGTCGGTAGAAGCACTGCACCAAAGTCGCTGCTAAACTGACGAAATCGATGCTAATGTGTCATAAAAACGTTACAATCCTAATACCAACACATAAGGCTCTGTTGAGACAAAGAGGACTAACCTCAGAAATACAGTCGCCAAAGAAAACCAGGTGTACAGAAATTCGTAATGAGCAGCGGTTGGTTTGAAAAAATTCTGTGCAAAGACGAATTCAAACCAATGACTTGGGAGGATGGCTCGCGTAACAAGCGACATTATCCATAGGTGTGCAGCTTCCTATAACACTGAAACTAGTCCATCACATCATCGGCGGTTAAAGCACTCGGTTGAATTCCTGAGAGACTAAAACAGTCAAAGACGATCACCCAATGCGCAGGATTTTGACATCCGAAGCGATACTATGATGTTCCCGGTTCAAGAGAATGAAGCTAGAGATGCAGCAGGCTCGAGGGCTTTGTGTGAAATGAAAGGGGGCTCATTAAAAGAATCGTCATGATAATATCGGTATTCCGGGAAGCACTCAAACCCAGTTCACAGACACCAACCTGTAGCACCAGGCAATAAAAACAGTACATAACCAGAGTCAGGTGAGCACGGGGAATCTCACATGAATTTCTAGACGTAGAGAAACCATGAGACATAGGCCGTGTTCCTTATAGCAGTCCCAACCTGGGGTGGTGGAACACATAGAGAGGGATATGCTGAACAGAATGTAGGCGAGATTAGGGAAAAAATGAGTTCAAACAAAAGGTGGAATCCAAGTACCAGTTTCCAGGGTTAGGGAGAATCTCCTAGTTTTTAGTGACCATGATCTACGACAACAAGTCACAGGTTGAGATAAGCAACGCGCCGATAACTGAACGCTGTTAGCAGATAGCGCGCCTACAATCCATCGTGAGCAAACGTTACGAATGAATTGACCGGCGCCGACTCAGAACAATTCTCTCAAGCGGTTGAAGCTATGTATCGAAGCTACTAGGGAATCCATTCCAGGACGCTTTTATTCGTGTCTTTCTAGTGAGGAGGAAAATCGAGAACCCCGATCCGATCTACTTATCCATCAATTTGTCAACGGTATGGAACAACCACGTTCCAAGCTCTGAAATGCGGCGAAATAAACGGCCTTGGCTATCGCAGCCAAACACGAGAACATAAAAGCGAACACCAATAGCAAATGACGAAATGTCAACGTTAATTGGTAAAGGCACAGCAAAATAATACCAACAATCGTGCCGTGATAGGGAATGATGGTTAGGAGCATTTAATAGACATTTATCATTGATTTCTATCGGCCCAGCATATCGCTCCGTATTGGGGTTGTAGGACGGTGATTGATAAGACTCATGAGCTGCTGCTGTGCTTTTCTTGGTTTTACGGCTTTTAAAGGGTTCAAGCTGTTGGTGGATGACAGCAAATTGTTCACAGCAGTGAAATGTTTGTCTTTTGGACAATGAGTTCAGTTTGTGACACTGCTATGAAACCCTTGATAATCATCCGTATCCAATGCTTGCGGTCTATGCCAGTTCGTATGTTGAAAGAGTTCAACATAATTGGCTCGTCAGTGTTATGGCTAAGGGTATCTTTTTAGTCCAACTGTCGCACTAGTGAGCGTAATGCCTCCGAGAAATATGGAGCACGAGCTCCGTGCCACATGACATGAACTGTTGAGACCCACTCCATCGCGCATTATTACCCCACCAAATATGTTTAATTGGTTGGATGTTAATCTCGGCGTTCTCGATATATCTAGTCTTTTCTTCTGATACTGGAGATGAAAGACCGCCGATGGACCCTTGTAAGGGTGTCCTATCTGGTTTAATTAGTAGGTCACTGAACTCAGTACGGTGAGCTGACCACTCAGGAAACGGTTCGCAGATTCTTCACTCAGGAATCTGAAAATGATCCAGCAGCAGCTCTGCCATATTTTTCGATCACTGGCATTTGCAAACGACTTTAGTCGTCGCAAGTCCTCAGCATCACTGTGTTTACATTATTCAAGCTAATTCTGACTGAAATGTTAAAAGCGATCGCATGTTCACTCCAAGCATTCGCTCATGCACCTCTGATGAGACGGACGCGATTAACTGTCTTGCTTTTCCCACCTGAACTGCATCAGGCCTTCTGGTGGTTTACTAAAGTGTTCTATCGATGCCAAGTGATCTTTAAGTGAATGCCCACTGATTTTTTTCATCTCAGAGTTGGAATTCCAGGCAGTTTATCTTATCTGTGAGTTCTGAAAGAAGAGCAGCATTTGGAGTAAGACAGATTTGTGGCTGTTTTGGGGGCATCAATTTCATTAGCTTTGTTCGAGTGATGTAAGTAACAATGTCTTTCGCCCATCGATTGAGGCTAGGTTTTGTTGTGGACATAGCAACTTGATGATAGGGTAAGTTGAGGGAACTACACGAAGTAGATGTTGAGAGAAAAAAGTACCCGGTTGGGATTATCACAAGTTGGCCCATGAGATAAATTCCACAGAAATAATAGGCAAATGTATGGCATGCGATGAAAATCAACCGGTTTTAATTTCGCACTGTTGGTTGGGCAAGAACTTATTTCGGTTCCAAGGTTAACAAGCAAGGCCCGATGGGTGCGTCACATTGCTCTAATCCATCAGACGAATACAATCCGCTGCGTCTTGTTTACATCTAGAGCAGAATAGATAAGTGGGCGGGTAAATGTTATTGATCAGGCCACAACGATAGACAGAGCAATAGTGACCACGGCAGAATGACACTACATACTAGCAGGTTTTAAACGAATGCGAGTATTGCTGAGTATAGTGCAGCTGGAAGGGCTCAGAATTATCAGCAGAACGAGTTCACAATCCTGTGAAATTCAAGGAGGATAAGTGGTGCGCATGGTTTACAGCACGGAAATCGCTAAGGGTGCGATTTGGCAGTAGATAGTAATCCACAAAGACGTGATCCGAAAGATGGACACAGATGCAAAGAGGTTGTAGGTGGAGTTTAATGAGCCTAAACGATTGAGCATGCACCAAAAGTCAGTTTTAATTCCAAAACCCGTGGGTGGATAGAAACAATGTAGCCGAACGACACACATGTAACTAGTGTGTGATTACGGAGCATATACCAATTCGACTGTAGTACACCTTTCTCACAGGTGACAGTTGCACGGATAAATCTACAGAAATGGACACCCGTTCACAGCACTGAGTTCGATGCATCATTATGGGGCAAATTGCATGAGGCCATGGGACTGCGCGATTGCGTTTCCAGTTGCTGGAGACTAGTGTCAGTGCTGCCGGCGGACGATCAGTTAGCGACAGTGACAGATTCACTAGGTACTCTTTGCTGCGGACAGGATATGTATTCGTATTCCAGGTTATATGCACGTTATCACCAAAACCACCAAACAAAAACGGAAGTTTCAGAAGCATGAAGACAAGGACACCAGCCATACGTGTATTAAATTGTGATTTTTGGGTAAGAGGCTTTGTCGATACGCAACAGAGAAGTGTCCTCACATGTGCCGGACGAATGTACACCCACACTATCAAATCGAAAGTACAGTAAAGCTTCCGTAAGTTGATTACGCAAGCGGATGAATTAAAGTGGTCGATTTACAGTGGTGGTGAACATATGGAAGTCCTTTACAAAAACGTGCCTGTCTTACTTTCCCGTTGTGAGCAGTAGAGGATAGACTATTTTTACGTACATCCTGTTTCGAACATAGTAAACGAGCTCTGACATTATAGTAAACAGTTAACTCATGCAGTATTAAAATAAATAGTGCAGTGCGATTTTCCTAAGGTTAATAAATTATGTGCAAAAGTCAATCATGGTTTCTTTCTCTTATCACAAATGTAGCTGGATGGGTTGGCTTAGAACTGGTCACTCGATCTCAAAAGAGAGGGCACATGTTCCAAAGGGTGCGCGTACGAGTGTCTGTGTATGTAGCCATAGAGGAAAGTGTTCACACAACAAGCAAGATCAATCCGTGAGCGCAGATTTATGGGACAAACTGTACAAGGGAAACGCCCACGAGCGTAAACTGAGGGGCGGGAAACAAATACACACGCATATACACTGACCAATAACATGCTGTATCTTCAAACGTCTGCGGAGCAGTAAAGTGCAGCGATTGTGGGCCGGGAGAACATCACACATTGCAAACCCCTGCTGTATACACATTAGTATTTGGACAAACGAGTCGTTCAGAGATCATAACACAGTAAACCTTCGCAGAGTCAAGTTACAGAGGTTACTTCAATAATGGTCAACATGCAGCCAACGTAGAGGGATATGACTCCTTAAGTATTACATGGCAAATGTTCACGCTACAAAAAGCGGTCAAGTTAGAAGTGATCATGATACATAAGTGATCAGTCTCGGTTTTACTGTAGTCGGTAAACCAGTATTAAACAGCCTTAGTGTAGCGACTTGCACAATATTGCGTAACTGATAATCGTAATAGAAAGCACTATCCCGACAGTGAACTCCTCAAGAAGCACAAAGTGCAGATAAAACGTATGTTTGTTCATAAAACCAAAACGTAGGAACATTTGATGAACCTTTGCACCCAGTTCAAGAAGGAGAGTGAATATCGCAGATAACAGACGAGAGTGATGGGGATAATGGTGCCACCTGGATGGTCTACCACAGGAACTCGGGATTTTCTTTTTGTGATTGATAGTCAACCAAATTGAAGACAGCTACTTCGGTTTCATTACCTAGCAGAGAGAAAAATAAAAAGCCGTGGAAGATGGGAAAAATTGAATATTAGAATGCATAGGGTGAGTTCAATAAGGATATGATAAAACAGTGGAGTAACGTTACAAGTGAGAGAATTGTAAAGAAGAAAATGCAGCGACACATGGGTGGTAGGGAATAGTGAGAACACATCGAACGATTGCTATGCGGTTTGTGACTTCGATTCCTATTTCACAGAAGGTGATGCAGTTGCACAAGTAGTGGAGTTACTGAACGAATTGTAGTCGATCCCGTCCAAGGGTCAGCGTAAAAAGTGAGTTCTGACAAAGTACATATCGATAAGACTGACTGCTAGTGCTAGCTTGTCCAGTGCTGTTTGACACGTTTGTGAACTGTCACCGACTGCAGCAATATCGTCTGCTTATCCAATTCGAGAAGCGGATCTCCTAGAAGTCACTACATACTTCTTAATTTGTGTCCAGCGAATGTAATTTCCATCTCCGACACGATGAAAACGCTAGGTTTGGCAGTCTGCCCAAAGTAACACGCAATTCCGCTGAAATCTTTGTGAAACTTGTTGAGTTCACTCCAATAAGGAACGCGTCAGCAAGAGTCCAGAAGTTTCATAGGCTGCATAGAAACCTATATAACCATGTTGGTTGTCGGATTTGCCACATGACGAACATGTAGCTATGTTCAGCCAACGCTTACACTTAGTTCGGATGAGTACGCACGTTGATGCACATTCAGAACATCGGTCTGCACTAGTCTGTGAATATCCGTGCGCTCACAGCGACGTCTCCGGAGTGCACCGAAACTAAAGTTCACGGTCATGAACCACACTTACGCTACAAATGTAGTGGTAACTTTGAACGCAGCCTCCCCAACGGTAACCGATAGCGATGTGATCTATATGTGTACATGGCTGGCCCGAAGCTGATGGGTGCAATGTAACCCTACAGTGCGCACTGGATTGGAAGTTAGTGTTAGCTAGAAATGCACGAGCATTTACACACAAATGTAGCAAATGCACATGGCATCTTAACGGTAAGCTACGTCCCGCTTGCCACTCAGATGAACCGTATCGTGTACAAATTTGCAATTGTAACTTCCAAATCAACAGACAACACTACAATATAGATACTTGTTCTACGACGAGGTAGTTCGTTCAGTTAAGGATAAAAGTCATCTTTCACGGAGTGAGTACTACAGTATGTGGCGACAGTAATGACAAACAGGTACGTATAGGTTCCGTGTGACTTCGAAACTTCGAACGACCAAGTCAGTCCGACAACGCAAATGCGGTTACTGATTGGGATCCAGTTGATCAAAACTGTTTCGGTTCAGAGGTTGAAAGGCAACACTTACGCGGTCTTGGCCGGCATTCGAAGCTGTACTATCTCTGGACAGACTTATTGGGGAAATGCTACCAATGTCACCTGAAGAGCGTTGTAGGGTGAACGGAGAGCTCGAGTCTTGCAGCCTGATTTCCGATAAACAGCAGTTGTCCATCTATAGGTTAACTAATTTTTTGGCAACTGTCCCATATTGGCTCATCTGCGACAAAGTAAGCACACTAAGGCATGTTAGCGTCAGCGAGGAACGAGCGTTCCCAACAAAAGCGGATGAACTGACGTTAGACGTTTGGTTGAATACTGACTTGTCAAATGGATCGGAGCAACGCACTGCAACTGCATGTGAGTGGAAACTAGAAGATAAACGCCTATCAAAGCAAGATGGGTAAAGACTAAAATTTGGGGGGCTTGAAAGGAGGTTAAGTATAAGGTTGTAAAGAAGATAAAGATGAAAGTGTAGGAGGGAAAATAAGAAGACGGGGAGACTTGAGCAGCAGAGTATTTATCACTATCCACCTTGCTCCCTGCAGCAGATAGACCGCCGTTGATTATCCTCTGCGACGGCCAACCTAAGGAATTTGCTTATGGAGTTAGTTGTTTTACAAGGAATGGATATTGTCAGCATATCGAGCCAACCAAAGCCTTTGATGTAATAACCTGACCTAAAGGCAGTTGGGGTGGGTAGTGGGCTGTAGGGGGGGTGGGGGTGGAGGGGCGACTCCACTCCAGCCCCCAACACGAAGGATCAGAAGATTCAGGTTAGCTGACCTTTGAGCAATGACCAATCAGGTATCAGTGGTCGTAGAAGTGTAATATAGACTTCAGTTGATGCTTAAGACACACAAAAGCACAAGCGAGTTTGTATAGAATGCCTGCTCAAGTTGTTACCGGAGCCAGTACATAGCAGTCATCGAAGCTAGCTCGCCCTCTGTCTGGAGCATCCCGGAGAAGACTGGCGATATGCCGCCTGTAGCCGATTGGCTAGCCAATGAGAGTATGGTTTTACCTTGAACTGGACCAATCAGAATGATCTTCATGAAGCCCTCAGTAAGAACACTGCTTGGTCAGTCAACAAGCGAGTTTTTGCACATCGAGCAGTTGCTATCGTCAAGAGCTTTCACTTAGGCCTTTCTCTCATGAACTATTTATTTTGACCACATATGCCTGTACATCCTGTCTCCCGAGTGCTCCATACAAGTTCCGCCAGAGGCCTTTGTCTTCTGATTTGGAAGGTGGCTGTATCGTGACCAGAGTGGCTGCATTGGTTATCCGTACTGTCAGCGGAAACACAACACACTCTGCTAACAGTAGATCGGTGTTCAATCTCTCTTACCAATTTCGGGATCCGAGTGAGGCGGGTTGGTGCGACGTGCATAACGATACAGTAGAGGAAGTAGTCGCAATTTCACTGATCATTAAGGCGAAGCTAGTAACTAAGAAGAGATGCTTTGTGGAAATTATTCGCTAAATAAACTTTAACTCTTACACTGAATCCACGTTTTGTGGCATCGACGTCAATGTTTGAATAAATGTCATTTACGCTCAGTAAGAGATTCCAGCTACTCCGGCTTGTCAACTGTCATACCGACATTTTAGTAGCTACGCTGAATAGGCCAATGAAGGAAACAGTTCGTTCAAGTTTACTTTATCCAAACAAGATGACCTACGTCGTTCCGAGTTCATCTATCATCTTCTCTAGCCAGGTGAGGCGGTCACGGCTAAAACCAGCCAAGAAGCGAACATCAGGCCGAAACCTTTAGCGCATGGATGAAATCGACTGATTCAACAAAAGGCCCGTAGCCTAAAGATAACAAGGTTGTCTTGCAAGGTGACGGCGTAGGTTCGAGCCTGCGTAAGGGCAGGGCGACCCTTGCATGATTCTTAGCTCACGTGCAATCAGTGGTGGTTGCGCGGCAGAGAAGTGTCGGTACTACGTACCGGCGTAATGCTGATGATTTTACAATGGGATCTGGTCACCGATTCGCCCCAAGCGGTTACCACCGTTCCATCTATACCCCTTACCGCCGGGGTCAAATCAAATCGGCCCAGCAAAAACAAGAAACAATCGTGCATCTGCCGTTTCTGTGGTGCTTGGAACTCCGTTTCGACAGTGCCATGCAACAGAACGCAATGTGTTGGGACATCCAACGTTAACTGAGAAGAACAGACAGGTTCCAACTACAAGGACTCGATACAATTTGAGTCAAAGTAGAGTAGCAGATCATACGGTCTAATGGTCAAGTCACCGTACCAGTCAACGCCAACGAACAAACTGCAAGCCTTCATTCAGACATCAGTTCAGAGACACACTGCTGAATGCGTGCTAGTCCCACGGTTCAGTAATCGCACCAAAATACTGGCGGCGCATGCGGTGGATCGACGTGGTTAATATAAATACAGAAATATCCACTGTCGTCTCCTAGTATAACCATCAAAATGCATTATATGTGTGCGTTGAGTAGTAAGTAAAATTTTCCAAAGCGGAATAACGTTTGTTACGATAAACACTAAACGACCAGTAATTTCAAATATTCGAGATTCATTGCGGATAGAAGCTTTCGGGTCCATTAGTAGTCAGTCAAGCAGGGTTACGGACGCCGATGAGTCATTTTGACGTGAAAGTTCATTTCGGCCGGTGGCTGAAAGGGTGAGGCACCTGCCGTGTAATCCGGAGGTCAACGGTGCGATACCGCATAGGTGGGAGCGACGTCGCGGTGATCGCGTTGCAGCAAAACGTCGGTGCGAGGTGTCAGTGTAATGCTGATAGCTTTCTTGCGTTTCCCGGTTTCAGAGAAGTACACCAAGATGAAATAGACTATTGTGTGCAACGGGGGCACGCACCCTATCTTCCGGTAAAATCTTGCACTGTCTGAACTCAGCCACATGGAAACGCAGTGAGTAACGGTCAGCAATAATTTAGGTGAGCAGCATTGAAGAAAGTAGATGCAACATTGATATCTAGGGAGTGGTCTGAACAAGAACGGTATCCTAAGCATACACTTCGCATATATCTGAATTTATAGAAATGATTAAGTCTATTGAGTTAACAATGGAGGAATGAAGTATGATCAACGGAAACCGCACCTCTAGCTCAATGATTGTATTTGTGGGCTCCACACAAAGGACCACACGTGCAACGGGGTTACCTCATTTGCACTTGATCGAATATCTAGCCACGTTGTCAGATGCAGCGAATGCGTTTACAAATAGAAACGCACATTCGGAATCGGAAGTCACTGTAAGAAACCGTGTCTCATGACAGATGCTGCAGGGTTTATTGCATAAAGTAAGTAGTCGATAAAAAAACATACAATTGTGAAAACAAATGATGGGGAGTGGGACGAAAAAGAGGTGAAATAAGCGAGCCTGAGCAGGTTATGAGGAAAGAAGCATGACTCACCTATGCCAACATCTTTGATTATGGCTTCAGACTTCAGTATTGGTTCATCCTTCATATCGACAAGGAGATCACCGGACTGTGAACCCAGAGAGATGGCGTAATAATGCAGAATGCAACACTGACCTTGGATCTATGAGCCTGATGGCGTAACTTCAAGGCGTCTGGTGGGAAAAAAGAGATGGTAGCGATTACGCCACATCCAAGGAACACAATGAGCCCGTAAATCGGATGCGTGAGTCATATAAGCTACAGAAATCAATTGTGGAGTGGGTGAACCAGCTCTGTGATGGGGATTAAGTGAATGGATCGAACAATGAGGACAAAGCGCAACAATCGATGAGCTGAATTTTATTGGATAAATCATTTGATCCAAAAAGCGTAAACAGAGATGATATGAGAGTAAAACTACGTTACGAGATCGAAAATGAATAGGGAGCATGGAGTGCTAAGTACAGACAACTAACAATGTGAAGAGCTGCTGAATTCATGGTTGCTCGGAAGACGATCGCTGGAATTGCAGCAAGGCCAAGCAGTTTTGGCACCGGGTTGGATCTTCGGCCAGGCAATGCGATTGCAGAAGACAGGATAGGGGAAGCGGATGCCAACAACATTCAAGCATCCAACGTGGAAGCCGTTAACGTGGTCCTAGAAGCAGTGGATGTGTTTTACTCGATTCAAAATAGACAAGGCTTAAATTCCTTCCAGACAACCGGAAAACGCTGGTAATGCGGTCGACAGCAACTAAAGGTCGATCAAACGCAGGGATAACAAGGAAAAGTGGTGTGAAGAGCAGGCACATCAACTATAAGGATCCACAGGTTAATTCAAAACACCGATGGTGCATTGTATCTTGGAAGCTGTAGCAGTTTGGCTAGGCCAAAGAGTTATGAGACAAGAATAGAAACAAAAGGAAAGCAAGTTCGTGTAAATACGATGAAACAATTGAAAACAATGGGAAGTGATGTAAAATTACAGTTCGAAAGATGCCAGGATAAAAGGATATATTAGGCAGACGGAAGTCTAAACGATAAAAAGGAAAGGTGAAATGAAGGGCTTCAATTGTCTCCTGTATGCGTGATAATGAAAAGTATCCGACAAGTGAAGTGGTCAATATTTAGGTTCCATTCAAAAAGACGGTATGTGACAGCCAAATCAAGCAGCCCATCGATTTCTGCGTGTGTTAGCGTCCAGGCTCAAATGATAAACCCTGGGCTCCATCAAACTACGTGTAGCATCGGAAAATAGTACACGCCGGTCGGAGGACAGGAGAACGCAACTCAATCAGCGAAAGCAGTTCGACATACGATCTAGAGCGACATCGAAGGTGTTACAGACAAACGCAAACATCATCATTAATTAGTCTTGTCTTCCACTGGACTGTAGCAAAGTCCAGGAGGCACAAACCGACCAATCCAACCAGTACTTAATGATTAGTGATCATTTAATTCAGGAATGATGACTTATTATCGAGTTCACGTAACCTGCTTCGCTTCAGCAGTGTCAGCGCGAATTCGATAAAGTTGATGACTCAAGGTATCGATCACTCAAGAGATAACGGTGGGACAAAAGGTTTGGGGTTTCATCCAAAATATTCCACTCAACGGACGAGACAAAGAGTGTGTGCTTCAACTGTTCACCTTTAGCCGCAATTGTTACGTCCACAGGAACTTTTCGTGGATCAGAAAATAGGATGGGTTGAAACAGCATCCTGCTGACCTTCTGCGCTTCGAATGTGCTCGCTATCGACCAACAACCAATCAAATCCTGGCACAGATTGTCAAAAGCCATAATAGAAAGCTAAAAAACCGTGAATTCCCAGAGGAAATAAAATGTACGCTCACAAAGTGTGTATCCATGTGTTGTATGAATCCCGGATTGATAGTCAATCCTGCATTAGTACGCGTCAATTGCAACTTACAGAAATAAGATAAATTTAAATGTATGGAGGTGTATCCATCAGTGAGGAAGTATAGTATTAACATTTATGTAGAGACGTGTGGTTCATGATATGCAAATAGTAGTCGTTACACATATTTTGCTTGACATAGCTGAGCGAGGGAGTCAGTTCTTCAGGCGCCAAGCACTTCTACGGCCCGCAGCGTTGGCAACAGCAGCATTAATGGGTGTGCAGAGGATAGTTATCAAAGGAGCACGACCGAAAACGAAAACAGAAAAAATATAACGCGCATTAGGATAATGAGCATCCAACTCAAGCCCAACACATGAAACTATTCTGTAAATTGCATTCAAGTGGAACTTTTCAGCTCTTCTATGGAGGCTAATGAAGCTACCCTAAAAGCTTTGAGCTGTTGACTTGGCAGCATCAGATATCCGAACAATTAGGTCGCCATCGCTGGAATTTACAGGATCACAAGCATGCCATGTAATCCGAGGGAGTGGGTTCGAGTCTGTGTAGGGAACCGCTCAACCCTGGTAGTATCTGTAGCGCATGCGCGACGGCAGCAAGCCGTCGGTATTCAGTACCGACGTACTGCTGATACTTTATTTGAATAAACCCAAGACGGTTTCGGTACTGTCGCCCACGAACAGAGTAACTAGACGAAATTCAGATTGACGAAAGCCCCGTGAATCCCCCCCGGCTGAATGAACGATGATAAAAACAAACGCTTAGCGGAGCAAGCCTCACAAGTATGTGAGGAACTTGAATGCCACGACTTTAATGAGGGCCAGAGGGAGAAAGACTAGCGTCTAGTCACGGCGCTAGCATTGACTCAGCCAAGGGCGAACACAGCAGTCGTGCAGTAAACACCACTTCAATGTAGTCCGGATGACGCGCAGATGCACTTTTGAGGGAACAACTGATTCCTCGTGAAAAGTAACCACTCAGCGCAGTTTTGAGTGAATGTGTTACCTCATAGCAAAGTGACTGAAAACTCCGTACCACACTGCCTTTTCTAACACGGGAACTTTTTTCCAGCTAACTGCAACACCGTTTCTTTAGACACACGCTGAATTGGCGTAATTGCTAAAAGAACATTTTTACAACTGTCACCGGGAACCCTGAATGCAATTATAGTATTTCATAACAGTTCCGTACGTATATTCGCAACACGCGTCAGAGTAAAGGAGATGAATGGTAGAATGGGGCTTGATGTTAACCAATTGCGAATATGTGATGGACATTCAGGTTCTGGAGCCGGTGGTAGCAAACGACTACTCAGTTCTTTTTGCAAACATGTAGCTGCAGCTACAGCAGATCCACTTATTGCAACCAACTTACAACTAGTGGAATACGGATTTCGACAACCTGACTCGGGTGGCCAACTAAGTGGATTGGTATCTACCACAATCCGTACCAGTTGAAGCTTGTTAGTTAGACACCCAGGACGGAAGTAATTCAATTTGCAACCGGTTTATGATTCTCCAGTGTCGGAAAGTCGGATCGATCAAGCCACACCGGTTCAACAAGGAATATAGTAATCTGGCTCAACGGTGGCACAAACTATGGGATAAATTCCTTAACTCTGGCTCGGTCGACAATCATGAGGTATCTAAAATACAGCGAAACATTTACGACGGTTCGAAAATGGGCAAGCGCAGGCATTTTGAAGGACAATTGGTAAACTCCGCAAAGACCGACACGAAGAGAATCTTGGCGTAAATGAAGCGGCGCCTGAAGCCAGCAGGCGACCTACCAGTGATAGAAGGCACGGGCGGACAGCCCCTAACCTCCAACACTGGACATGCATCCGCCTTGACAGCACACTTTGTTTCCGTGTTTGCAAGAGACCAGGTGTATGTCTGTAGTTAGACGCGTACCGCCCTTACTGAACTCAACAGTATAGTTTGTGGTGTGGAAGAAGTGCGTCAAATCCTTGCCAAACGACGGCACTAAGCCTACTGGGCCTGATGGGCTACACCCATAATTCCTAATTCCTTACTGATCATCCTCCCGCCTGCCTTAATGGACCAACACAAAAAGTCGCTGTCTGGATGTTTGTTGTCGATTGACTGAAAATGCTCGGTGGTAAGGCCGATTTGGAAACGCGGTGATTCCAACAAAGTAGACAAATTACAGGCCAAGTCTGCTAACTATTTTAGTAAAGATTACCGAAAAGATTGTGAAGAAGAGTTTACCACAGCTGTTCCAGTCAAAAATATCTACTGACGCCCGCATAGTGCGGCAGTAAGTCAGGACGTTCATGCACCACGAACTAGCACGATGATGTATGAATAATTGCAAGCAATGTGTCAGGGGAAGTATGCAGACGCTATCCACATCGATTTCAGTAAAGCGTTAGACAAAATAATTCATGAAGTCCTTCTCCACAAGCTGATAGTGCGCGGTGTTGGCCGCTCACTGCACCAGTTAATCAGCAAGCTTTTCGTCGGACGAAAGTAGGGTGTACACGTCGATAGGCAATAGACTGACTGGTTTACTTCGACCAGTGGCGTGCCCCAAGGCACGGTGCTGGGGCCTACATTCTTTCTGATTTATATCAGCGATCAATCTCAGCTTTTTCGATCGTCATGTGCCCGGTTTGCAGAAGACCTAAAGAGTTGAAAAGTGATCAACACTTCCGACGACTGCGGCTTACTTCAGCAAGGCCTCTACCACTTTTCCATATGGTCCGCATTCAGGTCAACCCGCCCAGGTCAATATTAATGAGTTTGGAGAACGGTGGTGACAAACAAACTTACACTCAAGACGGCCAACTGCCAAATCACACAACCAACCGAGGACAAGGCGAACAAGCTACACCGAAATGGACTGCGCATGCTATGGTCGCTCAGACGCAGCTTCTGCGTATCGTCTGAAGAGGCTGCTACTCACCTCTTCTTCTCCATCACACACACAAATATATATATATATATATATATATATATATATATATATATATGAGAAACCGCTCGTAAATTAGGGAGAGATCAGTATGTATATAGTGATCATACTCTTGCATGAGTGCATGTATATGCTAATTGTTAGTTTTAGTACTACACTGGCATATTGCATCAGCAGAATTGTCGAATGAGAACATGAATAATAACATTTCAAAATGTAAGATCTGCATTTTGGTGTGGAATGATGTGAAGATTTTATGTCCTGATTGCGATTGGTAGGCTGTTCCACAAGGTGTATTTGATGAGGAAATATGTGGAACGCATGGTTGTTCTAGCCATTGGTATCCGTAGCGTAAATTTTTGTTGCGGAGTCTGTGATGGTTATCATGCTTTATCGCTAAGTTAGGTGTATAAACGTACGCTTTTTGGCGCAACAAATTATGAAGGAGGATCAAATTTTGCTTCGGACGTCGCAGCCACAGAAGCTCGATGTGAAGCCGTTTGTTCTCGGTAGCTTAGGGTGAATGTGCTATTGAACGAACGTCTGGTGAATGACCACTGTAAATTTTCTATAGCTTTCCTGTTCAAATTCCGCAAGCTGCCATAGATGGAGTTGCAGTATTCGATAATGGGGTGAATGAGGGTTTTAAACAATCTAAAGTTGACACGGAATGTACGGATTCTGTGGTACATGTTGGCCACGAATTGTTTGGCTCGAGATATTCGGTATTAAGCTTGTTCAGAAAAGCAGAAGCCGGAAGAGTACCAGATCGAAAGGTCCCGAGTAGACTGGCGTATGGACATGTTAGCATATGGTACGCCGGCCTACTGCCCGACCACACGAGGCGAGGCGCAGAAGATCGAACGAGTCTAACAAGTCGCTGGCAGGATCATCCCTAGTTTGTGGGGTCTACAGTACGAAGACAGGTGCGAAGGGCTGGGACTATACATTCTGTCCCAACGACAATTGCGACTCGAGCATATCATGACTTAGCGTATCCCACATCTGGGTGACTTTTCCATGCTGAAGCAACTGCTCCACTTGCGAAGAGCTTACAGCACACGCGGACAGCAATAAAAGCTTGTAGTTTCAGATCTGAAGCAAGCTCTCCATCACCTGTGTTTGAACGCCGAGTGGTCAATATTCGGAACAGCGTGCCAGAGCAGACAGTGGAAGCTAACTCAGTGCAGCAGTTCAAAAGGTTGCTGGATCTGCATTTCGCCAATGGTAGATTCCGAGAGAGATTACCCGTTGATATCTCATATTTGTGAGCCCCAATCTACTGTGGGATACACGTTGTTTAAGATGTTACGTGGAAGCTTGAAAAACGATCACGGGGTTGACGGATAAGATATATTTATTTGGTTCATAGATAGCGTGTTTTGTTATAGACAGTTTGTTTGCCTATTTATTTAACGTTCTTGATCACATTTCAACGGAGTTAGGCAAATTCAAATTGCTATTTCCTCCCATAATACTGTATACAGTAATGCGTGACAACATCCGTAGACCAAATGAGAGCACAGCGGAAGGTGCTGAAATCTGTTGACTAAATTAGCAAGAATAAGAACATCAAAATAATAAATGTCATGATTCTCGGTTGAAACCAAAGATGTTTCACGAATTCGAAAGCAGCCTGCCGATGTTCAGCAGGAGGGAAGCGCAGAGAACGCCTGTGACGGAGTTCCGTGGACAGACGATCCCCACGACTGCTCCTCGAGAGAGACGGCTAAGGCGCCCCTTTCTGGTACGGCCAATAATCGCAATATCAAAAGTTAATCTGCTAACATGGCAACCATTGACGATTGGCAATAAAAGTAGAGGAGAAAGGATCTAAACTGGGAATGAAAATAAAGTCGAAACAGGAGTAGCTACGTGTCAGCACAGTGAGCACAGCACTTACAACCGTCAAGCATAACCGATCGATCCACAATGCTGGGGTGCTCCTCTAACATTGCAACTATCACCAGATATTTACAGAAAAAGCATAAGGGGAATGCGAACTCCTGCGAACCCGGACCGACGAGATGTTGGCGATGCACAAGTTTCGCGATTAAGCTGAAACCAAGTGATCCAAGTCATGAACAAACTGCAACTGAATAAAATCACTTTTGAAACCATCCGCAGTTGACCTGCGCCAGGAAAACAGTAACGACTTAGCTCCGGTTAGATACCTTTGATTCATGTATTAATACTACAATCTGGCAGTTATTTCGGGAGATAAAGGTATGCTGTGTAGACTATGGGGCAATGTTTGTATAGCAAATAGAGAGCTCACCAAAATGCATTGTTTTGAAGGGAGGCGGCACATTTGGAGATTCACGCACGGCTAAGATAGAGTGACGAAAAGGTTTTCAACGAGGATACACTGACCTTTCTCAATTAGATCGAATAAATGTGAGAGAGTGGTTGTTGCGGGGACCTCATGAAGAGTGATGTAACAGGTGGTACGGAATTTGAACGATCGTATCAAAGTGACAGGGACGGAGATTACATCACTCATAATGCTGGGAAAATGGGCTGCAAAAAGAATCAACGAATCTAGGGATCACGCCATTTTCCTAAAAGGAGGATGAGGAGAATCGGAACAGATGCCGTGAAACTACATAGGCAATCTATGCAATGAAGCATGGAACGTATAGCAAAGAAAAGTCATTCAAGTGCAGCAATGAGGAATAGTTTTCACAACGTCATTGTGCGCAATTCCAAATTGTGGTATATATAAGTAGGCACTGCCAGAGCACACATCCCTATGAAGAAGCCACACCGCAGCGTTCGTAGACACTATAACAGTGGAACGACGGGGCACAATAAAAACAAAAATAAGGAAAGTTTTAATTAGAGTAGAGAAAAGTAAAACAGGCTGGTTTGTTAAATGTGACGAAATTGGAAATGATGAAGGGAAAGCTGATATTCACGGGAGGAGATGCCGAGAAGACATTTCAGACAACATGAATGAGAACATACGAGTAAGAGTAGCAAAATAAGCTATGAACTCGAGATATTAATCAATTGATCTTGTGTATAAAAAGAAACGAAACTGCTCCCGCGATGTAGCTGGTGGTCCGGTATACAAGGACAACATTGGACAGAGAGACGGCTTGTTGTGTGGCGACAAATCTATCAAGCACTGTTGAATAGAGAAAATCGGTATAGTTAAAAATTCAGAGGAAAGTGTGCATTTGCAAGCCATGTTGAAGGCAAGCCGATAAAAAGTTGAAACACAAAGCTTACTATAAGTAAGTGACAAGAGTATGAGCGCACAGATCCGACCAGGAAATATACAGTAATGATAGAGGAAAAGACACAGTTAGAGAAATAAGATAAAGCGAAGAAAACTGTGCCACTTAGACGATTAAACATGCCTGTTTTGCGATTATGAGTGCAACAGCCATGACTCGAACCAACGTAGAAACAAAACGATAGTGCGAAATGAGGAGGCGAGAAAGAGATAGATGACGAAATGAGTATAACTAGTGACATGTGATGTTCATGTGGAGACAATATGTTGAACAACGTGCTTCACAAACAGCCTGGGTAAAGTAAGAGTAAGGGTGTTCAAAAGTCTATGCCTTGCTTACACACAATGTGATGTGTACGTTGGAAAACATTCGTTCAGGTTATTCTCTCTGTTTCATGAGGACTTGCGCCTACTGATGAAACAACAGAGAAGTGAAAAGTCATAAGACAAAGAAGATTTGCCCCGAAAGGCAAATGTTTGAAATACAGGTTTTGGTTAACCGCGGTTGAGAGACACACTCACGTGATTGTGTTTACCGCCCGTCCTACTTGGACTCAAAATTGCAGTAACATAATAATGTCATTGGCAACCTTCACGCATCAAAATGAGATGGGTCAGTTGGCTTGCGCTGCTATTGATAGAGGATGACAGTGTGAATCAAACAGCGTTGCATAATAATAACTCGTCAGGAACAAAATTCATAAAAATATGGTGCGAATGGGACAAAGGAGGAGAGTGATCATTTGGCCCAATATAACTAGCGGAATGAAACGAGGCAAGGAAACAAGCAAACTTAATGAACAGCACTATAAAGTAGTTCGACCTAAAATAACAATTACTAGCATTGGAATTATGAACAGCATGTTACTGCTATCCTCGAATGATCGCAAAGGATGTGGGTTTGCAAGAAAGATTCGTGACACGAACGAATTGCCAATTCACGAGGTTCAGCCGAAGATACATTCAGTACCCGAAATCCGCTTCTTCAGTGACTTATGAGTCTTTATAATATGCCCTGAGCAGGACGACAATCGGAAGTTACAGATACCTGGTGCGTCAGTGAGAGCAGAGGACATAAACAAAATGCAGAAGGCGAGTAAGATGAATCGCATCAGTACTCGATCGACTGATCAACTCTCGGAAATCATAACTGTCGAGAGTGGTAGTTAGTTGGTCTTTTTCAGGTCAAGTGGGAAATTAGATCCTGAGGTATGCCGATACCTAACTGCTCCAAACCTAACATAAATGATGAAACAGAATATAATAAGAATATACGCGAAAGACGTAAATAGTTGAGAAAACTATGCACGTAATTTACATATTTCAGTTGACAATAGGACAACACGCGCGATGAGTCGTCTTAGACACCAATCAGCCTCGGTTATTCTTACCCTGGCCACCAATACCATCCTTTCGCGTTATTTGATTCGGATACTGAACAAACACTAGTGAAAATGCTGGTAGATTAGTAACTACGAGATCTAGATCACATTCCGAAGTTTAAATGTCACATTGGCGGTCTATATTTCAAAACCATGGATCTTTCATTTGCTTTGCTACTCACACACCTTCCCACGCCAACTGTTCAGTTCTTAACAATCGCTGTTATCCGTTAACAGTCGAATCGCACTTTCATGATTCCCGATGGTTCCGCTGATGAGCACAGAGTTGGCCCAGTGGCCCTTTTTCGGCTACGGTACTCGTTCCGTCTGGCATGTCTCAATGTACGTACATTCATGCAGATCCGGCAACAAGCTGGTCCTGCGCGCACCTTGGAATCCCTCGCCACCGATGTCTGTGGCTTTTCTGAAACCCGATTGCTAGATCCCAGTATTGTGATTGAATTGAGATCTCTCACGAATCACGGAGTCATATTTCACCTACGTCCATCTGGTGACACAGAAGCTACTGCGGTAGGCTTGGATGCCGTTGGTACAGTGCTAAGCAGCAAAACCGAAACCGAACTGTTGGACTGGTTCCCGATTAATAGCCAACTGTGCGCAGTTCGGCTTCGGCGGATCATACAGGATCAACAGATGTTGAAAGGAGAGATGCAATTTGTTTGTGATTTTAACGTACGCTCCAAATGACCGCAGTTACGATTCGGTCACCAGCTCTGGAGCAAAGCTTGCAAATCCGATATCGTTAACCTTACTGGGGCACTCAAAGCACGGGCTGGTCGTCTATTATAATGTGAAAGTCACCTCGGTGGTCGACATGCGCTCGATGAGCCTCTCAGACAATGGAGAGTAACTTCTCACACTGTAGGAAAACAATCATCTGCTTTTCTCGAGCACCAGCTTCAGGCATTCAGCTACTTAGCACCCTCGTTCTGCAATTCAAATGTGGACCCCGATTGATCAAATCGCAATTAGTTTCAAATAGTGGGACAGTGTAAAAGTATGCAGATCCATCGAGTCCGCATTTCTTGACCCAGAACATTATCATGTCTGTGCCAACATCTGAATGAGTTTCGGAGGGTCCCGATAAACGAAGCATTGTTAGATACAAATAAACTATCTACATCATCGATTTCAACAGAGCTATCAATCGTTCCTAGCCGATGCATATAGCTGCAACTCAGTGAAAAACATTGATGGACATTGGACCTTCATGTAGCAGACCATGATCACTTCCGGACAGTCAGTCAGTGATCTTACTCAGCAACATATGAATGCCTAGAAGAGGCTATCTTCGTCCCCGTTCCTCTTCAATATTACGATTAAATACATTCCGTCAAGAGTTCTGGGGGTTTGCCAAAATTTCGGCCAGCAGCTGATAGCGAGTAAGCGAGCGATTGACAGAGTATTCTGATGACATCGCATTACTTGGTGACGATTCGCAGAGTATGCAAACCCATCTAAACAATTTGGAGACTGAGGCCTATGCGAGGGTGAGTCAGAAAGTAACGCCATCTTCTTTAGGACAGGTATAGTTCTCAACACAGGAACATGCATCATACATCAAAATGAAGCTGATCCTTTGCGGATCACAATTCTACTTCTCATTATATTCACCGTTTCTCTCGATAGTAATGTTTCACCTTGTTATTGAGTTAAAACAATATTTCACCTTGTTGAATGGTGGCCAATTGGTCTGCGCGTCTGGCTTGCAATCATAAGGTCAACGGTTCTAATCCGCGTAGTGGCAGTCGTCCGCGCGATATACTCAGCCCACGCGCGACTAGTGGTGGTCGCGCGGCAGGAAAGCGCTGTTACGGCGTACAGCTGACGAGTAGTCTTACCCTTAAAGTTTTACCTTCGAATGAAAGCATATATCCCTGTCACGTAAAATGCAGCTAACTGTTTTTTGAACCACTTCTTCATTGCAGTTTTCACTTTCTTGTCACCGGAATAATGCTTGCCTCATGGGGCCAAAGATATGTTAGTCTGAAGGCGCTAAATCTGGTGAGTACGGAGGATGTGGCAAAGTTGTCCACCTGAATGAGGCGATTGTCTCCCTTGTCCTGATGCTTGTGTGTGGTCGAGCATCGTCGTACAGAAAGACTACCTCGATTGGCAGATTGGATCTCCTTCGTCGGATTCTTGCTCTGAGAATGGCAAGGGTCTCAATGTAAAACTGAGTTTATTGTTTCTCCTGTTGGAAGAAAATTAATAAAAATGACACCTTCAGCACCCTAAAAGGCAGTCGCCATGATTTTTCCAGCTTACTTGTGCGACATTTCCGGCTGCGGTGACGCCATTCCATTGACTTCATCTTTGATTCCGGTTCATAATAATGAACCCATTTTGCATCATTTGTTACGAACCTTCGAAACAATGCGCTGTCATTTGACTATGTTCTATAAGTTCAGTGCATGCATCGACCCTGTCAGTCTTATGTTCGGTTGTCAGCTCTCGCGGTACCCAATGGACACATAGTTTATATATAATGAGTAATAGGCTCGCAAAACTAAGTGAACTCTCATGTTTGTCGTGTTTTAATACTCTTTTAGGCCACTCAGCCCATTTCGGCTTCTTATGCATTATGCATTAACAGGATCGTAGACGCAAGGCTGTGGTATGGGGCGGGATAAAGAAACTCACAACACAGACGTCATTGTGGCCGGTTCTTCGACGATAAGTCGGGTCGAATTGCGGCAGTCGCCCCAGTGGTCTGCCGTTAGTGAGTTCTATACTAAAAATGGCCTATCGCTGCCGTGTAATAGCAAGCTGATGGAAGCGGCTGGGTTATTGCGGGGCACCAAAAACCAAGCGAACTGTCATACAGGTCAAATAGAGAAGAGCACAATGAAAACTTGCGCCAATATATGAAGTTAGGCCCCCCCTAAACGCGGGGCAAGTCAAGTTCACGTGATGGGGTCAAAAAAACCCGCCACAAACACTTCGAAAGAGGGGTTAACACATAAGAGGAGAGTTTGGAGTAAGCCAAACAGCATGTCGAGAGGCATAACCAATTAGGGGCTCTTCGAACCACTTGAACCAATCAAAGGGACAAAAGTGGTGGAAAAAGGTAGTCGTTTGCAGGCAAAAGATCAATGCAACAGCCAGAGAAAATGCTGTAGAGACGGAATCGAAATAGAAGTCTAAAGATGTCTAGCATAATCAGTAAGAAGTGTGCAACCAAAAGATGAAACAGAATAAACCACTCACTACATCACATGCACGCCAAATCCAATTGGGAAATGGCTCGGTGAATGACAGTTAGTAAAACAGTGTAGATCAATAGCTTTCAGTACTGAAATATCAAATTAGGTATTGTGGAAAACAAATATCTTTTGCACTGTTAAGAGTAAAAACAGAAACTGTGCAGTCATAAGCAACAATTTATGAGGCCATCAAGAATGCTGGGTTTGCATAAGCTGCACTGTTCACCTGTCCACTGATTTCTGGGTGTTTAAATACAAACAAGTGGCGAGTAGATGCCGAATTTGTGAAGTAACACAGTGTTAGGCTGCACCGGCTTACTTTTCCATAAACCACATTTCAAATTACAGGAAGCACAGATGATAATCAGGTGCATATCCATAGGTGGTTCTGCTTGGGAGTGCAAACGGAATTAGGCGTTTGACAAAGGCAGTATGATGACAAGAGGACGGAGACTGCGATGCCTCCGTGCAGTGTCAGCACGCACACAAACAAGATGATCTATGGAGTAGACCCCATCAAAAAGAAACCCAACCAGACAATGGATGGAAAAAACAGATGTGGAGATGATTTGAAAGAATTGCATCGGGCATTAATTGTGGTTTCGTAAAGTGTGCGAAGAGTAAGTACAAATTAGGTGGAGGTATAGAATAGAAACTGTGTTATGTCAGGCTGATGATGGTGCAACTGACGGAAGTCGGAACTCGAGAATTAGCTGAGTCACTGTGGCTGTGGTGCCACCGACAAAAGTAATCAACCCGACTGTGATAAAGATACAATGTTTCGCTACGACCGTGAGCCAAAACAGCCGTATAGAGTGTCTATCGGGCCAAAGATGAACAATCTCCAGGGCAGGTGGCATGACAAGGGCCAGTAGAGAGCTGGAAAACGAGCCGATTAGCGAGATCATCAATTCCAGCTTCGGTATAGTGATCACGACGAGGTCTGGAAAACATGAGACAAATGTAAAAACAGCTTTGACAGGAAGGCCAAGGGTATATCAACTCCAAAAAACGTAAGTGCACACATGATGATTGAAAAAGCAGGTTGCTTGATACCAAGTTATCAGTATCCATATGTAGTACAGAGTTCGAGACGCGGCCGCTAACAGATAATTGATAGACAAGCAAAGCAAGCTATACTGTATTCACTACCATTGCTTGGAACTGCTGTTAAGTTCCGCTGAAATTTCCTAATACACAGTGAAATTAATTACACGATAGGAACTATTCAATTCCCTATTTCTTCGTCGAGAACAGTTAGGGAGATCGAAAAAGTGGTGATATATGGTAGCACCATGCTATACTTGAGTAGCAAAATGCAAGGGAGAAAATCACGTTGTGTATGCTAGTCAAGTGGGGCTACATTGTACGAAGTCACGGATCGATACACGAGGTCTCATTCATTAAAGTTTAACGATGAACAGCTTCATGATAAGAGCTGTAATAATCTGAACAGAAAAGGAACTCACTCATAATTTTCACTGAGGCGCAATGCGCTTACAGATGATGATGATTTTATGGGATATGGAAACAGGCTTAAGTTTGGCGTGCTACATCGGGACGCATAGGGTAGGGACCCAAGCGATCAAGTGTCTTTGAGTATATTGCAATCAACGAGCCGAGCCAGCTGTGGCGAGAACATGCGGGATGTCAGAACAAGCTCGCAGCAGTACCTTGCAATTCCAGTGTAATGTAAGTGATAAAAGAGCAGAGTTCTGCATCAGTTTAGCCGAAAACGTTAGTGTACGAGTTGGGTTTCATTATGGGACATCATCCATATTTAAATCAAGATGACCGGAGCGGTTCGCTATATCCATTTCATTTTTGCAGTGCTCCAAAGTGCTGGTAGCTCTGTAGCGTCATTTATATAGGAGTGTAAAACGCATGGTAAAGGATGTCATAACTCCGGAAAGTCGGTCTCGGTTTGACTGCCGACCCGTAGCCCGAAGAATCATAACCCTGTCCTGTAATCTAAGGGCACGCATTCGAGCTTGTTTAGGGGTCGGGCGACTCTCGCAGTAACCTTAGCCCATGTCAGACCGGTGGCGGTTGCGTGGTAGCGAAGCGTCGGTAGTGCGTACCAGCGTACCGCTGATGCCTCGCCTCAATTTGACTGGGACACTGTGATTATCAAACGGTAAAATGTCCGTATAAACCAAGTTTGCAACCCGCGCCGTCTTAGTACTTGCATTGTACATTTCTGCAACGGATACCCCATGAAGGAATACACGATAAAACTGAACGAAAATGAAGATATGGGACGACGCTGGTGATTACCATTTGTTATCGAAAAGGGTGATCAGCAATATTAGGAGACTTCGACGTGGCCTCAGGTATCCGAGTACCTAGCGTGTAAAACCCCCACGCGAATCACGGGAACACATTTTCCAGCAGCAGATGGACCAAACCAGAACGGTTGACTGGGCTATGTAAGCTCCTGAGTAAACGAACACAGATAAAGCGGTATAGAGCACCATTGTCGAACATAAGTAACTGAGTGACTGTCGAAAACTTGCCTGTCCAGTTTTTTATCCAGGTTTTCCATCCCGTGGCAAATTGCGAGAGAAAATAATGATTCTCCATTGGAAGCAACCTGATACCCATTAGTTTACACAAGTGATCGATGCGCCTATGTAAATCTGTGGGTCCTATACACACATGCTTCTCGAACTGATCAGACAGTAAAGAGGACAGCATCTAGAATCTTAGAAACCGAAGGTCCAGAAACCGGGGTAGTGACGGTGGCACAAAAATGGTTGAGGTGTGATTGCGACTCAAACTACAGATACAGATGGAGAGTTCATGTGAACGGGCTCGAGTCACCAAAGCATAAGATGGTTCGGAGTAAAGACCAGACTGATTTGATTCTGGAAGCCATCAGCTCAGCGGGACACAACGCCGGTGATGTCCCACAACCGCGGGATTTACTGAAGCGTGGATAGGGTTAGATAAAAGAACCTTTGAAGTTGACTTCTGTTTCGGTCCTCCTACTATTTTCAGAACCTTACGAGTACGTCACCATACCCGCTCTGGATCGCGCTTGATAAGTCATTTGGCCACATCAACGTCGAGATGGAAGCCGTTTCCATCACTAGATTCTAACAGGCTAAATGATGGTTGAACTGTTCGCTGAGCATGGCAATTTGGTTGCAAACATGTCATCACCTCGATTGGCCACCTGAACAACCTGAGCTACCAGTTTTCGTTTCTATAAGCTAAATGACTTTATCATTGCCCAGTGTCGTAAAAAAAAGAAGTGTTGCAAGAAACATCGCAGAATTCAGGTCCAGAGAGAGAGAGAGAGAGAGAGAGAGAGAGAGCAGAAGCTTACTTTGTATGACGTCATATTGATTAAGTCCAACTGTAGGTTGATAAGGTTCGATAGCCAATAAAAACAGTCATTTGCTGCATATCCTGGTACAATTTAAGCAAAAACCGACAACACATGAATGTGAGCGGCAACCAAGGATAAAGACACAATATCGGAAACCTATGGCGACATGGTCGTTTGAGTCAATTGTTGTCTGGTCACCGGAGAGTACCAGCGTCCATTGTTCCTTAACGCAGTGTTGCATTAAAAAACGGATGATTGGTGCAGTTACAATGAACATTGTTTTTAAGCACGGAAGTAAGTCCGGATATGCAGTTTATACGAGTTGAGCTTGGATGGCATTGTAGCGCGTCCACACCCAGAGTACCTAGAATGATAATAGCCGGTAACACTGCGCACTATGGTGCTAAGTTTGCAGCAGGTGAATTTAGCTGTACTAGAATCATAGTCGGTTGGGTAAAGGCGACAACGACAAACAGCATGTGCGGATGGTTCAATGACACTGACAAATGGACTGAATTTTAGGGAATTCAATCGGAGAGCGATGATTCAGTTCTAAAGTTGCAAACTACATTCAGTATGGATGACTCGGTTGTAATATCAGCAACTCCGGAAGCGTGCAATCAATAAGAGGGGACAGAACAAATGCATACCGCTCAACAATAGCGAAGGAGTCGGAAATTCTGGCCTCTGATGAGCAGGAAAAATACCTGATGAGATTTTACTGGTTCATTTCAGCTGTTCACAAGCCAGAATAGTCTAACCCCAATCCAGAAAAGCACCAGGCGATCGTTTAGCACAATTGGGGCTCGTTCCGTGAACGCGATACATTCTGACCTCTACGAAATTTGTGCGTGTTAGTGTTAGATGCTGCCCAACTAGTTTCGGTGCACGCAGGTGGGACACAGACAAATAAATCGAGCAGCGTTGTTATATGTTCGATGAGATCCTGCCATTACCAGGCCTAGGTAGCAGAACGGGTTGGACAGAAGACATGAGCGGAAAGCAGTGGGAACAAGTGGTATAGGCACATGAGGATTGTCGCTTAGAGGATAAGACGCGCTATATCGCAGTTAGCTGGTAAATCATGACGGTTCGAAGCTGTCCCCCGTGGCCAAGTGGTATAAGCTGCTGACTGGCGGTGCAAACCGCTGGTGGTCATGGGTTCGAATCCTGATGGATGCGCACTACTGATGATGCCCAATAGGCTGGAACTGCAGTCTAGTGCTTTTCCGGGCATGTGGACGACTATCTGATTTGGAAACCGGCTGCGATAAACCGCACTTAATTACATCAAAATCCCCTACTCATGAGTACATCAAAATATATCCGCCCTGACAGTTTCTAAATGCTATGTCGTACATAGCTACTGTTAGTGGACGTCGTGTCTTTCGGGGCCAACCCTGTCCTCTGCAACGTTCGTAACTTGCATGGCAGTGGAGGATAAGACGCGTTATATCGCAGTTAGCTTGTAAATCATGACGGTCCGAAGCTGTCTCCCGTGGCCCAGTGGTATAAGCTGCTGACTGGCGGTTCAAGCCGCTGGTGGTCATGGGTTCGAATCCTGATGGATCCGATGGATGCGCACTACTGATGATGCCCAACATGCTGAAACTGCAGTCTAGTGCTTTTCCGGGCATGTGAACGACTATCTGATTTGGAAACCGGCTGCGATTAACCTCACTTAATTCTGACCACTGCATAGTAAATCGATGTCCCAAGTTATACAGTAAGGCCAACTATGTTGCGCTAAAAAAGGACAATCCACAAGTGTTAAACGGCAGAATTGATAGGCTGATAACATAGAGAAACCTAGATAAAGGTTTTGTTTAACTGATTTGTTTTAATTTTTATGTATGAAGACTTGTCTGCTCAATGAGAGCATCTGGCAAACCATATAAACTTCTGATTTTATATGTGTTGCCCCACTGAGACAATCAATGTGCGAAATGTTGGATTTTCGTATCCGTTACTCAAGTACGAAGGAAGAAATAACAGGCTCATAAACATCGATCAACAACATGTGTTAAAAATCGGTCCGTGGATATAAAAGCTGAAAGGAGAAGCTCAGACACTCTGTACATTCAGACCGTTCTAGATAACCACAGTTACCGTGACCTATGAAGACTTTTCATAATCAACACACGTTAGCTGAAGCTGACAGCACACCTCAGCGAATGTGCAGCAATACAAGAAAATAAAATATTAGACGACGTTACACACTGCAAAAACGAAAAACTATATAATACTAAATATCATATTATACATTGGGTATGAGACCGTTGTTGTAGGAGGAAACTAAATGGGTGGGGAGGGACAAAGAAACTGAGGACAAAAAAGTCATTAAGGTCGGCTCTTTAACCTGTTAATTTGTTTATTCAACCTGACGTGTTGTCCTTCGGACCCCAGCCCAACAGTTAGGAAAAAAGGCTTCTAAGACAACTATCCAGAAACCAAATGAGGCCAGTGGACAGAATGTTCCATTAGCAATTACTCTGAAAGGATGCGCAATATTTTAAAGACACCTCTGACAGAGATCTTGAACCGATGCTTAAAGACTGGTGGAAATCAGTCAGAATAATAGCAATTCCTAAGAAAGGATCTCAGAAGTGTTTGGCAATTGTGTGCATGTCCGTACCGTTGAAGGTTTTGGAAAGACTACTGATCCCCAGTATTTTCACAAGCAACCAAACTGATGATGCCAAATAGCTTGCCTATAAACCAGGACTCCACACACCGGATGCGGTTTTGTAGCTGGCGCGTCCTATTGCGTTAGTTAGATAATTAGGCGTACGGTCCCTATTTCTCGGTTTGGCTTGCCGAACAACCTCTTCGTGGTGCCAGCATGGTGGTTCGGGATTTTCCCATTCCAGCAAACGGTTCGGCGGCAGTGGTGGGTTTTTCGCCTGGCAAGCGTTCTCCTTATAAAAAGCCACATATGTCCGTTTAACAACACTTTGACGTGACGGACGTGACTCGCCACTAAATAAAGCCATTACCCCTTGCTTCATCCTGGCGAAGCATTGTATTCCAGCAAATTTATGCTGTAATTCTAGGGAGCATTGGGCCCCTGTTTGTCAAAGGAACAAACAAAAGGCGTATGAACTGAGCAAGCAGTCAGTGGCTCCCAATGGGCGCGAATCCCTGAATTCGCTCCGCTGCCTTGCGGGCAGGCTATTCAGCCAAAGGCTCGGGGTGGTGTCCCCTAAGTCAACACCCTACTTCGGCTTGGGCAACCGGGTAGTATCTCACCCTCAGACAAAAACATGGAATTTGATGTGTTGTTGTGTTTTCTCTTAGAATTGCTGTACCTTCTTTTGTGTTGCATGGTTACTGATGGCTCTATGTCTGTTCAGAAAATATATATTTCTCGGTTATACCTACGCTTTTGGGAGCTTCGATAGATAATTATTGTTCAATATTTTGTTCGAAACTAGTGTCCTCATATGTGTGTAGTGTAATGCGTGATTACTTCACAAATCCCACCCACTGTACTTCTAACCAACTGTGGTGTTTTGCAGACAGCCATCCTATCACCCTTCCCATTTTCCGCTGATGTCGAAAGGCTCTCCATTCCATCAAAATTCATAGGTTGTAATTACGCTGATGAAGTCTTTCTGAATTGTGCAATCCAAATCATCGAGGATTAAATGAAATAGTGACTTGGTCGAGCTCCCGGTCCTTCCCTCTCAACTCTTCTAAGTGCTGCGACGTTACATTCTGAACAAATCATACCTCATTCCACTATGGTTAAGTATCTCTGGGTTTTCGTATCCGACAATTAATTGGCCTACACATATTTTTGAAACGTTAAAAAAGTTAGCCGGCTGTCATTTTATGCTCTCAAGTTCAAAACGGTATCTGATTCCGATGCTTTGATTCTGAGGTATATGACTGCATGTATTCGTCCCCAGATTGGTTATACTGCCCCCTGTTGGTTTCCTCAGACATTTTCAGTAGATTATGTGCCTCTTTTCCGTTCGCTAAAATTTATTTCTCGCTACTTTGGGTATAGGAAAGAAGCGCGGATCAATTTTTTGTCGTTAACATTATGATGAACGCATCAACTTGTAATCCAGGATTGTAAAATACCTCGCATCCCTTACATACTATCCTAGCAACCACTAGATCAATCTCTTCTATACGGTCGAAGTTTAAACTTCATATCCCCGTTTGTCGTCGTACTGAAAATTCATCTTGTCTTATCTATCACGCTTACCAATCGACCCATCTGGAATGAAACACCTTGACCGTATGCTTGATTGGAGACGCAAATCTGCGTTTTACTGCTGCCAAGTGTCATTGCTCATTGATGCTTTGTTGTATTATATTCCCCATTGTTGGTTTGAAAATGTTGGATAAAGTTGATTTGACTTGAGAAGCAACAGCGATGTCTCACCAGGTTTCCCAGAATAAGTATTATAATTACCGAATATAAGCCGATGAGTTCTGGACAATTTTTCATTTCTGTAGACGTCAAAATCGGGGAGAAACAAGTATCGTTGCGTTTTTTGTCGATATTTTCGGAGGTCAGCTAACATACGGACTTAGACTTTGGATAAATTTGATATTGCAATTATACTGTCGGCAGTTAAAATGTCGGCTAATATTCGGTAATATAGGGTATTTGCAATATTGGCGGATGAGCACGGATCCAGCTCTAACAAAACAAATGAAAAATCTAAGCCACAAAATGAATAAAACCGAGTAGAATCGAAGTAATCAGCGATTCTGGTCGGGCGATGAGGTTCATCACTTACGAGTCGATTAGAATATAGGCTGTAAACTAGAGTAGCCTGATGATATAAGGATACGGATGGGATATAATAACAAGACCAAGCACAACAATTGAGATGTACAGACACGAACGCTCATTAGTGGGTTATTGGAGATGACCGAAGTTGGAACACAAGCATATGGGAATGTAAGAATGAAGAGAAATTTAAGTACTACGTTAACCGTCGGAACCATGTAGTACTCACAGGTGAACAGAACGAGGAGGATGCGCATGGCCGTCAGATGAACAGATCGTCGTTTCGTGGATGCAGTGCGATGGAAACGCAACTTTTCCATCAACCGAGTGAATATTGCCGCAGGGATGTAGTACTGCACCAGGTAGGACACGACTATAGCGATGATAAACAGTGGTTTTATCGGGGCGAACCAACTGATGTATTGGGAAAAACGTGAACGTTAATATATTAGAAGTAGCGTGGAGAAAATCTCAAAGACAATTTTGATATTAAAAGAGAAGAGCAATATACTCCTACACTCTTAACCCGAGGTAACAGTATTCGCACCATAAAACACAGGAATATGGTGCAACTGAAGTAAAAGATGAATTGGGGAGGACATCAATGCCGCATGTACCAAAAGCTATGTTTCACGATCGGTTCCGTCTTCGCCACAAAACTGTATACAAAAATGGATACACAGAGTTGCCAAAAGCCTAACTAGATACTTGCCGTGCATCGATTGGAAGTTGATATATATATATATATATATATATATATATATATATATGATGAAAACAGACCTCAAAGTGGGAACGGTGCATTTTTCATAGCCCCAACCCGGTTCCCCCATAGGTGATGCTACGAAATTCGACGAATACAAGCCTTGAACAGTATTCCTGTTTTTATTACTTCACCATTAGTAACCCATTCATTGCAGAGAAAGTGCTGAAAAAGCTGCAATCGTTCAGTCCACATAGCTTTCCTGTAGCGGAAAACGTTCACCCCAAAGCACTGCAAGCAGCGTTTCAGAAGGCATAATGCTAGGCGCACAGGGTTTATCTTTTGACGTAAAAGCGTCGGAGCAGCATGGTTTTCGTCACCATCGAGGGTGTACCACGAAACTCCGGATTGCACATGACAATTGGACTGAAGCAGTAGACGAGAGTAGAGGAACCGATATCATCCATTTGGGCTTCTCAAAAGCGTTCGATCGCTTGTACTACCGCATTCTGCTGTACATGCTTCAGAAATGTCGTCGGAGATCCGGTATTGGGATGGATCAGTAACTTTCTCTGCAAACGGAAATTGAAGACCTGAGTCCTAACATCATTCTCCGACCCAATTCGAGTGGAGTGCGGAGTATCGCAGGGTTCGGTCCCTGGGTATTGCCTATTCGTAGTCTTCATTAACGATCTAGCGAGATTTACCACCTCAAAGATTTTGCCCTTCATGGACGACGTTAAGATGCAGTAAACGATCAAGGAAATGGATGAACATGAGATCTTTCCAGCGCGACCTCGATGAGGCATGGAATGTATCGATGAGGAACGGGCGTCATTCAAAGTGTACATTTACCGAATTGGCCACATGCATCATCGACCCGCCTACATATACAGGCATGGGGCATGACCTGAAGACCAACTTTCAGGAATGTGAAATCGGTTGCTTCAGGCAGTTTTAGTGCGTTTCAAAAAGAAGCAAGAAGTACATTGGTGTCTTGCGGCACTTAGGAGTTTAGATTCATCCATCTTCTATATGATGCTCAACGCTTACGTGCGTCCCCAAGTTGAATACACTATCCGAGCTCCTTCCAGGGTCGCCTCACCCTGGAACGCCTTTGTAAACCCAGTTGTTCGTACCCTCAGCTTAACCATTAGAAAATCAAATATCGCACTAGTCTCCCTACATTTTATTATATAAACCGAGCTCTGAAGTGTATCCCGGCTAACTAGCTTTTTGCAATTAGAATCCACATTGAGATATGCAAATCAGTGCGAGCGGGTGAGCCATCCGATTGCTCTTTACAATGAACACTAATGAGAACAAAGTAGTTTTCCGTTTTACATAGTGTTTTCTCATTACTACAACCCTGCTTACGACATGCCGACGCCCTGTCGCTCCGCTGATGCACATTTTATTTTAACCGATTGTGTAACTTCCGAAGTTGCAATTCCTTCCATCATCAACCTAGGGGACATGTCAGGCATGTGCTTGTTTACCCGTCACAAACCACTGTTTCATGAACGGCCGTGATTCGCAAACAGATAGTACTGCAAGAGACGCGTGTCAATGAGGGAAAAGGAGTCAGATCACATTCGATCGGTGAAGAAAGGAGAGCGTGTTTCCCCTACGGATGAACAAGTGGATTGGCACGGTGGTAGCGGTAAACACTGACAGTAGCACACACACCAATTGATGCCAATCCACAAAAAGTGGTAGACATGCCGCAGCGTTCTACGTGGCGGTGGAAGTGGGGTCGAGCTTGATGTGTAAAGAATAAAGCGTCAACTGTAGCACAAGTAGACAGCGTTTGTGAATACTATGGACAAAACGATAAATAGCCAGGAGACGGAACAAGACCGTCGGTCTGTTCGTACGACATGAATGCAAGTCCAAAATAACGAAAGTGCTGTGTCGAGAACGATGGAGCGCTGCGGTTGAATCGAAAATATGCAGCACAAATGCATGGACAACACCAGCCGCATAATTCTCGCGGAAATCGGATTAGGGATCGCTAGGGGTGCAAGAAGTGAAAGCGGTGCCGATGAAACCCCAGAACGCTAGATATACTTTGTGCGTGTGTTTCGAAGACAGCACAAAGTAATTCAAATGAAATGAGGGAAGCAAGCGCGTACTATTAGCCAGGTTGATAAAAGCATGAATGTCGGAAGAACAGCTAAAAATCGAAACCTTATGCTTGTCGGGGTAGCTCACTAGGTCAGGCGTGTTACATAGTTATCCAAAGACAGGAGATGAAATTCTGTGAAAGATGATAGGTATCAAACAAGGGAGCAATGGTGATGAAAATTATGAAGCGATTGGGTTTCTCGATTTAACAAAGATAAGTTGGAATTATTATCAGTTGAAAGCTGAGAGTCTAGATCGACTACTGCATTGACAAAACAAAAAAGTAAGTCGAGAGACAAACGAGGCAGGTGCCCGTTTGCCTTCCACACCGACCAGGTTCCAAAAGCCCGACCCTTCTCTATGCGTGAGATCTGATGGATTGGCCGCATACGTATCCGGAATTGCTTGTCACTGCGGCCTCCATTAGACAACAATAAGAAGCCTGTGCTTAATGAGGGACCATGGGTGGCGTGCGCTGCATCACCCCATAACCAGTTTAAACACGAAGGAATATGACCGGGAGGCATGTGGATGGGAGTCAAGTTACATCAGCGGAGCCGGCCCACACTCCCCCAGCATGCATAGCAGCAGCAATCTTGTCTATCTATGTAAGGAATCTTGCGTACCAGACGTGCACAAGGCGGTAACCCTTCCACAATGAGTGAATGGAAGCATTCTTTGCGCCTAGCACCGTCAAGAGGACCGTGCACCCGTCCTCTCAAGCAAAGATTTACAGTCTCCTAGAGCCAGTAATCCAGTAGAGGGTGTTAGATAGGTAGGCACTTGTGAACATTCACATCAAGCGCAGCCACCTCGGGGAGACCAAGCAACAACCAGCACCTGAAACACGCATGCACGCATAGATGCCTAAATGCAGCGATGATGTAGCACACACATCACATCAACCACATTATTGGCCTGGATTAGTACAAGGAATTGAAGGAGACACAGTGTATAACCAAATACTGTGCTGATGACCACAGCAAATTCAATTTACCCATCATCTTATAGATGTTGACCCCCCGTGTCGAAGATAGTGGCTTACTAAACCAGCTTAAATGAAGCACCCGCGACCGCATGTGCCATAGCACAATGCGCTCGACATCGATGGGCTATCCAACATCGACGCGTCGCTCCCTCAATCAACGTTTCTTATCCGCAACCGGCAGTGATTTATCACGCAACTGGGTAATCACTCTCTTGATATGCTCTCACTATCGGCGCCGAGCTACCGCCATCGTTTCCCAAGACCTAAAAGCAACATTAGTTCGTCACAAACTCACCTTGTTCATGCCCTGGTATAGTAATTTTGGTTTGCTAACATGCCGCTTCTCTGCAGTTAGCCATAAAGCAGCTGTTTCGGTATCCGCGTCGAATGCATGCGGTGAACATGCCAGAGCCACCACAGATGCCACAGCAGAAGTATGTAATCAACTGCATACATGCCACTGCGTCGGATCAGCTCCGTGTCTTCGAATTGGTTACCACAACTGATACGCAGAATACAACGCCCGCAATGTTGATGAAACAGCTCCGCATATCTGGCATTCTTCCGGTACTTCGTGCACGTTTCATCGCCGTATAGAAGAATAGACAGTACCATCAACTTCGTCCCAGCAGTGAGCTGGTAGCAGTTCCACACACGCTAATCCAACACAGCAGCCGCCTCGGATACGCGGACACGTACCTCGCTCCTTAGCAGCAGATCTGTAAAGTTCACCACCCATACAGGGAAATCTGGAAGTGGTTTCCAAGACGGCAAAATCGATACGGAATCGTGGAAAAGATACGGATGTCATTTCTGACGTAGGTAGAAAAAGACAAACAAACTTGCTTGTGTTGTTGGTGAGTCCGAGCTTGGCTGTAGTCAAAGTAAGAGCACTAATCATGTGATGCAACTCATCCCCGTTGTGTGCAAACAACGCACAGTCGTCGGCAAACAGCAACATACGGAGGGTTGTCTCACACACTAGGGTTATTGCTCAAAAACGATGGAGGTTCAGCAACCCGTCATCAATACGGGCCCCCACACGGACACCGTAATCACAGGCGGCATCAGAAGCTCAAGACATCATTGCATAAGGGTAAATATTAACAAAGACAGGGGATAAGACACAACACTAAGTCGCAGTGCAATAGGATCTCGGTTGCCATACATCATCATCATTATCATACACGTTAGCTAGAGGTGGGAAACACCTCAGCTACTGTGCCGCAATACGAAGAAAAAGGAGAGAGAAAAACAACTGGTGAAAGCTGGCTGAGCTACCGGTAACGGATGGGCATCGTTCCGGTAAGCTACCAGCCGGCTGCTGTGCACCCAAAAAAAATTATTATGCAAAATTTTATAAGGCTAAGTAATGAGATCGTGGTTGGAGGGGGAGGCTAAGAGGGATGGGGTGGGACAAAGAAACTCACAGCACGAACGCCACTGAGGTCGGCTCCTAGCCATATCAGCAAGTGTGTCCAACCAAACGTGTTCATCGTCTTTCAAACCCCAACCAGGGAGCCGAGACGCTCCAACCGAGGCCAGCTCAGAAGTGAGGGTTTTCATTCCTCTGGACCAAGTTATCGCTTGGCCACCCCGCCTCTTCTTCCATCCACACCCCCGGCGCGCAAACAACACACGTCGCGGAAGTCGGTGGGCTGGCATGCGTAACACGTGGCCCAGCCATCGGAGCCTGATGCGTGAAATAACGGTGCTGAGCGGTTCATTTCCTTTTCCTGTGCCATAAACAAGGCGTCGAACACGCTCGTTACTCACGCGGTGTTCCCACCAAATGTGAGCTAAATTACGAAGGCACCGGTGGTCGAACGTAACTAGCCTCTTCAGGTCCGCTGCTTTAAGTGGCCAGGTTTCACAAACGTACAATAGGGTCGAACGTACTGCTGCATTGTACACTCTACCCTTCAGGGCAAGAGTGATGTCGCGCCGGCGCCATAAGTGGCGAAGGTTAGCAAAAGCGCCTCGAGCTTTTGCTATACGATTCGTGATTTCATCTTCAATCCCACGGGCGCTGATACAACTTCCCAGGTAGTTGAATTTTTAAACGACTTCTAGCTGATCCCCACCAAGGGTCAGCGTAGGAGGCGGTCCAGACCAATCTTGGAGGAACGCTTTGCACTTCGAGGGTGCGAAGCAAAGCCCGAAGTGACGGACAGCTAGTGCTAATCTGTCCAGTGCCGCTTGGCACGTTTGTGAGCTGTCACAGATCAGGGCAATATCATCAGCATACTCTAAGTCAAGAAGTCGTTCTCCTGGGAGTAGCTCCACACCTTCTAAGTCGTGTCCTGTGAACGCGATTTCCATGACTTCGTCAACAGCGAAGTTGAAGAGGAAAGGTGACAGCGGGCATCCTTGTTTCACGCCGCTGGAGATATTAAAGGGCGACGACAACTTGCCGTAAGCCCTCACTCTGCCATACACGACAAGGGAGAAGCTCTTTGTGATACTATCAATCACCCCTGCACCAGTCACTGGATATCGAAGAGGTCAGTGAATCTGTTGGAATCCAGAATAAACCTCTAGGCTGGCTCTGAGCACAATAGGACCAGGCGGACTATTAGGTGCGAACTGAAGCGGGGCCTGCGTGCTGACAAGGAAGCCTAGTGGACCAGTTGGGCTTAAGAAATGGAGGAGCCAGAATCAGTAGGCAATTATCGCAAGCGCTTCCAACTGATTCGCACCACTGGCCCCACGAAATGAGGCGTTAAGGAGAAAATCAGAGACAGCGTGGGTACACTGGTGCATAAAAAGGAGCGCCGCATGGTTCGTTGCGCGGAGCACTTCCAAGATCAAATCAGTTGGACCATTGCTTCCGAGCGTCTTCCTATTCAGGTGATGTAGGCAGAGCCATGGACGGTTAGTTTAGAGGATTCACCGGAGGCTGAGGTCGGAAAGGCAATCACAGCGCTCACTCGTTTTTGTGCCACCTACCAGGGTTCCCTCCCACCTACACTCTTAAAGGATGGAGGTGAGGTCCCCTGCAAAGCACTGAGCTCCCAGTTAGTACATAGCTGGGAGGAAGAGACCGACAAGGTTAACTGGAGTGAATCCATAATAGAGGCAATATACATAAAGGGCGGTCACATCGACTGTGCTAAACACAGGGGTATAAGCCAAACGCCAGTGGTGACAAAATTACTGGCCCCAATCCTCGTCGGTTGCCTCATTACGAAACGGAAATCCAGGCTTAGGGAAGAGCAAGCAGGCTTACGTCAAGGACGTGGCGGCAGGTGCTAGAGCAGCGCCACGCATACCGCGGACCGATAACAGCTGTCTTCCTCGATTTCAGGAGTGCATTCAATTCAGACCCTGGATGCATTCTGTTGGGAACAGTACTGTGGATAGGTGTTTCTATGAAATATGTGAACATTTTACGTGCTCTGCACTCCAACACCACAGAACATGTCAGAGTCTACAGTGGCGTGTCAGATATCCTTCTGACAAGTGGCGATCATCAGGGTTGTCCAAATTCCCCATTTTTAATCAATTTCATCTTGGATTCTATCATGGAGTGTTCCCTTACGGAGTATCGCGATGCAGGCATCAAGATGCTGCTCGGTGAAAGGCTTGTTGATATTCATTAAGCGAACGAGATCGTCTTGTTGTTAAACGAGGTTGGGGCGGCACATTCAACCCTGAATAACCTCTCTAAAGTGGTCTAATTACTTGGCATGCGTATCGCAACTTTAAAGCGCAGTTTTGCTGCAGGACCACCCAATAATCCCTTGAGCTTTGATAGTGTGAAACTCGAAGTAGTTAACCTATTCACTAACTTTGCAGCCGAACCAGCAACAATGGACGCATAGAAATTGAAGTCAGTTCATGTATAGCAAGAGCTAGAAGTGCTTTTTTGAACCTGCGACATTTGTGGCATCAGGAGTTTCGACTAAAAGACCGTGCATACACAGCCACAGCAAGTGCCGTCATACCCTATGGGAGCTAGACGTAGCCCCTCTGATTTGAGGACCTGCGCCGATTACAAGTCTTTGATCATCGTTGTCTGCGAAGCATTGCTGGTGTCGGATAGCACCAGCATGTCAGCAATGATGTGCATAAGCGAGTACTCGGCAGTGATAACAAGGCCAGTTCCTAAGATAAACAGATAGCACTGAATAAGTTGCGTTGGCTTGGGAGCGTATCATGTATGCCTGATCCTCGTCTACCAAGAAGGGCCTAGTTTTGTTTAACAGAAGTAGGATGACCCAAGGTCCGAGGTGAGCGAAAATTAACTTGGCAGCGGGAAATGATGTCACAGAAGACCCAACTCGGGGCCGTCTGCCCGTCCCGCCTTCCAGACTGGAATGCAGGTGACCGGCTCTGTGCTTGGCTCGAGACTTTACAGGATACTGCTCGTAACCGACACCAGTGGCGCGTCTGCTGCCGTCTCTGAGTCGGACTGCCAGTTTAAAATGTGTCTGGTGCTGAGTACTCTGCGGGTTAATGGTTGATTACAACGCGGGGCAGTAAAAGGCTGTAAGGAAGCTGCGTCGCCGCTGTCGCATTATTATTGAATGATACCCAGCTGTTTGTGGTGGAATGTTCTTCACAAGCTGTAGGGGTCGTGACTATGAGTGTTTGCTTAGGGTATTAAGATTTTCTGATAAGTCCCTCTTCCTCAATTTTTTCTCATACCGTAGGTAGATATAGTTGCATGGCAGCGAACCACGAGTTCAAATGGCTGATAATGACGATAAGACAGAATCATGCTTCACACCAAAAAAGTCATCCGAGGTTTGTTCACACAGCTGCATCCTCGCCCGCATACCGCTGTACAGACATACAATTAAACTTACAAACTTTCGCGGACAACCAAACTTACCCAACACGTCACAATGCTTCGCAGTTCACCGTACCAAATGCCTTAGGGAAGTCAACAAACAGCGAGTACAATGGCTGGTGTCGCTCTCTGGACTCCTCATGCAACAGACGAACCGCGAACACCATATCTCTGGTGCTGCGACACGAACGGAACCCACATTACTCTTCCGCCACGTTCGGTTCCACTACCTGACTGACGAGGCGGCTGATAAGGATTCGTGCGATCACCTTCCTCATACAACTCAGCAAGTTGATAGCATGATAATTCGTGCAACATTGAGTGCTCCCTTTTCCACTGTACAGTGATAGCACAAGGGCATCCTTCAGCTCGTGAGACACCTCCTCCTCAATCCACACGTGTTGCACCAAGTGGTGCAGCGCAGCTACCAATGCGGGTCCGCCGTATTTCAACACTTCAGGTGAGATCACGTCGGAACTGGTACATTTACCATCTCGCAGCTGAACAAATGCTCTCCGAATCGCACCCAGAGTCGGTGTGTCGCCGAGACACGTCATCTTATGCTATTAGAGTCCGTACAAAGTAGGACAATCTCTGAACGGTTGTTCAAGAAAGTCAAACTGCGTTAGTCACATCTGCATTTTATCTAGTCTGTGCGCAGGTAGCGCCTGAATTGGCACCCACTAGCGTCCTCAGAGGCTACAACGTGGCCTCATACACCACCAGCAAGGAGACAAAGAATCCCTTCACTTGGTGGCGTTCGGCATGGCATTTCATCTTCTACGCCTTCGCCGTTTATCATGTATTTTTGATGCGACGGAGCTCTCGAGTCAAGCGCAACCGTAATTTGCGAAAATGACTCTTATTTCTGCACCGTCAAGGTCACCCACATGCACACAGAACGTTGCATTCTTCTCCGACATAAACGCGTCAATGGTCGCACGGTTGTCATCTAATTAATCGGGTCGCGTACAATTTGCTCGTCCGATTGTTTCTTCGGCAGCAGGAGTCACCTGCTCACGGACGTGGTGCCACAGGTCGCTTACTGAGGCCATGGATTCGGAATCGCATATATATATATATATATATATATATATATATAAAAGACAGGTGGCGATTGAATGGTGAATGAGTAGCACGTAGCCAACCTAATTCGGAAGGGAGCGCAGAATAAGTAAGTAAAAATAACAAATAATTTGCCGCAAGAGAGATCCAAATGTCAATTGGTAGTAGGGCATCCGAAAGGTTGGATGCAAACATTCTAAGCGAATAAAGGTTGGAGAGATAAGCAGTGGCTCCTAACAAGCTCCGGATATGCGCAGAGATGCATGGAGCCTACGACCACTAGGTGCTGCTAAACATGACTTCCGAACTTAAGACCATCGACAGATACTGGCGCTAGAAGTGACTATCAGTGGCCAGATGTAGCCATTCCATTAAGACGTTTGGTCACTAGTGGATACCTACAATGTCATAGAATGCATCAAAAAATCAGCGATAGTAAGTGATACAGACATTCCAAGAAAGATATGACTGAGACAAGGGGTGTATCCTAGCAAGCTTCAGAGATGCATGGAGCCTACGACGAATCGCTGCAAAGAGGCGAAGAAGATAAGAACAGCGACAGATAGTGGCGCTGGGAGATAGCGTATCGGTGGCCAGCAACGGCATTGGGATTAAGCCTGCTAGGTACCAGTGGCTACCTACAGTGACAGAATAAGTCAAGAAACCAGGGAGGGTATGTGATGCAAACCATACAAGAGAATGAAAGTTGGAGAGATAAGGAGTGGCTCCTCGTCGGCGGCCATGCACAGATAGACATCAGCTTGTCAATCTCACTCGGATGCGTATCGCCCATCACACCTTCGCGCACAAGCCGCGCAGCGGTCTCCAAGTCTCTCGGTGACTCTCGTATAAAACGCTCCGACTTGCGCTCCTCGTTGTTGTCTTCAGTAAACCGCTCCAAGATGAAGGTCTCCCTTTCTGTTACCGATTTTCCTGGAAAGTCTTGGCCAATGGCACGCGTGGGCTTCAGATAAATGCATCGGCCGACTCCGTCACTCGACGTAAACTCTTCCAGTTAGTTGAGGGCAAGTTCGCGATATACTCAGACCTGGCACGATTAATGGCGGTTGCATAGCAACGAAGCGTCCGTACGGTGTGCCGGCATACTGATTATCCCTTGTAGTTTCGGGCAGAGTTAGATCACTGAGTCCAGCTTGGCTGTCTCCACAATTAGAAAAGAACGTGAACAGAGAATGGGACGGCAATGCTACGACGTCGGTGTCTACATTGAACACAATAAGTAGTGGTCTAGTCGACACGAGGAACCATCGCACTGTGGTTGTATGCCGGTTTTAATGAAGCGCATATCTGTTTTGTGGTGATTTTCATGATATGGTTACCTTTGAACAGTAGACCAACAAGGGTCGGCTTCCCTTGAACCGAAGTTGTTCGAGCTCGTTTCCCCATATCATTGAGGCGCTTTATGAAATGCAACGAAAAACCGTTTGGCTGTAGTGTGTCGGATTCAGTTTTCCGCTGTTCCTAGTAAGTCGGAGTTGAAAACTAGTTGGTCTCGATGGAACATTGTCCGGAATACATGACACACGTGTTGTATCCGTGGGAAGCTCTGAAAAGATATGCACTAAGCCGTTCAGGTCCTTTTACAATAGACTTGTTTTGGTGAAACCATTCGGTTGTTGAGGGGGGAGACATATCCATGTAAGGGAGACAACCACAGTGCACAGTTTAAAAAGTTCAGGCCACATCGGGTACACACTGTTGAGTGTCCCATCTTCACGCATGATGTCCGCAGCCGAATCCATAACGAGTACCATGATAGCGCTTACATAACGTCGCGCCTCTGATGATATCAACTGTTTTCTCCTCAAGGATACTCAGAAATACGTCTGCTAGCAATTGGCCCAGTGGGATGCCCATTGCCACACTATCTGTAGGTATGCTTTTCCTTGAAAGTAAAACACTGTGTTTCGTATGCACAGGAGCATATTTCTTAATATTTCCGTAGGGAGAGACAGAAGAGTTATGTGAGCAGCAAAGAATTTGTAATGATGTGAGTAAGAAAGCGTGCAAATAGGTAGGATGAGAAGAAAGTCCTCCAGTAGTGATGATTCACTGCATGGTAATTGCCTTAACTGAAGGGTATTTGTTCATCTCGAGCCTGAATATGCCCAAGTGTGATTCCCCTACATGTGCTAGCAGGATATGCGCGGTTGGCTTAGTTTCTAGGGTAAGAGCTACAACCGCCCACATTCTTTTGTGAGTATAGATACACCGCCGGACATCAAGCTTCCGAAAGGAGCCAACTCTGGTCCTAACAAGCACATTAAGTTGGAACTGCAAAGGAGAGACAGATGTGAAAAAGGTGAAAAAGCGAGTGGTAAAGTCTATCACCGTATACAAAACTCAAAAGCAATAAGTGGGAAGTTGTAACAGAATTTAGCAAAGTGGGGAAAATGAGCAAGAAGTAGTCAAAAACACGAATAAAATTTAACCAAACAAATGGACACTACAGAGTTGTTAAAGGGAGATCACCGGGGTCGGTAACCAGTGAAACAAAGTAATGTCAATCGGTGAAAAGAAGAACATCAGATAGATGGTTGTTTTAAACTTATAAAAACTACCTGAATGGCCCAGTGGAATGAGTATCACAAAACGTATAACGAGCTACCTGAGAAAGTGCATCCCTGGCCATCAAGAGACTTACTATTGTCGATCCGGGATGTTTAAAGTAATGCTACCCTCTGCATTTTCGCCAAATTTCAAAAAGCCAAAGAAAGCCAAAGAAGCGTTTGCGCAAATGATAATAATCATGCCCAAATTGAGTACGCCAGTCAACTTCGCATAACTCTCAGGGTGGGACATTCTACTCTGAATGGGAAGAACCTGCAGAAACGAAGCAACAAGTAGATGTGAGTGAGAAATACTCCTAGATGAAAGGATTGACAAACGGTAAAGCGAACAACTCTGTGCTTAAGCGCCTCAGCAAATGAGGGTAAAATACATGGCTCGTTGGAGAAAATAATTAAAGGCCCATTGCAGGATGACCCATAGATCGAAAAATACAATGTAGTGTGGGAACTGAGTCATCTATCAAACCTACGTGTTCCCACACTACATTGTATTTTTCGATCTATGGGTCATCCTGCAATGGGCCTTTAATTATTTTCTCCAACGAGCCATGTATTTTACCCTCATTTTCTGAGGCGCTTAAGTACAGAGTTGTTCGCTTTACCGTTTGTCAATCCTTTCATCTAGGAGTATTTCTCACTCACAGCTACTTGTTGCTTCGTTTCTGCAGGTTCTTCCCATTCAGAGCAGAATGTCTCACCCTGAGAGTTACGCGAAGTTGACTGGCGTACTCAATTTGGGCATGATTATTATCATTTGCGCAAACGCTTCTTTGGCTTTCTTTGGCTTTTTGAAATTTGGCGAAAATGCAGAGGGTAGCATTACTTTAAACATTCCGGATCGACAATAGTAAGTCTCTTGATGGCCAGGGGATGCACTTTCTCAGGTAGCTCGTTATTCGTTTTGTGATACTCATTCCACTGGGCCATTCAGGTAGTTTTTATAAGTTTAAAACAACCATCTATCTGATGTTCTTCTTTTCACCGATTGACATTACTTTGTTTCACTGGTTACCGACCCCGGTGATCTCCCTTTAACAACTCTGTAGTGTCCAATTGTTTGGTTAAAATTTATTCGTGTTTTTGACTACTTCTTGCTCATTTTCCCCACTTTGCTAATTCCTGTTACAACTTCCCACTTATTGCTTTTGAGTTTTGTATACGGTGACAGACTTTGCCACTCGCTTTTTCACCTTTTTACATCTGTCTCTCCTTTACAGTTCTAACTTAACATCCTTGTTAGGACCAGAGTTGGCTCCTTTCGGAAGCTTGATGTCCGGTGGTGTATCTATACTCACAAAAGAATGTGGGCGGTTGTAGCTCTTACCCTAAAAACTAAGCCAACCGCGCATATCCTGCTAGCACATGTAGGGTAATCACACTTGGGCATATTCAGGCTCGAGATGAACAAATACCCTTCAGTTAAGGCAATTACCATACAGTGAATCATCACTACTGGAGGACTTTCTTCTCATCCTACCTATTTGCATGCTTTCTTACTCACATCATTACAAATTCTTTGCTGCTCACATAACTCTTCTGTCTCTCCCTACGGAAATATTAAGAAATATGCTCATGTGCATACGAAACACAGTGTTTTACTTTCAAGGAAAAGGCATACCTACAGATAGTGTGGCAATGGCAGTCCCACTGGGCCAATTGCTAGCAGACGTATTTCTGAATATCCTTGAGGAGAAAACAGTTGATATCATCAGAGGCGCGACGTTATGTAAGCGCTATCATGGTACTCGTTATGGATTCGGCTGCGGACATCATGCGTGAAGATGGGACACTCAACAGTGTGTACCCGATGTGGCCTGAACTTTTTAAACTGTGCACTGTGGTTGTCTCCCTTACATGGATATGTCTCCCCCCCCCCTTAACAACCGAATGGTTTCACCAAAACAAGTCTAGTGTAAAAGGACCTGAACGGCTTAGTGCATATCTTTTCAGAGCTTCCCAAGGATACAACACGTGTGTCATGTATTCCGGACAATGTTCCATCGAGACCAACTAGTTTTCAACTCCGACTTACTAGAGAACAGCGGAAAACTGAATCCGACACACTACAGCTAAACGGTTTTTCGTTGCATTTCATAAAGCGCCTCAATGCTGTGGGGAAATGAGCTCGAACAACTTCGGTTCAGGAGAAGCCGACCCTTGTTGGTCTACTGTTCAAAGTTAACCATATCATGAAAATCACCACAAAACAGATATGCGCTTCATTAAAACCGGCATACAAACACAGTGCGATGGTTCCTCGTGTTCGACTAGACCACTACTTATTGTGTTCAATGTAGACACCGACGTCTTAGCATTGCCGTACCATTCTCTATTCACGTTCTTTTCTAATTGTGGAGACAGCCATCTGGGACTCAGTGATCTAACTCTGACCGAAACTACAAAGGATAATCAGTATGCCGGCACACCGTACGGACGCTTCGTTGCTATGCAACCGCCATTAATCGTGCCAGGTCTGAGTATATCGCGAACTTGCCCTCAACTAACTGGAAGAGTTTACGTCGAGTGACGGAGTCGGCCGATGCATTTATCTGAAGCCCACGCGTGCCATTGGCCAAGACTTTCCAGGAAAATCGGTAACAGAAAGGGAGACCTTCATCTTGGAGCGGTTTACTGAAGACAACAACGAGGAGCGCAAGTCGGAAGCGTTTTATACGAGAGTCACCGAGAGACTTGGAGACCGCTGCGCCGGCTTGTGCGCGTAGGTGTGATGGGCGATACGCATCCGAGTGAGATTGACAAGCTGATGTCTATCTGTGCATGGCCGCCGACGAGGAGCCACTCCTTATCTCTCCAACTTACATTCTCTTGTATGGTTTGCATCACATACCCTCCCTGGTTTCTTGACTTATTCTGTCACTGTAGGTAGCCACTGGTAATTAGCTGGCTTAATCCCAATTGCCGTTGCTGGCCACCGATACGCTAGTCCCCCAGCGCCACTATCTGTTGCGCTTCTTATCTTCACCTATTTGCAGCGATTCGTCGTAGGCTCCATGCATCTCTGCAGCTTGCTAGGATACAACCCCTTGTCTCAGTCATATCTTTCTTGGAATGTCTGTATCACTTACTATCGCTGATTTTTTGATGCATTCTATGACATTGTAGGTATCCACTAGTGACCAAACATCTTAATGGAATGGCTACATATGTGCACTGATAGTCACTTCTAGCGCCAGTATCTGTCGATGGTCTTAAGTTCGGAAGTCATGTTTAGCAGCAGCTAGTGGTCGTAGGCTCCATGCATCTCTGCGCATATCCGGAGCTTGTTAGGAGCCACTGCTTATCTCTCCAACCTTTATTCGCTTAGAATGTTTGCATCCAACCTTTCCGATGCCCTACTACCAATTGACATTTGGATCTCTCTCGTGGCAAATTACTCATTATTTTTACTTACTTATTCTGCGCTCCCTTCCGCATTAGGCTAACTACGTGCTGCTCATTCACCATTCAATCGCCACCTGTCTTTTATATTATATATATATATATATATATAGATATATGCGATTCCGATCCATGGCCTCAGTAAGCGAGCCTGTGGCATCACGTCCGTGAGCAGGTGACTCCTGCTGCCGAAGAAACAACCGGACGAGCAAATTGTACGCGACCCGATTAATTAGATGACAACCGTGCGACCATTGACTGCGTTTATGTCGGAAAAGAATGCAACGTTCTGTGTGCATGTGGGTGACCTTGACGGTGCAGAAATAAGAGTCATTTTCGCAAATTACGGCTGCGCTTGACTCGAGATCTCCGTCGCATTAAAAATACATGATAAACTGGCGAAGGCGTAGAAGATGAAATGCCCTGCCGAACGCCACCCAAGTGAAGGGATTCTTTGTCTCCTTGCTGGTGGTGTATGAGGCCACGTTGTTACCTCTGAGGATCGCTTAGTGGGGTGCCAATTCAGGCGCTACCTGCGCACAGACTAGATAAAAGGCAGATGTGGACTAACGCAGTTTGACTTTCTTGAACAACCGTTTCAACAGATTGTCCTACTTTGTACGGACTCTAATAGCTTAAGATGACGTGTCTCGGGCGACACACCCGACTCTGGGTGCGATTCGGGAGCATTTGTTCAGCTGCGAGATGGTAAATGTACCATTTCCTGACGTGATCTCACCTGAAGGTGTTGAAATACGGGCGGACCCGCATTGGTAGCTGCGCTGCTACCACTTGGTGCAACACGTGTGGATTGAGGAGGAGGTGTCTCAACGAGCTGAAGGATGCACTTGTGCTATCACTGCTAAAGTGGAAAAGGGAGCACTCAATGTTGCACGAATTATCATGCTATCAACTTGCTGAAGTTGTATGAGGAAGGTGTATCGCACTGAACCCTTTATCAGCCGCACATCGGTCAGTCAGGTAGTGGAACCGAACGTGGCGGAAGAGTAAATGTGGCCGTTTTTCCCGTTCGTTTCCGCAGCTACCAGAGCATATAGTGTTCGTAGGTTCGTCTGTGCATGAGGAGTCCAGAGAGCGACACCAGCCATTGTACTCGCTTTTTGTTGACTTCCCCAAGGCATTTGATACGTGTGAACTGCGAAGCATTGTGACGTGTTGGGTAAGTTGGTTGTCCGCGAAATGTTGTAAAGTTTAATTGAATGTCTGTAAAGCGGTATGCGGGCGAGGATGCAGCTGTGTGTACAAACCTCGGATGACTTTTTTGGTGTGAAGTATGATTCTGTCTTATCGTCATTATCAGCCATTTGAACTCTTGGTTCGCTGCCATGCAACTATATCTACCTACGGTATGAGAAAAAATTGAGGAAGAGGGACTTATCAGAAAATCTTAATACCCTAAGCAAACACTCATAGTCACGACCCCTACAGCTTGTGAAGAACATTCCACCACAAACAACTGGGTATCATTCAATAATAATGCGACAGCTGCGATACAGCTTCCTTACAGCCTTTTACTGTCCCGCGTTGTAATCAACCATTAACCCACAGAGTACTCAGCACCAGACACATTTTAAACTGGCAGTCCGACTCAGAGGCGGCAGCAGACGCGCCACTGGTCTCGGTTACGAGCAGTATCCTGTCAAGTCTCGAGCCAAGCACAGAGCCGGTCACCTGCATTCCAGTCTGGAAGGCGGGACGGGCAGACGGCTCCGAGTTGGGTCTTCTGTGACATCATTTCCCGCTGCCAAGTTAATTTTCGCTCACCTCGGACCTTGGGTCATCCTACTTCTGTTAAACAAAACTAGGCCCTTCTTGGTAGACGAGGATCAGGCATACATGATACGCTCCCAAGCCAACGCAACTTAATCAGTGCTATCTGTTTATCTTGGGAACTGGGCTTGTTATCACTGCCGAGTACTCGCTTATGCACATCATTGCGGACATGCTGGTGCTATCCGACACCAGCAATGCTTCGCAGACAATGATGATCAAAGACTTGTAATCGGCGCAGGTCCTCAAATCAGAGGGGCTACGTCTAGCTCCCATAGGGTATGACGGCACTTGCTGTGGCTGTGTATGCACGGTCTTTTAGTCGAAACTCCTGACGCCACAAATGTCGCAGGTTCAAAAAAGCACTTCTAGCTCTTGCTATACATGAACTGACTTCAATTTCTATGCGTCCATTGTTGCTGGTTCGGCTGCCAAAGTTAGTGAATAGGTTAACTACTTCGAGTTTCACACTATCAAAGCTCAAGGGATTATTGGGTGGTCCTGCAGCAAAACTGCGCTTTGAAGTTGCGATACGCATGCCAAGTAATTAGACCACTTTAGAAAGGTTATTCAGGGTTGAATGTGCCGCCCCAACCTCGTTTAACAACAAGACGATCTCGTTCGCTTAATGAATATCAACAAGCCTTTCACCGAGCAGCATCTTGATGCCTGCATCGCGATACTCCGTAAGGGAGCACTCCATGATAGAATTCAAGATGAAATTGATTAAAAATGGGGAATTTGGACAACCCTGATGATCGCCACTTGTCAGAAGGATATCTGACACGTCACTGTAGACTCTGACATGTTCTGTGGTGTTGGAGTGCAGAGCACGTAAAATGTTCACATATTTCATAGAAACACCTATCCACAGTACTGTCCCCAACAGAATGCATCCAGGGTCTGAATTGAATGCACTCCTGAAATCGAGGAAGACAGCTGTTATCGGTCCGCGGTATGCGTGGCGCTGCTCTAGCACCTGCCGCTACCTCCTTGACGTAAGCCTTCTTGCTCTTCCCTAAGCCGGGATTTCCGTTTCGTAATGAGGCAACCGACGAGGATTGGGGCCAGTAATTTTGTCACCACTGGCGTTTGGCTTATACCCCTGTGTTTAGCACAGTCGGTGTGACCGCCCTTTATGTATATTGCCTCTATTATGGATTCACTCCAGTTAACCTTGTCGGTCTTTTCCTCCCAGTTATGTAGTAACTGGGAGCTCAGTGCTTTGCAGGGGACCTCACCTCCATCCTTTAAGAGTGTAGGTGGGAGGGAACCCTGGTAGGTGGCACAAAAACGAGTGAGCGCTGTGATTGCGTTTCCGACCTCAGCCTCCGGTGGATCCTCTAAACTAACCGTCCATGGCTCTGCCTACATCACCTGAATAGGAAGACGCTCGGAAGCAATGGGCCAATTGATTTGATTTTGGAAGTGCTCCGCGCAACGAACCATGCGGCGCTCCTTTTTATGCATCAGTGTACCCACGCTGTCTCTGATTTTCTCATCAACGCCTCATTTCCTGGGGCCATTGGTGCGGATCAGTTGGAAGCGCTTGCGATAATTGCCTACTGATTCTGCCTCCTCCATTTCTTAAGCCCAACTGGTCCACTAGGCTTCCTTGTCAGCACGCAGGCCCCGCTTTAGTTCGCACCTAATAGTCCGCCTGGTCCTATTGTGCTCAGAGCCAGCCTAGAGGTTTATTCTGGATTCCAACAGATTCACCGACCTCTTCGATTTCCAGTGACTGGTGCAGTGATGATTGATAGTATCACAAGGAGATTCTCCCTTGTCGTGTATGGCAGTGTGAGGGCTTACGGCAAGTTGTCGTCGCCCTTTAATATCTCCAGCGGCGTGAAACAAGGATGCCCGCTGTCACCTTTCCTCTTCAACTTCGCTGTTGACGAAGTCATGGAAATCGCGTTTACAGGACACGACTTAGAAGGTGTGGAGCTACTCCCAGGAGAACGACTTCTTGACTTAGAGTATGCTGATGATATTGCCCTGATCTGTGACAGCTCACAAACGTGCCAAGCGGCACTGGACAGATTAGCACTAGCTTTGCTCCGCATCTTCGAAGTGCACAGCGTTCCTCCAAAATTGGTCTGGAACGTCTCCTTCGCTGACCCCTTGGTGGGGATCAGCTAGAAGTCGTTCAAAATTCAACTACCTGGGAAGTAGTATCAGCGCCCGTGGGATTGAAGATGAAATCACGAATCGTATAGCAAAAGCTCGGGGGGCTTTTGCTAACCTTTGCCACTTATGGCAGCGGCGCGACATCACTCTTCACCTGAAGGGTAGAGAGTAATATGCAGCGTGACGTTCGACCCTATTGTACGGTTGTGAAACCTGGCGCCTAAGAACGGCGGACATGAAAGGGCTAGTGACGTTTCGACCTCGAGTTGCCTTCGTAATTTAGCTCACATTTGGTGGGAACACCGCGTGAGTAACGAGCGTGTTCGACGCCTTGTTTATGGCACAGGAAAAGGAAATGAACCGCTCAGCACCGTTATTTCACGCATCAGGCTCCGATGGCTGGGCCACGTGTTACGCATGCCAGCCCACCGACTTCCGCGACGTGTGTTGTTTGCACTCCGGGGGGTGTCGGATGGAAGAAGAGTAGAGGTGGCCAAGCGATTACTTGGTCCAGAGGAATGAAGACCCGCACTTCTGAGCTGGACTCGGTTGGAGCGTCTCCGCTCCCCTGGTTGGGGTCCGAAAGACGATGAACACGTTGGTTGGACACACTTGCTGATATGGCTAGGAGCCGACCTCAGTGGCGTTCATGCTGTGAGTTTCTTTGTCCCACCCCATCTCTCTTAGCCTCCCCCTCCAACCACGATCTCATTACTTAGCTTTATATACTTTTGCATAATAATTTTTTGTTGGGTGCACAGCAGCCGGCTGGTAGCTTACCGGGACGAGGCCCATCCGTTCCCGGTAGCTCAGCCAGCTTTCACCAGTTGTTTTCTTCTCCTCCTTTTTTTCTTTATATATTGCGGCACAGTAGCTGAGATGGTTCCCACCTCTAGCTAACGTGTAGATGATGATGATGATGTATGGCAACCGAGATCCTATTGCACTGCGACTTAGTGTTGTGTCTTATCCCCTGTCTTTGTTAATATTTACCCTCATGCAATGATATCTTGAGCTTCTGATGCCGCCTGTGATTACGGTGTCCATGTGGGGACCCGTATTGATGACGGGTTGCTGAACCTCCATCGTTTTTGAGCAATAACCCTAGTGTGTGAGACAACCCTCCGTATGTTGCTGTTTGCCGACGACTGTGCGTTGTTTGCACACAACGGGGATGAGTTGCATCACATGATTAGTGCTCTTACTTTGACTACAGCCAAGCTCGGACTCACCAACAACACAAGCAAGTTTGTTTGTCTTTTTCTACCTACGTCAGAAATGGCATCCGTATCTTTTCCACGATTCCGTATCGATGTTGCCGTCTTGGAAACCACTTCCAGATTTCCCTGTATGGGTGGTGAACTTTCTACAGATCTGCTGATAAGCAGCGAGGTACGTGTCCGCGTATCCAAGGCGGCTGCTGTGTCGGATTAGCGTGTGTGGAACTGCTACCAGCTCACTGCTGGGACGAAGTTGATGATGCTGTATATTCTTCTATACAGCAATGAAACGTGTACGAGGTACCGGAAGAATGCCAGATATGTGGAGCTGTTTCATCAACATTGCGGGCGTTGTATTCTGCGTATCAGTTGTG
>OX104068.1:60914155-60933683 GCA_944474145.2 Dicrocoelium dendriticum
TCCTCTGGCTGCCGAGGTTTAGCGTATATCCGTAGACTTGCTAGTGTGCACCAACGTGTTGTTGGAGGACGGCTTCTTCCGCGACGTCTTAGGCAGCAGTCGTGGTAGCAATGTGTGCCGTCGAATTGGAGTAGGCAAAGATTATTGTGTCAGAGATTGCCTCCGGGAAAGCGAACTTAGGTTCGTTGCCACTGAGGAGGTCAGTTCGAGGCTGCATGGACTAGGCGCAGCGCGGGATGAAGCGTTGCCAGTAGTTGACCCTGCCGCGAGATCGACCAAGTTGTTTATATGAAGTCGGAGCCATGAAGTCCTTAGTTGCCTGGGTCTTATCGAGAACGACTTTACTACCAGATGATGAAAGGAGGTAGCCTGCTTTCTATAGTTGCTTTGCAGAGTTCGCACCCATTCAGTTTGACTGTGACACGATGTAGGCTCAAGCGCTGGAAAAGGCTTTAACGGCGGACAAAGTGATCTGGTGCCGATGAACTGGCTACTGAAAGATCATCGAGATAGGAACAAAGGCAGTCTAGGCCAAGGGTGACTTCGCGGATATAGCGTTGGCAAGTTTAGCGCGGCGTTGAACAGTCCGAAATGTACTCTTGACAATTCAAACCATTCGAAAGAAGGTATGACGCCTGGTTTAGAAAGGTCCTTTGCTTTTAGAAGTATATAATGTCAGGCGCGAACCAGCTCCATCTTACTGAAGGTTGTCTTACCTGTGAGGCGTGCGGCAAGGTACCGCATGTGTAGGAGAGGTTACCTATTTTAGACAATTATCCGGTTGAGTGCGCGGTAATTACCCGAAGTGCGCTAGTCTCCAGATTTATTTGGGGCTAGCTGCAGGGGTGCGGATCTCGGGCTGTCGGAAAAACGGCTTATTCTAAGTTCAAAAATGCGCTGAACCTCCGCCCTAGCTACCTTAATTTTCTAGGGGGTTAGTCGGTGTGGACGGCATGAGACGGGTGGGCCATTCATCCTTATGTGGTACGTGAATCTGATTGGTACGCTAAAGGTTGCGTTCATAGGCTGAACGCAGCTGAACGAGCTGGAAATATTGGAGGAAGCGGTTGGCCTAGTCTGGCAACGTCTGAAACTATGCTTAGAGCAAGGCGTTGGATGCGGTACCGGCATTGATGCCACCTACACTGGGTTCCGTTGCGGTGTCGACTACCGTCTAGCTATTCGATTCGACCAAGAAGTCGAAACGCCTGAGGAAGTCCTTGCCGATAATGGCCAAGGGTACTGCATCAAAGGTGAATACTCAGCTGCAGGTGCACCGAAGACCTAGGTCTAGGGCAGGCTACCAATACACCTTGTTGGCTATTGGCCTGTCAGTGGCAGCGCTTAAGATTATGTACAAAGAATCAGTAGGCTCATCTGGCATAGGATATGGTCGCTGACTACCGCCTATCTATGAACTAGGAACTGGGTCTAGGAATAGCAATTCCTAATGTAGATGAGACGACCTTAAGATTTGCCGACGTCTTTCGTGGGTATTCCAAGCCGGCGTGGTGGCTCATCTGTAGCGGAGTAGCCACATTGCTCTATGCACTTACCATCTTTAATACCGAGCTGATCGTGGAAATTGCGGCAACCTGGAGTATCAAGATTTTGCGACGGGCCATGAAGTAGAGTGGCTGCGGTGCTTACGGCCTAAACTGAGCGCCTTGGGCTAGCGCCGAAGCTACGCTAACTGCGACGATAACGCCTTGATTGCCTACGACTTTCTAGTCGCGGGTGTCGGCGCACTTGCGGCAACACAAAGCTTTGTAGGTGCTCTGGTTACAGTCCCTGGCTTGTGCAGTTCAATGACTCGGTTTGCTCGATCTGCAACTGCTGTGCTTGGCAAGTCATTTGCTACTGCAATGAAGGACTGTGGGTTTTCAAGGATGCGTTCCATATAAATCTAGAAAATTACCCCTAAGCCAGCTTTGTGCGTGCTAATGAGCTGCCGCCTTTCGCGCAACAATGCTGAGTGCATCGTAACTTCTAGCTAAAGATCCCAATTAATTGCTGAAGACGTACCCTGGCAGATGGCGTAATGTGCTAAATAAGTGCCCGGTTGAAAGTCTGCTATTGCTTTGTGAGAAGGGAAATTATGATGCTTCTCACTTGCGAGGATATGCTCTAAAGTATGCGAGATATTAGTTGGTTATACATGTCAAAAGCAAGAGCAGTAGTACGAAAGTAAAATATGGATCCTAGGTGCAAATACCAAAACAAAGGATCATTCTTCCAAAGTTAGATGACGTTGCGCTTTGGTAGTGTCCACAGTAGGCTCTACGGATCTAAGCGCGTATGAAGATGACTTATCCTTTAGGGGATCCATTAAAAAATGCGAAAATTATCTTTTTGTATGCAAGAAGATAAAATGCTCACAAGTAATGATTCACAAAGTAAATGGAACGAGCACCTCTTTATGATAAGTAAATGTCGCGGGCAGCATGTTCTGGCGCAGGGTCGTCAATCGTTTAGTAGCGGCTGGAATACTAGTCTGGACAAACCACACCTAAGAGCCGTGTCAAATACCCAAATTAAAGAAGTTAAAGGAAGTCGAACCCAACGTATTTTATGTGCAGGCTACATATATGGTAAGAGAATCAAAGAGCGCGTGAAACGGTGTAGTGGATGACTCACCAAATCATTTCGTGAAAACGAAAGTGTCGTCCGTAAAACAAGTGCACGTTTTGTTTGTAAACACAACAGTAAAATCCACAGTTGCAAACTACTAAGTGTGTATGCAGGTGCAGTACATGCCGAAAAGCCCGCATGAATGCATGCGTACAGAATTGGAGCTCCGGAGGCACAAAGGTATCCTAGTTCTGGAGACGAGCGTTAGTGCGCAACGGCACATGCCTGACGCCAGCTGCTTTGCAAAAGGTGTGTCGTGAGCGACGGTGTATCAAGCTATGGTAATTTAGGCTCCAGGTAAACAAAGTGGTGGCTGGAGAAATACTTCGGTACCAAACGCCTAAAGTTTGACCATGACTCTTGCACGCATACCTAACAGAACAGTAGCCAAAGCCGCCGTCCATTATTGAAAGCCAACCGTATTAAGGCTGGCTTTTAGTTCATGGCGGTAACGCTCTGCCATACTGTTTGGTTGTGGAGGGCAGGTGGTGGTAAGGGCTTGTTTGCAGTGTAAAATTTTCAGCGTCTCTGGGAATTGTGCACTCACGAGCTGTGGTTCTCTGTCTGTCACTACAGTCGCTGGTCAATCGTATAGAAAGTAAGGGCGACGCAAGGTAGATCGGACGATATCCTCCGTATCAATCTTTGGTGTGGATTTGCTCCTGGCCACCTGGTAAAGCGGGTGTTGGTTGTTAACAAGTAGACCATGCCGTTAGAGCGTGTAAGAGAACCAATGATATCCATGTGGTTGTGAGCGAGTCGAACCCTGTCTGTCTGTAAGCGACCAGTAAGTGCGTGTGCATGACGTTTAATTTTCGCCCTTTGACTGCGAATACATGTTCAGGCCCACTGACTAACGCGTCGGTTGACTTTTCGCGAAAAGAAACGCCGCGTGACGATCTCCATGGACGCGCGAAAGCTGGAATTTGATAAATTATGGTGTGTCGAACAAGGTACGACGAAAACTATGTTGAAATAAAGAACGCAGATAAATGTGAGACATCGAAACGAGTGTATACTTTGCAACTAGGAAACGGAACTGGTCGGATGACGAGGGAACTGGTTGGTTAAAGATGATCAACTTCCGGATCGGTCCGTTGTACAGCGACCAATGCTGCTAAATCAATGCTGTGTGCAAGTGTAATAGAATTGACTCTAGATACGGCGTCTGCGACTAAGCTCTGCACATTACTAGGCTAAAAATTGCCTAACTGAGCAGGATTCAGGAAAATATCAGTTGCATAGGCAAAATGAGGAAACCGTAAGTAATTCATAATGAAGGTGGATAGAAAGGGATCAGTGCAATAATTTAGCTTTGAAATACTGTATATATCCTGCCGACTGCCATTATGCAGTGCTTATGGATCTCGGAGTATTATGGACGTCAAATCGTAATGTGTTCGTATTACTTGAGAAATAAGGGCTAGCGGGATTGGAACTGCGCATGGCGTACCCGTGCTATGAGACCGGCTGTTGGAAACACTGGACATGCAAACATAGAGTGCCGCATTTTCTGTCTTTCAGGAGAACGTTTACGTGATAAATGATTCCATGCATTGCGTCATGCATCAGAACGCTGTACCGGAGGTTAACGGCTAAGTACGTTGCGGTATGTGTAGGCAAAAGAGCAATAAATGCACATATAAATCCAGTGAAGCAAATGCCCTCGACCTGTTAATGAGGCTGAACCCTATGGTCCACACCATGCGTATTAGTACCAGTAAATATGACAACAGCTCAATGTTTATAAAGGTATAATGCCGAATAGAAGCCATGAACAGGTGCGGGCAGGTGCAAGCGAACATAATGAAATAATTTAGAGTTCGCAAGGGAAACGCGGCGTATAAAGACTGAAAATTTTAAGGTTGCGCGTTGCTAACTCCCAAGTAAATTGCCAACGCGTTTGCGGCGGACGAAGGATTGCGTTACGTCAAGAGAGTGGCTTACTGTGTTATGGGGTACAGGTGCAGTTGTAAGCTACCGGTGTTGATGAACGTTAAAACTGACAACATGTAACATGTTACCTGTGTAACGGATTAAAAGTGCGATTGGGCCATATTATGTTGCGTGAAAGAGAATAAACGGGCACCTTTGAAGTGGCAACTTGCTTGTGGAAGACCATAAACGGAAGAAGTAACCCTATGGGTTTGTTATAACGGATAGTGTGATGCATATTATGACGTAACGTGGCAATGGATGAAAGGTTGATCTGTGGGTACACCATTTCAAATGTCCACGTCATCGTGAGGAGCGCGTATACATGCGCACTGAAACCGGAATGCCGGAACACCAAAAAGGTTTGGCCCTTATAAGGCCCATGTTATCGTTTCACTGAGGGCAGCACTGAAAAGGACTGTTGTAGCGTTTTCTGGTTTACTGAATGCAAACCTGATTGAAGAGGTAGATATGGGGATGGTGGACTACGTAAATGAAGGATACGAAATAGCTGCAGACATACCTGATGCAAATTGCAGGTGCACCTGTGTGACGCATCGGGCACGGTGAACCGCAATCACAGAGAGTTGCCATAAGTTGCTCGCAGGCATGGTAGTTGCCCCAGGGCGCTGCGGCGTAGTAACACACGCGACAACTAGACGGACTGCATGTGCATGCTATAGAAACCAATGTTCGCAATCAGCGGCGAGACCTACCATGCAGTAACTGGAGTCTGGAACGCCGGGTAGGCTCCATGCTTCGCAGTCGCTGCTCACCTGCCACCTGGAGACAACAAGGTTAGGTGAACCAGTGGAAAACGGGCGGACAGGGTGAAGGCCATGAGAGAAAATGTAAAGACAAGAGCGATGCACATGTAACTTAAGTAAGTGGCGGTTGAAAGTCGTACGGTGCTGTTATTCACAAGCAAGGTAGCGGTACCAGGGCAACGCGGACCAGAAAAACCTGCGGCAAACCTGTGGGCGGCGGACGGAGTACATAAGAAGCCGGGATTTAGAAACCTGGACAATAGAATTACGGCGGTACGAGACAATAAATGATAATGACGTTCCAACTTTGCGCAAATATTTCCGACCTCAAGAGTGAGTGAGTAAATCGCCATTAACCCACAAGGCGTGGATATTGTGAAATAGATAAATAAACAGTATATTCTAGAATTTGCCAAGACATACCAAACCAGGCTTGATCAACATTTACACATAATTATGTTTCGCAACAAACACGTTGCTATGTATTTAATCGGCAGTAAGCCGAACGTTGTACAGGCTTTGGAAATTGTAAAATTAATCATAAGGAATAAAGTCGTCCATGCATGACGACACGTTGGGTTCTAGCGTGCGTAGTGTAAACATTCTGGGCATTACATATGTAGTGAAAACGATATATGTAGGCAGGTCGTGTCTTACTCTTGAACGTGTCAAGAAAACATTAAATTATGATTCTACTCGAGTTGCCAGTAGGTAGTTGTGGGAAGTGACTTTATTCAGTGGCGAGTCACATCCACCACGTCGCAGTGTTGTTAAGCAGACATTTGTGGCTTTGTATAGGAAGAACGCTTGCCAGGCGAACACCCACCACGTCCGGGAACATTGTAGGAAATCCCTTTGTACACTAATGTGGAACTGGCAGAGCAGCTTGCCGACTGATTCCGCCCTCGGTTATCCGCAGTCAACTGACTTCCATTTTCCTCTGTTATTTGATCAGGTATTCTTGGTCAGTGCGGCCATAATGACTGAGGCCCATGGAGGATAAGACCTTCACGAAGAGTCGTCTATGTGAGTGTCCAGGTGAGCAAAATGTCAGTTTCTTGCGTCTGTATTTTCAGGTTTATGTATACTTTTCACGAGTGTGAAAGCCTCGTGTCCAACTATCGATACTGGACAACGGTCGTGGTAGTGAGTGCATTTGTATCCATTTGTTGTACAGCCATGTTCTTTGTAGGTTCTTGTGAGTTATGCTCTGTCCCGAGCAAAAGCTCTTTCTCGGTCTAATCCCAGATCCCCAAGAATTTCCGGACCTCCGAGAAAAAGGGAAGGTGAGAGACAAACAAGCCTGCAAAGAACAGGCGTGGCAACAATCATTGTTTAAGTCCTATCGTATAACATTTAGTGGAAACAAATGAAGTACAATGTGCAACAATGATTGTGCTGAACGTGTCTTTTGAATGTTCTACGAAAGCAGTTTCCGTATAGGTTTGTTGCTACCATCTATATGGAATACAGATTGTTGCGCCATTGAGCAATGAACGCAGTATCGGTTTGCTCTGATGCAACTATTGCGTGGGAAGACAGAAAGCAGAATTCAAAGACCAGCTGGTAGCCAACCTACTTCGATAGGGAGCGCAGAATAAGTAAGTGAAGGTATAAATGGCTTGCGATGAAAAAGATTCAAACGTCAAATGTTGGTAAGTCAGCGGATGGATAGGATTCAAGCGCTGAGTAGAAGTCTAGGGATCAAGCCAGAAAGGCGACACGAGGGTATTAACAGTATAGTGCTATGGCCGACTGAGATGGGAAAAGCCTGTGAGAGAGCTTACCTCCCACATTAGTAAGTGTCGAAACCTTTGCTGCAAAAACGGACACAGAACACTAGGTGGGAAAGGATTGATCGATAGAAGTGTAATAAAGATATGTTAAAGGAAAGCGAACGTGCGGAACAAATGCATACGTAGCGTCGCGCAGAGAAACGAGTTATTCTAGGGGGCTAAGAAAATAGTGTTAGGGTATGCTGACCCACGAAAAGCCAGTGAGTTAGTTGGACTCATAAATGGGTAAGTGTCGCAAACATAGCAGCGAGTAAGTGAGAAATGAACACCTATAAATGAGAAGCTAATGGGCGTCTGTGTACTGACCAGATGAAAGGAGTGATGAACTAAAAACCTAAGGGGGGTTAATTGACGGAAGGGCAGCGAATAGCCAGAATGCAAGCACACATTAAAGTTGCTGAGGATATCAGAATCTGAGGCCTAACCGCAGCAGCTAGGGTGCTAAGATAATGGTACCAAGCTGGATAGAGCCAGAGAATGCTAGCCCGAGAGCTGGAGGATTGCAGGTAAAATGCCTAAGACAATACAGCGAGTAAGGGATAAATGAACATCTAGAAATATGAGGCAAAACAGCGGCTTGCGCTGAATACATGGATATGCTTGCACGACAGAAGAAAGCTAAGAGAGTTTTTGTGATAGAAGGACAGCGGACGAGAGAAGCGCAAGCATACATTTAGGTTGTTAAATAGTTCAGAGCATAACAGACTAAGACACGTCGACGCGCAGCTAATCAAATTATGCTGGGGTGCTAATGGAATATAACTGAGGAAGCCTGAGGAAGCCAGTGAGAGAGCTGAACTACAATTAATTAGGTGTCGCGGATGAGTAGGTGACAGCTGTGCATCTAGTAAGGAAGCCTGTGCCAGGGAAAAGCCGGTTAGAAAGCTGGACTTTAGTATAAGTAGTTGTCATAGACGTAACAAGTAATAGATAAATGAACGTCTAGAAAGGAGCGCTGTGCACTGACTACTTGAGTTATGCATGCTCCGCAGAAGAGAGCTGGGAAAGGTTTCATAAAAAAGGACAGCGAACGGATTATGCGCAAGTGGACAATACGGCTGTTAGATAGTTCAGAGCGTAGAGGCTGAGACACAGCGACGCCCAGATAATCAAGTCATACTAGGGTGCTAATGAGACAAATATGTTGCCGCGAGAGAGATCTAATGTTCAATTGGCGGTAAGGCAGCGTAAAGGTTGCATGCAGATATTCAAAAGGAATAAAGTTTATTGAGATACGGAGTGGCTGATAACAAGCTCAAGATAATTGCAGATGCATGGGGCCTACAACCAATAGCTGCTTACTAAACAGAGGTGCCGAATTTAAGATGATCGACAGATGGTGGCGCTAGGAAAGATACTCAGTGGCCAGATGTAGCCATTCCAGTAAGACGCTTGATCACTATTGTATGCCTACAGGGGCACAGAATACATCAACAAACCAGCGAAGGTAAGTGATAGACATTCAAGAAGAATGTGTGATGGAGAGACAAGGAGTGTATCCTAGCAAGCTCAAGATCTGCGTAGATGGGACATGGAGCCTACGACGGATCTCTGCAAAATGGTGAGGAAGATAAGGAGAACGATAGATAGTGGAGCTAGGAGAGAGAGAGTATCAGTGGCCAGCAAGCGCATTCGGATTAGGCCCACTGATTACTAGTGGATACCTACAATGACAGAATAAGTCAACAAACCAGCAAAGGTATGTGACGCAAACAATTCAAGAGAGTAAGTGTTGGAGAGATAAGGAGTGGCTCCTAGCGCAAGGATGTATGCTACCTACAATGACCGCTGCAGCTGAAAAGTAGTGACATAGGTAACACAAAGTACTGATAATGATACTAGACGAGAGAGAGTACCGAAGGCTAGCAATGGCATTTCAGTGGAGCCTTATAGCTGCTATTGGATACCTGAATAAGTCAACAGACAGAAAGTGGATGTGACGCACGCCGTCCCAGAGATTAAAGGTTGGAAGGATAAAAGTGTGGCAATTAGCGGGCTAAGGATATGCGCAGCGATGGCTGGAGCCTACGAAGAATAGCTGACTCTAAAAACAGAGGTGCCAGAGGTTAGACGAAGAACGGATAGTGGCGCTATAAGTGAGAGTATCGGTAATCAGCCAATTAAAACAGGGTACTTACGTTCTCCAACGCAGGTCCAGCATGTGTATACAGGCTTCTGGTGTGCAGCTGTGCACTTACCAACGTGGAAAAGCAAACATCATCAGTGGCTCTATATTGGTGTAGGTCACGTGTCACTGAATATGACGTGGACGGAGCGAAGCACCTTCGGTGGCTGACGGGAAGCTACATCACTGGAGCCTATTCACTTACCGGTAGTGAATAGAATGACATCATCAATAAGTAAAGTGTGTGGATGGAATGTGGTACTGCGCGGCTATTCACTTAGGCGAAACTTGTTGTCTGCGTATCGGAATCAACAGAACTGGTGGGTGTGCACTTATTGGTGACTGGTACAAAATGCTCAAAGAGTCATGGTAGCTAGAGGCGGCTTGGCAAAGTGAAACCATGGGCCAGGAGTAGACATGTGTAGTATCAGTTCAACGACACCTGTAAGATAGCGCACTGACATACGGTGTGCCTGCCAATAAAATCAATGGCTCATGAGCAATGGAAGCGCTATGGCAAAACCAGAGAATGAATCAGGGGGCAGATGCCTACTGTCGGTCTAACAGCTACCTGATGTCGGCTGCGCGCCGCCCAGGATTGATGCGGATGGAATACCCAATGGAGCATTGTAGGTGCATAACAACTGACATTGAAACTGATGGAGCGCAAAGCACATGCACATTGCCTGCCACAAAATCTCGTTAGTAGATGGTATTCACTTACCGTAATCGAATCCGGCAACCAAATGTATGATACGTTATACTCAGTGGCTCTGTGGTCCCGAGACCACATGTGTTGTGGGGCCGCGACTCTACTAGTGGCGTCGAAAGCGCCAGTGTTTCCACTGCGCGATTGCCCTGCGTGAACCAGCTTACCCGGATACTGGAAACAGCGTTCACAGGACACAACGTATATGTTGTGTAAATGTTTCCAGATGGTGGGCTGCTTTACTTGGAGCACGTCGACTACACTATACGTGTCATTGACGCCTCCCGAACTTGTCAAGTAGCACCGGACCAATTAGCATATGCATCGAAATTCATTGACAGCTGTCAAATAGCATACCATTCCCATTGTCTATGCGAAGTCAGCTGTAGGCTCGATGGTACACTAAGTTCAATTACTGTAGACCGGACATTTACGTCGTCTGCAAAGTGGGGATGACACTCCCAGTCCAGTTTATTCGGTCAACTATGTTTGGCACACCGTGGTGCAGTTGCCACAAAGCACTTTGTGAGACTATCAACGAGTACTGACCTCAAGACAGCTTCTAAATAAATAAATAAATAAATAAATCTTTTATTCTCAACAAGGTGAGGCACGCCTTTACAAGCATGATCATTTTGACATAACGATGCATGATCAAGAATGTGCAATGTGGATGAGGACAGTGTGTACAGAAACTGGGTTCGAGATGGAAAGGCAATGAATTATTAAGGATGATACGAACAAACGCCATTGTATGCAAGAAAAGGAATACAGGAACGACACTTACCGCGCCAATTCTGCTATCGTCTCGCCCTCACCATCTTTATGGTCCCTCAGTTAATTTTTCTATGTCTCCCTGTTTCTGGGCTATATTTTGGCTCCATTTTCCAATATTAGTGTATTTTTTAATTAAGTGAGTCGGCCTCTCAGTCGCACTTTCCTAAGAAAGCCCAAATTGTTAGCAGCTACTGTTATTTCCTTTGTTTCCACCCTCCACTTTTACGATCTAATTTTGGCTTGCGTATTCCTTTCCATGAGCCCGCTACTAATGGATGCTCGAAATGCGGTGATGTGACCAAAGAAAATGGATCAAATTTCCTCTAGTAGTACATTTTCCATCGAAAATAACACAATCCATTGGCATAATAGATTGATAGTTTACTAATGGAATCAGGCACCTCAAGGTTTGGCAGCGGTAGCCGGTGAAAAGCGCAGAATTCGTACATAAGCTACGGAGACTCAAACTACTGCCTTCAAAAATGTCGAGGCCTACGAAACGTTTGTATTTATCCCTGCATTACTGTTCGGAAAGATAAACAAGATCAAAAGCAGTTGTTAACGATATTTCTTCTCCATGCATGAGCATGAACGTTATGTACAATTTGATCTGATCCCGCGCAGGAACAGCATCTAGCGCTTGTCTAGAAATATACCTATATTTATATTTATATTTATTTCATGGACTGCCCAATCGTGTTATTGCACAAATTGGTGCAGCCTCGGTGTATAATGCGCGGCGAGGAAGCAGGTCTATACGCATCATGCGAAAATTTCCAAAGCAACGGCACAGGAAAATTTCCCGTGTTAAACAAGATGGATATTGGCGAAAAACCAACTGGCAAACCTCATCATTGATCATCCGATGTCTAGTATCCATACAGTAAGGCCGGTCTAACAGCTTCATCACCCAAATAAATATAACGGACAGGCTCATATAAGGACGTATGCAACCATTGTTTAGCCGGGAAAGCCGCAAGGCTCTTTCTGCTTTGCGAATTAACTTATCCATTTTTGTGAAAACCACAGTTGATACTGCTACCAAGTTGGGGAAATCGAACCCCACTTCCGTTTAGGTTTCGATGCTAGCACTCCAGATGTTGGTTGGCAGTACGCAGGAAACTCTCCAGCGTTCCAAATCAAGTAAACCAGATAAGTGAGACTAGGCGAGTTAGAGTTATCGACATGTTTCAGCAGAGCTGAAGGTAGGTCATCGAGGCAGGTAGCTTCGTTATGTTTCAAGGTGAAAACCACAAATGGAATCATGTCGAACTCAAAACTTCCGACACCTACTTTTTGGTCGGGGTTGGCTAACCTGCAAGTGACGATGTTGCTGTAGATCTGTCAAACTACCCATTAGAATCTTCCGCCTAAAGGGGCCAATCGATGAGGTTGGGAATATAACAAGAGTCCAAATTTTTAGTTACTAGCTCAAACTGCAAGCTTTCTCGTTCCAGAATAGCACATGTCGCTTCCATCTATTCTCCATGGCATCAGATGTATTAGGTCAGCGCAGCCTATCGCTCAACAGGCGGTGAATAACAAAACGGGCAAGGATGAAGTACAAAGTGAGGAGTGAGTGTCTTCGCACTGCTCCAGAGAACAGATTTTACGCTCCAGGCTTCCAATTCCGGTTGCCTGCCATCAGTCAACAGTAAAGCATTACCTGCGCTTCCACAAGCAGCACCAGCTTCTTCACCTGCATGGGTGCAGGACGCGACGGACCATACAGAGGGGAAGGCTGCAGAATTGTGATAAGTAGGCGCCGTAAAACGACCGGCGGCTAAAAGTTAAAATGGGTAAAACGGGTTAGTAGATAGAAAAATTGAAAGCCACCGGCAAGCGCCAAATTAACGTTAGCGCAGCACTAATTGAGGCAGCCAAAATTGTCTTGAAGCGCGTCGAAATAGACAATTGACAAATTGTGTTTCTTATGTATTATCAAGCCCAAAGCAACTGATTATTGTTCCATATGGACCTGTTCTTGTGCTGGTATTCCTCCTATACTTCGTCGATAATATCACCACACGTGTCGCGTCCTGGATGCTGCTCTACGTTGATGACGCAAACTTGGGGTGCAGGATCAATGCTCCAGCCGATATCCGCGTATTTCAGAAGGACCTCAAGCGCCTGCTTCAGTGGTCACTAAAAAGCATCCTCCCGTTTAACTCCAGAAATATCGCGTCCTCTCCACTTGCTCTTCCGCGTCTCCAATATACTTTCTGGTAGGGTTTGCTTTTCAGATCCCGTCATCTGCAAGAGATTTGGGTATCATCACGCAGAACAAATTTTCAGTATCTGCTTCATTTCGAAAAGCGGCCTTTGGCGCTAACTACAAGCTGGGACTGTTAACACGTGCCTTCGACCAAACCAACCCGTGTACTTGCCACCGCTTCTTAAACGCCTTCCTTCGTCCTCGCTTGAAGTTTTACATACATGCCTGAAGCCTCTGGTTGCTGGAAGACCAGCGTATGCTTGAAGCACTACAACGTATAATTCCGCCTTTGGGGGTTCACCTAATTCTCTGAATCACCAATGCGCTACCTATCAAATAATTGCCGGTTCAGCCTTTGATTGTTCTACAGTCTAGATCCCGCTTCAGCCACGGCCTTACGTCCAATATTATAACACTCCTCCTTCGCCGAACAACCTTCTCGTGGTGCCAGCTGGATGGTTCGGGTTTAACCCGTTCCAGGTAATAGTTCGGCGGCAGTGTTCCAGGACGTGGTTGGTTTTCGCCTGGCAAGCGTTCTCTCTATAAAAAGCCACAAATGTCTGCTTAACAACACTGTGACGTGGCGGTCGTGGCTCGCCATAAAATAAAGTAACTGCCCATTGGATATCTGGATAATCCTTTCCAACCCACGGACACCAATCTTCTACTCGCACATTGCTGACGATAGCGAACATGCAAGAATGGAGCAGCACAGTTACAAGCTCAAATTACACAGCTGCATAAGCGCACACACAATTACATACTTACATTCCCCTGCACAAACAAGCACTGTTATGGCAAACATATCGGATTTTTGCAAATTCTTGATCACACATTGTTTTGTCAAAATGATCATGCCTGTAAAGGTGTGCCTCGTCTTGTCGAGAATAAAGGTTTTATTTATTTATTTATTTAATAAAAATCTCTGCTGCCACATAGTTAATCCGGCGCTTACCCACCTAATCTATTGAAGCTCCGATGCGCCGCCTTATTGCAAAATTGCTGGTTCATAGGCTGACTTTCTGCCGTTTGTTAACTATTCGATCGCCACACGTCTTTGGACCGCCTTCTGCTCTCTGCCCACACATTAGTCCCAACACCTTAACATAATACCTCGTGGAATGCTTACAGGAACCATTCTCTTGATCCTCATGTACATTACAGTAATATATCCGTTGAGCCATGCTTCTGTAGCATGATCAAAAAGTATTTTCAGCCTAATGTCTGTTGCACCTTGTACATAAATAAATAAATAAATATTTTATTCTCGACAAAGCGAGACACGCCTTTTGGGCATGATCAGCATATTGCATTATTGTACATAGTAACAGAATAAGCAGCACCAACAGTGGGAGTAGTAAAATTGGAGACAGTAGTGTGGGCCCATAGAGCCCAAAAGTTGTATGTAGTCTATGTACACAGAATGCGAGAGGTAAAGATAGTATTCAGATCACTTATATGTTATGTTGATGAGGAACTAGTCCGATGAGGTCCCGTAAGCAATGTAGGTCAGTGAGTGAAGTATGAGGAAACGGGAGAAAAATACTTAAGAATAGTGGTATGTTACTAATCAGATATGTAGGCGTGTTCGTGCGAGAGCCGATATAAGCACAGAACTTGTAAATGTGGTGTCGGTCAACTTGCCAATGTGTTAGGGGCGGTGACTTTATTGAGTGGCGAGTCACATCCGCCACGTCGCAGTGATGTTAAACAGACATTTGTGGCTTTTTGTAGGAAAAACGCTTGCCAGACGAAGACCCACCACGTCCTGGAACACTGCCGGCTGGTGATATAACATGGGCAAGATTGTATCTGAACGATTACCCTCGCGGATATTTGCAGTCACGTAACCCCAAGTTGTTTCCTATGGCTGTGTAGTCGCCTTCGGAGTCCAATGCAAGTGGTTGGAGCTGTTGAAGTCGGACGACTCAGGTGACTTGTATTGAATTGATCAGTTTCCTAGGTTCTTTAGTGTGTCATGATTATAAAGTGCGGGTTTTTTCTTTGTTCTTTATTGAATCCGTGCCCATGGGAGCGTTGCAGGTACGTCTTCAGCGGTGTTCCGTGCAGGTAATGTTATCCTGTAGAACAAGGGTGAGAAGAAAAACGGACCGAGCAAAATGCCAACAAAATTGAACAGGACTATGTTATTGTATAAATATAAAATGTTTGGTAAAGTTGTGCTGGCTGAAAGCAATGGAGTGACCGTATATGTTGTACATCATATCCGTATCCGTAGTTTTGCTTTGTAGCACGAGACCTGATATTTGCTGAATGTAAGAGGAAGATGCTGGCCGTAGTGGCCTAGCGTACGCAAAAGTTGTCCTGTTTGGGAACCGCGAGTATCAGACGTTGTTAACCGGTAAATGAGTTGAGGGAATCAGAAGCTCATAGTGAGTGGTTTAATAAGCTCGTAACGTATACGTTAAGCGATATGTTGACAGTGCTAGAGCTTATCGTTCGAACATGTACGAGAGCCAGTGAAGTTATCACGCCGGGTTTGAGGCCATGAAAATAATAACGCAACATGTTCAGCAATCGGATACTAGAAGGTGGGTGAATGGGTGAGATGGAGTGTCAAATTTGTGACGAGAATGGGATTTATGTACTAGGATTGTAGCGACAGTGCGGTTGCACAGCTAGCCCTAAAGGGACCTCGAATAGCAGAAAAAGATAGGGACTTCTACATTGTGGCAAACAGGTCAAATATACGACAGGAAAGGGTGATACTGGGAGTCTGGTTTGTTTTGTGGAAGAAACTGCTTGCTGACAGGCCTTCAACTTTAATAATAGGAGAGAAAAGGGTTTGCATACTATAGGTTTAGTTAGAAAATGGTTGTAGGGCCAGCGCTGAAGGGGACCTAGAATATCAGTATTGTGAGCAGTAGCCGCAAAAGATGCTACGTGTGCCACTCTGATGTGGACATCCACGGTGGAACGTTGAAGTCAAATAGACTGCTAGTTATGACTCTCTAATTGGTGATTTGCTGGCAACCTGATTAGTTAGTATACAGGAGCGGCACGCTTTATTAGGCTCAGCATAGTCTGCTAGGTGTACATTGTGGAATACAAGAGAGAAAACAGACAGCAATACTTGCAGCATCTGTAGAGAGAAAACGACAGTGGTGCCGGCTCCGGAATTGACCAAGGGTAAGGAACTAATACGGACAGCACCGCCATTTGCCAAGTTTTCATCCCAAGATATGCGATGACGAGAGCAGGTGCAGAAAAAGTATACAATAGAGTATGGTTAAACATAGGAGTGGATGAGACCCAAAGAAGTTCAAGTGCTCAGCAGCTGGAGCTGATGGAATAAGAAAGCCATCAGTCCAATAGACGGAATGTGAGAATTAAAATTTCATGGCAGCCGATGAGCTGAGGCTAGTGGTACCTATATCACCATCGAATAGTTGCGATATGAACGAAGAAAGACGCCAAACAAGAGAGGGGAACGTAATTGTGAGCTGAGATTCATGATGGTGGAGCCGAGAGGCAAAAGTCAATCAGAGACTTGAAGTTGCAAGTTTGCAGGGGACCAAGCATACAGGTAATGAACCAGACGGAGGCCAGTATCGTGAGGCGGTTTCTTATGCCAATAGGAACTTTAATCGATGCGCAAAGGAAGATAAGCCTTTTATGAGACCTATAGGCGTTTGGAGTCTGAGGCCGGTGTGGTCCAGGAGGTTTAAGAGTGCAAGACTCAGTAGGAAAACAAATCCAATAAAGCCTATTGTGTTGTGCTGACGCTATGGGAACCTAAACCACCATTGAACAGTTGCGGTTTGGACCAGAAGAGAGGCCAAACGAGAGGTGGGGACGTCATTGTGAGCTGAGAAGCATGAGAGTGGAGCCGAGAGGCAAACTAATCAAGGAACGGAACTTTCGTTTTCGGTAGGGGGACAAAGCATGCAGGTAATGTATCAGACGGAGGCGAGTACATGAGGCAGTTAATTATACCAATGAGAACTTTAGCCGATGGCAGCCGATGCTCAAATGAGAGAGGCCTTGTTTTGAGACCGATGGGTATTAGGAGCCTGAGAGGCCGGACAAGTCCAGTAGGTTTAAGAATGAGTGCCACAGTAGCAAAGAGAATCAAACGGGGCCAGTAGGTTGCGCTGACGTTAGAGGTACCTATGTCGTCATTGAACCGATGCGATGTGGAACAAAAGAGAGGTCAAACAACAGAGGGAGACGATACTTGTGAGCTGAAAAGAATGATAGTGGTACCAAGAGTCAAAATTAATCAAGGGCATGAGCTTTCGATTTCGGTAGGGGGACCAAGAGTACAGATAATGAATCAGACGGAGACGAGAATCATGAGGCCGTTATTTATACCATTGAGAACCTTAATCAGTTGCAGCAGATCCTCAGAGGCAGAGAGGCCTTGGCTTGAGACCTACAGGCATTTGGAGCCTAAGAGGCCGGAGTGGTCCAATAGATTTAACAATGAGTGCCATAGTAACAAAGAGAGTGAAACGGGTGCTAATAACTTGCGCTGACATTAGAGGCATGTATACCGCGATTAAACCAATGTGATATAAAAAAGAGAGGCCAAACAGGAGAGGGGAACGTAATTGTAAGCTAAGATGCATGATAGTGGAGCGGAGAGGCAAAACGCAATCAGAGACATGAAACTGCAATTTGCAGGGGTCTAAGCATACTGATAATGTATCAGACGGAGGGGAGTACATGCGGCTGTTACTTATGTCAATGAGAATTTAATCGATGCACAAAGTAAAAGAAGCCTTGGTTTGAGACCCATAGGCATTTAAAGCCTGAGAAGCTTGACTAGTCCAAAATGTTTAGGAATGAGATCCACGGTAGCAAGAACCAATATCGGCGCCTAGGATTAGGCATACACATACCGATTCGTACGGAGACGAGAATCATGAGGCCTTTACTTATACAATTAAGAACCTTAATCGATGGCAGCAGATCCTCAGAGGCAGAGAGGCCTTGGCTTGAGACCCATAGGCATTTGGAGCCTGAGAGGACGGACTAGTCCAAAAGGTTTAAGAATAAGTGTCACAATAGGAAAGAAAATCAAACGAGGCCTAGATAGTTGTGCTGATGCTTTTGGTACCTACTCAACCATTGAAGGAATGCGATATGGACCAAAAGAGAGGTCAAACAACAGAGGGAGACGATACTTGTGAGCTGAAAAGAATGATAGTGGTACCAAAAGTCAAAATTAATCAAGGACATGAGCTTTCGATTTCGTTAGGGGTCCAAGAGTACAGATAATGAATCGGACGGAGATGAGAATCATGAGGCCGTTACGTATACCATTGAGAACCTTAATCGGTTGCAGTCGATCCTCAAAGGAAGAGAGGCCTTGGTTTGATGCCCATGGGCATTTGAGGCCTGAGAGGCCGGACTAGTCGAAAAGGTTTATGAATGAGTACCACAGTAGCAAAGAGAATCAAAGGAGGCCTAGGATGTTGCGCTGAAGCTAGTGATACCTATACCGCCATTGAACCGATGCGATATGGACCAAAAGAGAGGCCAAACAAGAGAGGGGAACGTAATTGTGAGCTGAGATTCATGATGGAGCCGAGAGGCAAAAGTCAATCAGAGACCTGAAATTGCAATTTTGCAGGGGGACCAAGCATACAGGTAAGGAACCAGACGGAGACCAGTATCATGAGGCTGTTTGTTATGCCAATGAGATCTTTAATCGATGCTCAAAGGAAGAGAAGCCTTTGTTTGAGACCTATAGGCATTTGGAGTCTAAGGCCGGTGTGGTCCAGGGGTTACATAGCTCGAGGCGCTGTAGGAAAGTGGATCAAATGAGGCCTATTGTGTTGTGCTGACGCTATGGGAACCTAAACCACCATTGAACAGTTGCGGTTTGGACCAGAAGAGAGGCCAAACGAGAGGTGGGGACGTCATTGTGAGCTGAGAAGCATGAGAGTAGAGCCGAGAGGCAAACTAATCAAGGAACGGAACTTTCGTTTTCGGTAGGGGGACAAAGCATGCAGGTAATGTATCAGACGGAGGTGAGTATCATGAGGTTGTTACTTTTACAAATGAGGACCTTCGTTGATGGCTGCCGATGTTCAAATGTATAGAGGCCTTGGTTTGTGGCCTATGGGCATTTGGGGCCTGAGAAGCCGGACTAGCCAAAAAGTTTTAATAGTGAGTGCCACAGTAGCAAATAGAATCAATGGAGGCCTAAGATTTTGCGCTGACGCTAGTGGTACCTATGCCACCATTGAAGAGTTGCGATATGGACCAGTAGAGAGGCCAAGCAGGAGAGGGAGGCGTTGAAGTGAGCTGAGAAGCATGATAGTAGGAAAGAGAATCTAGCGAGGCCTAGGATTTGTCACAAGCATTATGTGTACTTACTCCAATATTGAAGAGTTGCGATAAGGACCAGAAGAAGTGCCGAATACAATATACACAGAGTCGGGTTAAGCATAAGGGAGGAGTAGAGTAAGCAAAGATGGGGCTAAGGATGTAAATCTCAACGTTCTAGAAGGAACAGTAAGTGAAATATTTGGATCAAAGAGATGGAAGTCTTGATGCAGTCTAGTCTAGGTAGGGATAGGCAGGAAAAAAGAGAGCAGACGT
>OX104068.1:60933783-61149136 GCA_944474145.2 Dicrocoelium dendriticum
CAACCTGACTGCGAATAACCGAGCAAACAGACTTTTAACAAGAAACGTTGCCAGTTACAATTTACCATTCAATGGATTGTCGGCAGTGTTCCAGGATGTGGTGGGTTTTCGCCTGGCAAGCGTTCTCCTTACAAAAAGCCACAAATGTCCGTTTAACAACACTGCAACGTGGCGTATGTGACTCGCCACCGAATAAAGTCACAGCCCATAACTTTACCCTGGCAGGTCATCTAGCGTCACAATTCTACATAGGATCGTTACACTGGGACTTCTACATCTGTATATACTGTTGTCGTTTTACATCCTACCATACGTTGCCCTTTTACTTCCTTGAGTGCGGGCTCTTCCAGTACCTTTCAGTGGATCATTCAGGTTTCTCAATCTCTTATTAGCTGAGGTCCCGTATCTCATGACAGCCAACTTATTGTTTCGCATTTTCAACATTGTACAGTTCCAATCATGGATATATGAACAATTTTCTGCGTTACTGTTACAATTGCATTATAATGTTTGTACCGTTGTACATATCTGATCATGCCTCCATGAGCGTGCCTCGCATAGTCGAGAATAAAATATTTATTTATTTATTTATTTATCCATTTTTGCGAAAACCCCAGTTGACACAGCCACCAAGTTGGGGAAATCCAACCCCTACTTCCGTTTAGGTTTCAATGCTAGCACTCCAGATGTTGGTTGGCAGTACGCAGGAAACTCTCCAGCTTTCCAAATCAAGTAAGCCAGATAAGTGAGACTAGGCGAGTTAGAGTTATCGACATGTTTCAGCAGAGCTGAAGGTAGGTCATCAAGCCAGGTAGATTCGTTATGTTTCAAGATGAAAACCACAAATGGAATCACGTCGAACTCAAGACTTCCGACACCTACTTTTTGGTCGGCGCTGGCTAACCTGCAAGTGACGATGTGGCTGTAGATCTGTCAAACCACCCTTTAGAACCTTCCGCCCAACGGGCCAATCGATGAGGTTGGGAATATAACAAGAGTCCAAATTTTTATTTACTAGCTCAAACTGCAAGCTTTCTCGTTCCAGAATAGCACATGTCGCTTCCATCTATTCTCCATGGCATCAGATGTATTAGGTCAGCGCAGTCTATTGCTCAATAGGCGGTGAATGACAAAACGGGAAATGATGAAGTACAAAGTGAAGAGTGAGTGTCTTCGCACTGCTCCAGAGGACAGGTTTTACGCTCCAGGCTTCCAATTCCGGTAGCCTGTCATCAGTCACCAGTAAAGCATTGCTGGAGCTTCCACAAGCAGCACCAGCTTCTACACCTGCATAAGTGCAGGACGCGACGGACCATACAGAGGGGAAGGCCACAGAATTGTGATAAGTAGGCGCCGTAAAACGACCGGCGGCTAAAAGAAAATGGGTAAAACGGGTTATTAGATAGAAAAATTGAAAGCCACCGGCAAGCGCCAAATTAACGTTAGCGCAGCACAAATTGCATCAGCCAAAATTGTCTTGAAGCGCGTCGAAATAGACAATTGCCAAATTGTGTTTCTTATGTATTAGCAAGCCCAAAGCAACTGATTATTATTCCATATGGACTTGTTCTTGTGCTGGTATTCCTCCTATACTTCGTCGATAATATCACCACACCTGTCGCGTCCTGGAAGCTGCTCTACGTTGACGACGCAAAGTTTTGGTGCAGGATCAATGCTCCAGCCGATATCCGCGTATTTCAGAAGGACCTCAAGCGCCTGATTCAGTGGTCACTAAAAAGCGTCCTCCCGTTTAACTCCAGAAATATCACGTCCTCTCCACTTGCCCTTCCGCGTCTCCAATATACTTTCTGGTAGGGTTTGCTTTTCAGATCTCGTCATCTGCAAGAGATTTGGGTATCATCACGCAGAACAATTTTTCAGTATCTGCTTCATTTCGAAAAGCGGCCTTGGCCCTAACTACAAGCTGGGACTGACAACACGTGCCTTCGACCAAACCAACACGTGTACTTGCCACCTCTTCTTAAACGCCTTCCTTCGTCCTCGCTTGGAGTTTTACGAACATGCCTGAAGCCTCTGGTTGCTTAAAGACCAGCGTATGCTTGAAGCACTACAACGTATAATTCCGCCTTTGGGGGTTCACCTAATTCTCTGAATCACCAATTACCTATCAAATAATTGCCGGTTCAGCCTTTGCTTGTTCTACAATCTAGATCCCGCTTCAGCCATGGCCTTACGTCCAATATTATAACATTCCTCCTTCGCCGAACAACCTCCTCGTGGTGCCAGCTGAATGGTTCGGTTTTAACCCGTTCCAGGTAATAGTTCGGCGGCAGTGTTCCAGGACGTGGTTGGTTTTCGCCTGGCAAGCGTTCTCCCCATAAAAAGCAACAAATGTCTGCTCAACAACACTGTGACCTGGCGGTCGTGGCTCTCCACAAAATAAAGGCACTGCCCATTGGATATCTGGATAATCCTTTCCAACCACGGACACCAATCTTCTACTCGCACATTGCTGACGATAGCGAACATTCAAGAATGGAGCGGCACAGTTACAAGCTCAAATTACCCAGCTGCATAAACGCACACACAATTACATACTTACATTCCCCTGCACAAACAAGCACTGTTATGACAAACATATCGGATTTTTGTATATTCTTGATCACGCATGGTTTTGTCAAAATGAACATGCCTGTAAAGGTGTGCCTCGTCTTGTCGAGAGTAAACGTTTTATTTATTTATTTAATAAAGATCTCTGCTGCTACCTAGTTAATCCGGCGCCTACCCACCTAATCTATTAAAGCTCCGATGCGTCGTCTTATTACAAAATTGCTGGTTCACAGGCTGACTTTCTGTTGTTTGTTAACTATTCGATCGCCACACGTCTTTGGACCGCCTTCTGCTCTTTGCCCACACATCAGTCCCAACACCTTAACATAATACCTCGTGGAATGCTTACAGGAACTATTCTCTTGATACTCATGTACATTACAGTAATATACCTGTTGAGCCCTGCTTCTGTAGCATGATCAAAAAGTATTTTCAGCCTAATGTCTGTTGCACCTTGTACATAAATAAATAAATATTTTTATTCTCGACAAAGCGACACACGCCTTTTGGGCATGATCAGCATATTGCATTATTGTACATGAAAGCAGAATAAGCAGCCCAACAGTGGGAGTAGTACAGTTGAAGACAGTAGTGTGGGCCCATAGAGCCCAAAAGTTGTATGTTGTCTATGTACAGAGAATGCAAGAGATAAAGATAGTATTCAGGTCACTTATATGGTATGTTGATGAGGAACTAGTCCGTTGAGGTCCCGTAAGCAATGTAGGTCGCTGAGTGAAGTATGAGGAAACGGTTGAAAAATACTTAAGAATAGTGGAATGCTACTAATCAGATATGTAGGCGTGTTCGTGCGAGAGCCGATATAAGCACAGAACTTGTAAATGTGGTGTCGGTCAACTTGCCAATGTGTTAGGGGCGGTGACTTTATTGAGTGGCGAGTCACATCCGCCACGTCTCAGTGATGTTAAACAGACATTTGTGGCTTTTTGTAGGGTAATCGCTTGCCAGACGAAGACCCACCACGTCCTGGATCACTGCCGGCTGGTGATATAACATTGACAAGATTGTATCTGACCGAATACCCTCGTGGATATTCGCAGTCACGTAACGCCAATTGGTTTCCTATGGCTGTGTAGTCGCCTTCGGAGTCTAATGCAAGTAGCTGGAGTTGTTGAAGTCGGACGACTTAGGTGACCTGTATTGAATTGATCAGTTTCCTAGGTTCTTTAGTGTGTCATGCTTATAAAGTGCGGGTTTTTTCTTTGTTCTTTATTGAATCCATGCCCATGGGAGCGTCGCAGGTACGTCTTCAGCGGTGTTTCTTGAAAGTAAGGTTATCCTGCAGAACAAGGGTGAGAAGAAAAACGGACCGAGCAAAATACCAACAAAATTGAACAGGACTATGTTATTGTATAAATATAAAATGTATGGTAAAGTTGTGCTGGCTGAAAGCAATGGAGTGACCGTATATGTTGTACATCATATCCGTATCCGTAGTTTTGCTTTGTAGCACGGACCTGATATTTGCTGAATGTAAGAGGAAGATGCTGGCCGTAGTGGCCTAGCGTACGCAAAAGTTGTCCTGTTCAAGAACCGCGAGTATCAGGCGTCGTTAACCGGTAAATGAGTTGAGGGAATCAGAAAAACATAGTGAGTGGTTTAATAAGCGCGTAAGATATAAGTTGAGCGATCTGTTGACAGTGCTAGAGCTTATCGTTCAAACACGTACGAGAGTCAGTGAAGTTATTACGCTGGGTTTGAGGCCATGAAAATGAAAACGCAACATGTTCAGCAATCGGATACTAGACAGCTGGGTGAAGGGGTGAGATGGGGTGTCAAATTTGTGATGAGAATGTGATTTACATACTAGGACTGTAGCGACAGTGCGGTTGCAAAGCTAGCCCTAAAGGGACCTCGAATAGCGGAAAAAGATAGGGACTTCTACAGTGCAGCAAACAGGTTAAATATACGACAGGAAAGGGTGATACTGTGAGTCGGGTTAGTTATGTGGAAGAAACTGCTTGCTGACAGGCCTTCAACTTTAATAATAGGAGAGAGAAGGGCTTGAATACTATAGGTTTAGTTAGAAAATGGTTGTAGGGCCAGCGCTGAAGGGGACCTAGATTATCAGTATTGTGAGCAGTAGCCGCAAAAGATGCTACGTGTGCCACTCTGATGTGGACATCCACGGTGGAACGTTGAAGTCAAATAGACTGCTAGTTATGACTCACTAATTGGTGAGTTGCTGGCAACCTGCTTAGTTAGTATACAGGAGTGGCACGCTTTATTAGGCTCAGCATAGTCTGCTAGGTGTACAGTGTGGAATACAAGAGAGAAAACAGACAGCCATACTTGCAACATCTGTAGAGAGAAAACGACAGTGGTGCCGGCTCCGGAATTCACCAAGGGTAAGGAAATAATACGGACAGTACCGCCAATTGCCAAGTTTTCATCCCAAAATATGCGATGACGAGAGCAGGTGCAGAAAAAGTATACAATAGAGTATGGTTACACATAGGGGTGGATGAGACCCAAAGAAGTTCAAGTGCTTAGCAGCTGGAGCTGATGGAATAAGAAAGCCATCAGTCCAATAGACGGGAAGGTGAGAATTAAAATTTCATGGCAGCCGATGAGCTGAGGCTAGTGGTACCTATATCACCATCAAATAGTTGCGATATGAACGAAGAGAGACGCCAAACAAGAGAGGAAGACGTTAATGTGAGCTGAGGTGCATGATAGTGGAGCCGAGAGCCAAACTCAAACAGAGACGGGAAATTTGGAATTCAGTAGGCGTTATCCAGCATAGAGATAATGGTTCAGACAAAGAAGAGTATCATAAGGTTGTAACTTATACCAATGAGCACTTGAGTCGATGACAGCCGGTGCTCAAAATAAGAGAGGCCTAGGTTTGAGACTATAGGCATTTGGAGCCTGAGAGGACGGACTTATACAAAATGTTTTGGAATGAGAAGCACAGAAGGAAAGATAACCAAAAGAGACCTGCGATGTTGCGCTGACGCTAGTAATACCTATATCGCCATTGAACTGTTGCAATATAGACCAGAAGTGAGGCCAAACAAGAGAGATGGACGTAATTGTGTGCTGAGAAGCATGAGTATAGAGTCGAGAGGCAAAACTCAACCAGGGATTTGAAATCGCAATTTCCGTAGAAGGACCAAGCAGGCAGATAATGTATCAGACGCAGGCGAGCACATAAGGCAGTTAATAATACCAGTGAGAACTTTAGTCGATGGCAGCAGATCCTCAAAGGAAGAGAGGCCTTGGTTTGATGCCCATGGGCATTTGAGGCCTGAGAGGCCGGACTAGTCGAAAAGGTTTATGAATGAGTACCACAGTAGCAAAGAGAATCAAAGGAGGCCTAGGATGTTGCGCTGATGCTAGTGATACCTATACCGCCATTGAACCGATGCGATATGGACCAAAAGAGAGGCCAAACAAGAGAGGGGAACGTAATTGTGAGCTGAGATTCATGATGGTGGAGCCGAGAGGCAAAAGTTAATCAGAGACTTGAAGTTGCAATTTTGCAGGGGACCAAGCATACAGGTAATGAACCAGACGGAGGCCAGTATCGTGAGGCTGTTTCTTATGCCAATGGGAACTTTAATCGATGCGCAAAGGAAGATAAGCCTTTTTTGAGACCTATAGGCATTTGGAGTCTGAGGCCGGTGTGGTCCAGGAGGTTTAAGAGTGCAAGACTCAGTAGGAAAACAAATCCAATAAAGCCTATTGTGTTGTGCTGACGCTATGGGAACCTAAACCACCATTGAACAGTTGCGGTTTGGACCAGAAGAGAGGCCAAACGAGAGGTGGGGACGTAATTGTGAGCTGAGAAGCATGAGAGTGGAGCCGAGAGGCAAACTAATCAAGGACCGGAACTTTCGTTTTCGGTAGAAGGACAAAGCATGCGGATCATGTATCAGACAGAGGCGAGTACATGAGGCAGTTAATTATACCAATGAGATCTTTTGCTGATGGCAGCTGATGCTCAAATCAGAGAGGCCTTGTTTTGAGACCGATGGGTATTAGGAGCCTGAGAGGCCGGACAAGTCCAGTAGGTTTAAGAATGAGTGCCACAGTAGCAAAGAGAATCAAACGGGGCCAGTAGGTTGCGCTGACGTTAGAGGTACCTATGTCGTCATTGAACCGATGCGATGTGGAACAAAAGAGAGGTCAAACAACAGAGGGAGACGATACTTGTGAGCTGAAAAGAATGATAGTGGTACCAAGAGTCAAAATTAATCAAGGGCATGAGCTTTCGATTTCGGTAGGGGGACCAAGAGTACAGATAATGAATCAGACGGAGACGAGAATCATGAGGCCGTTATTTATACCATTGAGAACCTTAATCAGTTGCAGCAGATCCTCAGAGGCAGAGAGGCCTTGGCTTGAGACCTACAGGCATTTGGAGCCTAAGAGGCCGGAGTGGTCCAATAGATTTAACAATGAGTGCCATAGTAGCAAAGAGAGTGAAACGGGTGCTAATAACTTGCGCTGACATTAGAGGCATGTATACCGCGATTAAACCAATGTGATATAAAAAAAGAGAGGCCAAACAGGAGAGGGGAACGTAATTGTAAGCTAAGATGCATGATAGTGGAGCGGAGAGGCAAAACGCAATCAGAGACATGAAACTGCAATTTGCAGGGGTCTAAGCATACTGATAATGTATCAGACGGAGGGGAGTACATGCGGCTGTTACCTATGTCAATGAGAATTTAATCGATGCACAAAGTAAAAGAAGCCTTGGTTTGAGACCCATAGGCATTTAAAGCCTGAGAAGCTTGACTAGTCCAAAAGGTTAAGGAATGAGAGCCACAGTAGCAAGAACCAATATCGGCGCCTGGGATTAGACATACAGATAATGAATCGGACGGAGACGAGGATCATGAGGCCTTTACTTATACAATTGAGAACCTTAATCGATGGCAGCAGATCCTCAGAGGCAGAGAGGCCTTGGCTTGAGACCCATAGGCATTTGGAGCCTGAGAGGACGGACTAGTCCAAAAGGTTTAAGAATAAGTGTCACAATAGGAAAGAAAATCAAACGAGGCCTAGATAGTTGTGCTGATGCTATTGGTACCTACTCAACCATTGAAGGAATGCGATATGGACCAAAAGAGAGGTCAAACAACAGAGGGAGACGATACTTGTGAGCTGAAAAGAATGATAGTGGTACCAAAAGTCAAAATTAATCAAGGACATGAGCTTTCGATTTCGTTAGGGGTCCAAGAGTACAGATAATGAATCGGACGGAGATGAGAATCATGAGGCCGTTACGTATACCATTGAGAACCTTAATCGGTTGCAGTCGATCCTCAAAGGAAGAGAGGCCTTGGTTTGATGCCCATGGGCATTTGAGGCCTGAGAGGCCGGACTAGTCGAAAAGGTTTATGAATGAGTACCACAGTAGCAAAGAGAATCAAAGGAGGCCTAGGATGTTGCGCTGATGCTAGTGATACCTATACCGCCATTGAACCGATGCGATATGGACCAAAAGAGAGGCCAAACAAGAGAGGGGAACGTAATTGTGAGCTGAGATTCATGATGGTGGAGCCGAGAGGCAAAAGTCAATCAGAGACTTGAAGTTGCAATTTTGCAGGAGACCAAGCATACAGGTAACGAACCAGACGGAGGCCAGTATCGTGAGGCTGTTTCTTATGCCAATGGGAACTTTAATCGATGCGCAAAGGAAGATAAGCCTTTTTTGAGACCTATAGGCATTTGGAGTCTGAGGCCGGTGTGGTCCAGGGGTTACATAGCGCGAGGCGCTGTAGGAAAGTGGATCAAATGAGGCCTATTGTGTTGTGCTGACGCTATGGGAACCTAAACCACCATTGAACAGTTGCGGTTTGGACCAAAAGAGAGGCCAAACAAGAGGTGGGGACGTCATTGTGAGCTGAGAAGCATGAGAGTGGAGCCGAGAGGCAAACTAATCAAGGAACGGAACTTTCGTTTTCGGTAGGGGGACAAAGCATGCAGGTAATGTATCAGACGGAGGTGAGTATCATGAGGTTGTTACTTTTACAAATGAGGACCTTCGTTGATGGCTGCCGATGTTCAAATGAATAGAGGCCTTGGTTTGTGGCCTATGGGCATTTGGGGCCTGAGAAGCCGGACTAGTCAAAAAGTTTTAATAGTGAGTGCCACAGTAGCAAGAACCAATATCGGCGCCTGGGATTAGACATACAGATAATGAATCGGACGGAGACGAGGATCATGAGGCCTTTACTTATACAATTGAGAACCTTAATCGATGGCAGCAGATCCTCAGAGGCAGAGAGGCCTTGGCTTGAGACCCATAGGCATTTGGAGCCTGAGAGGACGGACTAGTCCAAAAGGTTTAAGAATAAGTGTCACAATAGGAAAGATAATCAAACGAGGCCTAGATAGTTGTGCTGACGCTATTGGTACCTACACCACCATTGAACGAATGCGATATGGACCAAAAGAAAGGCCAAACAAGAGATGGAGACGATACTTGTGAGCTGAAAAGAATGATAGTGGTACCAAGAGTCAAAATTAATCAAGGACATGAGCTTTCGATTTCGTTAGGGGACCAAGCGTACAGATAATGAATCGGACGGAGACGAGAATCATGAGGCCGTTACTTATACCATTGAGAACCTTAATCGGTTGCAGCCGATCCTCAAAGGAAGAGAGGCCTTGGTTTGATGCCTATGGGCGTTTGGGGCCTGAGAGGCCGGACTAGTCGAAAAGGTTTAAGAATGAGTACCACAGTAGCAAAGAGAATCAAAGGAGGCCTAGGATGTTGCGCTGATGCTAGTGATACCTATACCGCCATTGAACCGATGCGATATGGACCAAAAGAGAGGCCAAACAAGAGAGGGGGACGTAATTGTGAGCTGAGATTCATGATGGTGGAGCCGAGAGGCAAAAGTCAATCAGAGACCTGAAATTGCAATTTTGCAGGGGACCAAGCATACAGGTAATGAACCAGACGGAGGCCAGTATCATGAGGCTGTTTCTTATGCCAATGAGAACTTTAATCGATGCTCAAAGGAAGATAAGCCTTTTTTGAGACCTATAGGCATTTGGAGCCTGAGGCCGGTGTGGTCCAGGGGTTTAAGAGCTGCGAGGCGCTGTAGGAAAGTGGATCAAATGTGGCCTAGTATGTTGTGCTGACGCTATGGGAACCTAAACCACCATTGAACAGTTGCGGTTTGGACCAGAAGAGAGGCCAAACAAGAGGTGGGGACGTCATTGTGAGCTGAGAAGCATGAGAGTGGAGCCGAGAGGCAAACTAATCAAGGACCGGAACTTTCGTTTTCGGTAGGGGGACAAAGCATGCAGATAATGTATCAGACGGAGATGAGTATCATGAGGTTGTTACTTTTACAAATGAGAACCTTCGTTGATGGCTGCCGATGTTCAAATGAAAAGAGGCCTTGGTTTGTGGCCTATGGGCATTTGGGGCCTGAGAAGCCGGACTAGTCGAAAAGTTTTAATAGTGAGTGCCACAGTAGCAAAGAGAATCAAAGGAGGCCTAAGATTTTGCGCTGACGCTAGTGGTACCTATGCCACCATTGAACAGTTGCGATATGGACCAGTAGAGAGGCCAAGCAGGAGAGGGAGGCGTTGAAGTGAGCTGAGAAGCATGATAGTAGGAAAGAGAATCTAGCGAGGCCTAGGATTTGTCACAGGCGTTATGTGTACTTACGCCAATATTGAAGAGTTGCGATAAGGACCAGAAGAAGTGCCGAATACAATATACACAGAGTCGGGTTAAGCATAAGGGAGGAGTAGAGTAAGCAAAGATGCGGCTAAGGATGTAAATCTCAACGTTCTAGAAGGAACAGTAAGTGAAATATTTGGATCAAAGAGATGGAAGTCTTGATGCAGTCTAGTCTAGGTAGGGATAGGAAGGAAAAAAGAGAGCAGACGTGCGAATAAGGTATCAGAAACAGCCGTGATGCGAGGTTAAAATGAAGTAGAAAACAGTTGCTAATAAAGCATTAAATGTCTTAAGGTAGGACTTGCACACTGCTTGGTCCCATGACTGTTTTTGGCCTTTTCGCGGCCTGTTCCACTCTTTCCCTATTCTCCGAGTTCGGGAACTTTATTGAGATCCGGGCCTGGGTTGAGGAACTGCCTCCGTCTGAGCTGGGACGAAATAACCAAAAAGGACGTATCTGGACTTTGGCGTAAATGCAAAACCAACCAACAGCAACCAATGCCTCAACGACTGATGTACAGTGAGGATACACAGACCCGAATTCTTCCCACTTCCGCAAGTATGAGACCCGGATACGCAGGAAATTTCCCTTACCCACAAAATTATCCATCCTGTTTGACTGATTTTAACGTCAATGACGAGCCCTGACTGAGCTATCTGAGCAGTCAACAGAGGAGACATTCGACCGTGCATAACCGAGTGAACATCTAGTTGATAAGTAACTTAGACAGTTGTACCTGACCGTTCAAACATTTGACGGCGTTGTTCCAGGACCTAGTGGGTTTTCGGCTGGTAAGCGTTCACCCTATAAATAGCCACAAAAGCCCGTATATCTACAATGCAACGTAGTGGATGTGATCGGCCACTGAGTAAAGTCACTGCCCACAAGTACACTCTGGTATAGCGAATAGAGATCTTGTTCACTATTTTATTGAACGCACGAAAAGGAATCGGGCAGTGTGCACATAATGTCCTCACTCCACATGCTATGTTTGCGTGCATGCTGTACGCACACATAAATCCAGTTCATCGTCAAAACGGTTTACAATGTTACGGCTTGTAGAATTTAGGCCACAGCCAAATAAGCGGATGGTAAATTAAAGGCTACACAACACAATTGCTAATAAAATTTGATCATGACTAATTTGGTGGCCTCGATGAATTGGAGAACAAAATAGTCATTTAAGCATTTAACGTCGCGCCACAAAATTAGTACAGGCTCTCTGACACTTGGATTATTCACAACGGCTCCATCGCCTTGGTCTCTTCATGAAATACCGACAACTTAAATAAATAAATAAATAAAAAGCTTTATATTCACGGTTTTGTACCCAACACATCAGTAAGGCATGGTCAAATATGTACAAGCAAATCTGCGACGTTTACAATGCGAACAACCTTAGGCTTAACATTGGGAGTAAGCAGCTGGGTGAGTTACAAGAAATAATATAAGGTTGTGACAACTGTTCGAAATCACACTTGATTCAGTGCTGGAACAGATTGTTAATTTAAATGCAAACATGTTAATACTCAAGTAATGTGATACAGGAATGTGTTCCAACAAAATGATGTGCTGGCCTGAAACTGGTCTATTGCGCCGTTAATCGCAATCGTCTGCTATATATTTATCCTTCTCTGGCGTATGCTGTGTTCTCCTAAGTTTGCACTGGGTTTCAACCTTGTCCAGTTGATCCTCGTACTTGCACTCCTACCTAAACTGAAATTGCACCACTACTGCTCCCATCGTGGTCACCACTCCGGCTCAAACCTCAGCACAGCCGCGTGAACTGCAGACTATATTTCTTCGCTCTGCGAGGCTGCCAACTGCAGAACGCCCTACCTGCCGAAGTTATCTCGGCATCTTCTGTGGTTGGTTGCAAAACTCGCCTGTTCCGTCCTCTTACCGACCTGCATCGTGATCACCCCTGAGCCAACTACCGGCAGTTTAGAATACCATACACCAGACCAGCCCCAGTCATCTCCCTGTCACTTAACAGGCGTAACAGCATTTTCCTCTCTACTTAACGCACCCGATTTATGTGGTTGTATACCTATTCCTTAATCCGACTATTCCCTAGCTGTATCAGAGGGCGTCGTTGGGTGCCACGCTTCGAGCCGGCGTACATTCCGTGCACGTTCCATATAGGCCCGATGAAGCTAGGCTGACACGCGAATCCAACCCGCTATAAGGTTGTTTGGCCTTTCTAAATGACCCGACCATTTTTCCTAATCATTTTGAGCATGTAAAGCTCTAGCCGAACAACCTCCTCGTGGTGTCCGCTGGATGGTTCGGGCTTAACCCGTTCCAGCAAATAGTTCGGCAGCAGTGTTCGAGGACGTGGTGGGTTTCGCCTGGCCAGCGTTCTACCTATAAAAAGCCACAAATGTCTGCTTAACAACACTGTGACGTGGCGGCCTTGGCTCGCCACAAAATAAAGTCACTGCCCCATGGATATCCGGATAATTCTATCCCACCTACGGACACCAATCTCCTACTCGCATATTGATGACGATATCAAACATTGAAGATTGGAGCAGCACAACTACAAGCACAAAATACACAGCTACATGTACGTACGCACACAATGACATATATACATATCCCCTACACAAAAACAAACTGCTATGGCAAACATATCGGACTTTTGCACATTCTTGATCATGCATCGTTATGTCAAAATGCTCATGCCTGTAAAGGCGTGCCTCACCTTGTTCAGAATAAATGATTTATTTATTTTTTTAATGTAACTTACATTGCCTCACCAAGCTGTTAAATTTTTGTGCTCTCTCTAAAAGCCGGAGGTCCGTCCGCCGACTGGAAACTAGGAATAGTTATGCTAATGCACACTTGCGGAAATCTTCTTGACTCCACGAACTGTCACCCAATCTATCTGACGTCGATAATTTCCAAGGTCATGCAGAAGATTATCAAACCGACTCTACAGCAGCGCTGTTCTGACCTTGATCACAGCTCCACTACACAGCACGGCTTTCAGCTTGACACTCCTGCAATAACAACCTACTGGTGGCAAGGAAAATTTGGGCAAATTCAATGCCGGAAAACCCCGCAAGGCTCCGCAAGGCGCTTGCTAAAGTTCCACATTAGCGATTGCCGTACAAGCTCCGGGAACTTGGTGTCAGTGGATCGCCGACTTCTGCGGAAACAAACAATGCAGGTGCGATGGAATGGAACCTTTACTCATCAAGTGCTAACGACTAGCATGGACCGGCAAGCATTTGCCACCGGACCTGAGCTTATCAAGCTGTTCATCAGCAACCGTAAAGCTTCAAACTGAATGACTGATTTATGCTGACGAGCTCAAGCTCTGGTCGGAAGACTCGGACGTCGATACTGCTAATAAAATGCAAGCCATCCTTGAGCCGCTGAACGACGGGTTTCTTAAGTGTGATCTACCTAACAACTATTGCAGATGTCTGATCTACTTGGCACCTACCATATTGGTTTTTCCTCCTCAACTACGCCGCCTGGGAGAAAGGTCCAGCTTTATTAATTTAATCCTAAAATCGAGCGGGACACACTAAGATATGCAGCCGTTGCTAACAGGGTGTGTGCCATGAGAAGATCATTCTGTCAAGTGACACTACATATTTTCAGGCTACTACTCACTGCACACGTATGCCCTAATCTTGAGTACAGTGTACCGGCCACGTTTTTGCTTTCAAAGCTAAACATACCCTATTAGAAAGGGTCAAAAATAAGGCTTCCAGTTTATCTTCAAACTTCCAGCTTTTGACTACCCGCTTTGACTCCAACGGATGGAGCTCTTTTGACTGGACAACCGTCGCCGCCGTGAAGTCCTCCTATTTGCCAGGCGCTTACTAAGAGGGGAACTTGGAAATGAATTTCGGCAGTCTTTCCAAATTAACGCAGCAGGTCCAACGCGAGGGCACGCTAAGAAACTATTTACTTTGAGGATGCCCTGAGTCCGCTCAGCTGTCGCCGTTTCTACTAGGTGGCAAACGACTGCAACCGACGCATAGCAACCGTAGTCAACTCACAGACTAAGTAAAGTATCAAGCGGCATTCGAATTCATATCTGCGTAAGCTGCTGGGAGAACACTACTCTGCTACGTCTCTCCTGGTCACTTGTGGACTGCTAAGCAAATACACATAATCATAGAAGACTTCACGTGGTTCTGCAAAGAATCAACACATCATATATTTAAAAAGAATGCTTAGTACCCGACCTACCAATAGACAGGACCCAGGAACGTAATAGGCAACCAGATAAGGCATCAGCCGGCAGAAAAATGGGACACAACCTGACTGCGAATAACAGAGCAAACAAACGTTCAACAAGAAACATAACCAGTTACAATTTGCCATTTAATGGATTGGCGGCAGTGTTCCAGGACGTGGTGCGTTTTCGCCTGGCAAGCGTTCTCCCTATACAAAGCCACAAATGTCCGTTTAACAACACTGCAACGCGGCGTATGTGACTCGCCACCGAATAAAGTCACAGCCCATAGCTTTACACTGGCAGGTCATCTAGCGTCACAATTCTAGAAAGGTTCGTTACACTGGAACTTCTACCTCTGCATATACTGTCGTCTTTTTACTTCCTACGATACGTTGACCTTTACCTTACTTGTGCACGAACTCACTCTATTGGCATATATCTCTTGAGCGTGCTCTTCCATTACCTTCCAATAGATCACTCAGGATTCTCAATCTATTATTAGCTGAGGTCCCGTATCTCATGACAGCCAAATTATTGTTTCGCATTTTCACCATTGTACAGTTCCAATCATGGACATATGAACAATTTTCTACTGTCACTTTTACAGTTGACATAAAATGTTTGTACAGTTGTACTTATCTGATCATGTCTCCATGGGCGTGCCTCACATAGTCAAGAATAAAATATTTATTTATTTATTTATTTAAGGTTCACTGGCTTCTCGTGCTGTGCTGGAGACGACGGAGGGCCTCACTTGGAAAATATTTCATCCAAGAATGTTCCGGGTAGGCTCCGCTGTCGCCCTTTCTACTCGGATGCTGGTGGTTAGCGCCTGGGAAACTAGTCCGGACCAATGACACGTAAGAGACGTGTCAACTACGGGAAAGTAAAGAAGTTGAAGGTAGCTAGACCCAACGTATATTGTGTGCGGACTACAAATATGGTAAGTAACCCCACAAGCGCCCGCAACCTTGTGGTACGCACTCATCAAAGCAATTTGTGAAACCTGAAGTACCGTCCTTAAAACAAGTAAGCGTTTTGCTGATAAAAACAACAGTAAAATCCACGGTTGCAAACTACTGAAGTGTGTTTACAGGTGCACTACGTGCCGTCAACTCGTACAACTGCATGCGTAACAGTTTGGTGCCCCGGCAGCACAAGGGTTTCCTGGTTCTGGACACGAGCGTGCGCAATTGCGCAACGAAACTTGCGTGACGCCAGCTGCCTTGCTAAAGATGCGTCGTAGGCAATGGTGTCACAAGCCGCAACAAATTAGACCCCAGATAGACGAGATGGTCGTCGGAAAATTAACTCGGTACTAGTCGCTTGCAGTTTGACCATGAAGCTTGCGCGTGTATCTTACAGAACAGTAGACAAAGCCTATATTTATTAAAGGAACTCAAATGCAGTGAGGCTGGCTTTTAGTTCACGATGGAAGCGCTCTGCCATACTGTTTGGATGTAGATAGTAGGTGGTGGTAAGGGCGGGTTTGCAGCGGAAAAGCTTTAGCGTCTCTTAGGACGGCGCACTCTCGAGCTGTGGTTCTCTGTCTGTAGTTACGGTTGCTGGACGTCGTTATAGAGAGAAACAGCGACTCATGCAAACTCGGACAATCTCCTCCGTGCTATACTTTGGTGGCGGCTATGCTCTTGACCAACTAGTAAAGCGGTCGCTGGTTGTCAACAGGTAGACCAGGCCGTTAGAAGGTGGAGGAGAGCAGATGATATCCATGTGGATGTGAGCGAGTCGGAAGCTGGCTGTCGGTAAACGACCAATAGGTACGTCTACGCGAAGTTTAGTTTTCGCCCGTTGACTGAGAGGACACATTCAGGCCCACTGACTAACGTCTCTCTTGACGTTGCGCCACAAGAAATGCTGCGTGACGATCTATATCGAAGCGCAAATGCCTGAATGTGGTACACCATGATGTGTCGAAATCGGTGTGTCGAAAATTATTTTGAACTGTAGGACCTGCATAGGACGCGCACAATATTAATATGTAAAGTCTTCTAGAATTTAGTGTTACTAAAGAGAATACGCACATATATATGTTCGTTTGCCGTCATGTAGTTTCGGAGTTGCCTGCCACTGTGACACGCCATAAGACGCTTGCCACTACAGTGGCTGGCGCTGCACCAACTACAGCACCATCTACACATTCCCTATTCTGTTTAAATCTGAAGGAGTGAGACCGGTTGGTATGTGGATGTGCGCCACGTTTCATCAACGAAGCTGGCCCACATGCCTTCACTGGCTAACACACGCACGCTGTATTTGGGAACCAATTGCACACATGGCGGTGGGGCGCCTGAATACCGCTGGACAATGAGCGCAGGAAACCACGCTTCGAGCCTAGCACGGTCACTAGGACCGTGCTGCCTGGATCCTCCAGCAACGCCCAACTGTCTCCTGGAGTCAGTAGGGAAGGTACAGTGGGTAATAGACAGGTGGGCAACTTGTCACCGTGCACAACAAGCACAGCCACAGTGAAGATGTCGAACAACAGCTAACACTTGAAACAATATTATCAAATAAAATACGTCTATTAAAGCATACGGCTATACCGACACAAATTTCCGCTAAATTAGCGCTTAAATTACTTTAGTTAGCAACGAATCTTTGGTAAATACAAAATATTCATTTATCCAAAAATGCCACAAGTGCGCTAAAGTTAACGGAGATAACCACGATTAGCGTAAGCAACTTGTGCAAATTGATAGATGGTTATTCAGGTAGGCTAAACAAACCAAATAGTTTAGAACGCAATTTAACCAGCTTAACAAGGCCTAGATTGTGGGTAAGCTGGTTTAGCCCACATGCTGTGAAGGAGCCTCTTGAATGCAACATCAGCCTCAGCCTGGGCACATCACATATATATGTATATATGTATATATACATATTAAGGTTACATAGGTGGTACTCTGATATAACAGTCAGTTATGTAATAATATTTTATTCTAATAAAATAAAACGTATGATGTAAGACATCGTTTTGGTTGCCCCTGCCGAGTGATAGTAGGGATAAGTGCTGAAGGTAGAATCATCCTGCAGTGTATTTGTCCCTGATTTAGTAAGCATGTTAGTGAGAATGTTAAATAGCACATAGAGGGTGCGCGTGTAGCGAGGCTAACCATATCGGCTGGCTAGCCGAACAACCTCCTCGTGGTGCCAGCTGGGTGGTTCGGGTTTAACCCGCTCCAGCAAATAGTTCGGCGGCAGTGTTCCAGGACGTGGTGGGTTTTCGCCTGGCAAGCGTTCTCCCTATAAAAAGCCACAAATGTCTGTTTAACAACACTGCGACGTGGCGGATGTGACTCGCCACTAAATAAAGTCACTGGCCCGTGGATATCCGGAAAGTGCTATCCAACCCATAGACATCAATCGCTTATGCTCACATTCCTGAGGATAACAAACAGTCAAAAATGCTCCGGCATATTCAAAGACACAAGCTACATTCATACAAAATTACATACGTATATACACACATACACTTACATACACTGTTATGCCAAACATGTACTTTTTGTACATTTTTGATCACACTAGGCTAGCTAAGCATGATCATGCCTGTAAAGGTGTGCCTCGCCTTGTCGAGAATAAAAGTTTATTTATTTATTTATTTACATGTATTGAACTTATTGAATTTGAGGATCTGCTGCTGAATAGTGAGCGGTTTTCTCAGGTGGTACATTACGCGATTTGAGCGTGGAATGACAACCGTGATATAACCATCAACCTGCTACTAATTGGCTAACTGAGAAGAATTCAGCAAAATGTCAGTGGCATACGCAAAACAACAAACTGTAAACAATCCATCATAAATAAACCCATACATGTAGTTATATTTCTAGACATTGCTAGAAGCTGTGCCCTCAAGGGTTCTTATCATAATCTACGGTAACCACATTCTCTCGCATGAATTATAGTGGAATAAAGGTTAGGTTCCCCTATAGCACGAGTACCGTACCAATGCACTGGACGGTGTTCATTCTAGCTCTAATGGTCTTCTTCGCTAAATTGCAGTCCTGATAAATGGTAGAAGCATAGAAACAGAGAAGAAACGCGATGGCACCATCAATGCAAAAAGAGCATTTTATTGCGTTTTAATAAAAATAAATGTAAAACGATATTTAAAATGCATATCTTCTAAAAGCGGACGTCACCTCGGCGTAATAAGCTGGAAACCGTAAACATAGAACATGACAGATATAGCTGATTAACGGATGACCGCAAACGCTAAACTCAAGTTGCTTTAATCGCAGTCAACCTTAAAAACTAGTATTATAGCGTAAGTAATGCCAAAAATAAAAATAAGTTGGCTAACTTAGAACATCGTTTGATCGCTGTAAACGATAAGCGCAAAACAACTGCAATACATTTAGTATTTCTAAATTCTAGGGCGCCAGCGAATAACGTAGCCAAAACTCTTGATACAAATGCGGTATAAATTTCAATCACATACGGTGAAAATAAAAAAGGTTTAAAACGTGACTCATGGCTATGAGATCGCAATAAGGCTGCGTATCTAGCAATGCACAATAACGCTCAAAAAGCAGTATGTACGCTATACAACGCACTTGCCGCAACACACTTTCCAAGCGTACGTAAGAAAATTTGGACGAGTATTTAAAAAAATATACAGGGAACTTCCGTAAGGCAACAAAGAGTGTTTTGCCTGCGCGATATCACGTATTTCTTTTAATTAGACTGTAATAAAATGAATAAATAAATAAATAGTATATCCTCGAATTTGTCAAGACGCACCAAACCAGGCTTGATCAACATTTACACACAATTATGTTTCGCAACAAACACGTTGCTATGTATTTAATCGGCAGTTAGCCAAACGTTGTACAGGATTTGGAAATTATAAAATTAATCATAAGAAATAAAGTCTTCAATGCATGACGACACGTTGGGTTCTAGCGTGCGTAGTGTAAACAGTCTGGGCATTACATATGTAGTGAAAACAATATATGTAGGCAGGTCGTGTCTTACTCTTGAACGTGCCAAGAAAACAATAAATTGTGATTCTACTCGACTTGCCAGTAGGTAGTTGTGGGAAGTGACTTTATTCAGTGGCGAGTCACATCCACCACGTCGCAGTGTTTTAAGCGGACATTTTTGTCTTTGTATAGGAAGAACGCTTGCCAGGCGAACACCCACCACGTCCGGGAACATTGTCAGAAATCCGTTTTTACACTAATGTGAAACTGGCAGAGCAGCTTACCGACTGATTCCACCCTCGGTTATCCGCAGTCAACTGACTTCCATTTTCCTCTGTTATTTGATCAGGTATTCTTGGTCAGTGCGGCCATAATGACTGAGGCCCATGGAGGCTGAGACCATCACGAAGAGTCGTCTAGGTGAGTGTCCAGGTGAGCAAAATGTCAATTTCTTGCGTCTGTATTTTTCAGGTTTACGTATACTTTTCACGAGTGTGAAAGCCTCGTGTCCAACTATCGATACCGGATAACGGTCGCGGTAGTGAGTGCATTTGTATTCAGTTGTTGTACAGCCATGTTCTTTGTAGGTCTTTGTGGGTTATGTCCTGTCCCGAGCAAAAACACTTTCGGTCCAATGCCAAATCCTCAAAGGTTCCGGACCTCGGAGATGGTAAAAGTGCTTTCGTATTTAATTTTCAGAGGTACGTTGGTCAAAGAAACAACTGGATAACAAAAATATTCAAACTTATTTAACTTTATGCTGTTACGAAGTTTTTCCGAGACTACCTTAGTCTGGTCTACGTGGATAAGCCAGGACAGCTTAGTGTCCGTTGGACTCGAATGAGCCTGTAAACTGTAAAAATTTAGTAGACCATGCCGACATGATTTATCAATTTTAGCACTTCAAGCATCCTCTAAAGAGACCTTCACTGCCAAGAAGCTACATACGTCTATCGTCAGGATTAAAGGTAGGAGCAACCGCAACCTTGGCAAAATGCTTCTAAACGTGTAATTCGCTAGAGCCTGCATGGGTAGGGCCTCAATAACTTTGTGTGCTATGGCTCTGGTTATTCCGACGTGAGGCATACTTTTGCCGCGTGTGTTGGGACGCTCTACTCTGCAACTGTTTGCTACTTATGGTCTTTCACTCCAAGTTTGAAGACATAGTATGGGGAACACCGATGACTAAAATGTACACCACATGTCGACTGACACTCCGCGATACTCACCTATCACAGTGCAGCATGGACGGCTACTCGTTGTGAATTGGTAGTATCCGAGAAATAAGAGGCAAGCGGGATTTGGAATGTGCATGGCTCACCTGCGCTATAAAGCCGGCAGGTGCTACCAGTCAACACGCAAACGTAGTGCACCGCGTTGTTTGGCTTGCAACGGAAAGTTAACGTAATAAATGATTTCATGCATTGCGCCATGCAGTTGAAACGGTAATGGAGATGTACGGATACGTATGATGCGGTATGTGTAGTCCAAGGTGCAATAAAGGCAAGTGTAAATGAAGTAAATGAAATGACTCCGAACTGACGCTGAAGCTAAAGCCTATATTATACGTCATGCATATAAATAAGGGGAACTAAGTCGACAGCACTACGTTGGTGAAAAAACGTGCTAATTGAAAGCCAGCAGAAGGTACGAGCACGTGGAAGCATAAAAACAGTTTAGTGTTCGCAAGTAAACCGCGAATAAAAAGAGCTGGAAATTGTAAATAAATAAATAAATATTATATTCTGGAATTTGACGAGACACACCAAACAAGGCTTGATCAATGTTTATTTGCAATTATGTTTCGCAACAAACACGTTGCTATGTATTTAATCGGCAGTAAGCCAAACGTTGTACAGGCTTTGGAAATTGTAAAATTAATCATAAGAAATAAAGTCGTCAATGCATGACGACACGTTGGGTTCTAGCGTGCGTAGTGTAAACAGTCTGGGCATTACATATGTAGTGAAAACAATATATGTAGGCAGGTCGTGTCTTACTCTTGAACGTGTCAAGAAAACATAATATTATGATTCTACTCGACTTGCCAGTAGGTAGTTGTGGGAAGTGACTTTATTCAGTGGCGAATCACAACCGCCACGTCGCAGTGTTGTTAAGCGGACATTTGTGTCTTTGTATAGGAAGAACGCTTGCCAGGCGAACACCCACCACGTTCTGGAACACTGACAGAAATCCGTTTTTACACTATCGTGAAACTGGCAGAGCAGCTTACCGACTGATTCCACCCTCGGTTATCCGCAGTCAACTGACTTCCATTTTCCTCTGTTATTTGATCATGTATTCTTGGTCAGTGCGGCCATAATGCCTGAGGCCCATGGAGGATAAGACCATCACGAAGAGTCGTCTACGTGAGTGTCCAGGTGAGCAAAATATCAGTCACTTGCGTCTGTATTTTTCAGGTTTACGTATACTTTTCACGAGTGTGAAAGCCTCGTGTCCAAATATCGATACTGGACAACGGTCGTGGTAGTGAGTGCATTTGTATTCAGTTGTTGTACAGCCATGTTCTTTGTAGGTCTTTGTGGGTTATGTCCTGTCCCGAGCAAAAACTCTTTCAGGGTCTAATTCCAACTCCTCGCTGTTTTTTGGACCTCGTAGAACATGGAAGGTGAGAGACAAACAAGCCTGCAAAGGACAGGCATGGAAACAAACGTTGTTTTAGTCCTATGGCCTAACCTTTAATGGAAACAAAAGATGTACCATGTGCAACAATTATTGTGCTGAAAGTGTCTTTTGAATGTTCTAAGAAAGCAATGGCCTTATAGGTTGGTTGCTACCATCTATATGGAATGCAGAACGTTGTGCCATTTAGCAAAGAATGCAGTATGGGTTTGCTATGATGGAACTATTGGGTGGGAAGACAGAAATCAGAATTCATAGACCAGCAGGTAGCCAACCTACTTCGATAGGGAGTGCAGAATAAGTAAGTGAAGGTATAAATGGCTTGCGATGAAAGAGATTCAAAGGTCAAATGGTGGTAATTCATCGGATGGATAGGATTTAAGCGCTGAGTAGAAGTCTTCCAGGAATCAAGCCAGCTAGGCGACACGAGGATATTAACAGTATAGTGCTATGGTGGTTAGTAGCTCAATCCCAAGTAAAGTGCTCACGCCTATGTGGCAGCCGAATGGATTGTGTTATGTCAACACGGCGGCTCACTGTGTTATGTAGTAAAGGTGCTTTTGTAAGCCACAGGGGTTGCTGAACAATTAAACTGACAACACGTGACATGTTACCTGTGTAACGGATTGGGAGCGCGATTGCGCGATATCATGTTGAGTGTGAGAAACCAACCGCGCCCCCTGAATTGGCGGCTTACTTGTGGAACGCCAGAAAATGGAAGATGTGATACAGTGGATTTGTTATAACAAAAATCGTGATTAAAATATTTTACGTAACTTGACGACGGATAAATTACTGAGCTGTGTCTACACCATTTCAAATGTCCACCTAATCGTGAGGAGCATGTACTTATGTGCACGGAACCCTGACTGCGTAAACACCAAAAATGATTGGCAGTTAAAAGGACCATGTTATCGTTTCCCTGAAGGTATCACTTATAAGGACTGTTGTAGCGTTCTCTGGTTAAGTGCAATCAAACCTGATTGAAGAGGTAGGTATGGTGATGTTGGACTACATACCTGAAGGATACGAAACAGCTGCATTCATGCGTGATTCAAATTGCAGGTGCAGGAGAGCGACGCATTGGGCATGGCAGGCCGCAATTAGCGAGGGTTGCCATACGTTGCTCGCCGGCGCGGTGCCGGCATCAGGGCGCGGCGGAGAAGTGGTGCATGCGGCAACCAGGCGGACGGGGGTGCAGGCTGTAGAAGCAAATGTAGGAGAACAGCGATACAACCTTCCATAAAGTAACTGGAGTCTGGAACGCCGGGTGTTCCATGCTGGGCAGATATTGCGCATATGCCACCTGGAGACAACAAGGTTAGGTAAACTAGCGGAAAATGGGTGGTCAAGGTGCAGGACTGTACGCAAGTGTAAAGAAAACATCGATGCACACCTAACTCAAATAAGTGGCGGTTGCAACTCCAAAGTCTCTGGCTTTGTTCACAAGCACGGCAGAGGGACGAAGGCAAGGCGGACAAGAAGCACTTGCCGTAAACATGTAGGCGGCGGACAAAATACATATGAAGCAGGGGGGTATGAGACACAAAAGCTAGTGCCGTTCCAACCGTTCGCAAATATTTTGGGCCTCACAAGTGAGCGTATAAATCGCCAATAACCCACAAAGCGTGGACATTGCGAAATGGCTTGTGCTCCTTAAAAGGAAGTACGTACGTTCTCCGATACAGGGTTAGCAGGTGCATACAGGCTACTGGTGTGTAGCTGCGCACTTACCGAAGTGAAAAAGATAATACCATCTGTGGCTCTATATTGACGTATGTCAGGTGCCACTGGGATAGCGTGAAAAGATCGATGCATCACCGATGGCCCTTGGAAAGCCACATCACTGGAGGCTGTACACTTACCGGTTGTGAATAGAACGGCCTAAGCAAGAAGTAAAGTGAGTTGTTGGTAGGTAGTACTACGAAGCCATTTATTAGGGTGGAGCTTGTTCCTTGCTGTCGAAAGCAACGGAAATGGTGGGTGTACACTTATTAATGCAAGGTACAAAACAACAAGTAACTCATGGTAGCTAGAAGCGGTATGGCAAGTGAAACCATGGACCAGGAGGAGACATATGTAGTATCGGTCTAAAAGGCACATGTACGATGGGGCATTGACATCAGGTGAACCTGACACCAAAATCAATGGTACAGGATCGGTGGAGACGCCATAACAATAACAAGGAATGAATCAGAGAGGCAGTTCCCTGCGGACGGTCTAAAAGCAACCTAAATATACGCTGGGTACTGCTTAGAATTGATGCAGAAGAAATACCAAACGGATCTTTTTAGGTGAATCTCAAGTGGCCTTTCAAATGATGGAGCACGAAGCACTTGCGCACTGACTGTCTGAAACTAACATTACTAGATGGTGTTCACTCACCGTAGTTTAAACAGGCTACCAAATGTATCCCTCGTTGTACTCGGTGGCCCGCGGTCCCGAGGCAACATGCGTTGTTGGTCCGCGGCTCTACTGATGCCATCAACACCGCAAGTGTTTCCACCGCGTGACTGCACGAGGGGAACCAGATTACTCGGATATTAGAAACAACGTACACAGGACGCAACGTGTAAGACGTGCAGTTGTGATCAGACGAGGGACTGCTATAATTAGAGTACGCTGACCACACGACACATATCTGTGACGCCGCCCGAACGTGTAAAGTAGCACCGGACAAATTAGCATAAGCATCGAAATTCATTGGCGGCTATAAAATGCATAAGCTTCCCATTGTCCAGGTGGAGCCAGCTGTAGGGCCGATTGTACACTAGGTTCATTTACTGTAGTCCGGAAACTTTCGTCGTCTGCAAAATGTAGGGATGGCACTCCCAGTTCAGTTTCGTCGGTCGACTATGTTTGGAACACCGTGGTGCGGCTGCCACGAAGCACTTAGCGAGATTTGCAATAAGTACCAAGGCCAAGACAGTTTTTGGATTGGAGGTAAATAGTGTGTAAAGAAAACGGTTGCAAGAAGGTAGGGCATTGAATTATTCAGGATGGTACGAACATTAGCAACTGGATGCAAGGAAAGGAACACAGGAACGCCACTTACCGCCCCACTTCTGATGCAGTCCCGCCCACACCAGCTTTATTGCCTCTCAGTCAATTTCTTTATTCCTCCAAGCCACCTCATGGACTGCCCAATCGTGTTATTGCACAAATTGGAGCAGTCACGGCGTATAGTAAGCGGCGAGGAAGCTGGTCAATAGGCAACCTGCGAAACTTTCCGAGGCAACGTTAGTGAATAGGAAACTGTAGACTGTTCTGTGTGGAACAATATAGATTTTTGCGAAAGACCATTTGGCGACCTGATTCAACAAAGCTGAATGTAGGTCATAAGAACCGGTTTCTTCGTTACGTTACAAGACGGCAACCACAAATAGAATCCATATAATGCGAGAAGTCCGACATCTACCTTCCATGTCGGCGCTAGGTAATCGGCATGTGGCGGTGTTGCTACTGGTCTGCCGATCTACGCTTCAGAATATCCCGGCTAACGGGTACGTCAATGAAGTTAGGAATGGAACAACTGTCGTGCTATCCAACTATTGTCTCGCAAACCGAGTGCTTTATCCTACCGGTATAGTACATGGTGGTTCTACATAATTTCAATGGAAGCAGCTATGCTAGGTCAGCGGCCTTCTATCGCTCAATAGACGGAGAAGAACAGAGTGGGTATGGAAGAATTACAAGATGAGAAGGAATGCCTTAGCACTTATCCAGTGGACAGATGTATCCAAACTATCCAAACTACTAATTTCGAGACGGGATTTTGCTCCAGGTGCCCTGCTTGTAGCCTATGCCACAACCGTCTGTACTACAAGGCGGTGAGGGTTATCGAAGTCCCCTTGATGTTACTAATCTCGAGCCCATGGCTCATTAGCCTGACCGAATAGGCGGTGCGGAATTTGCTGGCTCGCTTGAGGGATCCAGCCCGAATTTTCTTGCTTAATAGGCTGACCCACAAGACAGTGTGAAGCCAGTCCAACTCAGGATGGTGATTGTAGCGAACAATAGAGACATGCTTCATACCTCCCATATACATCATGTGAACATTTAGCACAGTGCAACAGTAAACGACCGCATTATTCTACCTACTTGCGACCACGGGCAGCCGCACCTAGGAGTTAGCGTTTGCGCACAAATATTAAAAAAGGCAATCCGCCTTGAGGCGGGCGGTAACAAACCATTGAGTATTCCCAGGTGCACTCCCACCGTCATAGACGTTGCTGGTGCTGGTGCTATGCAGTAGCCCTGTTGTCAACTTTACACCATGGACCTGTATTTTTAAAATGAACAGCGCCATGGACCACAGGCTGAACACTGAAAAGTATGGGGTTACAAATCATTTAGGCTAACCCCTACCAATTGACGCGTTGAAGGTGAGCGCCTTTGGTAGCACTTGGAATCTGCCATGTACTCTGTCTACTGTTTCGGTTCAGCAGAGCTAGCAAGCTTCATTGACTGGGGCACTCGGCTGTGACCAACCTCACGAAAATGGAGAAGGCTGGAAGTCCATGCAATGGACTATGAGCTCTGCTGAAAATAAAAGATGTGGTCTTACTTTGCACCCTATAAAGGGCTGAATCTCCACGCGCTATTTGGATCTATTTGACCGCCACCAAATGTCCCGGCTGAGTCTAAACATGATGAACTGCGCTATTCTCGCAGTCGACAGTATAACATAGCCTACGCAGTGACCTCGAAGCCTGGTGGTCCCAACGTGCTTCTAAAACTTTAGCTGCTGCTCTCGCTGACAGTACACGCAAGCTCCATCAGCTCAATCGATCCTATGGCCAGAGAAACCTTGCTGTCAGCAAGACTGCATACAAAACGGTTAGTTTGCCGATTGCCAACTTACCAAGACGCTTGGACCGATGGGCCAGACGTTTGCATTCCTGTTTCAAGTCGCCCTCACCATCCACTCATATGCCCTGCAAACCCGTTCTTCTCCTCCAAAGCATTTTTGGTTTACTGAGACGTTACCCGGCAGCTCCTGTATCCTGACAGTAACACTGGGGTGTTCAGGCGGAAAACCTACCGTTAGGCACTTTTAAACAACTGGAGTTCGTCCAACAACCGTTCCGCAGAAAGCGCGTTACGGAACAGCACGCTGCAGTCCATGAATCTACAAGCGTTTTGCCGTAGTGGGCACCACCGGCGACCAACACAGCTCACCTACCTGTTTAGCTTCATCAAACTGACAGCCCTAAATACTACAAGCACTTCTAACAACCAGAGTATTTTACGATCAATAGTGTCTAACAAAGTGACGACCGCCATGCCTGGATCCTCAAACTTTGTTGGCTTAAACGAGGAGACCAGGACGACCTGTTCGTCTACGAACACTGACACAGATAGAAAGCAGTGAAGCTGGTAGATAGCATAGCGTACGGTTTAGCAGTTATACCGGTGCACCGCAAACCATGCCTCCGGCTGCAGTTGTTCCAATGCATGCTGCCAGAGACCTCAGTCACCAGTACAGCACGGCTTGTGCTCTCGCAAGCGGCAGTAGGCTCTACGTCCTCATGCCCACACAGCATGGCGATACGAAAAATCGCTTTTATTCTTAGCAACAGCGTGCGGAATGAATAACTCGTTTGGATGAAATTATTTATACACATGGTGGGTTATTGCCTGGCAAGCGTTCTCCCTATAAAAATCCACAAATATCCGCTGAACAACACTGCAACGTGGCGGATGTGATTTGCCACTGAATAAAGTCACAGCTGAACATTTCACACTCTCGCAGTCCTCACTTTTACATACAACCTGTGCAGCTCATTTTACTATGAAGAATGCTTTGATGGAGCACAGAACATTCCGATTTCTTATGCTCATTGATTGCACCAAAACCTTTGTCGGGCTCCTATACTCATGGATTATTACATGGCGAATTCACGCCCAAGATGAATCTTGAAGCAATAGTTATGACTGCTTCTTACGCGCCCCGACGCCATCATGTTTCTTTGTCTGACTATTACCTGACAAAATGCTCACTCGTATGAACTACAACATTTCTGTTATATCTTACATTAAAACGAAATGTTTTACTATGCCAAAGAAGCTATGCCTGTAGCAAATTTGATCGCGCCTTCACAGATGTGCCTCGTTTTACCCAGAATACAACATTTGTTATTTACAATTTACATGCTTTTATGCAGGGTGGCAGAAACCGCAAATGGCTGTCACCAAGCTTAATGGCAAATACTGTACCTGCGACCATGTGTTATAATCTGTGTCTGTTCGCCATTGTTGCAGGTCCTAGAGCGACCATGTAGTGATGCTGTGCCCGTTTCGCCGGCGTCACGGTAGCACGTTAACGGTTGAGAGGTGAATGATTGTTGTTTTCTATTGGTCTCACCCAACCATTTCCCCACGACACCTATCCTTCCTTCTTCCGTGCTTCCTCAGCTGCGTTTCCTACATCGGCCGCTTACTAGACGGTTAGGCATCCAGCCGTCTACGCGGCATTTATTTTGTCTTCAGGCTCTGTGGTCCTATAACCGCCCGTCGTAGTATTTGGATACGGAAGATCTTTGAACGCCGGACCGGAAGAATATCACTATGCGTAAGGTAAGGAAGTTGTTGTTCCTCAGGCGCCCATAGATGCTTCCACTTCCCTTCCAACAGAATTTTCTGTCCTTGAATTTTAAATTGTGCTTATACAACTCGGACACGGAAGCATCTTACTCCCTTGCCCTGGCGCATACTACACCATCACGATTTAGGGCGTCTGTTTTATTGTCAACACGCTACATCCTCCCTGCTACTTGTCCTCAAATTTGGAGATTGATCACCGTTCCTGTAAAGCTGGTACTCTTTGGAAGCCTGTTGTGTGATATTAAGCATACTTGCTATTCGTTGTGAAGAGAAATTGTCCGCTGTGCTCATGGGTTCTATGTATAATTCCATTGGCAATGCGGTAAGACAAGCTAATCTGTCAGCTCCAGCTGAATTAGTCATCCATTTTACCAGACTGGAAATTACCTAGGGCTTTGGAAAGTCGCTGGCAGACTAAGAGACATACAGTAAAATCGTTAGCTACCTTACATTAACATATACGTGTGACAACATGTTTAATATCTATCACGTGATACCATTTAATTTCGTAGCCATACTGTTTCAGGAGTAGCACAGCAGCGGCAACACGTGCTGCGATGTGCGAAATGTATCAAGACTGACTGCACAACGTGTGGCAGCCAACAGCAGTTAGTGGTATATATCGCCAGGTACTCAGTCAGCTCCAGGTTAGTTTACACTTAGTCTACACGTCGCCATATGCTTATATTGCAGATGCAGACCAATACCGAAGTATACATTGTAGATTTGAATACCTAAATCATGTACATCCATTAATTTTGTGCAACTTTAGCCCTGTTGCTTACGTCCATTGTATCTTCTGCTTGGCTAAGGAAACATGTGGGTAGGAGCTAGGAGCAGCGTTTCTATCTGATGACTTCCCAATTTCGCGGCCCTGGGATGCGCTTACGATGAGGATTGCGGTCAGCAACAGATATTTACGATACCTTAATAGTTTACCTATTGCAGGGAGCAGAGGCGTGAATCCGGTCCCTGCTGTGGTTTAACGTAGCGCTGCATGTGGATTGGTTAGCATTTATCAGTTGACTCAGGTTCGCGCGTGGGTGGCGTCGGACGCTGATTGTTCAGGAAAATCGGGCAACGGTTTGTACAACGTCTATGGATTCACAACCGCTCACTCAGGTTACCTAACAGTGCGTGCTCGTGGTTAATTCATAGTGTCACCGGAGCCCTGTGCTGAGTGGGTAGGTGCATAATGAGACGGACCTTATAAATTGGAAATCGGCAGAATTGTAAGGAGTACATGCAGCAAAACCACCAGCAGCTAAAAGTCATAACTGGAAAAACGGGTTAGTAGAGAGAAAAGCCGGAAATTTCACCGGCTAGCCTCAGATTATCGTTCGGCGCAACACTAAGAGCATAGTCCAAAGTTGCCTCGGAGCGCACCGATTTAAGCAATAAGAGACTTTGTTTCCCACTTTAATTCAAACACTGCTTTTCACGATATTTAAGATAAAATGCAAGATTAGGGTGATATACGCAAATTTACACTTACGACGTCAGGGACAGTAACTGAGGAAGTTTTCACGAATTTTTATACTGACAACCATCCGTGCATGCAATGTTACGTACAACCGTCTACTGGAGATATCCCGCTAGGTAAGCGCGCGGTGTCATTTTACATACTGGTGCGAGAACCCCTCAGACTGCGGACTCACCACGGAATGGCTGAAAAATTGGATCAGGTTGCGAAGTCATTTTTATGCAGCGCGTTCTCTATTTCCTTATCTCTTTGGTAACGATCACAAAACTTACGACAAAACAAAGCAGCGTAAGTCAACTTGTCGAACGTTAACCTACTACGAGTCGTAGCTATATGGACTTTGCAAGAAATCTGCAACGTGGGAGCAATGCAGGAACGTGGCATTCAACTGCAATTGATTTCGTTCGATGTCAATATTCAATACCAATCTATGTAATCCTTATTCACACGATGACCCTAGTTTTACATGATTTAACCAAAGCAGTGCCTCTTAGGGTCATTTTCGTATACAACACTTTGCCACTCCCTATTAATGTGGTGATACAGTAACAAACTATGCAACGCTTATACTTGTAATAACTCATTATTCAAAAAATACAGACTTGCACATCGATTTGTTCTAGGAACGATACCACCCGATATTTTTTGCGTACTTCGGCGGCACATTTTGCCTCCGCGTGCTGGGTGCGAAGTAGGTTGAATCGAGAGGAACCAGAAAACTAAGATTTCGTGCCCGTTGCGCGGTACGTGTTGTTCGCATGTACAAACATTTTAAAATGCTGAAGCTCATCTGTTTCTTTTTAAACGAAGAAAATTATGAACTTGCATATTGTGATGATTTTCTTCTTGGTACCGGTTTTAGTAAGGACCAGTACTCTCACAACTAGCTGGAATGGGTTTGCGGGCCAAGACAAACAGGCTCAGTCGGGAGTATATATGGAACATGGAATATTATGATGTGGTTAAAAAGTTTGCAAGTGATATAAATAAACATGTAGCAGATGCTTGCTGGTGGCGGTGTCTTGTAGCCTCCGTAGTAGCATGGCTTGCGGTAACCGTGTTAATAGGTTGTGGAGTTTCCAAAGACAGAATTGAGAGCACAGGGGCCGTTTGACCCTACAATGGCGGGTTTACTTGAATTTGAGTTACCTTGTGTTCGGTAGTACAGCATTGAGATGACTGCTTGAAAAGTCTTTTGTAATAAAATTAAAATTATTTATAATATTTCAGTATACGAGATAGTTTCTTCTAATGGTTTAAGGAAATTTTATTAATAAGCTTAAGGTTAACTTTAACAGTAACAGTTAACTTTGACTGAAATATGTGACATAAGGATAATGGAAAGTCAAAAGTAATGACGGTGACTGGTCAGTGCGTGTTGGTTTAATCCTCGTAGGGGCAAAATACGATTTCACAGCCTGTGTAAATACTTGATGAAATATGTTATATATATAATGCCTTTATAAACATGTAAACTTATTTTTACATTTCGGTATATAACTGTATGCATATTTATCGTTGCAAATTTAACACTTGAAAATAAATGGTAATGCACTTCATTCAACCCGTCCATGCTTACGCCCTTATGCAGAAAAACATTTGTACTCTTGTTATGTTAGAGCGGATAAGCAGCATTATGCAGTGTGACAGGCCAACCCGTTATTATTCCCACATGAAATTGCGGAATGCAGTTTCCCTTAACTCTACGACAATGGAGCAACCTATACTTTCTTTACATTTAGTTCATTTTATTGGACCTTTCGCATATGGTATTAATAAGTAACTAACTATATACATGCCAGTTTTAATGGATTTCAACCGGTATCTGTGATGGGTAATCTCAAAGTATGATGAATAGAATAGCTAAAGTACCTAGTTCGTTAATAACACTTTACGGTTATTACTCCCATACATATTAAATATTGTAGGTGCAGTGTATACAGAAGTTATACAAATATAAGCAATCATAGGTTGACAAACAAATAATGAGCCTTCATTAACGGTATTTACGTAGCTCGTGTACGTCCCGTGAAATTTTTATAAATTTTATTACAAGGAACACTTCGCGTATTGCCTCCACACGCATTGTGCTTACTAATTCCATCTTTGTCCCATGGCATTAGGGTCATTGTCGCCACTAGCCTATCTGAAGTTGTTAGAAATATTGGCCTACAGAACCGGCGTATACTGCGCTCCAATTGACACCATTGTGGTGGCGTTGCTATCACTGCTAACGAATCCATAATGAGTAGCTTCACACGTCTCCATGCATCGTTCTTACTCTGTCCCTGACTGCTGCATCAATATTGCCATTAGGGCAGCGACAACTATTGGGCTCATGCACCTTCATGACTGACACTTATAGTTTTTCTATGTAGGTCCCACAGCACCAGCACCATAATCTCCACTGGCAAGGACTAAACTATAGGAAGCGCGCGCCTCCATATATAGTATTTAGTAAGCCTACATAGATCACATAGCAGACGGCATTATCTTCAGGATGGAAACCAATGACATTCATACGCAGTGCCTCAACAAGCTCGCATGTAATGCATGTTATTAATGCCACTGATACGTGTTGCACGGAGGTCACATCGTTTTTTATTTATATCCGTCCTAACATGCAACTGCCTTAAATCCATTTCGCTGTATAATTATTGAAACATTTCAACGCTACCGAAAAGCAGAAAAATTTCAACGCGGACGTCTGTACAAATTACGATTGTTTACGTCCACATGGGAAGCGTGCGAAGCGCACTTGACCCGTCACGCGTACACACTGACGAATGGTTTATGGCACTGTGTTCCACGGACACATGAACACTATATGCACAGATGCGCCACACAGTTGACTTAGAGTATCCCGAGATGGCAAGGTTTTGCACATCCCGAAATTCTTGTGAATTGTCCACGACCTAAATCTCTAAGTAAAGGTTATACATAAATGCAAAAGGTTGGTAAGGAACACATCGCAACCTCCTTGTCGTGCTACCTCGTTACCTGTGACGAGGGTGCGTATGAACATGTGCATCCTTGAACAGACCAAGTCTACGTTCACCGACATTGCATCTTGAGGAACATCATTGCCTCATTCTCATCATCGTCATCAACTGAAGCACATCAGCCATTTGAACCGATGCTTCGCTGCCATACAACCTTGACGACCTATGAAATAAAGAATAAGAAGGGGGAGAGAAGGGGGACGTGCCTGAAAACCTTAATGTCCTAAGCAAACTTCATGGTCAAGGCGCCTACACCCAGTTTAGACAGCATACCGTCACAAACCCCTGGCTAGCGAGCAAAGATAAGTCGGCATGGGTGAGACAGCTTCCTTGCGGCTATCACTGCCACGCGTCATAATCAGCCGTTGCCCCGTAGATAACGCAGCACCAAACACATTTAAACAGGCAATCCGATTAGGAGACGGCAGCAGACGCGCCACTGGTGTCTACTGCGAGCCGGGTCCTGTAAAGTCTCCGGCCAAGCACAAGGCGAGTCACGTGGACTCCAGCCCGAAAGGCGAGACGGACCAACGGCACCCCGTTTGGTCGTCAGTGACTACATTTCTTGCTAACAAGTCAACTTCTGTCCACCTTGAGCCTTGCGCCACCTTACCCCTGGTAGACTGAAGAAGGCCCTCCTAGGTAAGCGGTAACCAGGCATCCGTAGTACGTGCCCAAGCCAACGCAACTTATTCAGTGCAATCTGTTGTTCTAGGGAGCTAGCATGAGTATCGCCACTTAGTACTCGCCTACGCATATCATCGTTGCGGACACGCTGGTGCCATCGGACACCAGCAATGCTTCGCAGACGACGATGATCATATACTTGAAGGCGCCTCAAATCTTCAGACCGAAAGGACCAAGTCTCACTACCATAGCGCAGAACGGCCCTCACTGTGGCCTTGTATGCCCGGCCTTTCAGACGAAGGGAAACTCCTTTCTGTCGCCAAACTTGCGGCAAGTTCAAGAAGGTAGTTCTGGCTTTTGCAGTGCGTAAGCACACGTCAATTTTTACGCGACCATCATTGCCGATGCAGCTGCCAAGATAAGTGAAATGATCAAGCACCTCGAGTTCCTCGTTAGCAAGCGTCAAGGGGGCATCAAGTGGCTGGTGGTCCTGCAGCAACACTTAGCACTTTGAAGGTGCGAAGTACATACCAATTAATGGGACCGCTCTACACGGGCTATTCAGGGATGATTGGGTCGTCACAACATGGTCGAAAAGCAAGACGATATCGTCCGCAAAATCTAGATCAACTAACCTTTCTCCAAGCAGCAGTTCAACGCCTACATCGTTTTATTGTGCAAGGGAACATCCGATGATTAAATCCACGACGAAATAGCACAAAAATGGGGAAATCGGACAGCGCTGACGAACGCCACTTGTGGTTGGAAAGCTATCTGATAGGACACCATAGACCTTGACGCGGCCTGTAGTGTTCGAGTATAGAACACGAATGTTGTGCACATATCCTGTGGAAACACCTTTCGGCCCAATTATTTCGAAAAGAATCGCTCGATCGACTGAATCGAATGCACTCTTGAAATCGAGGAACACGGCTATGGTCGGTTTGCGGTATGCGTGGTGCGGATCTAGCATCTGCCGCAAAGTGAATATATGACCAGTACAGCCACATCCTAGGCGGAAACCGGCCTGCTCTTCTCTAATCCTAGATTCCCGTTCCGCAGTGAGGAGACGAAAGATATTTGAGGCCAATAATTTTGTCACAACTGGTGTTAGGCTAATACCCCTGTGGTTAGAACAGTCAGTGCGATTGCCCTTCTTTTATATTGCCAACATAATCGATTTGCTCCAATTAGCCGGGACACTCCTGCTTCCAAATATGTTCGAATAGGGAGGTCAGTGCTTTGCAGAGGACCCCACCTCCATCCTTAAATAGTGCAGGTGGGAGGGAATCCGGGCCAGCGGCACGAAAACGAGTAAGCGCTGTGATCGCGTTATGGACCTCGGCCTCCGACGAAGGTTCTAAACTAATTGTCCATGGCTCGTCCTGCATCACCTGAGTAGGAAGTGGTCCAAGAACAGGGGCCAGCTGAACTGGTCTAGAAAGTGCCCCGCCAAACGAGCCCAACCGCGCTGTCTCTGATTGTCTCACGGACGCCTGGTGCTCTGGCACCAGTTGTGCGGATTAGCTGGAAGAGCTTGCGGTAATTGCCTACTGCACCTGCCTCCTCCATTTCTTGAGCCCTACTGGTCAACTAGGCTTCCTTGTCAGCACGTAGGCTCTGCTTTAGTCCACGCCTAATAGCTCGTCTGGTCACATTGTGTTCAGAGCCAGCCGGGAGGTGTCTTCTAGATTCCAACAGGTTCACTGACCTCTCGGATATCCAGTGACTGGTGCGGTGATGATGGGTAGTGCCACAAGCAGATGCTCCTGCGTCGTGCATGGCGGTCGAGATCCTATTCCACTGAAACTCGGTGTCATTAGGACAAGAAGCGGAACTCCGGTAGCAGTGCTTCTTGATAGGCCTGCCTGACCGAGGACTGAGACGATTTCTCCGTTGGTGCGCCTCCCGGTAAAGTTCATGGAGAAACAACAGCGTACCAAGGCATGATCAGAATCGTCACAGGTACTCCAGTACGAGCGGCAATCCAGGATGGAACCATGCCAACTGTAACTTATGGCTACGGGGTCAATTTGGGTCCATCGTTGGCCAGCTGCAGGAGGACGCCAAGTAGCACATCGGTCCCCACTGTGTCTAAAAGCTGTGCCACTAAGAAACAACTGGTGCTCCGCATTCAGTTGCAGTGGACGCTCACCGTTGTCAGTCCTTTCGGAGTTGAGCCCATGATTACCACCCAGCTGAGCTGCTGAAGAGATCAGACGTACTAGTTGTGCATCCATATTCCCTGTGAATACCATTATCTCTGAACTACTAGCACTGCGTAATAGCGCGTACAGTTCGTCGTAGAATACATCCTTGACAGCATCTGAACCGCAGTCGGTGGGAGCATAAGTGGAAATCACAAACAACCATCGTTTTGTACTACTTCTTTAATCAACCTTAGCTGATGTCGTCAAACTGGCTGCACATAAACGGCTGTTCACCGGAATCCAATCAACCAACGATGGCTCAGCCTTGGAGCTTAAAAGGATACATACACCAGCTTAACCCGTGAGTGCTACATCGGCGTCTCCGGATGCCTGCAACCAATAACGCGAGGATAAGCCGGGTGTACTTAATTCAATAACCCCGTTAGGGTCATTGGTCCTAGGTTCGGACACACAACACACATCAATACCCAGTGTGTCCAAGGGGCGTGCGAGTGCAGCCTGCTGACCTGTTTGTCCTAGAGTGCGTACGTTGAATGTCGCCATGGAAACGGGATAGCGTGGTCTTATAAGGGACTTTGGCCGATAGGCGTCCGGTAGGTGCTGTGGGATGGTGGCTGCAGATGGTTCTACTCCAGTGGCACTTTGGTTGCTGTGAATTAAGCTGGGAATTGTATTAGGAAGGTTAGTACTGGGGGTCGGGATGGGGGTGAGAGCAAAAGGTGGAAAAGAAAGAAGGGTGGCGCCAGCAGTAGCATGTTTTCGCTTATCCGCTCTGCTGTATGCCGCAGATAAGACGACCCTTGATAATCTGCTCAACGGCCGATGCAGGATGAAGTTTATGTTTGAAGAAAATGACATGGTTGCCGCCGCAACGAGACTGGACCTTAACGTGGTGCGACGGTTTGCGTACCTCGTTGACCCATTCAGCTATGCTGGGTAATGCCTCCGGGCACCTTGAGAGCTACTTCTGCCAGGTTGGTTAATGTTGAGAGGTCAGCCAAACTCAAGCTTCTGGTCCTCCAGGTTGGGGTTTGAAATGGAATTGTGTACGTTTCTATAAAACTAAAGGACCGCCGCCTCTCCGATGCCTTGCGGACAGGCAATTGAGACAAACGCTTTGGTTGAGGACCCTAATCGTCCTCCTGTCTAAGTCTGGGCGCTCTAGCATATCTCAGCCCAAATACAACCAAGACGCAACTGCCTGCCCATGGTTGAATTTTGGTAATGTGGTGGTTCCATCTATGCCCCACCTGGATTGCTCCTATCCACCTGCGTGCCTTAGGTAATTCATGGCTTGGTGTATGCAAGATGATAATGCTCACCCATAAAGGGCACTCATAAAGGTAGAAAAAAGACATGGTAAATGCTGTTACTAAGCAGCAGTTGACGGAATCGGTCAAACGAAGCATGGCAACATGTTGCAGTATTGGATCAGGACTGTTAAACCATTCACCAATATTCCTGACCTCGCGCATGAGCGTGCAAATTGCTCAGAACCCGCAAAGTGTAAGCATTAAGAGATGGTTTGTCCACCGTAAACAGGGCTGGCATCACATTCTCCGAGACTGTAGTAGCGTTCTTGGGTTTAAGGTAATCAAACCTAAGTGAAGGGGTAGGTATGGTGATGGACTACGTAAGTGAAGGATAAGAACTAGACCCACCCATACCTGAAGCAAATTGCAGCTGTACCAGGCCGGCGCATCGGGCACGGCGAAACACAATCAGTGAGGGCTCTCATACGTTGCTCGCCGGCGCGGTTCAGGCATCACGGCGCGACGGAGAAGTGGCACATGCGGCAAACAGGCGGACGGCGGGGGCAGGCTATGTAAGCAAATGTAAGAGAACAGCGATGCAATCTTCCATAAAGTAACTTGAGTATGGAACACCGGGGGTTCCTTGCTGGGCAGACGTTGCTCAGATGCCACCCGGAGACGACAAGGTTAAGTGAACTAGTTGCAAACGGGAGGACAGGTTGCAGGCGACGAAAGGAAATGTGAAGACAACCCTGGTGCACGTTTACCTCAAGAAAGTGGCGGTTGCCACTCCAACGAATCTGACGTTGTTCACCAGCACGGTAGAGGCACCGGGGCGAGTTGGACAAGATGCACTTGCGGCAAACGGGTGGGCGGCGGTCGGATTACATAAGAAGCAGGGATTAAGGAACTTGGACAATAGCATTGTGGCGGCATGCGACAGTGATGGGTAATGATGTACCAACAATTCGCAAATATTTCCGACCTCACAAGAGCGATTGTAAAACGCAAGTAAGCCACGAGGTGTGGGCAATGAGAACTGGTTTGTGCCCCGTAGTAGGGGTCTCACGTTGGCGCTACGGGGTTAGCATGTGCATGCAGACTCCTGATGTGAAGCTGCGCTCTTACCGAAGTGAAAAATACCGTTCGTGGCTTCTAACGATGTATCTCGTGTGTTGCTGAAAATGCGTGGACGTAACAAGGCACCTCCAATGGCTGACGAAGAGCTACACCACTGGAGGCTATTGCCTTACCGGTTGTAAATAGAACAACTTAAGCAAGGGGTAAGGTGAGTAGGCGGAATGCGGTAACGCGAAGTCATTAATTCGGAAGGAGCTTGTTGACTTGGTGTCGGAAACAACGTAAATGATGAGGGTGCACTTATGCTGACTGTTACAAAATATTCAGTGACTCAATGTAGCTAGAATCCGCATGGCCCAGCGGAAGAATAGACCGGAATGAGACAGATGTAGGATCAGCCTAAACGTCACATGTACGATGGGCATTGACATGAGGTGAACCTGACACCAAAATCAATGGCACATGAACAGTGGAGGCGCTATGGCACCAACAAATAATGAAGCAGTGAGGCAGATGACAACCGACAGTCTACATGCTACCTGAGTGTATGCTGTACAAGACTGAGACTGAGACCGTATTTAAGAGCAAGTAGAAAGGTTTCTGTACAACTCTATCGAATTACGAAAAATCAAAATTTACTTGTGAATTATCAGCAGTTGTGCCTGGTCCGTTAATCGTTTATCCGTGTTCGGTTAGAAATTTGTACTAGCGTCATTATTTCCGGACATACAATGTCTTCTTTTGGCACCGTATGTGCATCGTTTCACGAAAGCACAGGTTTCCAAAATAGTCGTCGATACGGGTTTTAAAACACTTCACAGAATCGGCCTCTATTAATCATTCAGGTAGTGCATTCCATAAGTTTACGATTCTTTGTTCGATACAAAGCTGATGTGACACTTTGTTCATGCTGGGGACCCTGAGTTTGTAACGATGTCCTCGGGTGTTACAGGGTTCCCGCAGGTGGAATATTGGCCGCAGTATGGGGAAGTGATTCAAGAGTAATACTCGATGGGTCCTAATAAGGTCAAGTCTTAATCGGCGATAGGATAGTGTGTAGAATCCGAGCCTTTCACAACGTTTTTCATACGAAAGCTTTCGTAGACTTGGTATCATTCTAGTTGCGGTACGCTGTATTTTCTCCAGCTTTTCAGTTTCCCATTGGGTTATCGGACGGTAAGCTGGGACACCGTAATCAAGGATTGGTCTAATGAGCGAGGTGAATAGACGAGGGATGGTTTCTTCGGACCATGTGGAGAAACTGCGTCTTAATGCCCAGAGTATACGAAGTCCCGCACGGCACAATTTCTCTGTATTTTCTAGTGATCTTAAATCATGTCGTGAGAGAACTCCTAAGTCTCTGACAGATATGTTGGGATGGAGCAACTGGCCGTCCAAGGTGTATGATCGAGTGGCTGGACGTCTGGTGATACTGATGAACTCCGACCTGCTTGAGTTAAGAGGGAGTTGCATTTCAGTGGACCACGTTGACAGTCGCCCTAAGTCATGCTGGAGGCGAGCGCAGTCGTCCTGGTTCTCAATGGTCCTCCAGATTTTCAAATCATCTGCAAACAGGGCACATGGTGACTGGAGCTGCAGCGGCAGATCGTTGATATGAATAAGAAATAATACTGGCCCAAGTACAGTTCCTTGAGGCACGCCACTGATCGATGGGAACCATTCTGTCAGATAGTCATTGACCTGTACTCTAAACCTTTGTCCCACAATAAACTCTTGTATCCACTGAAGTAACGTGCCACCGATTCCGTATATCCTCAGTTTACGGAGGAGTACCTCGTGGTTCACTCACTCATACGTCTTACTAAAGTTAATGTACACCACGGCAACATCCTTCTGTTCATTGAGAGCCCGAACCCACTGGTGGTTTGCGTACATCAAGTTGGTGATGCAGGATCGCCCTTTCGTAAAGCCGTGTTGCGCTGGCGTCAATACGTCCATCGATTCGAAGAACGACAGCAGACACTTTTTCACAACCTTCTCGAGAATTTTGGATAATACTGAAGTCAAACAGATCGGTCTGTAGTTCTCTATTTTACTCGGATCACCACCCTTGGGAAGCGGTTTAACTATCGAGCATTTCCAGTCGTTCGGGACGGATCCTTCAGACAGCGATCTATTGAGTGCAGACGAAATACCCAACGGATCATTTTAGGTGAATGTCAAGTGGTCTTGAAAATGACGGAGCACAAAGCACTTGCGCACTGACTGTCTGAAAATCGCATTACTAGATGGCATTCCCTTTCCGCTGTTGAATCAGACTACCAAATGTATGATTTGTTGTGCTCGGTGGCTCCGCGGTCCCAAGGCAACACGTTTCAAGGGTCCGCGACTCCAATAGTGGCATCGAAACCGCAAGTCTTTTCACTGTACGATTGCCCGAGGGGAACCAGATTACCTGGATACTGGAAACAGCGTTCACAGGACACGACGTGTAAGGTATGCAGTTGTGACCAGATGATGGACTGCTATACTTAGAGTACGCCGACCACACGACACATATCTGTGACGCCGCCCGAACGTGTAAAGTAGCACCGGACAAATTAGCATAAGCATCGAAATTCATTGGCGGCTATAAAATGCATAAGCTTCCCATTGTCCAGGTGGAGCCAGCTGTAGGGCCGATTGTACACTAGGTTCATTTACTGTAGTCCGGAAACTTTCGTCGTCTGCAAAATGTAGGGATGGCACTCCCAGTTCAGTTTCGTCGGTCGACTATGTTTGGAACACCGTGGTGCGGCTGCCACGAAGCACTTAGCGAGATTTGTAATAAGTACCCAGGCCAAGAGAGTTTTTGGATTGGAGGTAAATAGTGTGTAAAGAAAACGGTTGCAAGAAGGTAGGGCATTGAATTATTCAGGATGGTACGAACATTAGCAACTGGAAGCAAGAAAAGGAACACAGGAACTCCAATTACCTCGGCACTTCTGCTACTGTCTCCTCCTCGCCAGCTTTATAAATAAATAAATAAATAAATAGTATATTCTCGGTAAAACGAGACACCCCTGTAAAGGCGTGATCAAATATGCATACAAGCATAGCTTCTGTGGAATGTTAAATCATTTCGTTTTAATGAAAGGTATAAAAGAAAAGATGTCCGTATGAGTGAGCATACTGTCAGGTTATAGTCAGACCCAGGGACATTATGGCGCTGTGGCGCGTAAAAAGCCGTCAAAACACAAGTTGGGGGTAATTTCGCCAGGTAGTGATCCGTGAGCACAGGAACCTAAACAAGGTTTTGTTGCAACCAATAACCATTACGAGATAGGAATGATCTGTGCTCCAACAAAGCATTCTTCATAGCAGAATTAGTTGCACAGGTTCGATGTAGAAGGCTGAGGTCTGCGTCAGTGTGAAATGCTTAGCTGTGACTTTATTTTGTGGCGAGTCACATCCGCCACGTTGCAGGGTTGTTAAGCGGACATTTGTGGCTTTTTATAGGGAGAACGCTTGCCGGGCGAAAACCCACCACGTCCTGGAACACTGCCGTAGCTTTCGTTGAACAGTAGTGCAAGTCGGTTATGCATCGTATAGACCGATTTTGCATTCTATTATTCGCAGTCGGCTGACAGTCAAAATTCTTCGTTGGTTGGCCGAATGGCTTAGTACTGATACGGCAGCAGTCGTTGGGGCCGGTCAATGATGCAAGATTCGAAGAGTCGAATGATAATGATGCAGGTGAGTAAACACATTATTAATAGAGGCCGGCTCTTCTATTATATTCTTGCTCGGCTCGCAAACCGTGTCCAGCTATCCACGCTGGACTTGTCATGAGGTCGGTGTGTGAAGTTGTTTTTTGTGGCTGAATATGTCCTTAATAGGTAAAAACGCCATTCTCTGCAAATTGGATTTGGAATTCCTGCAGATATAAGTAAGTGTAACTGTTTTCATAGCCAAGTGAAAAGTCCATGAAAGACCATCGGAATAGCCACGTGTCAGTGCGCAACACTGTCCGTGAAATGACGTCAGAATAGCTCCAGGTGACTGGCGAATAGGCATGTTTGAGGCAGTGAAGGTAATCACGCCAGAGTTGTTTGTCTTCGGTTGTCTCTCAGTCAATTCCTTTATTCCTCCATGCTTCGTCAGGGATTGCCCAATCATGTTATCGCAAAAATTGGAGCAGTCACGGCGTATAGTAATCGGCGAGGAAGCTGGGCTATTGGCAAACCGCGAAAATGTCCAGGAAGTGTCAGTGAATAGGAAAATGTAGACTGTTCTGTGTGGAACCATATAGCTTTTGGCGAAACACCAACTGGCATAACCCATCAGTGCTCATCCGTTGTGTTGTAGGCCCGCAGTAAGACCGGTCTATCTGCTGCATCCTCCAATTAAAAGTTCAGATAGTCTCCTGTAAGGCAGTATCCAACCATTGTTGAGTCGGAACTGCCGCTAGGCTCTTTATGCTACGCGACTTAACCTATCCAGTATGGTGACTACCTTAGGTGATACAGCTAACAAGGTAAGTCAAGTGAACGCATCCTTCTAAATAGTTTTCGACACTAGCACGTAGTATAAAATACCCTTTCGGTTTTCCAAATAACGTATAGGAGATAAGTGAGCACAGTCGAGATAGAGTCATCGATATGTTTCAGCAAAGCTGAATGTAGGTCATCAGAACAGGTTGCTTCGTTACGTTACAAGACGGCAAGCACAAATAAATATATAAATAAATAGTATATTCTAGAATTTGTCGGGACACACCAAACCAGGCTTGATAAACCTTTACATGCAATTATGTTTCGCAACAAACACGTTGATATGTATGTGATCGGCAGTAAGCCGAAAGTTATACAGGCTTTGGAAATTTTGAAAGTAACAATGAGGAATAAAGTCGTCAATGCATGACGATACGTTGGGTTCTAACGTGCGTAGTGTAAACAGTCTGGGCATTACATGTGTAGTGAAAACGATACATGTAGGCAGGGAGTACCTTACTCTTGAATGTGTCAAGAAAACATTAAATTATGATTTTTGTCGACTTGCCAGTAGGTAGCTGTGGGTAGCGACTTTATTCATTGGCGAGTCACATCCGCCACGTCGCACTGTTGTTAAGCAGACATTTGTGGCTTTTATAGGGAGAACGCTTACAAGGCGAAAACCCACCACGTCATGGAATACTGTCAGAAATCCGTTTGTACACTAATGTAAAACTGGCAGAGCAGCTTGCCGACTGATTTCATCCTCGGTTATCCGCAGTCAATTGGCTTCTAACTTCCTCTGTTAGCTGATCGGGTACCTATGGTCGGGCCCATGGAGGATGAGACCTTCACGAAGAGTCGTCTATGTGAGTGTCCAGGTGAGCAAAACGTCAGTTACTTGCGTCTAGAATTTTCAGGTTTATGTATACTTTTCACGAGTGTGAAAGCCTCGTGTCCAACTATCGATACTGGACAACGGTCGTGGTAGTGAGTGCATTTGTATTCAGTTGTTGTACAGCCATGTTCTTTGTAGGTCCTTGTGGGTTATGTCCTGTCTCAGGCAAAAACTTTCTCGGTCCAATCCCAGATCCCCAAGAAGTTCCGGACCTCGGAGAAAAAGGGAAGGTGATAGACAAACAAGGCCGCAAAGAACAGGCGTGGGAACAAACGTTGTTTAAGTCCTATGGTATAAAGTTTAGTGCAAACAAATGATGTACAATGTGCGACAATGATTGTGCTGAAAGTGTCTTTTGAATGTTCTACGGAAGCATTGGCCGTATATGTTGGTTGCTACCATCTACATGGGATACAGAGCGTTGCGCATACATTTAATTCGAGATGTCCAACATCTACCTTCCATGTCGGCGCTAGGTAATCGGCATGTGGCGGTGTTGCTACTGGTCTGCCGATCTACGCTTCAGAATATCCCGGCTAACGGGTACGTCAATGAAGTTAGGAATGGAACAACTGTCGTGCTATTCAACTATTGTCGCGTAAACCGAGTGCTTTATCCTACCGGTATAGTACATGTTGGTTCTACATAATTTTCATGGAAGCAGAATAGACGGAGAAGAACAGAGTGGGCATGGAAGAATTACAAGATGAGAAAGAATGCCTTAGCACTTATCCAGTGGACAGATGTATCCAAACTATCCAAACTACTAATTTCGAGACGGGAGTTTGCTCCAGGTGCCCTGCTTGTAGCCTATGCCACAACCGTCTGTACTACAAGGCAGTGAGGGTTATTGAAGTCCCCTTGATGTTACTAATCCCGAACCCATGGTTCATTAGCCTGACCGAATAGGCGGTGCGGAATATGATGGCTCGCTTGAGGGATCCAGCCCGCGTTCTCCTGCTTAATAGACTGACCCACAAGACGGTGTGAAACCAGTCCAACTCAGGATGGTGATTGTAGCGAACAATAATGACATGCGTCATACTTCCTCATACATCATGTAAACATTTGGCACAGCGCGACAGTTAACGACCGTATTATTTTACCTACTTGCGACCACGAACAGCCGCACCTAGGAGTTGGCGATTGTGCATAATTTTGACCAAGTCAACTCACCTTGAAGCAGACGGTAACACACCATTGAGTATTCCCAGGTGCACTCCCATCGTCATAGACATTGCCTGGTGCTGGTGTAATACACCATCCCTGTTTCAGCTTTTTACCGCTGGACTTTTCTTTTTAAAATGAACAGGGACATTTAACTCAGGCTGACCTCTGAAAGTTATGGGGTTGCACCTGATTGCGGCTGACCACCAACAATTGACTTGTAGAACCTGTGTGCCCCTGAAGGCACCCAGAAATAGCCAAGTAGTCTATCTACTGTTTCGGTTTAGCAAAGCTAGCAAGCTTCATTGGCTAGTGCACTCGTATGTGACCAACCTCACGATACTGGTGAAAGCTGGAAGTCTATTCATAGGACCATGTTCCCTTCTGAACACGAAATCTGTGGTGGTACTATGCACCCTCTAAAGGTCTGAATCTCCACGCGCTATTTGGATCTATTTGACTGCCGCCGAAATGTCCCAGCAGAGTCTACTCCTGTGGAAGTGCGCTATTCTCGCAGTCAACTGCTTAACAAAACCTACGCAGTGACCGTGAAGTCTTGTGGTCCCAATGTGCTTCTAAAATGTTAGCTGCTGCCCTCACAGAAAATACTCGCAAGCTCCATCAGCTAAATCAATACTATGGCCAGGGAAACCTTGCTGTCAGCAAGACTGCATGCAAAACGGTTAGTTCGCCGATTGCCAACTTACCGAGACGCTTGGACCGAAGGGCCAAACGTTTTCATTCCTGTTTCAATCGCCCACACCATCCATTCATATGCCCTGCAAACCCGTTCTTCCCCTAAAAAGCTTTCTTGGTGTAGTGAGACGTTACCCGGCAGCTCCTGTATCCTGACAGTAACACTGGGGTGTTCATGTGGAAAACCTACCGTTGGGCACTTTTAAACAACTGGAGTTCGTCCAACAAGCGTTCCGCAGAAAGCGCGTTACGGAATAGCACGCTGCCATCTATGAATCTACAAACGTTTTGCCGTAGTGGTCACCACCAGCGACCAACACGGCTCACCTACCTGTTTAGCTTCATCAAACTGACAGCCCTAAATACTACAAACGCTTCCATCAACCAGAGTATTTTACGATCAATAGTGTCTAACAAAGTGACGACCGCCATGCCTGGATCCTCAAACTTTGTTGGCTTAAACGAGGAGACCAGGATGACCTGTTCGTCTACGAACACTGACACAGATAGAAAGCAGTGAAGCTGGTAGATACTATAGCGTACGGTTTAGCAGTTATACCGGTGCACCGCAAACCATGCCTCCGACTGCAGGTGTTCCAATGCATGCTGCCAGAGACCTCAGTCACCAGTACAGCACGGCTTGTGCTCTCGCAAGCGGCATTAGGCTCTACGTCCTCATGCCCACACAGCATGGCGATGCGAAAAATCGCTTTTATTCTTAGCAACAGCGTGCGGAATGAATAACTCGTTTGGATGAAGTTGTTTATACACGTGGTGGGTTATTGTCTGGCAAGCGTTCTCCCTATAAAAATCCACAAATATCCGCTGAACAACACTGCAACGTGGTGGATGTGCTTTGCCAATAAATAAAGTCACAGCTGAACATTTCACACTCTCGCAGTTTTCACTTTTACATACAACCTGTGCGGCTCATTTTACTATGAAGAATGCTTTGATGGAGCACAGAACATTCCGATTTCTTATGCTCACTGATTGCACAAAAACCTTGGTAGGGCTCCTATACCCATGGATTATTACATGGTGAATCCACGCCCAAGATGAATCTTGAAGCAATAGTTATGACTGACTCTCACGCGCCCCGACGCCATCATGTTCCTTTGTTTGACTATTACCTGACAAAATGCTCACTCGTATAAACTACAACATTTCTGTTATATCTTCCATTAAAACGAAATGTTTTACTATGCCAAAGAAGCTATGCTTGTAGCATATTTGCTCGCGCCCTCACAGATGTGCCTCGATTTATCCAGAATACAATTTACAATTTACATGCTTTTATGCCGTGTGACAGAAACCGCAAATGGCTTTCACCAAGCTTAATGGCAAATACTGGACCTGCGACCACGTGTTATAATCTGTGTCTGTTCGCCATTGTAGCAGGTCCTAGAGCGACCATGTAGTGATGCTGTGCCCGTTTCGTCGGCGTCACGGTAGCACGTTAACGGTTGAGAGGTGAATGATTGTTGTTTTCTACTGGTCTCACCCAACCAATTCCCCACGACACCTATCCTTCCTTCTTCCGCGCTTCCTCAGCTGCGTTTCCTACATCGGCTGCTTACTAGACGGTTGGGCATCCAGCCGTCTACGCGGCATTTATTTTGCCTTGAGGCTCTATGGTCCTATAACCGCCCGTCGTAGTATTTGTATACGGAAGATCTTTGAACGCCGGACCGGATGAATATCACTATGCGTAAGGTAAGGAAGTTGTTGTTCCTCAGGCGCCCATAGATGCTTCCACTTCCCTTCCAACAGAATCTTCTGTCCTTGAATTTTAAATTGTGCTTATACAAATCGGACACGGAAGCATCTTACTCCCTTACCGGGCGCATACTACACCATCACGATTTAGGGCGTCTGTTTTATTGTCAATACGCTGCATCCTCCCTGCTGCTTGTCCTCAAATTTGGAGATTGATCACTGTTCCAATAAAGCTGGTACTCTCTGGAAGCCCGTTGTGTGATACTAAGCATACTTGCTATTCGTTGTGAAGAGAAATTGTCCGCTGTGCTCATGGGTTCCATGTATAATTCCATTGGCACTGCGGTAAGACAAGCCAATCTGTCAGCTCCAGCTGAATTAGTCATCCATTTTACCAGACTGGAAATTACCTAGGGCTTTGGAAAGTCGCTGGCAGACTAAGAGACATACAGTAAAATCGTTAGCTACCTTACATTAACATATACTTGTGACAATGTGTTTAATATCTATCACGTGATACCATTTAATTTCGTAGTCATACTGTTTCAGGAGTACCACAGCAACGGCAACACGTGCTGCGATGTGCGAAATGTATCAAGACTGACTGCACAAAGTGTGGCAGCCAACAGCAGTTAGTTGTATATATCGCCAGGTACTCAGTCAGCTCCAGGTTAGTTTACACTTAGTCTACACGTCGTCATATGCTTATATTGCAGATGCAGACCAATACCGAAGTATACATTGTAGATTTGAACACCTAAATCATGTACATTTATTAATTTGTGCAACTTTAGCCCTGTTAATTACGCCCATTGTATCTTCTGCTTGGCTAAGGAAAGGTGCTGTTAGGGGCAAAGTGCTGCGTTGCTATTGTCTAGTGAAGTCTGGGATACTAATCGGTAATCAATGGCAAGTAAGAGACTTGTAAAATACGGGACCGGATAGAAGCTGTAGGCGACTGACCCCAACGTTTATTGCCCAGGCTACAACAATAAGAATTAATTTAACCATAGCGAGAAGCGGTACAGCAAGGTACTCACCGGAACGCTTTGTGAAACCGGATGTGTCGTCAGTAAAACAAATTATAGTTTTGAGGCTAAAAGAAACGTAAACTCTAATGTTGCAACATACTGAAGCAACGTGTTTTCCGGTACACTACAAGGGCCTCCGATAGAAGTCTGAAGGATGGAAGCCTTCGTTGGAGCTGTTAGTAGGGAAACGGAAGGTGAGGATGGGTGCGAATAGTTGCATGGGATTGAGCAAGGGCTCTTAAGATGGGGTGTGTAGCAGAGTTCCCTGCGTCCAGGCTTTTGTTATTTATTATTTAAGAGGCTCGTGTGGACCAGAGTGCATCATCGGTGGGCCATCGGGTCGGGCTGGTGGGACTGCAAAAAGAACTGGCTAGTCCAGAAAAAAGACCGACATGTCCTTCCTTTGCTGTACACCCGACGGTGCACTTGGAGATGTCACTCCCCAACTCGCTTCAATCCACAGGCTTCGTTCCCCCAAGAATAAGGCGTCCTCGTCCCACTAAGAAAGCCGGCCTCCTCGTCGGCAAAACCTAGCCAGGCGTTTAGTGACCAACCCGTTCGTGGCTGTCCGCGGCCGAGGACGACTTACTCTTCCTTGGGTCAAGAAGAGGGCCATGGGTCTGCTGGCGAGTCACTCAGGGGTTGCGTTGAGCCTGTTGGCGAGTCACTCAAAGAGTGGCCTTGGCAGTTTCGGCGGTTGGGTTTCTGAAATGTAGATCCCAGGGGTGGGCAAGGGTCGGTGAAGTGGCTTGACGCTGGAGAGGGTACATGATATACATGCTAAAAGCCAATACGCTTTTTAAGCTTACAAAAGGTTTTGTGATTCTTTGTCCATTTTGTAGAGCGTTTGTGGATGAGACGCATGATTGTCACTAGAGACGAAAAATGCGGGTTAATTGAAATAGCAAACGTTTACAAACTCTGAAATACGGACCGGACGTTTGACCTGTCTACCGCGTCGGTCCGTTGACTGGGGTTGAGGCGGGGTATGTCGAGGGTTAAACGGAACGAAGGGTTTCGGGATAACCAGTGCTCAGGAATTCACCGCAGGTGCGGGTGCTTGTGTGGTAGCATCAGGATTGGTTGTAAGTGGTTCGTCAAAGAAATCCACTTTGAGGAGATCGATGGACACCGTTGTTCGATGGCCATTCTGGTCTAAAATAAAATGTTTCGGAGTCTGTTGCAGAACTCTGAAAGAGTCAGTGTAGGGTGGCTGAAGAGGTCGCCGCACTACGTCGGTGCGGAAAAAGAAGTGCGTGCAGGTAGAGAGTCCGCTGTGCATTTGCACATCTCTAGTCTGGTCAAGTGGCCGAGCCGGGCGTAGTGAAGGCATGTGTTGAACTGGGATGGAGGCAAAATTAGGCGGAGGCATACCAGACGACGCGGGAGGCAAAACCAATTCTCCTGGCAACTTTAGTGTTGTGCCCTAAACCAGCTCTGCTGGTGCACGTTGCAAGTCAGCTTTGATGCTGCTGCGGATGCTTACGAGTACGAGCGAACCATTTTCGCTCCAGTTTGGGTCGGAGTAGGCACAGAGTTAGGCTTTTAGCTGTCTATGGAAGTGACCAACTAAATCGTTGGCTGCTTGGTGAGACGCTGTAGTATGAATGCGGCGAATGCCTAAAAAATTGCAGGACGTATCTAATTGTGAAGATTCCAAAGGCATTCCTCTGGCAGTTGCAATGGTGGATGGGCTTCCGGATGGCTAGCCGAACAACTTCCTCGTCGTGTCCGCTGGGTGGTTCGGGTTTAACCCGTTACAGCAAATAGTTCGGCGGCAGTGTTCCAGGAGGTGGTGGGTTTTGCCTGGCAAGCGTTCTCCCTACAAAAGGCCACAAATGTCTGCTTAACAACACTGTGAGGTGGCGGTCGTGACTCACCACAAAATACAGTCACTGCCCCGTGGATAGCCGGAGAATTCTATCCAACCCATGGACACCAGTCACCTACTCGCATATTGCTGCCGATATCAAGCATTGAAGATTGGAGCAACACAACTGCAACACAAAATATACAGCTACATACACATACACACACAATGACATACATACACTCCCCCTCCACAAACACAAACTGCTATGGCAAACATATCGCATTTTTGCACATGCTTGATCATGCATCATTAGGGCAAACTGATCATGCCTGTCAAGGCATGCCTCACCTCGTTGAGAATAAAGGCTTTATTTATTTTGAAACAATTAGTTCCCGAGGAAACTTTTAGCAGAAAAGTTAACACAAGAGTGCCGCACGATTTAATTCCGGAATAATTTCTCTGCATATTTTCAAGTGCGTACTACAGACGTGTGAATTTATAGCATCATGAAAGGAACGCAGTTAAAATGCCAAATTGACCAAACTATACACACCTACATTCAAGGGCGACGACGTATGCCAGGTTTTTCAACACCCATTGAAATCCGCAGTGGCCCGCATATAACCTGCGACGGAACCAGTACTCATCTACATAACGCATCGTATCCCTACTCCATCGGTTAAAACCCCGCTGTCACTGTCCATTCCTTTACACATCCTTTACCAGGTTACATGTATTTCCAAGGCCAAATACGTAGGCATGACAGAACGACACTTGAGGGTGATGGTCGCGGAGCACATACTGACGTGGGTGAGTAACCCCGTTTAGCAGATGGACACCCATCACCTTGAATGCCCAGCCAATGATGCGCACTAAAGTTCCATACAAACAACCAGCTTCATCAATCGCCAGCCACCTGCTGGCTGACACTCATTGTGTAGAGTTCGTGTGGGCGTTCCGTGTTATCTATGCACCAATGAAACCATGAATTTACGGTACGCTGAGGCCGTGGCTAGCAAACAACTCGGTCCAACTCTGCGTGTGCAGAAAGACGCATTTGCGACCCTGGCCTTGCCGTGGTAGCAGGCCGAGCACAGATAATAAAGTGACATGAATGTAGTTGTGTACTGGTTGGTCAATTTGCCATTTTAACTGCGCACATTTCATGATGCTATAAATTCACACGTCTATAGTACGAAGTTGAAAATATGCAGAGAAATTTTTCCGGAATTAAATCGTGCGGCACCCTTGTGTTAACTTTATTTATTTATTTATTTATTTAAGTTTGCCCGGACTACGGTCGCAACTGTGCAATCTGTTACCGGAATGGCTTCTGGCCATCTGGTGAAGCGGTCGACACATTTATACCAATCCTCGTGAAGGAGGCAAGAGACCTACCAGGTCTACATGTACATGCGATAACCGACAGTCCGGGGCGGGAAAAGAACCAAGCGGACTGCGAGTAGGACGATGTATTTTGGAGCGCTGGCACTGAAGGCTGGCGCGAGCCCAGGTACGAACATGTTTGTTTATGCGTGGCCAGACGAAAGGTACGGTGACCAGTTACAAAATGCACGAATACCTGGATGTGATAGTGAGTGCAGTGCGTCAGAAACTGTGTGTCTGTAGGAGACGGGCACGACGGGTGTAGGACAATCTGTGGAAGTGTCACAGAGAATGGTTCCTACCGTGTTTTGTAGAGAAACGGGTTTCACATGCAGCGAAGTGGAATGCAGAGTGCGTTGTATGTCTTTAGGTTGAGCCTCCATGGCCGTGCCTCGCATAGTCGAGAATAAAATATTTATTTATTTATGTCATGGCGGCCAGTTCGACGGTAGGTAAAGAAGGCAGAGTGAGGTTGACGCGTGAGCGAGCGTCGGCAACGCGGTTGTCAACACCTGAGACATGACGTATGTCAGCAGTGACCTGCGTGACAAAGTGTAGATGTCTTGTTGCTCGTGATGAATATTTGTCGCAACCAGAGTTGAAGGCGAAGATAAGGAGCTTGTGATCAGTGCACACATGAAAGCGCGGCCTTCGAGTATGTGTCGGAAGTGACGAATGGCTAGGTAAATGGCGAGCAATTCCCTGCCAAACTTGCTGTAGGTTGGTGCCGCTGGCTGCAGGTGCTCGGAGAAAAACCGATGGGGTTGCTATTGCCCACCAACTTGTTGTTAGAGGACAGCTCCTACCGCGACGTCTGAGGCATCAGTCGTAATAGAAAGGGGCACAGTCGATTCGGAATGAGTGCGGTGGGCTAGATTGGAGCTGGCGTCGTTGAGCTCGGCGAAGGCTGCCTGTGCTTTGTCAGGGAAAGCGAACTTACGTTCATCCCCTAAGTAGGGCAGTCAGAGACTGCATGAGCTGCGCATAGCGCGGAATGAAACATCGATAGTAGTTGACAAAACCAAAACTAGCCGGAGGTGCTTGAACGAAGCCGGAGCTGGGAAGTCCTTGATTGTCTGGATCTTATCAAAAAGGACTGCTATACCAGCCGATGTAACAAGGGGGCCTAGGTAGTCTGCCGTTGGTTTGCCGAGGTCGCACTTCGTCGGGTTGAATGTGACACCGTGATGGGTCAAGCGCTGGAAGTGAGTTCGAAGTTGCTCGAGGCGCTGTTGTTCCGGTGAACTGGCGACTAAAATCTCATCGAGCTAGGAATAAGCAATGTCCATTCCACGAGTGACATCGCGGATTAAGCGTTGGAAGTTTTGTGCGGCTTTGCACAGGTTAAATGGCATTCTTAAAAATTCGAATAAGTCGAAACGATTGATAACGGTTGTTTTAGGAAGGTCGGTTTCCTTTTACTGGTAGCTGATGATAGGTACGAACCAGATGGATCTTGCTGAAGATCGTCTTACCTGTGAGACCCGCGGTAAGGACTTGCATGTGTGGGATGGGTTACCTATCTGGGACGGATGGCCGATTGAGTGCGCGGTACTCACCGCAAGGGCGCCAGTCACCAGATTTCTTGGGGACCATCTGCAGGGGCTAGGACTAAGGACTGTCGGAGGGGCGGATTATTCAAAGTACAAGCAGGTGCTCAAACTCCGCCCTGGCTACCTTTATTTTCTCGGGCAATAGTCGGCGTGGACGGCATGAGCCGGGTGGGCCATCCGACGGTATGTGGTGCGTGACTTGGGCTGCCACGGGCAAAGCTGTGTTTGTTAAGTGAACGAGCCTGGAATACTTGGAAAAGAGGCTAGCGTAGTCTGCCGAGAGCTGGGAAAAGGCGTAGACTGGGGTTATAGATGTGACATTGGCGGTGCTGCCACGTACACTGAGGTTCGTTGCAGTGTCGACTATCAGCTGGCGTTTCGCATCGACCAAGAGGTCGAAATGTCTGAGAAAGTCAATGCCAATGATGGCAAAGTGGTCTGCAGTGAAGGCGAATACCCAGCTGAGGGTACGCCGAAGACTTAGGTCCAGGATAAGCGACCGATGAGCGTAGGTGGTTATTGGTGCGTCATTGGCGGCACTGAGGCTTGTCGACAAAGAAGCGAGAGGCTCACCTGGCATAGAAGAAATGAGGCTGATTTTCTCCCCGATATAAACTAAGAACTGGGTCTCGGAATCATAAGCCCTAATGTAGATGGGACGACTTTGGGCTTTGCCAACGTTCGTGGCCATTACAGGCCGACGTGGCAGATCATCTTTAGCGGAGTAGCTACATAGCTGTACGCAGTTATTGGCTTTGTTACCGAAACGCGAATGGTAAAAGCAGCAAACTGTGGCATCAGGTTTTGTGCAAAGGGGCGATGTTTCAGAGCGGGTGTACTACTTACAGTTTAAAGTGGGTTCCTCGATCTGTCGCTGAAGCGACGCTATTTGCGATGATAATGTGTCTATTGCCGAGTGCTGGCTAGTCGCGGGTGCTTAGGTGCTTTTGTTTCAATCTCTGGCAGGTGCCGTTCGATGGCGCGGTCTGCCAGATCTTCATTTGCTGTGCTTGGCCAGTCACTTGCTACTGCAAAGATAGACTGAGTGCTAACAGGAAGGTGTTGCATCCACAGCTCGCGGAGAATCCCTACGTCTATTTTGGACGTGCCGATGAGCGGTTGCATTGCGCGCAACAAAGCTGAGGGCATCCTATCTCCTAGGTGCAGAGCGCTAAATAGTTGCTGCAGCCGGACCTTGTCAGAAGGCATCCATTGTTGAAGCATAGCCTGTTTAAGTCTCGTATTTCATTACTAGAGGGGTGCAAAATATGATGCCCCTCACCTGCGAGTATATACTATGAGGGAGGCGAGATATTATCAAATTATACAGGACGTAATCAGAAGAAATCTGACGAAATTAAGAAACGGATTCCAGATGTAGAAACCATAACGAAGGATGATTCTCCCAAAATGCTGGAGGGGCTGTCAACAGAAGTGACCATGGCAAGCCCAACGGCGTTAACCGCGTATAAAGCTTGCTCAACCTCTGAATAATCCATTACAAAAAGCAGATGAAAATGCGGTATGTGAGTAAACAATGTGGTCACAAGTAATGAAGCACAAAATCACTGGAACGAGCTCACCAGAATGAAAAATCAAAATGGCGGACGAAGTGTTCCTGACAGGGGTCACCAATTGTTGGGTGGAGTCTGGGATACTAGTCGTTAATCAATGACACGTAAGAGACGTGTCAACTTCGGGACAATATAGAAGCTGGAGGCGACTGAACCCAACGTATATTATGCAGGCTACAAGGATAGGAAGCGAATCAACCAAGGCAAGAAACGGTGCACCAAATTAATCAACAAACGCTTTGTGAAAACGGATGTGCAGTCAATAAATCAAATGGACTTTTGTAGGTTAAATAACGTAAAATCCGATGTTGCAAAATGCTGAAACAGCGTGTTTTCCGGTACACTGCACTATGTTATGCCTCCCCAAACTCATGCTACCGGCAAGCGCTTAAGATGAGGAGTGTGGTCAGCAACAGATAAGTACGATACTTTAATAGTTTACCTATTGCAGAGAGTAGAAGTGTGCATCCGGTCCCTGCTGTGGTCTACCGTAGCGCTACATTTCGATTGGTTAGCATTTATCAGTTGATTCAATTTCGCGCGTAGGTGGCGTCGGGCACTGTTTGGTCGAAAAATCGTCTCATTTTCTCGGGCCACGGTTTGTACAACGTATACGAATTCCCAACTGTTCACTTAGGAGTCCTAATTGTGAGTGCTCGTGGTTAATTCATGGTGAAACATAGGCATCGTGAGCATAGGCCAAAGTTGCCTTGGAGCACACCGATTTAGGCAATAAGAGACGTTGTTTCTTATGTTTATTCAAACGCTGTTTTCCACGATATTTATGCTAAAATGCAAGATTAGGTTGACACAGTCAAATTTACACTTACGACGTCAGGGCCAGTAACTGAGGAAGTTGTCACGGATTTTAATAATGACAATCATCCGTGCATGCAATGTTACGTACAACCGTCTACTGAAGATATTCCGCTTGGTAAGCGCGCAACGGACTTTTACATACCGGTGCGAGAACCCCTCAGACTGCGGACTCACCACCGAACAGTTGAAAAGTTGGATCAGGTTGCGAAGTCATTATTATGCAGCGCGTTCTCTGTTTCCTAATCTCTTTGGTAACGATCACAAAACTTACGACAAAACAAAGCAGCGTAAGTCAACTTGTTAAACGTTAACCAACTACGAGTCGTAGCTTCATGGACATTTCAAACAATCTGCAACATGAGAGCAATGCAGGAACGTGGCATCCAACTGCAATTGATTTCTTCCGAGGTCAATATTTAATACCAATCTATGTAATCCTTATTCACACGATGACCTTAGTTTTGCTTGATGTATCCATAGGCGGTTCCCCTCAGGGCCATTTTCGTATACAACACTGCCATTCCCCGTGTCACGTTGTGGCACACATTGGACTGCAAGAAAGGTGGGCAATAAAAAATTGTTACATCAATTTTACAATATAACATATGACTGTCAAGTATTTTCCAAAAAACCGCTGACATCGCTGCAAATGAGTTTCGTTGCTACGTTTAATGAGGTCTAATGTAATTGGTCGCCTTTGGCTGTTAGTTCGAATTGAAACCACGGGGGCTGACTTCAGGAACATCTACCTTGGACATACGTTTCCTAGCTTTGATGAATCCTATTCGCTGTTTACTTTATTTATGCATCGCAACAACGTCAATTATGTTTGCTGTAGTAGCAAAAGTAGCAAGTATCATAGCGTGAGGTATGATCGCACCTTGTATAAATGCGTGCGCTGTAAGCGCCACAAAACAAGGAGCAAAGGAATACGGCGAGTCTAGTGTGCGATTTATAATCTTTTTGTCCGTTTAATTCAGTTCTCGAGACACCGATTACAGTGCTCATGTCAATGTTGCTCGAGATGGCCGGAAGCTAAATGTGCTAAAGTTCCAGCTCTCCCACAAACATCCACGCAACCGCTTTCTTTTCGAAAGGCACCCTCTAAACCGGTGACTAACGGACGATGAATGCAAGTAATCTGCTGGCTTATTTCGACACAACACCCCTACGTGCGACATAAAGCAATACATCGATAATGCATGCGGGAAACACGTCGCCAGCGACGACGTCCGTAGTGAACGCCGCAGGGTGCACTCGCCTGCGTTCTGTAGGTGAAATGTCATGTTATTATTGCTAGTCAATTTGCGGCAGGACCTTCAGAGCATGGAACAGGATGGTTTCGTGCAGACCATTTCTGAAAAAGGCTTACTAACGCATGTGTGCTTTGCTCGTAATCAGCAAGTTCAAATGTTTCGGCGATTTCCACATGTGTGCGTGGATGCAACGTATGGTATAAATCGCCTTGGGTACGTATGACATTCGTCGTTAAATTTCGCTGCAGTTTCAAGTTGTACCAGGTCTTGGTAACAGACGGCATGGGTTACGGCCGACCAGCTTTTATGGTTTTGTGCTTAAGGCAACGTTCAAATCGTTATTGAAATTATTTGGTTTATTTCGCGATGCCATGGGCAATGATTTCTCCGTACGAACTTTCGTCATGGATATAATGGCCGCTCAAATGCGCGCAGCACAAGCAGTATTCCAGTGTGACGTTCTGCTGTGCTACTTTCATATCCGCGAGGCCATTCGAAAGAACGTGAGTTAAGGGAATTGTTTTATTCCGTTCTGTAAACTAATAGCTTCCGCACACATTTATTTCACCGGATGGCTACAATTGATACAGAGACAGAGTATGCTACTTTTCCGACATCCACACTATTCTAGGTTCCAGCAATATCTTAGCCTACTTCAGAAGACGGATCCTCCTTTTGTACGGTATCTAACATCTCACTGCATGTTCATCAAGCGGTCGTGGGCGAACTACGCTCAAGCGTGATTGGTGCATTTTGGGAATACCACCAACAACCGTGTCGAGAATGCCAATCTTAGATTGAAGAAAATAACCCATGCTTCCGACCACCTTACCGTGGCTGTGAGTAAGGTGTGAACTCTGGCTGAGGTTCTACTGAAAGAATTTCAGATGCAGTGTACATACTTCTGTGCCAGACACCAGGTGTTTGAGGATGAAGGTAAGGCCTACGTGCAGAGGCTGATAGGCCGTCTAACAACGTACGCTGGCTCCCTGGTATGCGACATCTGGCAACACCGATGTTCGGTGCCATGTGCTCAGACATTGGGGCAGGACTGGTATGCCCTCTTGCAGGTTTCTATTTTCACAATTTGTTGTTCAAGATCAACACCATGGATATGACATCAACTGCGCAAATGGCATGTGCACTTGCGCACTTTACGGGCACATTTGGCTACCGTGGGTCCATTTACTGATGTATCTACGCGCCTCTGACTCATATGCTGCGAGGTCCTTAGCAGACTTAATGTATGCATGCACTCCGACTGTTTGATGTCCTTCCGTACAAGTTTTTAAGCTTTCTCCTAGCACTCCTTCCAACTCTTCAGGTCAGCGCTCAGCCGCTCCTTAGCCTCTCTATCCTAGACGTTCTCATATCTCCTTATTGTTGCAACGTCTTCGACCCTTTCACCTGTAAGCTTCCAGCTATTGGACTAACTTTTCCAGGCTCTTTCCAAGGTAGTAGTATCCCAGCACCATAGCATGAATTGTGAACTTATACACCGCCGTGGTTCAGCATTATATGATATGACCCAATCAATCAACTAACTGTACGCTTGCATTCTTCCTGTCTATTGTCCTTTCTTTATTCGGCCTTCTTAGCTCTCGTCTGGCGACCTGCTTCACCTCATCCGGTCAGTGCACAGCTGCTCCTTGCTAGATGCCCAGCTGTCACTCGTCGGTGACACCTAATTAATAGTAGTTCAGTATTCTCACTGTCTTCGCCCGGCTCAGCCTTCCTTTGTTTTATTCCTTTAGCACAACAGCATGATCTTATTATGTGCGCGTCGCCGCGTCTTTGCCTATTTTTGCTCTAAACTATTTAAGAGTCTTAGCGTATGCCTGTGATTCATCCGTTCGTTGTTCTTCCTTCATGAAACCTTTCTTAGCCCTCTTCTGTCGTGCAGGCATATCCATGTATTCAGCACAAGCCGCTGTTTTGCCTCACCCATCTTGATGTTCCTTTATCCCTTACTCGATATATTGTCTTAGTCCTTATTACCTGCAATCCTCCAGCTCTCGGGCTAGCATTCTCTGGCACTATCCAGCTTGGTACTATTACCTTAGCACCCTAGCTGCTGCGGTTAGGCCTCACTGCTCTGCTACTCTAAGCAACATTACTCTACGCTCGCATCCCGGCTATTCCCTACCCCTCCTTCAATTAATGTTTCTCAGCCTCTTAATTCTTCACTCCTCTCTCCTGGTCAGCTCACAGACGCCCGTTAGCTTCACATTTCTAGGTGCTCATTTCTCACCATTTTCTTAGCACCCTAGAATGACTTGTTTCTCTGCGCGACACTACGTATACATTTGTTCCGCACGTTCGCTTTCTTTAACTGATCTTTAATACGTCACTTCTATCGATCAACCCTTTCTCACCTAGTAATCTGTGTCCGTTATTGCAGCAAAGGTTTTGACACTTACCTTTGTAGGAGGTTAGCTCTCATAGGCTTTCCTACTTCAGTAGACCATAGCACTATTTTCCTTGTACCCTCGTGTAGTTTTTCTGTCTTGATCCCCCGATAAGTTTTACTCAGCGCTTGAGTCCTATCTATCCGCTGACTTACCACCAATTGACCTTTGTATCTCTTTCGATGTAGGCTGGCCACCAGCCGTCCATCCACCATTCAAACGCCGCTGGTCCCTGAACTCTGTTTTCTGGCTTCCCACGCAATAGTCGCATCATGGTAAACTGATACTGCGTTTCTGCTTAATGGCGCAACGCTCTGTATTCCTTGTAGATAGTAGCAACCAACTTATAGGGCCATTGCTTTCGTAAAACATTCAAAAGACACTTTCAGCACAGTCAATGCTGCACATTGTACATCATTTGTCCCCACTCTAAATGTTATAACATAGGATTTTAAAAATGTTTGTTTCCACGCCTGTACGTTGCGGTCTTGGTTATCTCTCACCTTCCATTTTCTCCGAGGTCCGGAACTTCTTGGGGATCTAGGATTGAACCGAGAAACCGCTTTTGTCCGAGACAGGACAACCCATAAGGACCTATGTAGCACATGGCTATACAACAAACGGATACAACAGCACTCACTACCACGATCGTTGTCCAGTGATGATAGCTGGATTCGAGAACTTCACACACCTGAAAGGAATACATACTCCTGAAAAACCCAGACGAAAGAAACTGACGTTTTGCCCACCTGGATACCCACAAAGACGATTCTTCCTGGAGCCCCCATCCTCGATCCTCCTCAGCCATTATGGCGGCCCTGCCCAAGAAACCTGATCAACTAACAGAGGAAATTGAAGGTCAGTTGACTGCGGATGTCTGAGTGTGAAAACAGTCGACAACCTGGTCTGCCAGTTGTATATTAGTGCACTAAATAATTTCTGACAGTGTTCCAGGACGCGGTGGGTTTTCGACTGGCAAGCGTTCTCCCTATAAAAAGCAACAAATGTCCGTGTAACAACACTGCGACGTGGCGGATATGACTCGCCACCGAATAAAGTCACTGCCCAGAACTACCTACTGGCAAGTCGACCAGAACCATAATTCCATATTTTGCCGTGACACTTTCAATAATAATTTACACTGTGCTTATATGTATCGTTTACATTACACATTTTGTGCCCTGACTGTTTACACTACGCACGCTAGAACCCAAAGTTTCGTCATTCAATGAAGACTCTATCCCTCAGGACTACTTACACAATTTCCACAGCCTTTACAACCTTCGGCTTACTGCCGACTACACTCATAGCAACGTGTTTGTTGCGAAGCAATATTGCATGTAAATGTTGATCATGCCTTGCTTGGTGTGTCTCGACAAATTCGAGAATAAAATATTTATTTATTTATTTATATAAGGAAACTGAACATCCGGTGGGTAAAACATCGCTTTTTCCCTTCTCATTTTAGAAAACATACCTGTCCGTAATCGATGTTTAACTAACTACAACATGCCAGAGGATTCCATGTTGCTTCGGACTTTAAAGATAGCGAACACAAGGCAGCCCAATTCCAACGTAGCAAACCTGCTTGCTCGGCTTAAGTGCCTGGAAGACGTGAACCCCAGTGCGGTATCGGGATTCATCGATAGCCACATTAAACAGCAGATGAGCTTATAGATTAAGCACCAGGTGCGTCCGTCGTATGTGATAAGCCACCCTGCCAACCATCGCGTAAGCAACCGCGGTGGCACAAAGCCGGTACGTTGGCTACATTTTTCTTCGCTTGCGGTGAACCTGTTGCAGGTACGGGCGCTCATTGCGTGCACAACCGGCTACTGTACCACCGTAAATGCTTGGTAGAGAATAAAATCGACGGTTGCGAAGTTTGCCCCAGGGACATGGCAGCAGTTACACTTACCAAGAAGCCGCACATGGCAGTAACATGCGTGAGTTGGAATCAAGTGATTAAGTTTCAGCTTCGCGCCGTACACTATCTCCGAATATGACGACATTATCCACCCCGTACACTTCCCCTGCGTACGAAGGCAAGCGCTTTTAAATGGCTATTCACCTCCAGTCAGACTCTTCGGATGTTTGTGACGCGGTACCGTGTTGCAGATATGCATATGTGTCACAGAGTACGGACAAAGCACCCGGTATGCCTATGCGCTTACAAAATGGCCCCAACACCTCTGCGGAGCTGCGGCCTATCTGCAAACCTGCGTTTGAGTTTGTCATAATATATTGTTACCTGCATCCTCCTCAGTGTAGATCTGGATTCCACTGCAAATGAACCGTTTTAAGGAGGACTTTCATGATTTGCTCGCCAGACAGTAAGTCCTGTGTCATTGTCATTAAACCACTGCAGCCGATGAGTACGACTTTGCCTAACTGCTTAAAGGCCAGCCTGTGGAAACGAGAACTTGGAGCTTCTTAGGGCCACCTCCTGTTTCGTTTCCGTGTGCTTCCCGCTTGCCAACCCGATGCAACTGCTCGGTTGACGGCGTTGACTGGAACATTTGGCAAATGCATCGGACGGTGGCTCTGTAATCCTCGCACGAATGGCCCAATTGCTGTTTAACTGGGCCTCAAACCCATGTGTTCCTTGTTCATAATGCTTTCCTTTAGGTACATTACGTTTACCCCACTCCCTAGTGATCCGCTCTGTCGACGTGACGCATATGACGTGTCCGGCGCATTTGCGTGAGCACTTTGAATGGCTCTGAACGACAACGTTCCCTGAGATGTTATCTGCGCACATACGTTTCTTGACAGTTCCGTTATTATATGCACGGAATCATATCCGCATCGTCCCAGTGCTGTTAAGCATGTAGGCGTAGGTGTCTCCTGACGGACATTTTTGGTGCTCTTTCAATGCAACAGTGCAGTGCAACAGGTCTGTGCTGATATGTATAGAGGCTACGAGATCTACATTCTTAGTGATAGTGCTGAGAGACCTATGTACCTTGTGAAGCCTTTATGCTCTCAAGCTTCCAAAGTTCCGGTTCCATCCCGGCCTCTGACTCATCTCCCCGTCATCCTAAATGCCATCCACTAGGCTTGTGCTGCCCCATGGCCCATAACCATCCAACTTACCAACATGTTCCTTCCTTCATCCCATGCTTCAGGTGACTATGGACTTGCATTGTTATCATACACTAAACATGCGCGCATAGGTCAGCTGTACAAAACCAGTGAGGCCCTGCGGACTTCTGTGTGCACTGCCTCTACTCACTTTACAGTTGTAGTGGCATATCGAAGTCCTGCATTCATCTCCCGGGAGGGTATTGAGTGCATTCATACTGAGGCTGCCAATAGGTATCTATTTAAGACCTGGTGACTTTAATCTACCTGAAAACTGCTAAGCTGAGTACATTAAGATACGGCGGACAGGGCGTGGCCTCCTTGGATAGATCGCACCAGTAACTAACTGCTCCGGAATTGCTTTAAGTGCTGCCGAACTTACCAAACGCCTCTTAACCTAAGCGAAAAACTTCTTCGGATTTTTAGAAGCTCCATCAGCCAATTCCTTTTCGTACACCAGCTGAGCTTTCCTTAAGTGTTATTTACACCTATTTCTAGCCTCGCGTTATCGATCATAGGTGCTAGTTGATGGAGCCGCACGGTAAGTCCTCCAGCACCTAGAAAGCTTCTGGAGCAGGTGCTTGCCAGTGGTATCTATCCACGGCGGCCGCGCTCGTGTCTCCTTTCTCCTCGCAAGCGGGATGTAGGGAGTAGACACTTCCGTGAGATAAGATTTAGATTTATCCCAGGCCGCCTGAACCGTATCAACCACCGATTGCCTGTTATTTTGCACGCCATATTTTTGGAGATGGCTTAGCAATGCTCTGGTGACGCCTGGTCAGAGCACACCTGAACGATAAACAAACATGTTCATTAGCACCTGAGGGAGAGCTGTAAGTGATGTCACGTATGAAGTCTAGTGACTTGACAAACACTAGATCCAAAATAGACGGGAGTTGGGCGTCCATGTACCTGGTGGGGAGGTCCACGAACTGATGCAATGGTACTTGTAGCGTAAGCTCAAGTAGATCTGCCCCGAAAGTACCTTCCGCGGAGTTGCAAGAAAGATCTGCCCAGCAAGCTTCTGGTAGATTGAATCCCCCAGTAGCGGACACCTGTTTGCGGATTGGGGGTGAATACAGTCTAGCACCTCTTTGGACGCACTCCCCGAGATTGTATACACTAGTACAACTGTAAGTTGAGCTGAGGAAGTGCTACTCACTACCGACAGAGCTTCGACAGTTTTATCTGCCGACTGAAACATGTAGGTACGTGAAACATCAAACTCACACCTAACGTAAAGCGCAACGCCCCGCCTTGTGGATGCAAGTGCTTAGTACTGTGGCACTAGGTTGCATACATTGGCATCATTTAATGAAAGTTCTTTATTAAACATACTTCGCCCACACTGTATATGTATTTCATTGTCAACTAACACTATTGGGATCTTAGCTGCCAACATATTTGTGAAGCTGTTCCCAGATTTCGTCCGGCCCCATCTGGAATACTGCGTACAGGTTTGCCCGCCCTGCCTTGTTCGGGACAAAATGGAGCTCGAGAGGGTTTTGAGAGTAGGTACCAAATTGGTCGAGGGGTTACGGGGGCAATCGTACCCCGAGCGTCTACTTAGCTTGGGTATGTATTCAATGCACTACCGGCGGCTTCGAGGAGACCTAATCCTTACTTATCGCATTTTAACAGGGAGGGTTGGACCGGACTTGAGCTGGCTATTTAGCCCGGCTAGGTTGCCTTGTCTTCGCGGTCATCCCATGAAGCTACACAAGCCGCGTTCTGACCGGATCAGGGAGGAAACTCGGTTATCGCTCAGAGTTATCGAGCGCTGGAACTCGCTTCCAGAAAGCGTAGTCAGGGAACCTACGGTTAAGGGTTTCGAGCGTCAGTTAGACGCCCTTGGGTGGCAACACGAAACCTTCCCTTCTCCTGACCATATTCATCTTCCAACTTTCAGTTCATGTTCTGTCGTGCTCTTCACTCTTTGGTGTTATCCTTTATTTTAATGACTTTCATTCCCCTTTATCTTCCATTTACTTTCTACTTCTTTCTTACTTCACGTAACCTACACAGCGGGGACTGCTAGTGCAGGGAACGTGGACAGTAATCGGTTGACCAGGGTGTGTCTCGGGTGTTTCATTTTAGATCTATCAAGAGCTCCTAGCACGTTGGCATTTCCTGGCTCAACGATCCTCTGAAGAAGAAACACTCAAGAGATTTTCCTATCGTTCCAGTCCATCTGAATCTGAATCTTACCTCCCGTACAACATCCATTACCGTTACGTTTACAGTTAATTTTCCAACTGTTAGTGCAATTACTCCTTGAGTTCATTGATTAGTAGAGAGCAGAAGACAGGGCCCGTGAACACGTAGAGCCATCTATGCCTAAACAGGTAGTGTACAGATTGCATTGCTTAACATTTCACTGTAACCTGGCATTCTCCATTACCCTTCTATGTATTATAATACCGCCAAAGAAATTTCCAGAATACCGACCAGAATCTTCTTCTTCATGCGAAAGGGATCCTACCGGTATGCTTCAATGAATCGACAATCGTTTTGACTGTCAATAAGCTACTCCCAGCCGCTTATTGCTTCGTTTTCCAAAGAAGGAAAAATGAAATTGCGTGCTTTTTACTTACCAGATAGTAAATCCTCGTCCTCATTTATTGACGATTTCCTCCTCCTTGGCGGTAAATTGAAATTTTTGAGCGTGCTGTCTTTATGAGGTTTTACTTTCAAAAGACAGTTCCGGAACAGTGTTTACAAGTTTCGTGCAAAAAATTTGAATTTGTCAAATTTCACTTGATCCAAAGAATTTTGGAACATCTTTTCCCCGGATTACGTCGTACTCGTTTTCGGGTACTTACCAACGTTGTTCATCTTTTTCGGGTTCAGCCTCTGGCTTTGTTTCCGGTACCTTTGTGTTTTGGTATCCGTTTTGCACCTTGTCTAACCCATAACTGTTTCCGTTGACTGCCCTGCAGGCAACAGCTTGTCGGTTTTACGTTTTGATACTCGTTTCACACTCTTTGAAAGCGTCATCACGGATTCATTAAATACCGGCACTAATGTGTCTTCGGCTGCGTTGATCAGCGAACCTAATGCTGTATGCGGCAGCGGGAGCTGCTCCAAGCCCGTGACGGACTAGTCTGGTGGCATGCAGTGCTATGTATGCAACTGCTGATATTATGAGACCTGTACCGATTTGAACCCTGATCAATACGCAATGCTTTCGACCAGCGACAGCATGCTGTTCAATTGGTTTCTATACACTAGCCGTCGATCAACGCGTCTTGAGGTCACTGAGGAGGCTTCGAGCAACGTCGGGCTGGGTACCCAGTAGTTGTGGTCCTTCCTCATATCTCTTGATCAGAAAGTGGAGTTACTGATGAGGAATATGGGAGTCTCTATTGATGTCGGCTCATTGGAGGAAGACACGCAACTAACCTCAATTGCTGTCGATGAAAATTTGGCTGAAGTGATGACTACCGTGTCGTGTGTCCCAACGGTCCAGAATGCCTCTAAAGAGGCTTCTGATGTCGTACTGGAAGCCGTCTAAAGCGAGACCGAACTTATGGTCCCTGGACCCAATAAAAGCAAGTGGAAGAGGGCTAAGAAAGTCCGTATGGCTGCCCCAACGCCTGAAGGTCCTGAAAGCGTTAAGGTATTGGAAGTGGAACACAAAACTCCAGTTCCAATCACCCCAGTTCCATTGGCGAAGCAACGCGCCGTGTCGACTTTGGCCACACCCGCAAAGTCTGAAAAGACTAGACCGGTGAGTTAGTTGGAGGCAGAGAATAATGCCTCAACCTCAATTACTCCAGCTCACTTGGCGAAGAAACGCGCCGTGTCATCTGCCAAACCGGTCGAAAATGGGGTCGCGTCGAAGACGCGTGGAGTGAATACGCCTCGTCGAGGTGATTCTTTAACTGATAGTAGCGTTATCATTTGTAACGTTGCTGAATCCGCGGCAGCTCTTCCAAAGAAACGCATGCTGGTTGCCCTCCAGTAGTTCAAGTTCTGCGTCGACAAGATGCTTCCACCTGGTTTCCCCGGTGTCACTATCAGGAAACTAACCAGATTGGGGAACGTCCCTGTAGACACGCCAAATCCGCGACCCCGACTACTTCGTGTAGTCCTCTCAACCCCGGAGGAACGCAAAGAGTTAATGCGCTTTGCATTCAAACTCAAGGGTAGCAATGTCAGCGTTCAGCCGTTCTCCCACTGGCAGATCGGCTGAAGTTAAAGGAAGCCATCAAAAGCCTCATGAGCAGGCGGGCGGCTGGTGAGCAAGGCCTTCGTCTTGTGGGTTTTCAGGTAGTCAGCCGGAAGAAAAATTCTGCCCTACCAAAACCTCCCCTGGTAGCGTACGACCCAGCGCTGGTCGTGCCGAGTTCCTTCGGGTAGTGCTTAGTAATGTGCGTAGCCTAAGGAACAAGGTGCACGAGGTGGGTCTACTTGTAGACAAATATCGTCCCGACAAACTTGATTTCACCGAAAGTGCTTGTCCCCGGATATCACAGACGGTGAGGTATGTTTACTTGGCTCCGCACTGCTTAGATGTGATCGCTCCGTTGGCCGCCTAGGTGGGAACGTCGCTCTTCATGTGAGTTGTAAACTTGATGTCTTGAGGACCTGTGTGTTCCGGTCGCCGGATCAAACTGTTGAAGCCCTGTCGACTATTGTGTGCACTTCTTTTGCTCAGTTTACAGTTGTAGTGGTATATCGAAGTCCTGGAAGTATCTCCAGGGAGGTTATTGAATTTGTTCGTACTCAGGCTGCCAATAGGTGTCTAATACTGGGTGACTTCAACCTCCCTAAAGTCTGCTGGGCTGATCTATCTTGCAGTTCGGCGGGGGGCACTTTCGGTTCGGATCTCCTTGAGCTAACATTGCAACTTCCTTTCATCATTTCGTGGACCTCCCGATTAGATATATGAGCAACCAAATTCGGTCTACCTTGAACCTCATTTTTGAGAAGTCACTCTATTTCGTAAGTGATGTTACCTACGACTGTCCACTAGGAGCCAGTGACCATGTCTGCATATCCTTTCGTTGGGCTCTAACTAAGTGTCATCAAGCTACCGCTGAGGCATGTCCGCCTATTTGGCGGGCAGACTTTAACGCAATGCGAGACAAAGCTTTAGTTCCTTGTTGTGCGATCACCGTGGATGACACCGTTGAGACAGCCTTGGAGAAATTTAAAGCTTACCTCACCGAGATCACTGCTCCCAAAATCCCAATCATTTAGAGACGAGTGACAGGGGCGCGGCCTCCATGGATGGATCATAAAGGTAAATACCTGCTCAGGAAGCGCTCTAAGTGTTGGCGAACTTACCAAGCAGCTTCATCAGCGAGCACCTACGAAAGCTATCGAGCGGTTGGCAATAAATGTAAGCATCATCTTAGAACTCTTCATCTTCAGTACGAGGCGGATTTGGCTAACGCAGCCGTAACAAATCCAAAGAAGTTCTTAAGTTACGTAATGTGGCGTAGCGGTACAAACTCGTCTATACCGGCTTTACTACCATCGGACGGGATCCGTGGGCATACCGACTATGATATAAAGCCTGTATACTTAGCGAACAGTATACTGGTGTCTTTTCTCGTGAGGCTTCTCTACCTCAGATTGAGCAGGTCACAAAAGTTCCAGAGGATTCTTGCCTAACTGAAATCAGCATAACGGAGACACAAGCCTTCGGGCTATTGCAAGGGCTGAATCCTTCCAAAGCTTCTGGCCCAGGTTAAATTCATCCGAAGCTGATGCATGAATTGGCCGCTGAGCTAGGTGGCTCTCTGACATGTATGTTTACAATATCACTCGACAGCTGTGCCTTACCTTCGGAATGGAAGGAGGCAATCATGTGTCCGATTTTTAAGGGTGATGACAGAGGTCTGCTCACGAACTACCGGCCTGTCAGCTTAACCAGTGTAGTAGTTAAGTTGTTTGAAAAATTGTTCCGGGATTCGGTGGGGAATCACCTGATTAAGTTTGACCTACCCAGTGCGGCATAGCACGGATTCCGTAAGGGATTTTTATGTCTGACAAATTTACTTGTAGCTCTTGAAAGCTGGGCTGAGGCAGTAGACTGCGGACACGCCATCGACGTGCTTTCGTTGACTTCTCAAAGCCTTTGATACTGTCCCACATAAACGATTCTCATTGAAGTTGAAATCGTATGGGATATCTGGAGCCGCCCTTAAATGGTTCTGCTTTCCTAGAGGGGAGATAATAGTGTGTACGCTTGGGGCCTAACCTTTCGCCTAGACAAGCTATTCTTAGTGGCTTTCCGCAGGGCTCGGTTCTAGGGCCGTTGCTTTTCGCATGTTATGTCAATGACCTGCCCCAGGAGCTTGGAGTACAGTCGCTATTGTTTGCCTATGACCTCAAGCTCTGGAATATTGTGGATGTCCCTGCTGGCTCTGAGGCATTTCAGAGTGCTTTGGATAGGCTCTGAGATTAGTCAACCTTATGGTTGATGCCCAAAAATCAGGTGAAAGCTTATGTCCTCCGCATTGAAGGTGCTAGTCCTCCATGCGCTATGTTGTTAGTGGAAGTCAACTCACTGTTGTCATTCAGCAGGTTGGTCTAGGTATCACCCACATCTCATTGCTTCACTCTGGGGACAATTGGAGGATGGGTGCTTGTAAAGGGTTCCGTATGATGTGGTTTATTCGTTTCTCCTTCGATGTTCTAACGGGGAATATCTTTGTGAAGCTGTTCTCAACTTTTATGCGACCCCACTTAGAGTACTGTATCCAGGCTTGTCCACGTTGTCTTGTAAGGGACAAAATGGAACTGGAGAGGGTTTTGCGAATGGGTACAAGGTCAGCGCAAGGCTAACGGGATAAACGCTTCCCGAACGTTTGCTTAGCTTGGGTATGTACTCAATGCACTACCGCAGAATTAGAAGAGACTTCATCCTCACTTACTGTATCTTAACGGGCATGATCGGTCCAGACTTGCTTTGGCTATTTAGTCCCGCTAAGCTGCCTAGTTTCTGAGATCACCCGTTGAAGCTGTACAAATTGCATTCTGACTGGGTAAGGACGGAAAATCGCTTGTCGCGTCGAGTTATTGAACGTTGGAACACGCTTCCGGCGCACGTGGTTAGGGAGTCTATAGTAGAGGGTTTCGAGCGTCAGTTAGATGCTCTTGGGTGGCAGTACCAAACCTTCCCCTTCTCCTAACCGACTTGTATCTTCAACTTACCATTCGTTCAGTTTTAATTTTCTCACCTTGGTATTATCAGTGTTTAGCTGACATTCCTCCTTTTGTTTTCCTAACTTACCCTTCACTCTTTTACTTCACATAAACCGGCGTGGCAGTGACTGCTGGGAAGGAAAATGTGGGCAGTAATTGGTTGGACAGGGTGTGATGCGGTCTTTGTATTAGGCTTTTCTATACCTCAAGCAACCTGTCAATTCCCGATCCGGCGATACGCAAAAGAAGGAACATTCACGGGATTATGCTATCGTTTCGCTCCCAACCGAACTTGAACTTGAACTTAACGTCACTCATTTTGGTACCAACGGTTACCAATAGCAACTATCGTATTGGTGCATTCAAACTCCAGTTTTCAGATTAAGCGGACTAAATGTACACATCTCCACACAATTCCATACTCGTCCACGCAGCCAATCGGATAACTTCGTTAACTTGAATTCACACAGTTCGCTGTTTTACTAGTAGCCAGCGCCATTCCTTGTTGATGCAGTTATACTTTAACAAAATATGAAACTCTTATACGTTTAATAATTCATTATTCAAAAATACAGACTTGCACATCGATTGATGCCGGACCCATGCCACTCGATATTTTTTGCTTACTTCGGCGGCATTTTTTGCCCCCGCCTGCTGGGTGCGATGAAAGTTCATTGTTCTGTGAGTACTACGCGGTAACTCGATTTTTTGGCGTGCCATACTGATCGAGCTTTTCAGCTGAAATAACGTGGAAAACAGCGTTTGAATAAACACTTGAAACGAAATTTGACTATTGTCAAATTTTTCTGATCCAATATATCTTGGATCGATTAAATTGGTACTGGCCAAAGCGTCTTTGGCGCTTACTGGTAATTTTTCCAGTTGTTCCCAGTTTTAATCCCGTTTTGCGCCCTCTTTTTGCCTTTTTACTGCGGTCTTTTTTCTATTGTATACGTCTTATAATTCTACTCGGTTTTCCACATGAACATGGCTGTCTCGCTAAACACCGAGACGGATGGACCTATGGGGTCCTCGTTTAATGAGTCTACTGCAGCTTGCGGACAGGTTAACTGTTCAGAGCCCGTAACAGATGTATCTGGCGGTATGCAGTGTGACGTCTGCTACCGCTGGTATCACGAAGGCTGTACCGGCCTACAAGCTGACCAGTGCAAAATGCTATCATCAAGCGTTCACTTTCTTTTCAGTTGTGCTGAATGCTGCGCTCAACGATCGACGCGCCCGGCTGTCACCAATGCTAAACTTTTAGCGCTGACTTCAACGTTGGCAGATGTTGAGTTGGCGATAGCTAAACTTGCCTCTATTGCTTCGCTCGATACCAAGATGGATTTGATTTTAAAATCCCTGAATATTTCGATTGAAGGTACTGCAATAGACGGCAACATTGCTGACGATCCACCCGCTGGAGTCTGTCACTTGGTCATGAAGTCGTACATCCTACCGGTCAATCCAGGTTGCATTGCTGGCTATCCTCATGAGCCGATCAAAGTGAGGAAAAATAGGGTGCGGAAATACCAAAAGCCCTCTGCTCAACCCAGAGAATTAGTTGCCATGGCATCGAAAAAGATGCCGTCTTTGACAGTCGTAAAGTTATCTGACGATTGTGCACAGGAGAACCTTCCGAAGATGCTGACCGTCTCGGCCGTCACTGAACCAGCCCGTTCTGACGAAGTGCTGGTAACTGCTCAATGCGATACAAGGTCAACGGCTCCTGCTCCAGTGAAACAAAAGAAGAAGCCGACTAGGTCTGCTCGTAAAACTTCGAAGGGGCTTGAAGACCCGAACTAGTAAGACGCCTGGAATGGAGCGGAAAACCTACGCTACCGTTGCTTCGACGTCGTCTGTGAAGGCAGGGATAGTACCATCGCCAGTGGTGAAAACAGCTGGTATAGGTGTGGACTCCAAGGCACGTGGAGTAAACACCCCGTCGTGCCGACTCTTTCACGGATAGTAGCGTTATATTCAGTAACGTTAATAAATCTGCAGCCGCATTCCCAAGGGAACGCATCTTGGATGTCATCAAGTGGCTGAAACTGTGTGTCAGCATGCTGCTTCCACCTGGCTTCCCTGGTGTCACTGTCAGAAAGCTGACCAGATTGGGAACGCCCCTATCGCTACGCCAAATCCACGACCCCGACTACTTCGCGTAGTCCTTTCTACCCCGGAGAAACGCAAATAGTTACTGCGATTTGCATTCAAACTTAAGGGTAGTGGTGTCAGCGTGCAGCCGGACCTACCACTGGTAGATAGATTGAAGTTAAAGGAGGCTATCAAAGACCTCAAAACTAGACGGGCGGCTGGTGAGCAAGGCCTTCATCTGGTGGGTTTTCAGGTGGTCAGCCGGAAGTTATTTTCCGCCCTATCAAAACCCATCCTGATGGCGCACGACTCAGGGATGGTCGTGCCGACTTCCTTGAGGTAGTACTTAGCAACGTGCTTAGCCTAAGGAACAAGGTGCACGAGTTGGGTCTACTTGTAGACAAATCTCGTCCCGCCATACTTGCTTTCACTGAAAGATGGTTGTCTCCGGATATCACGGACGGTGAGGTATGTTTACCTGGCTACGCGCTGCTTAGAACTGATCGCTCCATTAGTCGACAAGGCGGAGGCGTTGTACTGTATGTGAGCTGTAACTTAGATGTGTTGAGGACCTGCACATTCCAGTCGTCGGATCAGACTGTTGAAGCCCTGTCGGCTGTTTTGTGCACTTCCTCTATCCAGCTTACAGTTATAGTGATATACAGAAGTCCTGGAAGTTCTTCCAGGGGGATACTTGACTTTATTCGCACTCAGTCTGCGAATAAGTGTTAAGTTCTAGGGGATTTCAACCTCCCGGAGGCCTGTTAGGCCGATCTTTCTTGCAATTCGGCATTAGGAACATTCGGTGCACTTTCTTGAATTGACTCTCCAAGTGTCTTTGCACCAGCTCGTTGACTTTTCCACTAGGTATATGGACAACCAAATACCATCTACTTTAGATTTGGTTTTCGCTAAGTCCCTGGACTTCGTGACTGACATTTCATATGGTGCACCTCTAGGGTTCAGCGATCATGTATGCATATACTTTCGATGTGCTCTTTCAAGGCACCAAGAGACCGCTGTTGAATTACTTCCGAATATTTGGCGGGCGGACTTTAGTGCAATGCGAGCTAAGGCTTCAGTGCTGAACTATGAGATCTCGATGGCCGACTATGTACAGCTAGTCTTGGATAAAGTTAAGGCATACCGTACGGAGGTTTCCACTCCCTATATTCCACTCATGAGGAAAAGAGGGTTACGGGCACAGCCTCCATGGATAGATACCACAGGCAAGTACCTACTCAAGAAACGGTCTAGATGCTGGCGAACCTACCAAGCAGCTCCATCAGCCAGTACCTATGATAGTTATCGAGAGATTAGAAATAAATGTAAGCAACATCTCAAAACTGCTCGTTTCCAGTACGAGCAGGGTTTAGCGGACTCGGCCGCAGCTAATCCCAAGAAGTTTTTGCTTACGTTGAAAGACGCAGCGCGGCAAAACTGTCTATACCAGCGTTATTGCGAGCAGACGGGACCCGTGCGCAAACTGACTATGAAAAGGCTTGTATACTTAGTGATCAGTATACTGGGGTCTTCGCTCGGGAGACCTCTTTACCGCAGGTTGAATTGGTTTCAAGAGTTCCAGAGGATTCTTGCTTAGATGAATTTAGCATAACGGAGACACAAGTCTTCGAGCTACTGCAAGGCATTAATCCCTCTAAAGATTCCGGTCCTGATTCAATTCATCCGAAGCTTTTGCATTAATTGGCCACTGAGTTGAGTGGTCCTCTTACATGCGTGTTTTCAATATCACTGGACAGCTGCATTCTACCTTCGGAATGGAAGGAGGCAATCATCTGTCCGATTTTTAAGGGCGGTGACAGCGCTCTACCCGCGAACTACCGGCTTGTCAGTTTGACAAGCGTAGTAGTCAAGTTGTTTGAAAAGCTGATAAGAGATTCAGTGGAGAACCATCTGAATAGATTCAACCTTCTCAGTGTTGCGCAACATGGATTCCGCAAAGGATTTTCATGTCAGGCTAATCTACTTGTAGCTCGTGAAAGCTGGGCCGAAGCGGTAGACAGTGGCCACGCTGTAGACGTGCTATTCGTAGATTTTTCGAAAGCTTTTGACACGGTTCCATAACTTGGGCTCTCACTAAAGTGGAGATCTTACGGGATATCTGGTCGCGCCCTTCAATGTGTGTCTGCCTTCCTTGAGAGGAGGGAACAGTGCGTACAGGTGGGGCGTAACCTTTCGCTCAGGCAAGCTGTCCTTAGTGGCGTTCCGCAGTGCCCGTTATTGAGGCCATTGTTGTCCGCGATATATGTAAATGACTTGCCGAGAGAGCTAGGGGTGTCATCACTAATGTTTGCTGACGACCTTAAGCTCTGGAATGTTGTGGATATCCCGGGGGGTCCTGAGGCGATTCAGCATGCCTCGGATAGGCTCTGGGAATGGTCGCAACGAGACTGGACCTTAACGTGGTGCGACGGTTTGTGTACCTCATTAACCCATTGAGCTATACTGGGTGATGCCTCCGAGCATCTTGAGAGCTACTCCTATCACGTTGGTCAATGGTGAGAGGTCAGACAAACTCAGTCTCCTGGTCCTCCAGGTTGGGGGTTTGAAATGGCACGCCGTCCATTTCTGTAAAACTAAATCGCCGCCACCCCGCTGCCTTGCGAATAGACTTTTGAGCCCAAGGCTTTGGATGAGGACCCTAATCGTCCTCCTGTCTAGGTCTGGACGCCCTGGCAGTATCCAAGCCCACATACAACCTTGACATTTTCTTTAAACATAAACTTCATCCTGCATCGGCCGTCGTTCAGATTATCAAGGGTCGCCTTATCTGCTGCATACAGCAGGGCGGATAAGCCCAAACATGCTACTGCTGGCGCCTCCCTTCTTTCGTTTCCACCTTTTCTCTTACTCCCATCCCGGCTTCCATTACTAACCTTCCTTCTATAATTCCCAGCTTAATTGACAACAACCGAAGTGCTACTGAGGTAGTACCATCTGCAGCCACCATCCCACCACACCTATCGGACGCCCATCGGCAAAAGTCCCTTATAAGGCCACGCTGTCCCGTTTCCATGGTGACATTCAACGTCCGCACTCTAAGACAAACAGGTCAGCAGGCTGCACTCGCACGCACCTTGGGCACACTGGGTGTTGATGTGTGTTGTGTGTCCAAAACTAGGATTAATGACCCTAACGGGGTTATTAAATTGACTGCACCCGGCTTATCCTCTCGTTATTGGTTGCACGCATCCGGAGACGCCGATGCGGAACTCACGGGTCAAGCCGGTGTAGGTATCATTCTTAGCTCCATGGCTGAGTCATCGTTGGTTGATTGGATTCCGGTGAACAGCCGTTTATGTGCAGCCCGTTTGAAAACATCAGCTAAGGTGAATTGGCGAAGTAAAAGAAAACGCTATTTGTTTGTGATTTCCCTTTATGCTCCCACCGACTGCAGTTCTAATGCAGTCAAGGACACCTTCTATCACGAACTGAACGCCCTACTACGCAGTGCTACTAGTTCAGATATTATAGTACTTGCAGGGGATATGAGCGCACAAGTAGGGCGGCTGAGCTCTTCAGAAGCTCAGGTGGGTGGTAATTGTGGGCTTAACTCCGAACGGATTGACAACGGCGAGCGTCTGCTGCAACTGTGTGCGGAGCACCAGTTGTTTCTTACTAGCACTTCTTTTAGACACAGTGGGCGCCGAAGTGCCACTTGGCGCCCACCTGTAGCTGGTCAGCGATGGACCCAAATTGACCACATAGCCATAAGTTACAGGTGGCGCCGTTCCATACTGGATTGCCGCTCGTACTGGTGTACCTGTGTCGACTCTGATCATGCATTGGTACGCTTTCGTTTCTCCATGAACTTTACTAGAAGGCGCACAAAGCGTTCCCCCCGATGGGTCATGGAGAAATTGTCCCAGCCCACTGTCAGTCAAGCCTACCAAGAAGCACTGCGTACCGAACTCTTGCTATCTTGTCCTAATAACACCGAACTTCAGTGGAATAGGATCTCGGCCGCTATGCACGATGCAGGAGCATCTATTTGTGAAACTATCAGTTGTCACCACACAAGTCACTGGATATCCGAGAGGTCCGTGAACCTGTTGGAAGCTAGAAGACACCTCCCGGCTAGTTCTGAACACAATGTGACCAGACGGGCTATTTGGCGTGAACTAAAGCGGAGCCTACGTGCTGACAAGGAAGCCTGGTGGACCAGTCGGGCTCAAGAAATGGAGGAGGCAGGAGCAGTAGGCAATTACCGGAAGCTCTTCCAGCTAATCCGCACCACTGGTCCCAGAAAACCGGGCATCAGTGGGACAATCAGAGACAGCGCGGGTGCGCTGATACACAATAATTAGCGCCGTATGGCTCGTTTGGCGGAACACTTTGAAGATCAGTTCAGCTGGCCCTCTGCTCCTGGACCTCTTCCTACTCAGGTGATGTCGGGCGAGCCATGGACGGTTAGTTTAGAGCCTCCGTCGGAAGTCGAGGTTCGAAACGCGATCACAGCCCTCAATCGTTTTCGTGCCGCTGGCCCGGATTCCCTACCACCTGCACTATTTAAGGATGGAGGTGAGGTCCTCTGCAGGGCACTGACCTCCCTATTCGAACGTATCTGGAACGAAGAGAGTGTGCCGGCTAATTGGAGCGAATCGATTATAGTGGCAATATACAAAAAGGGCAGTCGCACAGACTGTGCAAACCACAGGGGTATTAGCCTAACGCCAGTTGTGACAAAATTACTGGCCTCGATTCTCGTTCGTCGCCTCACTGCAGAACGGGAATCTTGGATTAGGGAAGAGCAGGCCGGTTTTCGCCCAGGACGTGGCTGTATAAACCATATATTTACTTTGCGGCAGGTGCTAGAGCAGCGCCACGCATACCGCAGACCGACAATAGCTGTGTTCCTCGATTTCAAGAGTGCGTTCGATTCAGTCGATCGATCGATTCTGTTTGAAATACTTGCGCGGAAAGGTGTTCCCACTAAATATGTGAACATCCTTCGTGCTCTATACTCGAACACTACAGGCCGCGTCAAGGTCTATGGTGTCCTATCGGATAGCTTTTCGACTACAAGTGGCGTTCGTCAGGGTTTTCCGATTTCCCCGTTTTTGTTCAATTTCGTCGTGGATTCTATTATGGAGTGTTCCCTTGCGGAATCTCACGATGTAGGCGTTGAAATGCTGCCTGGTGAAAGGTTAGTTGATCTAGATACTGCGGACGATATCGTCTTGCTTTTCGACAATGTTGAGGCGGCACAATCAACCCTGAATAGCCTGTCCAGAGTGGTCCCATTATTTGGTATACACTTCGCACCTTCAAAGTGCAAAGTGTTGCTGCAGGACCACCAGCCACTTGATGCCCCCTTGACGCTTGCTAACGAGGAACTCGAGGTGGTTGATCAATTCACTTATCTTGACAGCTGCATCATCAATGATGGGTGCATAGAAACTGACGTGAGCTCACGCATTGCAAAGGCCAGAGCTGCCTTCTTGAACCTGCGTCATCTTTGGCGACATAAGGGAGTTTCCCTCCGTTTGAAAGGCCGTGTATCGGATGGCACCAGCCCGTCCGCAACGATGATGTGCGTATGCGAGTACTAGGTAATGATAATCATGCTAGCTCCCTAGAACAACAGATAGCACTGAATAAGTTGCGTTGGCTCGGACACGTGCTGCGCATGCCTGGTCACCGCTTACCTAGGAGGGCCTTGTTCAGTCTACCAGGTGTCGGATGGCGCAAGGCTCGAGGTTGACAGAAGTTGACTTGGCAGCGGGAAATGAAGTCACTGACGACCAAACTGGGTGTCGTTGGTCCGTCTCGCATTCCGGGTTGGAGTCCATGTGACTCACCTTGTGCTTGGCTCGAGACTTTACAGGACATGGCTCGCAACCGACACCAGTGGCGCGTCTGCTGCCGTCTCCTATTCGGATTGTCTGTTAAATGTGTGTTGGTGCTGAGTTATCTGCGGGGTAATGGCTGATTATGACGCGTGGCAGTGAAAGCCGCAAGGAAGCTGTCTTGCCGATGCCGCCTTATCTTTGCACGATAGCCAGCTGTTCGTGACGGTATGTTGTTAACACAAGGTGTAGGCGCCTTGACCCTGAATGTTTGCTTAAGGCATTAAGGTTTTCAGGTAATTCCCCCTTCTCTCCCTCTTCTTATTCTTTATTCTATAGGTCCTCATGGTTGTACGGCAGCGAAGCATCAGTTCAAATAGCTGATGTATTGCTGTTGATGATGACTACCTTATGGTTGATGCCCATAAATAAGGCCAAGTGCTCTGTTCTCCGAATCGGAGCTGCTAATCCTCCCACCCGATATGTTGTCGGCAGTGGTGAACTTCCTGTTGTCACTCAGCAGGTTGATTTAGGAGTCGTACACGCATCAGCACTTCATTCTGGAGACAACTGGAAGAAGGCTGCTTGTCGAGGGTTTTATTTTGATGTGGTTTATCCGCCGCTCTTTCGGAATCTTAACGGCCAATTTGTTTGTGAAGCTATTTTCGGCATTCGTCCGACTCCACCTGGAATATTGTATTCAGGCTTGTCCACCATGTCTCAACCGAGACAAAGTGGACTTGGAGAGGGTGTTACGAGTGGGCACTCGGCTAGTGCAGGGTCTACGGGGACAGACGTATCCTGAACGCTTGCTCAGTTTGGGTATGTACTCCATGCACTACCGAAGGATAAGAGGGGACCTGATTCTTACTTATCGTATTTTGACGGGTAAGATAGGCCCGGACTTGTCAGGGCTATTTAGTTCCGCTACGTTACCTAATCTCCGCGGTCACCCACTGAAACTGCCTAAACCACGGTCTGATAGGATTAGGACGGAAACTCGTCTATCGCGCCGAGTTATAGATCGCTGGAATTTGCTTCCAGATCACGTGGTTAGGGAACCTACGTTTAAGGGCTTTGCGCGCCAGCTCGATGCTCTTGGGTGGCAACAGCAAACTTTTCCTTTTTCCTAGATGACTCACCTTCACATTTCAGTTCTTTTTAATGACTCAAATATCTTGGTATTCCACTTGCTTAGCTCTTTCCACTTCCTCTTTTGCCTTCTGAGTTTACTTTTTTCTCTTTCTTACTTCACGTAACCGGCCCAGCAGGGACTGCTAGGGCAGGATACGTGGACATTAATTGGACAGGGTGTGATGCGGTCTTTGTTTTAGGTCTATCAGTATTTCAAAGTTCGCCAACTCCTGGTTCAACGACCCGCCGAAGAAGGAACACTCACGGGTTAATCCTGTCGTTCCAGTCCCACTTGAACTTGAACTTGGAGCTTTGAATTGTAGAGAGCAAAAGGAAAGTCCTTTGTCAGCTCCTTCAATTCCCGATCATTGCGTGGACGCCGTGAGTCGCTACGAGACGGTAGATTCAGATGGACTGGAACGATAGGAAAATCTCTTGAGTGTTCCTTCTTGAGCAAATCGTTGAGCCAGGAAATGACAAGGTGCTAGGTCTTGATAGGTCTAAATCGATACACACCCTGATCAACCAGCTACTGCCCACGTTCCCTGCACTAGCAGTCCCCGCTGTGTAGGTTACGTGAAGTAAGAAAGAAGTAGTAAGTAAATGGAAGATAAAGGGGAATGAAAGTCATTAAAATAAAGGATAACACCAAAGAGTGAAGAGCACGACAGAATAAGAACTAAAAGTTAGAAGATGAATATGGTCAGGAGAAGGGGAAGGTTTCGTGTTGCCACCCAAGAGCGTCTAACTGACGCTCGAAACCCTTAACCGTAGGTTCCCTGACTACGCTTTCTGGCAGCGAGTTCCAGCGCTCGATAACTCTGAGCGATAACCGAGTTTCCTCCCTGATCCGGACAGAACGCGGCTTGTGTAGCTTCATGGGATGACCGCGAAGACAAGGCAACCTAGCCGGGCTAAATAGCCAGCTCAAGTCCGGTCCAACCTTCCCTGTTAAAATGCGGTAGTGCATTGAATACATACCCAAGCTAAGTAGACGCTCGGGGTACGATTGCCCCCGTAACCCCTCGACCAATTTGGTACCTACTCTCAAAACCCTCTCGAGCTCCATTTTGTCCCGAACAAGGCAGGGCGGGCAAACCTGTACGCAGTATTCCAGATGGGGCCGGACGAAAGCTGAGACCAGCTTCACAAATATGTCGGCAGTTAAGACCCCGAAAGAACGGCGTGTTAACCACAACATTCTGAAACCCCTACTAGCGGCCTTCTTTCAGTTGTCACCAGGATGCAAGGACGAGGAATGGACGACGGCTAGGTCTACCTGGTTGGAGACAAGGGGGAGTTCGGCCCCACCGAGTACGTAGCTCGAATGCGGGAAAGTTGCTCCTATACGAAGGACGGATCACTTAGCCTGATTTATGGGCAGTAGTCACAAAGTAGACCAGTCCCAATACCCGTCGAATATCCGCATGATTTAATTCTAATATACACGGAGAATGTTCATTGCTTTTTCGAATGTGAGTCCTACCGACAGGTGGACGACGTGGCCATGGAGAGTCCACTCGGCCCCACGCTAGCGGAATCTTTATGGCAATGGTCGAATCACGTTGTGCATCACATCTTGATAAGATGTGCCTGGACAAGCGGTACATTGATGACAACTTGGTGATCGCCCTAAACATCAATGCCGCCGATTCCCTTCTCGAGGCGATGAACAACGCACACCCGAATGCCCATTTTACATGTGAATTAGAGAAGAAAACTGTCTCGCCCTTTTGAATGTGCTATTAACAAGGAAAGCAGACGACTCCATACGGCGATCTGTCTACCGAAAAGCCACTTGTACAGGACTTTACGAACACTTCAGTAGCTTTACGCCTATCCAACCCAAACGCTAGCTCTTCAGAACCTTATTCTAACGAGCTCGTAGAATCTGCAGTCATGAATGCTTGGAGTACGCATTGCAATTCGGTACACAGACGCTGCGGTCAAATGACCGCCCTACAGCTTTTACTAATTTCCACCTCCGCCGCATGGGAGGGAACAAAAGTCCCACACAGTACCAAAAATGCTCGCCTACCTCCAGTTGCCATTCTAAGGAGATGTCGTGACAAAGCAAGTTGAGCAACGCGTAGCCACAGTAATTCGACGGACATTCAGTGCTGCCAAATCGTTCTCCTTTTGGACAACCAGGAAGTTACCTACGCCACCCGCTGACCTTACCCAACCGATCTCCGCCACAACATATTATATTTACCGCTTTGTCTGTAGCTGCGGAAGCAGTTACCTCGGCAGAACAGATCGGTGTCTACATAAGCGGATCGGAGAGCATATTCAAAAATAGGTTAATGCCATTACAAAAAGTCAAACACAAGGACAGGTGTCCATTTCCAAAATGCCATCCTCATCGCTTGCTAAGAACTTACTATGTATGGGTTATCAAGTTGGCCCGGACTTGACGTTTACGGTTGGCTACCGCAATACAAACGCTAAAATACCTAAATTCGCTGAGGCTGTGGCCATCAATCGCAATCACCCCTACCTCTGTACAAAAACAACTGACCTACACTAAGGCTTCCATAGTGATCATGATGCTTGTTTCCTCACTTCTGATTCTTTTGTAGCCTTTGACCTTATTTGACTGCTCCCTCTTTCTGTCAGCATTCACATTATTGATTCTTCCCCTCAGTGATTGTTTAGTGTGTTGCTCGTTTGCATGTGATCAGAGAGCACGAAATGATCTCATCTCCTCATTGTATTGTTTAAAATGTATAGTGGTTTACTCCCGCCTCGTTCCGTACAGTCCTTTTATCTTCCGTTGCGCATAGAGCCTGCGTTGTGGAACAGCGATGAAGCTATCCCCGCGTAAATGTCTTTAGATGACCTGAAGTATAATGGCATCTCCCATCTGTATCTCTTGGCTTACGGTAGATTGTTATTTTCAAATTTCCTCCATTTATATGAACTGGACAGTCGAGGAATGACAATTTATCACTGCACAACCACGAGTAATTCATCATCCATACACGTTAACCGAGGGTGAGGAACACACCTCAGCTAATGTGCCTCAGTACAAAAAAGTAAGACGTTAAGCATTGCAGACTTAAAGCTGTAACAAAGTAACATACTGCAACTATCTTATTTTTGATTGTTGTTGGAGGGAGAAGCTAAAGGGAAGGGGAGGGACAAAGAGACTTACAACACAAACGCCACTGAGGTCGACTCTTCGCCATGTCAGCTAGTGTATCCAACCAAACGTGTTCATCATCCTTCGGTCCCCAGCCAGGCAGTCGGGAAACACCAACCGACGCCAACTTCGAAGTGTGGGTTTCCATTTTTCTCGACCAAATCATCGCTTAGCCTCCTCTTCGTCCATCCACACCCCCGGCGCGCAAACAACGCACGTCGCGGAAGTCGGTGGGCTGGCATACGCAACAGGTGACCCAGCCATCGGATCCTGGTACGTGATATAATGGTGCTGAGCGGTTCACTCGCTCTTCCTGCACCAAATATACGACGCCGAACATGGTCATTGCTCACGCGGTGCTCCCACCAGACATGAGCTAAACTGCGAAGGCAGCGATGATCGAACGCGATGAGCCTCTTTATGTCTGTCGATCTGATCGGCCAAGTTTCGCAACCATACCGGAGGGTTGTACGGATGGCTGCATTGTACGCTCCGCTATTCTGAGCGAGAGTAATGTCACGTCTGCGTCACAGGTGTCGGAGCTTAGCGAAAGCGCATTGAGCTTTTTCTATACGGTTCGTGATCTCATCTTCCGTTCCACTGGTACTGATACAGCTGCCCAGATACTTGAATTTCTGGACAACTTTTAAATTATCACCGCCCAGGGTCAGTGCGCGGGATACGGACGATTATGGGGCACTAGCTGCAATAATTAACCATGAACGTTTCATGTTACGATATTTGACGGATGCCCATTTAAAGTCGCATATTTGTCAATGCTTTACAGTCCTCACGCGACGCGGAAATCCATACTCGGCTTCTTGCTAAGTTGGATCAATATCCCGATTTGACATGGCAAACGGTTGATCACTTTGAAGCACGACACCGTCATGATTGCATTGAGTTGCCCCACCCTAGGCGATACTGTTCATGGTCTGAAATAGGCAGCATATGCCAGCTCGAATAAGCCGTTCAACAGAGCTCCGAACAAGCCGTCTACACCAACCTGGTCCTCCAGGTTGGGGGTTTGAAATGGGATGGTGTCCATTTCTGTAAAACTAAATCACTGCCACCCCGCTGCCTTGCGGACAGGCTTTTGAGCCAAAGGCTTTGGATGAGGACCCTAATCGTTCTCCTGTCTAGGTCTGGGCGCCCTGGCAGTATCCCAGCCCACATACAACCATGACATTTTCTTCAAACATAAACTTCATCCTGCATCGGCCGTCGCGCAGATTATCAAGGGTCGCCTTATCTGCTGCATACAGCAGGGCGGATAAGCGAAAGCATGCTACTGCTGGCGCCTCCCTTCTTTCTTTTCCACCTTTTTCTCTTACTCCCATCCCGGCCCCCATTACTAACCTTCCTTCTATAAGTCCCAGCTTAATTGACAGCAACCGAAGTGCTACTGGAGTAGAACTATCTGCAGCCACCATCCCACAGCACCTATCGGACGCCTATCGGCAAAAGTCCCTTATAAGACCACGCTGTCCCGTTTCCATGGCGACCTTCAACGTCCGCACTCTAAGACAAACAGGTCAGCAGGCTGCACTCGCACGCACCTTGGACACACTGGGTGTTGATGTGTGTTGTGTGTCCGAAACTAGGATAAATGACCGTAACGGGGTTATTGAATTGACTGCACCCGGCTTATCCTCTCGTTATTGGTTGCACGCATCCGGAGACGCCGATGCGGCACTCACCGGTCAAGCAGGTGTAGGTATCATTCTCAGCTCCAAGGCTGAGTTATCGTTGGTTGATTGGATTCCGGTGAACAGTCGTTTATGTACAGCCCGTTTGACGACATCAGCTAAGGTGAATTCGCGAAGTAAAACAAAACGCTGTTTGTTTGTGATTTCTGCTTATGCTCCCACGGACTGCAGTTCTAATGCAGTCAAGGACACTTTCTATCACGAACTGAACACGCTGCTACGCAGTGCTACTAGTTCAGATATTATAGTACTTGCAGGCGATATGAACGCACAAGTAGGGCGTCTGAGCTCTTCAGAAGCTCAGCTGGGTGGTAAATATGGACTTAACTCCGAACGGACTGACAACGGCGAGCGTCTGCTGCAACTGTGTGCGGAGCACCAGTTGTTTCTTACTAGCACTTCTTTTAGACACAGTGGGCGCCGAAGTGCCACTTGGCGTCCACCTGTAGCTGATCAGCGATGGACCCAAATTGACCACATAGCCATAAGTTACAGGTGGCGCGATTCCATTCTGAATTGCCGCTCGTACTGGAGTACCTGTGTCGACTCTGACCATGCCTTGGTGCGCTGTCGTTTCTCCATGAACTTTACCGGAAGGCGCACACAGCGTCTCCCCCGATTGGCAACGGAGAAATTGTCCCAGCCCTCTGTCAGGCAAGCCTATCAAGAAGCACTGCATAGCGAACTCTCGCTGTCTTGTCCTAATGATACTGAACTTCAGTGGAATAAGATCTCGGCCACTATGCACGACGCAGGCGCATCTGCTTGTGGCACTATCAGTCGTCATCGCACCAGTCACTGGATATCCGAGAGGTCCGTGAACCTTTTGGAAGCTAGAAGGCACCTCCCGGCTGGTTCTGAACACAATGTGACCAGACGGGCTATTAGGCGTGAACTAAAGCGGAGCCTACGTGCTGACAAGGAAGCCTGGTGGACCAGTCGGGCTCAAGAAATGGAGGAGGCAGGAGCAGTAGGCAATTACCGGAAGCTCTTCCAGCTAATCCGCACCACTGGTCCGAGAAAACCAGGCATCAGTGAGACAATCAGAGACGGCGCGGGTGCGCTGATACACAATAATTAGCGCCGTATGGCTCGTTGGGCTGAGCACTTTGAACATCAGTTCAGCTGGCCCCCTGCTCCCGGACCTCTTCCTACTCAGGGGATGTAGGACGGGCCATGGACGGTTAGTTTAGAGCCTCCGTCGGAGGCCGAAGTCCGAAACGCGATCACAGCCCTTAATCGTTTTCGTGCCGCTGGCCCGGATTCCCTACCACCTGCACTATTTAAGGATGGAGGTGAGGTCCTCTGCAGGGCACTGACCTCCCTATTCAAACGTATCTGGAACGAAAAGAGTGTGCCGGCTAATTGGAGCGAATCGATTATAGTGGCAATATACAAGAAGGGCAGTCGCACAGATTGTGCGAACCACAGGGGTATTAGCCTAACGCCAGTTGTGACAAAGTTACTGGCCTCGATTATCGTTCGTCGCGTCACTGCAGAACGGGAATCTCGGATTAGGGAAGAGCAGGCCGGTTTTCGCCCAGGACGTGGCTGTATAAACCATATATTTACTTTGCGGCAGGTGCTAGAGCAGCGCCACGCATACCGCAGACCGACAATAGCTGTGTTCCTCGATTTCAAGAGTGCGTTCGATTCAGTCGATCGATCGATTCTGTTTGAAATACTTGCGCGGAAAGGTGTTCCCACTAAATATGTGAACATCCTTCGTGCTCTATACTCGAACACTACAGGCCGCGTCAGGCTCTATGGTGCCCTATCGGATAGCTTTTCGACTACAAGTGGCGTTCGTCAGGGTTTTCCGATTTCCCCGTTTTTGTTCAATTTCGTCGTGGATTCTATCATGGAGTGTTCCCTTTCGGAATCTCACGATGTAGGCGTTGAAGTGCTGCCTGGTGAAAGGTTAGTTGATCTAGATACTGCGGACGATATCGTCTTGCTTTTCGACAATGTTGAGGCGGCACAATCAACCCTGAATAGCCTGTCCAGAGTGGTCCCATTATTTGGTATACACTTCGCACCTTCAAAGTGCAAAGTGTTGCTGCAGGACCACCAGCCACTCGATGACCCCTTGACGCTTGCTAACGAGGAACTCGAGGTGGTTGATCAATTCACTTATCTTGGCAGCTGCATCATCAATGATGGGCGCATAGAAACTGACGTGAGCTCACGCATTGCAAAGGCCAGAGCTGCCTTCTTGAACCTGCGTCATCTTTGGCGACATAAGGGAGTTTCCCTCCGTTTGAAAGGCCGTGTATACAAGGCCACAGTGAGGGCCGTTCTGCTGTATGGTAGTGAAACTTGGCCCCTTCGGTCTGAAGATCTGAGGCGCCTTCAAGTCTTTGATCATCGTTGTTTGCGAAGCATTGCTGGTGTCGGATGGCACCAGCGTGTCCGCAACGATGATGTGCGTATGCGAGTACTAGGTAATGATAATCATGCTAGCTCCCTAGAACAACAGATAGCACTGAATAAGTTGCGTTGGCTCGGACACGTGCTGCGCATGCCTGTTCACCGCTTACCTAGGAGGGCCTTGTTCAGTCTACCAGGTGTCGGATGGCGCAAGGCTCGAGGTTGACAGAAGTTGACTTGGCAACGGGAAATGAAGTCACTGACGACCAAACTGGATGTCGTTGGTCCGTCTCGCCTTCCGGGTTGCAGTCCACGTGACTCACCTTGTGCTTGGCTCGAGACTTTACAGGACATGGCTCGCAACCGACACCAGTGGCGCGTCTGCTGCCGTCTCCTAATCGGATTGTCTGTTTAAAGTGTTTGGTGCTGAGTTATCTGCGGGGTAATGGCTGATTATGACGCGTGGCAGTGAAAGCCGCAAGGAAGCTGTCTCGCCGATGCCGCCTTATCTTTGCACGATAGCCAGCTGTTTGTGACGGTATGTTGTTAACACAAGGTGTAGGCGCCTTGACCCTGAATGTTTGCATAGGGCATTAAGGTTTTCAGGTAAGTCCCCTTTCTCTCCCTCTTATTCTTTATTTCATAGGTCCTCATGGTTGTACGGCAGCGAAGCATCAGTTCAAATGGCTGATGTACTGCTGTTGATGATGATGATGATGAGGGTCAGTGCAGGAATGGGTCCCTACCAATCTTCGAGAAGAACTTCGTATTTCGATGGAGCAAAGCATAACCTGACTGACTGCCAGAGCTAATTTATCCACTACAGCTTGGCTCGTTCGGGGGCTGTCACAGATGAGCTCAATGTCGTCGGCATACTCTAAGTCGAGAAGTCGTTTACCAGAGAGAAGCTCTACACCTTCTAAATCGTGTCCGGTGAGCGCCGTTTCTATGACTTCATCAATGGCGAAGATAAAGAGGCAAGGTAATCGTGGGCAACCTTGTCTCACGCCGCTGGAGATATTGAATGGCTTCGACAGCCTGCCGTTAACCCTCACTCTGCCCTAGCTACTCACGTATGGCGCTCGGATAATGTTTACATATTTCTCGGGCACACTTTTCCTGAATAGACAGTCCCAGAGGGCACATCAATCAACCGAATCAAAGGCCCCTTTATATCAAGAAACACGACAACGGTGGGTCACCAATAAACATGGTGGTGCTTCAACAACAGGTAACTTGAAGATGTCGTCAATGCAGCCTCGATTTCGACGAAATCTGGTCTACACCTCGCGCATCTGGTTTTCACAAGTGCCAGTCAGTCTATGGAGGACGACATATACAAGAAACTTAGAGGCAGTGGTGATCAGACTGATTCCTCTATGACAGCCGCATTCGGAACGGGAGCGTCTCTTGAAAATTGTGATTATAACAGAACGGCCCCACTCCGTTGGGATAGTATACTGCCAACACAGATTCACCAACAATTTATGTGAATCGTCCAAAGTAGCGCGTCCCCAAATTTGAAGAGGGCTAGCTAAGGTCCATCTGCTCTGGCGACCTTGTTCATTTTCAGCCGTCTGATCTCATGTTCGAATTCTGCGCGTGAGGGCGGATCCAGGGTGAGAGCCCAGAGATTAGGGTGCTCATTGACCGATGGCGAAGCTGGTAACTCTGATGGAATGATTGTACTACTTGTCAAAGTGTTCAGCCCAATCCTCCAAGCGGTTTGACAAGCTGTGGATTGGTTGTCCAATCTCGTCGCGTATGGTCTCGCAAATATCAGGTCTCCTGCTGCCTGTTTCCTGTATCAGGCACAATAAGTTGCGATGATTACAAACAGAAGCGGCTGTTTCCATCTCCGATGCCGACGAGACCAGCAGGCTTCGCGGTCTTTCTTCAGCCTAGCATGTAATTTCGCCCTGAGAGCTTTATGAGTCTCATGGTAATCGCTTCCAGCCGGAATACGTCGGCGAGCATCCAAAAGTTCCAGAGACTATGTAGAGACCCAATATCCAAGTTGGAAATTTGATTTACCACATGAAAGCATACCTACTGCTAATGACGTCTGGCAGATATGCAGCCAATGATCTTCAACAGTGTGTACTGGGCGTTAACTCAGCTCAGATGCCAGCGTATTTTGGTACACATACAGAACATCTGGATTCGCCAGCTGGCAACGTTGCTTAGGTAGGCGCAAACAAGTGCGTGGTCAGAGTCCACGCTCGTGCTCCAAATTGAGCGACAGTTTTGGACAGCCTCTCGAGCGGTAACAGATCGCAATGTGGTCGATTTTTGCTGATGGCTAGTCCAAGGCTGGTGGGCGCCATGTCACCCTCCAGCAGGTACTGTGTCGCAAGTTAGTGCTCATGAGAAAGAGACGAGCATCTTCACGCAGCTGCAGCAGTCGCTCATCGTTATCATTGCGAGAGCCTACACCGTGTTGACCGCCCAGATGCAGCTCAACAGTGGACAGTTTTCCGACTTGGGGGTTTAGATCACCAGCCAGCACCACATTATCCGTACTTTTTCTGTGACAGGAGCGCGTTTACTTGGTGATAGAAATCATCTTTCACTCAGTCAGCGCTACAATTTCTGGACGCATAGACCGCAATGGCAAACAAGCACCGTTCGTCCCCACGCAACTTCGATGCTTTGAACGAACCAGCCGGTCTGCAGCGCACATCTGGCTGTTCATTCGGATCCAATCAATCAAGGCAGATTCAGCCCGGGGGCTAGGAGCAATGCCCACACCGGCTTGACCGACATTTGAAACCGCTTCATCGCCGGACAAACGCAGTGAGAAAATACCGCCAATGTCGCACGTATAAGATCGGAGGGTAATCACAGAACTCGAATCTTGCAGTCGAGTTTCTGCCAAGCAGCAGACATCGATTGATAAAGTCTCTAGTATTTTGGTCAAGTGCTACCTTTTGGCCACTCTGCAACAAAGTGCGCACTTTGAGGCATGCCGGTCTTAGGGAGGACCGAGGGCTCCAAATAGAAGCAAACGAACTGGCGTTATCCGTTTGGCTGGACATGAACATACCGACTAGACCAGAGCGATCCTGTGCGACTGAGTGAGTCGAAATTAGAAGAGGAACGGTTACTGAACAACAATGTTGGAGGGCCAGGAATTAGGGGATTAAAAACAGGGAGATAAAAATGAAGTTGGAACGTAAGGATAAAAATGAAAAAGCGTAGGAGGGGAATGAAAAGAGAAAGGGCTTGAGCAGAGTAGCATCCAAACCCGTATCAACCTTTGTCGATGCAGCAGATAGAAAGACGTTTATTATCCTCTACGACGGCCGGAACATAATGTGATTATTTGAAGAAGTCAAAATGTTTTATTGCATGGGCAGGATACTGTCATGTTGCTCAGGTCTAGACAGGAGAACGATTAGGGTTTTCAACCAGTCTTTGGTTCAAAAACCTTACCATAAGACAGCGGGGTTTTGATACTGGACTACAGAGAGCCCGTTTTATGGAATAAGGAGCCACCCTCACTCCAACCTGGAGGGCCAGGAGACTGAGTTTGTCACGCCTCTAACCATTGACCAATCTGGTATGAGTGGCTCTGGAGGTCCAAAAGCACCATCCAGCATAGCCTAATGGATCACAGGTACGCAGACCATCGCATAGTTGCTTGTCTTCTAGTTTCAACTCATACCATCGCAGGTCGTCGCTCCAATCCAGTCAGCAATTCCATGTTCAACCAAGCGGACAACGTCAGTTCATTCCTTTCCCCATGGAGTTCTTGATCCCCACTAAGACTGACATGCCTCCACATGCGCACTTTGTTGCTAAGTGGCCAGCAGGTGGCACTCGCCCGCACACTAGAGACCCTATCGATCGATAAAATAACTAATAATAAAAAGTAGATCGCCAGCTGTACGCCGTAACGGCGCTTCGCTACCACACCACCACCACCAGTCGCGCGTGAGCTGAGGATACCGCGAGGACGCCCGCCCCTACGCGGATTCGAACGGTGACCTTATGGTTGCGAACCAGACACGCATACCCACTCGGCCACCGGTCGATATTTGTTGTTTATCAGTAACCCACTTGTAAGATTCGAGCTCCGTCCTTACCCTGCGATCCCCACATATGACACTGGGGGCACATTCTCATTGCGCCTGTCTGGCAATGGTGCAGCTTCAAGTGCAGGTCAAACTAGCATCGACATTGTTTTGATTTCCCTAGCTAATGCTGCCTGATCGATTGGATCCCAGTTAACAGTCGGATGGGCGCCGTAACTTGGTTCCTTCCATGCTTCGAACTCACGCGGGACAAACAGTGCCTATTTCTCATTGCGGCATACACCCCTACAAAATGTAGCACTGATTCGGTGAAAGATGATTTCTATCACCAACTTAACGATCTCCTTCTTTACAGAAGAAGCGCGGATACTGTGGTGTTGGCTGGCGATTTAAACGCATAAGTCGGAAAATTGTCCTCTGATGAGCTTCATCTGGGCGGCCAACATGGTGTAGACTCCCGCAATGATGACGGTGAACGATTGCTACAGACGATTGCGCAAACTTTCGACACAGCGCCTGCCGAAGCATGATTTGGCGCCCACCAGTCTCAGGCCAGCCATGGACGCAAATCGATCATATCGCGATCACTTACCGCTCGAGAGGCTGTCCAAAACTGTCGCTAGATTTGGAGCACGAGCGTGGACTCTGACTACGCACTTGTGGGCGCCAACCTCTGGGTGCGTTTCGGTGGACCTCCGGAATGTCGATGTGAACGGATTGACACAAGCCAGCTGGCGAAGCCAGGTGTTCTGGATGTGTATCAAAGTACGCAAGCGTTCTAGCTGAATAAACGCCGACTGAACATCGTCGATGATCACTGGTCCCATATTCGTCAAACGTTACTATCAGCAGGCATGTCTTCATGTGGTAAATCAACTTGCGAAACTGGACATTGGGTCTCTACACAGTCTCTGGAACTTTTGGATGCTCGCCGACGTACTTCGGTTGGAAGCGAATACAATGGGGGTCGCAAAAATCTAAGGGCAAAACTAAGTGCTACCCTGAAGAAAGGCCGCGAAACCTGGTGGTCTCATTGTGCATCGGAGATGGAAACAGCCGCTTCTGTTTGTAATCATCGCAACTTATTGCGTCTGATACAGGAAACAGTCAGCAGGAGACCTGATGTTTGCGAGACCATACGTGACGAGAGTGGACAGCCGATCCACAGTAGGTCAAAACGCTTGGAGCGTTGGTCCGAACACTTTGAAATGCAATTTAGCCAACCTGAGTTATCGCTTTCTTCTTCGGACATTGTGCGCCCTTCTCTCTGGGCCGTCTCCTTCGATGCGTCCTCACGCGCAGAAGTCGAATGTGAGATCAGACTGTTGAAATTGCATAAGGCCACAGGGTCAGATAGAATTCCCCCAGCCCTCTTCATATTCGGGAGATATGCTCTGTAGATGATTTTCACGAGTTGCTAGTGAAACTTTGGGAGCAACAGACTGTCCTAACAGACTGGAGCCACTCCGTCATTGTCCCAATTTTCAAGGGAGGCTGCTGTTCCGAATGCGGAAGTCATAGAGGGATCAGTCTGATCTCAATTGCCTTCAAATTGCTTGCATCTGTCGTTCTGCCCAGACTGACTGGCACTTGTGAAAGCCAGATGCACGAGGTGCGAACCAGGTTTCTTCGAGGTCGGGGCTGCATCGACCACATCTTCACTGCGTCAATTGTTGGAGCGCCACCATGTTTATTGACGATTCAGCATTGTCTTGTTTCTCGACTTAAAAAGTGCCTTCGATTCAGTCGATTGATGTGCCCTTTGGGAATGTCTGCTAGGACGTGCCTGATAAACACTAAACATTATCCAGGTGTTGTACCCGCATAGTTCGGGCAGAGTGAGGGTTTATGGCAAACTGTCACCGCCCGTCAGTATCACCAGCGGTGTGAGACAAAGTCGCCCGCTGTCACCTTTCCTATTTAACTTCACAATTGAAGAAGTCATGAAAACAGCATTCGCTGGACACGACCTAGGATGTGTGGAGCGACTTCCTGGTGAGCGACTTCTTGACTTAGAGTACGCGGACGATATTGTCCTAATCTGTGAGAGCTCCCAAACATGCCAAGCAGCACTGGACCGATTATCACTGGCTGTCAATCGTTTTGGGCTACATTTTGCTCCATCGAAATGCAAAGTACATCTCCAAGATTGGCAGGGACCCAACCCTGCGCTAACACTAGAAGTCGTTCAGGAATTCAAGTACCTGCGCAGCTATATTAGCGCCCATGGAATCGACGCTGAGGTTACAAACCGTATAGAAAAAGCTGGAGGTGCTTTTGCCGATCTCCGCCATTTGTGGTGCAGACGCGATATTACTCTTGCCCTGAAGGGCAGAGTTTATAATGCAGCTGTCCGTTCAACCCTCCCATACGGTTGAGACCTGGCCCATCAGGTGGACAGACATAAAGTGGCTCATCGCGTTCGATCATCGCTGGCTTCGTAGATTAGCTCATGTCTGGTGGGAGCACCGCGCGAGCAGTGAGCCTGTTTTGTGCAGGAAGAGCGAGTGAACCACTCAGCACCGTTATATCACGTACCAGGCTCCGATGGCTGGGCCACTTGTTGCGCATGCCAGCACACCGACTCCCGCGATGTACATTGTTTGCGCTTTGTGGGTGCGTTTGGAAGAGAAGGAGGGGAGGCCAGGCGATGACTTGGTCGAGAGAAATGAAAACCCACACTTCGAAGTTGGCGTCGGTTGTTGTTTCCCGACTGCCTGGCTGGGTTCCAAGGGATGATGAACACGTTTGGTTGGACACTTGCTGATATGGCTATGAGCCGGCCCCAATGGCGTTTGTGTCGGTCTTTTCTTTGGACATCGCATACCCTCTAGATTACCCCGATCTCATGCAAAACGCATAGTATAATATTTAACATACTATTGCTTGCGTGGAATCCTTTTTTATTTTTAGTCTCTTTTTGTATTGGGCGCATTAGCTGAGGTGTGTTTCTCACCCTCAGCTAATGTGTACTAATGATAATTATTTCGATTACGAGGTCCGTATTTGTATTTGAATTCTTTACTATTCTCGGAACCGATCGAGAAGTCATGGTTTCAGATTTGTGAGCACTCGGTTGGTTTAGTTGGTATTCTTCCGCTTTTGACACAAGCTTCGTCAGACCAGTTGCTTTCATATCTAGTTCGTGTGCGGGTGATAGAATCCTGCCAACTCTGATATTAGTCAAAAGAGTTTCACAGACACAGGTGGAAATGTCATCTCGTGTGGTCAGTCAAAGTGGGGCTTTTAGAGCGGTTTCACTGTCCGTGATGTTGTCAATCAATACCTTCGTGAAGATGATGATGTCGGTTTTTTGCCATCCAACCTGACCTGCGTATCGGTGCTCGTCAGGCTGGTCGGGTTAAGATAGCTCTCCAAGCAGTCTGGAGTTTCACCCATCCATTCCTTTCACGCAGCTATCAGCTCTAGCGATTTCGATCGCTATGGCGATTCACCTCTGGAATTCACTCGTAAACCTTTCCAAATGATCTCGACATCATCTAAATCGATTTGATGCCGGATATCCATTGCATGCACAGCTACAGTAGAATGTCTTAACAAAGCTCTGTATTTAGACTCATTCCTCTGCAGTCGCAGGATGCACTTTTTATGTTCTGAGATGTGTCCGTAGCTCTCTCGCTATTGACCGATGTATATTTGTATGCAGTGTTTGCATTACCGACCGAGCGAAAAAAGTCTACAATACCTTACGACGTTAGCCAAATACTAGTCCTCCTTATCAGCGCTGCTTACTCCATTTTCTGACGACGATGTGAATCCACAGTGGATGCGCATCAGAAATACCTTTGTTTCTACTAGCACTGACATTGGGGGAGTTGTTCTTCGGCCACATAAAAGCTGGATCACCGCCATCTCCTTTTCGCTGATGGACAGACGCCGCTCGCTCCTGGCCGATGCCAGCTGTGGTGAAGAATGCCGGTCTCTACATCGAGAATTACACAGGAGTTTACAAAAGAACCTTGAAATTTGGTGGTGTGAACATGCTATTTAGATGGCACTCGCTAGTCCATCTGGTAACATCAAAAAACTTTTCCATCTTATCCGATTCACTGAAGGTTTCCTATCCGGTGTAAGCGAAACAATCTGTGAAGACGATGGCTCAGTGATCACTAATCTTCAGCGATGGTTGAGCGATGGGTTGAACATTTTAGCTCGCAGTTCTGTCGTTTTCCAGCTCCAGCTACTGGCGTACGCCCTGGTGCTGAGTGGTCTGTCCCTACAGATCCTTCATTTTACCAGGAACTCTGGCATAAACCGTCTGTTGCAGCGCTATAAAGCACCCGGCGCTGATGGCTTACCTCCCGCCCTATTTAAAGATGGTGGCTATTCGCTTGTTCGTGAACTCACCGCTTTGTTCACCGAACTCAGGCTACAAGATGAGGTTCCATCATTTTGGGTTGAGTCGATAGTCGTCCCCATATTCATAGAGAGCCTGCGCACAATGTGCTGCAACTATAGGGGTATCAGCTTGCTTCCCTACGTTTACAAACTTCTGGTGTCCACCATACTTCGAACGCTATCCCTAACTCGTTACCGCCGGAAGTACAGGTTAGGTTCCGCCATAGTCGCGGCTGCGTCGACCAGGTTTTCACACTCCGCCACATCCTCGTGCTCTGCCATGTGTACTAAGGGTCATTGATCGTTGTGTTCCTAGATATCCTTTCTATCTTCGATTCTTTTTGTCAGGACTACATTGTGGTACAGTCTGTTGAGGAATCATATTTCCGGGAATTTCGTTCCCGTTCGACAAGGATGCCCTATTTCCCCATTCCTCTTCAATTTTGCCCTTGAGGATGTTGTCACAAATGCTTCGAAAGATTTGTTGAGTGCTGACGTTGAGCTCCTTCCATGTAGTTGAGTAGTTGACTTGAACTACTTTGATGATATAATCTTGCTTTGTGACAGTCCACAGGCCGTTCAACTTGCACTTAACCGCACGGCGATTGAAGCGTCGAAGTGTGGTATGCACATTTCCCTATCCAAGTGCAAGGCTGTTTTTCGAGACTTTCAAGTGCTGGTACTTGCGCTCACCCTTGGTGATGATTCACTGGAGGTCGCAGATAGTGTTGTCTATCTGGAAGATTGCATCACTGGCAGTGGGGCTGTTAGAGAAGAGATTTCGATGCGAATCTCACGAGCTCCTTGTTTTCTCTAGGCAGATGAACTTGTGGCGCCGCCATGACCCGTCTATCCATCAAAAAGGCATCAGCAGTATGCCAGTACGCAGTACCGACACTTCACTGCCGCGCAGTCACCAACGGTCGCACTTGGGCTAAGGATACTGCGAGTGTCGCCCGGTCCCGATGCCATCTCAAACCGATGAACGTCAGAGTACATGGCAGGCTTGTGATCCTTAAGACCGTGGGCCGGTTACAGCAAAGACATTAAACGCTTGGCCGTGTTCGACCACGGATGCTTGCGGAGCATTACTCACGTCTGGTGGGAACACCGGGTGAGAAGTGCTGAGGTCCGCCAGTTTGTTTTTAGCATGAATCCTTCTGGTGCCCCACTAGAGTATTTGTTGAATCTTAATCGCTTACACTGGCTAGGCCATGTCGTCTGTATGCCCGTTGACCAGCTTCCTTGGCGTGCATTATACGCCGTGGCTGCACCAAGTTTGGTGAAACCGCGAGGTGACCAACCCATGACGTCACATAGTGGCATGGAGAAATCGACTGAGAGACTTGGTAAGGCTGTTGCGTACCGTTTCCGTGGATAAGGGCCTCGGGATGCTCCACGTCGATGGTTAGAGGCCGTATCTGACATGGCGCAGTCATGCAGTCAATGGCATTCTTGCATGCGGTTGTAAATTTTCGTTCCATTCTGATTAGTTTAACACACTTCCTTCTTGCTTCCGATTTCTTCACATTCTGTCTACCTTTAGGCCCACTATCTTACCGTTGTTGTTTACTGCTATTCTTGCAATGTGAGTCGTGCCAACTGGATCCACCGCACTTCGGTGCTCTGATCATAGTTTACCAACTGAACTGAGCTGAACACAATCTGTGGCACAGATACCGTGCCATCGGAATCATGGCTGGATATGACAACAGAATTAGAAAAAAGCAAAATATGTAACTTTTTTGTCCAGTTCGCCATTCACCGTTTTTGCGTTTTTTTAAATTTTTTATTAGGGTTAGAAAAGGAATCACCGCAACACGCAGAGATGCATGTCCGTCATTGATGTCGGTCTTGAATCATCACTTCCATAGATAAAAAAATCCATCAAAGGGTGGGTTTGTTATGCGACCGTCCGCGCCGTAATAATAAATAAAATAATGTGTCAGCTGTACGCCGTAACGACGCTTCGCTGCCGCGCGACCACCGCCAGTCTCGTGTGGACAGAGTATACTGCGAGTAGGCTCACCTCTTCGCGGATTCGAACCGGCGACCTTATGGTTGCAAGCCAGGTGCGCAGACTACTCGGCCGCGCTGTACGGTTGCGAGACCTGGCCTGTTCCAACTGATGACCTGCGCCGTCTGTCCGTCCTTGTGCGCCGTTGCTTGCGGTCCATTGCCCCTGTGTGATGGCTGCACCACATAACCAATGTAGAAGTTATCTAGCGTGTCTTTGTTGAAATCAACTGTTCGCTTGAGAGCTAGTCTCGATGCGTCAGCTGTGCTGGCTTGAACGTGTGTTGCGCATGCCCGCTCATCGTCTTCCGCGTCGGACGTTGTTCATAATTTCTGCGCAGGGCTGGGGAGGTGGTGCGGTGGACGGCCTACGAGTTGGAGAATTGGCATGAAAAAGCTGACGAATCAGTTGGCCTCATTCGATTGTTCTCGACTCCATGGTTAGGATTTCAGAGATACAGAGTATCGCTGTTTAGAGACCCTTAAGTGATATCTCAAGACATACATCAATAGCGGACATGTATCTCTGCACGTTGCACTGGTTCCTTTTCTTTTCCCCGATAAAAAATTCATGAAAACTCAAAAACTGTGAATAGGAAACTGGACAAAGAAAGTTGCCTATTTTTTCTTGTTCTAATTCTGCTGTCCTGTCCAGCCATGGTTGCGATGGCACGGTATCTGTGCCACAGATTGTATTCACTTCTCTGCATATGGTTGGCAGCACTAAGTTCCCAATTTGCCTTTCACTCCGGCCTCCATGGGACAGCCACAGGATGCTCTGAATGCTTGCATAGAACACGTAGGTTTACGCTAGGTCCCATTCTCCTCATCTAACCGGTTGTTTTCAAATCTTTCTGAAATGATGGGTTCATAATCAATTCCAGTTATGTTTCCAGATGGTGAATCCGTAGTTATCACCATAGTTATGCCATTAAATCGCGAAGTGCTAATGCCGAAACGGAACTCCATCCCCTCGCTTGTTATTTGACTTTTGGCATTGTGGCACTGTAGACGCTATAGGAGTTATATTGGCGGTGACGAGTGTGCGGCTGTTGAAGTTCATTCATTGCTGGAAGGAGTTTTGCTTGATGGTCAAAGTTGTGTTTACAAGCCCACTGGGAGAGCAGTTCTATTAGACAAAATTGCGTGGCTCTTTCGATTTGGAAGTGTTTGGTTCGTGTTTGACCATCGATGCCCACTGAGCTTTGTTCCTACTGGATGACGTCAGCGTCCCTGGAATGATGGGGTGTGCGGATATGCTCTAGATCTAATCCGATGGACCAACGGGCAAAGATGAATACTTTGCCTACACTGCAATGTTTCGTTTCCCGAATGTAGGATGGCCCATGGCTCGACTGAGACGATAACCTGTCAGTGGGAAGCGAATTCCTGCACTTCGGTGCCCGAATCATAGTTGTTTGATTAAAGTGAACTACCGTACTGACATGGTTTGCAACGGGCACCGGTAGCATCTCCACGTCACCTAACTGGATTACCTACTTGGAGCATGTACGCTGCTAAGACACTTGTGGGGGAACGTTTGGTCATGTTGCAGGGCATTGAAGAGTGTAAAGAACTTGTTTCACTTGTGCCCTCTACGCGAGGACACAAAGTTCTCATGTGTCTGCACTTTGATCCTGGTTGTCCACTGTTCAGTTTCTACATGGAGCCTTCGCATCGCTCTCCTCATTACTCAGCATTAGTTTTTTTTCTCTTAGTTTGTGGTTTTGTGACAGCAACCCTCCATTCCACAGAACCATACGCTACATTACTAAGTGTACAGACCAACGTGCCAGGTGGATCGTTGGGTATTACTGCAGGAAATAATTCGAACCAGAGCTCATATAATTCATGGCTCACTTTCACTTTACTGCTTATCGTCTGCAATCGTTTGTCACCCTAGGCTCTGCAAATGAGCTCACTTTCTTGCTTTACCATCTCTATTTCATCCGCTACTCGTTTCCTTCCTGGTCTATGAAGTTGGAACATCTAAGTAACTGCTTTCTAATGTTCCACCGTCTGGCGCATTCGCTTACAATGTTAACGCTCTGCGAAACCCGATTCATTGTATATCGACCACCCGTAACGCAATTTTGATTTTTCTGTTAAAGTGGTGTTGCTCTAAATTTTTCTACGTAATCACTTTGTGGCTTGTTTAGGCGACACACCAGTCGTTGTGCTATGAGGCATAACCTGCGACGTACTTGATATTTCTGAATCTGTATCCCCCGTCCAGCCTCTATTGACATTATTGAACTTTCAGTCCATGGCTCATTGAATAGTCCTTACGGAAAAAGTTTTACCTCCCATTCTTCTCTCGATTCACCCAATGGCATTACTTCCTCGTTTTTAAGCTATGGTTTTCTGAACCATTAATTTGTTCTCTAATCTTTACATCTGTGGTTGTAATTCTTTGTAGCTTTCCTCCCCTCTACTCGTACAAATGATCGTCTTTTTACATCTGCAGCATATTCCATGATATCGAAGTCGTTTTCTTGCCTTACACTGACCACTTTTTTCGTTTCATTTCCTTAAGGAATACAAAAGTTCGTGGTGAGCTTGCTATCCTGTTCCCGAAGTCACCGGGACGTGCGTTACTGTTTCTTACAATGGATGAGGTGCTCAAATGTGTTCTAGCCAGCGAATTGTCGGGTGAAATCAAACAAAAGATTCTCCGAAACTGTTTGGTGTACTTGAAAAATGAGGCTGATATGAAGGACGCTTTGGATTTGGGTGTTGTATGTCTACGCTATCTCCATTCACTTGCAGACCCTAAGCAGACGTATCGGTACGAATTGGAGTGCATCTGTCGAGAAATCATCTCTCAGTTATCGGACTCTGACGTCGATTGTATGATAGACAAACTGAAGCTGGCTTTTGCGACGGATGTCAGTTCTTTCAACTTGCACTCCGTAGATTACGCCATCGACTATGCACGCACCATACACGAGGCTGGAAAATTGATATGCTTAGTTAGGCAATTAGAGACCCATAGCGTGGACATAGTTGATGGAATTACTTCGGTGTTACGGATTTTCAACAGACTACCTTTAGTTTCTCCTTTCGTCGAACTAAATGAAATTAAGCAAGAACTTTCTATCATTTGGTCCAGCATTTATCTCATCGATGGATTGAGGAGAGAGCAATCCGATGCGCTTACAACGGGACTGTTACTTTTTCTCGCGCACTTGGGCTGCCATGATGGCGCTAAGGGCACGTTCATATTTGATACGGTTAGCGCTCTTTCCTACCGGGCGTCCGAAGCTCTTTTACATATCATGTCAATCAAAGCGTACAATGAGGACGGTGAAGTTTCCGCTTGTGATGAAGGGAAATTGGCGGCCTTTTTGAAAATCTTTGTGGACAAGTTTTTGATTATCCCGGTTTCAGCAGAAACTTGCTACTTGCCGTTGGCTTCGTTCTTATTTTGTCTGGATTCATCCACATCTTCTTCGGACGAAAATGTTGCTATGTTATCTTCTTTTGTTGAATCCGTGGTCGATAACCATGTTCATAGCGCTGATGAGTGTGTTGCTATTATAAAACGACTCATTGTGTGGTTGATGTGGCCGGGTACCGATTTACATCAATCTCCACTGGACAAATGGATCATCAGTTTTATCTGCCACTACAGCTATCGACTTCATTCAGCGAATGGCCTTAGATCCAGCCCACCAGCGCCTTGGCTTCATTTTATTGTGGATCAACTGCGTTTTGTGCTTAGCATACTTTGCGAACAATGGCTCCCTTCAACCGCAGTGTTGAACACGCTGAGCTTCCTGCTATTAGCTGGTAATCCAACGATAAGTGATCCCAGATACATTTTAATTAAAAATGAACTCTTACCAACCTTGTGCAGTATTTTGGAAAAGTTTAAAGGACGTATTCCGATCGAGGAGGAAGAATTCGTACTCCGTCGGCTATCGAGTGTTATGCAACTTCTAGCAGCTTCTCTACGCAAGGTGGACAATAACTCGGTTCTTCTCGTATCAGATTCATTTGGAAATGCTATCCGCTCATTTTTTAAGCAAACCAATACCCTAGTCAACAGTCCGGTATCGGAGAAAGGGGCCTCAGAGCACCTAGCAGTCTACAGTTGGCCCACTTTGCTTCGTTGGGGTTCAAAGGCAGGTACCAACCTGCGTCGTTGTTGGGCCAAGTGGGACAAGATTTCCTATGGTATCAGATCGGATCAGTTGCTTACGCGCCGCATCGCTGCAACGGTGAGAACACGTTCTTATTTATAACTCTGTTTATCTGCCCGCGAGTTCTTTTTATCAAATTTCATCTTGTAATTGTTAAGTCTTCGGAATTATTTTTTGTTTTGTGTTTAGTGTGACTAGGCAGTGTGCATTTATTTGCTTTCGTTGAAAAATCACACTGTATCAGTTAGAGGAACAAATCTATTGTTGTAAAAAGTGCGGTCATTTCTCTCCTTTCAGACTTATGATGCTTCTGCCCGACATCTTTTCTATCTCTGTGCTCTGGTGTGATTACGTTGGCCGATTTTATTTACTTATTTAACGGATGTGGTGGGTTTAGTACGACGTTTTATATTCAGCTGATCTGTTTTTGTACGACATTGTAGTCAGACGAGCACAGAGCCAACGATTATCGGGGACTAGTGAACATTGGCAACACGTGCTACGCAAACGCGGCTCTCCAACTCTTATATCACTGTCCCGACTTCCGATTGGCGCTCCTCGGGAGTGACATACCAAGTCCACCTGTATCGTCCGCCGCCTGTCCTTTGTTAGAACGAACTGCAGCTCACTCAGCGTCGCCTACCTGCGATTTAGATGCTCCTGCTGCTTCCACTTGTGTCTATCGCGGCTCCTATGCTCCGCGTAAGGAAGTTGGCCTACTGCATTCACAGCTCTTCTTTCTTTTCCGGGCACTGAACACATCTCAGGTGAGTCTCTCATGCTCATATACGTATTACACATCTTAACATTCGTCGTAAGCCTTCAACTGTGAGTTACCATAGTGCTCACATGAGAAGCTACCTGTGTCTTCGCCATACATATTACTGAGTAAACGAAGTCGTCTTCTAAAAGGTTGGCACAAATTTGCACTATAGCCTTCAGGTCCTCATCATTACCAGTAGTAGCAAATTAGTACTCTTGAAACAGGTTCTCGAGGTTACGGTAGAAAGATTTCAGAATCGAGAACGGATTTTCTTGGCTCACTCTTCAATGGTGGGTACTTATACGATCAACCGAGTCGAAACTCAGGGATAATTACCACGGTGCATCGTCTGTATGCGTGTCACCACTACAACTCTTTGACGAAAAATAAATATATGACCAATGTAGTCTCTACCAGGGTGAACCTCAGCAGGGCTCATTGATTTGAATTTCATGAGGATCAGCGGGTCCTCGCAGAATGGTGCTTGTGAGAAGTTTAGAAGCAATAGAGATAAACCTGATGTATGTATAGTTTTCACACAATCCTTTGGCCCTTCTTGTAGATAGAGGATGGTTGACGACGGCCAGTATCCCTATTGATGCTTAATAGACCAGTCACCAATAAGTCGTTTCCATCTTTTGTCAACGAGCCAAGATGTTTGTTTGGTCCACCTGCGTTGTTTTGCTTCAACAAAGCAAATTCATTTCAAGTTTTCTGCTCAGAGGTCAGTGTGAAAGTAACGTCTAACATGGATCCAATTGCTTCGGCATGCATGTTATCATAAGCGATCACCACATCCGTATTCCCCACCATACGAATGAGACGGGAGCTTCCGATAGAATTCGTCTTTGGACGCGGCTTATCATCAGACATCGCGTCTCGTGCCTTACTGGTACCTGCACTGACCTCTGAGCTTAGCGGATCGACCTCTTTTTAGCGGTCTTACGCGGCTAGCTGAAATCAGTGCCATATAATTTGAGGTTGCGGGACACGTTGGAGAGGGCAATACTGCACACCAGTCTATCCAGAAGCCTTTGTAAAGAGATTGGATCTGACCCAAGCAGTTCGTCAGTTTGTATTCTGGTAGCACTTTCAGTTCAGCGGTTGAAGGCGATTATTTAAAATCGCATAGGTGCATTGAAAAAGTGACTTGGTACAATTCTGTCCCACCTCATTTGACGTGGGAACTCAGGAAACCCGTTCCCATAGACCCTCGATCCTGGGAGTGGTAGTAAAAAGCTGGAGCTTTTCTAAGGCATGTTTCAAGAATTGTTACCACCGCAAGCTTGTGCGACCAAGGGATTCACAGACGGTCCTCAGGTTGTCACGGAAGGATCTCATGAAATTTGCTGTCCTCACACTTGACCACAGGTCACGTCATGGTCTATGATACACTGTCAGACACGTCTATAGCGGCAAATGGCTTGTGTTGCGGTTCTCGCATTTCCCCGTTTTTGTTCGTCATCTATACGGGCTTTGATGAAACTGAGTACCAGACCTAGGTAGGTACGGGCTAGCTTGCATACTGCCATTATATATATTTCACAATCTGTATACAGATGTTGTACCATCGGGACCATGGCGAAATAGGAAAACAGGGTTAGAGTAAAAGAAGAAAGAAAGCAAACCATTTTTGTCCATATTTTCCACTCACAGTTTTTGTGTTTTTTGATTTTTTTATTGGAGGAGGAAAGGGGAATCACCGCAACAAGCAGAGATAAACGCCCGCCACTGAGTTCAGTTTCGAGCCATGACTTCCAAGGTTTCGAACCAACTGCATTCAGCATTCTTGGGACCCATCCAGGGAATCGGGAGGAACCAACCGTGGTCAGCTATTTTGTCAGCTTTTTCATCTTGCTTCTCCAAGTTGTAGGCTGTCCACCACACCGCCTCTTCCAGCCCTGTCCATCGACCGCGAACAAGGCACGACGCGGAAGACGCTGAATGGGCATACGCAGTACGTGTCCGAGCCATCGTAGTTGGCGCAGCGAGACAAGCGCCTCGAGGTAGTGGCTATCTCCACCCAAGACACGCTGTCTGAATTCAGCGTTGGTTACCTAGTTCAACCACCACATACGGGTGATGGACCGCAAGCAACGGTTCCCGAAGACAGACAGTCGACGTAGGTCATCGGTACGAGCAGGTCAAGCCTCACAACCGTACAACAATACAGCGTGGACAGTGGCACTACAAACCGTCTTTTGATGGAGAGACTGATTTCATGGCGGCGTCATAAATGCCTCAACCTGGAGAAGGCGAGACAAGCTCTTGAGATACGCATTGAAATCTCGTTTCCAACAGCCCCACCAGCAGTTATGCAGCTACCCAGTACTCAAAGCTGTGTCACTTCTAACGTTTCCCCGTCGATGGTGAGTGCAGGTAGGGGCGTATACCAGTCTTGAAAAACGCTTTGCACTTGGATGCTGAAAAGTGCATGCCATACTTCGACGCTTCAATCGCCAGGCGGTTAAGTGTAAGTGGGACTGCCTGCGGACCGTCACCCAACAAGACGATGTCATTAGCATAATCCAAAACAACCTCGCGGCTACCTGGAAGGAGCTCAACGCCAGCATTTAACAACTCTAGAGCATATTTGAGGACATCCTCAATGGCAAAATTGAAGAGGAATGGAGAGATAGGGCATCCTTTTTGAACCCCACTGGTGACAACAAAGGAAGGCGAAAGCCTGCCATAAGCCCTAACTCTACGCCAGGTCAGACTATACAGAGCACGCAGAATGGAAGCGAACTTCCCGGGAATACCGTTCCTCAACAGACAGGGCCACAATGCAGCCCTGTCGGTCTCATCGAAGGCAGCACAGATATCCAGCAACACAACAATCGTTGTCTTTTGATACACATTGTTCAGACCGAGAATCTGGCGGAGTGTGAAAATCTGATCGTTACAGCCGCGACTACGTCGGAACCCAGCCTGTTCTTCTCGCGGTAGTGATTCACGCGTTGGGGATAGCAATGAGACTGGACCTTACCATGGTGCGATGGTTTGGGTGCCTCAGTGATCCATTGAGCTACTCATACCAGATTGGTCAATGGTTAGAGGCCAGACAAACTCAGTCTCCTGGTCATCCAGGGTGGGGGTTGAAATGAGAGTGGCACCTTATTCCTTAAAACGGACTCCTTGTAGCCCTACGCCAAACCCGTTGCCTTGCGGTAAGGTTATTGAACCAAAGGCTTTGCTTGAGAACCCTAATCGTTCTCCTTTCTAGGCCTGGGCAACCTGACAGTATCATACCCACACAATACAATGAATCTCTCTTCAAACAAATTCCTGATGCTCTGACCACCGCAGAGGATAATCAACGGTGCCCTATTTGCTGCATCGAACAGAGTGGATATGGGTTTGGATGCTACTGCTCAAATCTTCCCGTCTTCTTATTCCCCCTCTTACGCTTTTTCCCTCTTATGGTCCCGTTCCAACTTCACTTTCCTCTCCTCCAGTTTTCAACCCCCCCGATTCTTGGTCCTCCCCAAATATGCTTTGCTAGGCGTTTATCTTCTAGTTTCAACTCACTTGTGAACGCGGAGCGTCACTCCTGTCCTGTCGACAAGCACATGTCCAACCAAGCGGTCCACTCCAGTTCATCGGTTTCCATTTAGAGCCCTCGATCCTCCTTCAACTTAGCATGTCTCAATGTACGCACATTGCTACAGATCGGTCAACAGGCAGCACTTGCCCGAACATTAGAGACCCCCTCGATCGATATCTGCTGCTTATCGGAGACCCGTCTTCAGGACTCGAGCTCTGTGCTCACTCTGCGATCCCCTTCAGGTGACGCAAGCAGTATTTTCTCATTGCGCCTATCGGGTGACGATGCAGCTTCGTGCCTCGGTCAAACCAGTGTTGACATTACCCTGAGTCTTCGGGCTGATGCTACTCTGGTTGATTGGATTCCAATCAGTAGTCGGATGTGTGTGGTCCGATTGGCTGGCTCGTTCAAAACTTCGAAGTCGCGCGGGACTATTAGATGTCTATTCATCATCGCTGCCTACACGCCCACAAACTGTAGCGATGCTTCGGTAAAAAACGACTTCTACTGCCAATTGAACCATCTCCTTCGCCACAGAAGAAGCACAGATACTGTTATGCTGGCTGGGGATCTGAACGCACAAGTTGGAAAGTTGTCCACTGATGGAATGCATCTGGGCGGTCAGCACGGTATAGGCTCCCGTAATGATAACGGTGAGCGGTTACTTCATTTGTGTGAAGATGTCCGCTTATTTCTTGCGAGCACTAACTTCCGACCCAGCACTCCCTGGAGGGTGACTTGGCACCCACCATCCTTGGACGCAGATCGATCACATTGCAATCAGTTACCGCAGGAGAGGCTGCATCCAGAAGTGTCGCTCGATTTGGAGCACATGTGTGGACACCGACCATGCACTTGTATGTGCTGACCTGCAGATGCGTTTTGGCGGACGCCCACGACGACGCTGTGAGCGCATTGACTCCAGACAACTGACAAAGCCAACTGTTCTGAATACCTATCAAAGTACGCTGACATGCGAGTTGAGTAAGCGCTCACTGGAGACAATTGAAGGTCACTGGTCACACGTTCACCGGACCTTACGAGCAGCAGGCAAATCCTCATGTGGTATGTCTAACAGCCAACATGAATATCGGGTCTCATCGCGGTCTCTGGAACTTATAGATGCTCGCCGGCATATCCTGGCTGGAAACGAACACAATGAAACTCGCAAAGAGCTCCTGGCGAAACTCCGTGCTAGCCTGAAGAGAGACCGCGAAGCCTAGTGGTCTCATCGTGCCTCGGAGATGGAAACTTCCGCTACCGTTGGTAATCATTGTAAGCTATTCCATATGATACGGGAAACAGGTTGCAGGAGACCTGGTGTTAACGAGACCATACGCGATGAGAGTGGACAGCCTATCCACAATTTGTCAAAACGTTTAGAGTGTTTGGCTAAACATTTTGAAAAGCAATTTAATCGGCCGGAATTGTTCGATTCCTCACCGGCCAGTGATCGCCCTGCTCCGTGGGCTGTCCCTTTGGATCCTCTCGCTCATAAGTCTAACGTGAGATCGGACTGTAGAAGTTAAACAAAGCCGCGGGACCAGATGATCTTCATTCAGCCCCCTTCAAATTCGGCGGCTCTGCTCTTGTTGATGATTTACATTACTAGTAAAACTGTGGGAGCAGAGAACTGTCCCAACCGACTAGAGCCGCTCCGTTATTGTTCCCATCTTCAAAGGAGGCTCGCGTTCGGAATGCGGCAACCATAGAGGAATCAGTCTGATCCCCATCGCCTCCAAATTACTTGCCTCCGTAATCCTTCACAGACTGACTGGCGCTCCTGAAATCCAGATTCGTGAGGAGCGAATCGGGTTTTGTCGGGGTCGTGGCTGCATCGACCACATTTTCACCTTGCGTCAATTGTTGGAGCACCGTCACACATGTTGGCGGCCCACCGTAGTCGTGTTCCTCGACATCAAAGATGCCTTCGATTCAGTTGATCGATGTGCCATTTGGAACTGTTTACTCATGAAAGGTGTGCCCGAGAAATATGTAAATATTATTCGAGCATTATACACGCGTAGCACGGGCATAGTGAGGGCTTACGGCAAGCTGTCGCCACCCTTCAATACCTTCAGCCGCGTGAGACAAGGATGCTCGTTGTCACCTTTCCTCTTCGACTTCGCTATTGACGAAGTCATGGAGATTGCATTTACAGGACATGACTTGGAGGGTGTCGAGCTACTCCCAGGAGAACGACTTCTTAACTTGGAGTATACAGGCGACATTGCCCTCATCTGTGACAGCTCCTAGAGTGCCAAGCGGCACTGGACAGATTAGCACTGGCTTGTCAGCCGCTTCGGGCTTTGCTTTGCACCATCAAAGTGCAAAGCTTTCCTCCAAGATTGGCAGGGATCGCATACCACGCTGACGCTTGGTGGGGATCAGCTAGAAGTCGTTCTGAAATTCAACTGCCTGGGAAGTTGTATCCGCGCCCTTGGGATTGAAGATGAGATCACGAACCGTATATCAAAAGCTCGAAGTGCTTTTGTAGTCTTCGCCACCTATGGCGGCTGTGCGACATTACTCTCACGCTGAGTGGTAGAGTGTACAATGCAGCGGTACGTTCGACCCTACTGTACGGTTGCGCAACCTGGCCCCTAAGATCGGTGGACATGAAGAAGCTAGTTACCTTCGACCATCGGCGCCTACACAGTTTGGCTCAAATCTAGTGGGAACACCGCGTGAGTAACGAGCGTGTTCGACGTCTTGTTTAGGGCACAGGAAAAGGAACTGAACCCCTCAGCACCGTCATTTCGCGCACCAGGCTCCGATGGCCCGTCCACGTGTTGCGCATGCCAGCCCACCGACTTTCGCGACGTGCGTTGTTTGCTCACCGGGGATGTGGATGGAAGAAGAGGAGGGGTGACCAAGCGATGACTTGGTCGAGAGGAATGAAGGCCTCACTTCAGAGCTGGCATCGGTTGGAGCTTCACGGCTCCCTGGTTGGAGTCTAAAGGACGGTGGACACGTTTGGCTAGATACACTTGTTGATATGGCTAGGAGCCGACCTCAGTGACGTTCCTCGTGTGAGTTTCTTTGTCCCTCCCCATCCCTTTTAGCCGCCCCCTCCAACCACGATCTCGTTTCATAGCGTGATCTAATTTTACATAATAATTTTTCTTTTTGCGTAATAGCCAGCTGATAGCTTTCCAGAACGATGCCCATCCGTTGCTGGTAGCTCAGCTGGCATGCAACTGTGTTATTTATTTTCTTTTATGTATTGCGGCACAGTATCTGAGGTGCTTTACACCTCTAGCTAACGTGCCTAATGATGACGATGCTGCTGCTGCTGCTGATGATGACGACGACGATGATGATGATGGGTAGCTTGCGAAGAATGATGGATACCAGAATCTTGCAAATGACGGGAACCAAATTTACGCTCCTGTGATTGGAGCAATTTGTGCGCAGGCCCTTTCTGAAGATGGGGACGACCATCTACTCACTCCAGGATGATGGAACCTCCTTTTTTGCCCAGACTCGTCATCATCACCAGTTCACCTTAGCTGAGGGTGAGAAACACACCTCAGCTTATGTGTCCCAATACAAAAGGCCAATAGACTAAAATATTACATTGTAAAATATGAGGTTAACTATTATATTATGCGTTTTGAATGAGATCGGGACTGGACGGAGAACCTAAAAGGAAGGGGATGGACAAATAAACTCACAGCACGAACGCCATTGGGGCCGGATCCTAGCCATATCTGCAAGTGTGTGCAACCAAATGTCTTCATCGTCCTTAGAACCCCAACCAGTCAGTCGGGATGCACCAACCGACGCCAGTTTCGAAGTGAGGGTATTCATTCCTCTCGACCAAGTCATCGCTTGGCCTCCCCTCCTTCCCTTCCAACCGCACCCCCGGCGCGCAAGCAATGCACATCGCGGCAGTCGGTGTGCTGGCATGCATAACATGTGGCCCAACCATCGGAGCCTGGTGCTTGATATCATGGTGCTGAGCGGTTCACTCGCTTTTCCTGCACCAAATACGCGACGCCGAACACGCCATTTCTCACGCGGTGCTCCCACCAGACATGTGCTAAGTTGCGAAGGCAGCGATGATCGAATGTGACGAGCCTCTTTATGTCTGTCGACCTGATGGGCCAGGTTTCACAACCATATAGGAGAGTTGAACGGACGGCTGCCTTAGAAACTCTACCCTTGAGGGCGAGAGTAATGTCGCGTCTGCGCCACAGGTGGCGGAGATTGGCAAAAGCACCTCGAGCTTTTGCTATACGCTTCGTAACCTCATCATCGATCCCATAGGCGCTAATATAGCTGTGCAGGTACTTGAATTCCTGAACGACTTCTAGCAGATCACCACCAAACGTTAGCGCATCGTTGGGTCCCTGCCAATCTTGGAGATGTACTTTGCATTTCGATGGAGCAAAGCATAGCCCAAAACGATTGACAGCCAGTGCTAATCGGTCCAGTGCTGATTGGCATGTTTGGGAGCTCTCACAGATTAGGGCAATATCGTCTGCATACTCCAAGTCAAGAAGTCGCTCACCAGGAAGTCGCTCCACACATTCTAGGTCGTGTCCAGCGAATGCTTTTTTAATGACTTCTTCAATTGTGAAGTTAAATAGGAAAGGTGACAGCGGGCGACTTTGTCTCACACCGCTGGTGATACTGACGGGCGGTGACAGTTTGCCATAAACCCTCACTCTGCCCGAACTATGCGGGTACAGCACTTTGACAATGTTTACGTATGTATCAGGCACGTCTTACTTCAGCAGACATTCCTAAAGGGCACATCAATCGACTGAATCGAAGGCACTTTTATATCAAGAAACACGACAACTGTGGGTTGCCAGCAAACATGGCGGTGCTCCAACAATTGAGACAGGGTGAAGATGTGGTCGATGCAGCCCCGACCTCGAGGAAACCTGGTTCGCACCTCGTGCATCTGGCTTTCACAAGTGCCAGTCAGTCTGGGCAGAACGACAGATGCAAGCAATTTGAAGGCAATTGAGATCAGACTGATCCCTCTATGACTACCACAATCGGAACAGCAGCCTCCCTTGAAAATTGGGACAATGACGGAGTGGCTCCAGTCTGTCGGGGCAGTCTCTTGCTCCCAAAGTTTCACTAGCAACTCGTGAAAATTATCTACAGAGCATATCTCCCGAATTTGAAGAGGGCTGGGGGAATTCTATCTGCCCCTGTGGCCTTATGCAATTTCAACAGCCTGATCTCATGTTCGACTTCTGCGCGTGAGGACGCATCGAAGGAGACGGCCCAGAGAGAAGGGCGCACAATGTCCGAAGAAGAAAGCGATAACTCAGGTTGGCTAAATTGCCTTTCAAAGTGTTCGGACCAACGCTCCAAGCGTTTTGACCTACTGTGGATCGGCTGTCCACTCTCGTCGCGGATGGTCTCGCTAACACCAGCTCTCCTGCTGCCTGTTTCCTGTATCAGACACAATAAGTTTCGATGATTACAAACAGAAACGGCTGTTTCCATCTCCGATGCACAATGAGACCACCAGGTTTCACGGCCTTTCTTCAGGGTAGCACTTAGTTTTGCCCTTAGATTTTGGCGACCCCCATTGTATTCGCTTCCAACCGAAGTACGTCGGCGAGCATCCAAAAGTTCCAGAGACTGTGTAGAGACCCAATGTCCAGTTTCGCAAGTTGATTTACCACATGAAGACATGCCTGCTGATAGTAACGTTTGACGAATATGGGACCAGTGATCATCGACGATGTTCAGTCGGCGTTTATTCAGCTAGAACGCTTGCGTACTTTGATACACATTCAAAACACCTGGCTTCGTCAGCTGGCTTGTGTCAATCCGTTCACATTGACATTGCGGACGTCCACCGAAACGCACCCAGAGGTTGGCGCCCACAAGTGCGTAGTCAGAGTCCACTCTCGTGCTCCAAGTCGAGCGACAGTTTTGGACACAATCTCTCTAGCGGTAACTGGTCGCGATATGATCGATTTGCGTCCATGGCTGGCCCGGGACTGGTGGGCGCCAGGTCATGCTTCTGCGGGTGCTGTGTCGAAAGTTTATGCTCGTGAGAAAATGACGAGCATCTTCACACAGCTGTAGCAATCGCTCACCGTTATCATTACGGAGCCTACACCATGTTGGCCGCCCAGATGAAGCTCATCAGAGGACAATTTTCCGACTTGGGCGTTTAGATCGCCAGCCAACACCACAGTATCCGCGCTTCTTCTGTAAAGAAGGAGATCGTTAAGTTGGTGATAGAAATCATCTTTCACCGAATCAGTGCTAGGGGTGTATTGCGCAATGATAATTAGGCACTGTTTGTCCCCGCGTGACTTCGTAGCATAGAAGGAACCAGCTAATCTAACGGCGCGCATCCGACTGTTAACTGGGATTCAATCGATCAAGGCAGCTTCAGCCCGCGATCTCAGAACTATGCTGATTTGGCTTTACCGGCATTTTAAGTTACATCATCGCCAGACAGGCGCAATGAAAATGTGCCGTTAGTGTCGCAAGTGGGGAATCGCAGGGTAAGCACGAAGCTCGAATCTTGCAAGCGGTTTTCTGACAAACAACCAATATCGATCGATAGGGTCTCTATTGTACTGACAAGTGCTACCTGTTAGCCAATGTGTAGCAAAGTGCGCACGTTGAGGTATGCCAGTCTTAACGAGGATCAAGGACTCCAAAGGGAAACGGATGAACCTGGCGTTGTCCACTTCGTCGAACATGGACTTGTCGACTGGATTAGAGCGATGCCCTGCTACTGTGTGTGATTTGAAACTAGAAGACAAGCGACTATTGAAGCAATGTGGCGGAGGGCCAAGAATTGGGGGATTGAAAATGGGGGGATATAAGTAAAGTTGGAACGGGACGATAAGGATGAAGAAGCGCAAGAGGGGGGATGATAAGACGGGAAGACCTGAACTGTAGCATGCAAACCCCTATGCACCCTGCTCGATGTGGCAGATAGGGCGCCGTTGATTATCCTCTGCGATGGCGAGAGCAATGCAATGAACCTTTCTCCTAACAATTTTATGATAGGCTACGCGATTGGAGAATCTGACTTTCCAATAATCACATATTCACACGGGGCCATGTGTAAACTTAGAAGCCCATGGGCTGCGAAAAGATAGATGGGGAGACAGGGGATACTCAGTCGCCGCCTTTGATCGAGGCGATCGAGTTTCACGATCAAGAAAAGAGTTTGCAGTGACCCCCTTCTGGTCACACAATTCGGTTGCATTAGCGTGACTACAGTGTGGTCTGAACATCGTCTAGTCGCATTGCTGATTTTTTGCCTAAAATCCAATGTGTCCAAAGTGGTTTACAAAACTACCAATTTGGTTTGAATATATATATATATATATATATATATATATATATATATATATATATATATATAGCTGGCAACTCAAGTGACTGGACCGAATTGTTCATTTTACAGAGGTCTGAATCTATAATTTTTTCATGGTCAGCGTACCAACAATGAAAAAGCGGCCAACTTAGAGGTGGCCAGGATAGAGATATGGTTAACTTCGGAGTTTTACTGTCCAAATCAAGGAGCTTAAGGACCAAATCTGATCCTTCATTACTTCTCATTCTTGCATTCACCGTCGTCTGATCATGCGGTCTTGTTGTCTGTCCTTATTTCCATGCAGGGTCCCGCCGTGGGCGATCTTGGAGCCGTCCTTACTCTGTCCAAGCCGGAACATTTTGTTAACGGAGAACAACAGGATGCATCGGAGTACCTTAATCACCTGCTGGACCGATTGCACGAAGAGGAGTTGGGGCTAAACAATTCACGTAGCATCAGGTTTGAACCAATTTTCGCTGCTATTTTTACGAAGTGCCACTTGCTCAATTTCATTTATTTTCTATTATGGTATTTGCTGCATAGCACCTTTGTTCAGATACTCCTACCTTGGTGTTGTTGTTCCGACACTTGACATTTGGACAACATACTCTGTCTTTAGAGCGCTCACTGACATTTTCACACTTCACTTCTCGGATCATCGCCCTACCTTTTTGTGACATGAGAAGTCGTTCAATGACTCAGGTGACGAGTATCACCCTCCTGCGTTCGGTTTATAACTGAGCAGGGTTTACGTCATTTTGTGTTTTTATTCCAGCTTATCATATACATACGATGCTACGTCCCAACAGTTGATATCAGTCTTTGCGTATGATCATTTACGTGGTTTCATTTTGCTCTTGTCCTTGATGGCGCAACAAAGTGTGATCTGTACTCCAGCTGATTTCTCTCAATAGCGTTTCACTCAATAAGTTTCGTCTTTTTACCCTGAATTTCAAATCGATTTCTCTAAAAGCTAAAACCGTTTATCATTTGGATTCCTCGTGTAATATGGATCACTTCACTTTGATGCTGTAGTATGCCTGCGCCTTCGACCTATCCTGGTGCTCTTCAGCGTTCTTAGTGAATCAGTATTTTGCGTGGACGTCACTTTTTCTCTCAAACTTTTCACTACCGACACGCGGTGTTTCTATAGCTCTCTTTTTCGTTCAAACCTGAAGCATTTGCAGACCATTTTCGCTATTGCTACCGGTGATAAAAACCTTCGCTTATTGTAATAGTCTGCTATTAGCGGATTTGGGTTTCCTGGAGAAGCCACAGATGTCACACGTCTGATTAGTTGTCCGCTTCCTGTACAGGTGCCACGAAAAGTAGGCGTCATGATGCTCTCCAACCCTCATCCTCTTCCAGCTCATTCATCTTCCCGTTGAATCCCAATTTCCATTAACCTTCATATTCATGGCAGAAGTCTACTGTTGTAAACCGAGTCTATCCAACGATGGACTCTGGTTGTCCACTTCATCAGAGGCTAGGCATGCACCCGTGAGCACCTAGCCTACCCACATCTGTCGGTGTCAATACTTAGGATTCGGTATACTCTCAGTACCTATAGTTTGATCCTTAAATCGCTTGCAATAGTGCTCACTGGGCTCTACTTTTAACGTGAACAGCTGTAGTATTTCCGCTGTGGTACGTGCAAACCACTAGTAACCGTAAGGGTCATAATGCATGTGCCCGGAAACTGTAGCATGTGTACCGAAGATAATAAGAGTTGGATACTGTCGGATGAGCTAATCGTGGTACCGCTCAGAGATTTCGTTTCACAGCTATCCATTGCCATGGAGTGTTAGGAACCGTACGATGAACGCGTTTGTGCAGTCAGAGACAATGATGATGTTACCAACATTATTGGCTCTTACTCTTTACGGTCAACTTAAACCCTGCGTCATCGTGATCGCTCACACGCAGTGGCAGCCTTGAGGAGGAAGCTGAAGAACATTGGTCTATACATTCCGGAACTTATAGAAACACAGGCTTTACTGAACCAATGGTTACGTTTATCGGAGCACAATGTCCGTATTACGGAGGCATCCTATGGGCTGTGGATGAAGCGCCGTGCTGCGTACAGATCAGGAACAAGAAGAGGATAGGTGATAGGATCTCAGACAACTACCGTACGTTTGGCTCATTGGTACCAGTTCCAGAGACCGTCAAACAACTGAATCAAGGTTATACCAGCGTTTTGGACAAGCGTCTTAAAGCCCCTTCCAGTGGAAGCTCAAGTTGGAGCGAGGGAACTTGAGGAATCATTGAGGTTTCGGGACCAGTCCTTCACTAGCAGTGGGCGCATTCTTTGGCCAGCCAGCGAGCGCACTTTTAAGCATGTAGTAACTACTGGAACCAAGTAACTTTCAGGCAAGTTGTTCTCTTATGACCCTGTTTTTGCCTTTACATACTGTTTTATCGGAAGCTCGATCGACGTTTTGCTAAAGGCCTTTCTTTTCTAATCTGGGAAGTTGACTGCTTCAGATTGCGCATCAACTGCAGGTTGCTCGTACGGCCAGCGGAAACCACAACACTTATGGGTATGGATTCTCAGATAACGAGAAAGGGTTGCTTTGTGCCATCAACTATTTCTGTTTGCTATGATTTCACACTGATGGGAAGTCTGGGAACAAAGCGCCGTTATAAGTGCAGAAGAAATCATTCCTCCGTACTTTTGCTATCATTGTCCGCCACATGATGATCTCGCCCGGATCTGCTGGATGTAAGAAACATCGGTCCATCTGCTGACGATTGGCGATCTTTTCGTCTGTTATTGTGCTTGACTAGTGTTCAGCATATGCCGCAGCGTGCAGTGAGATATAATGGGGACGTGTATTCCCGTTCTATTAGGCGGCCAAATAGAGCGAACCTCCTGCACGGCGTTTCGATACTAAGCCTTGCCGATAGCGTGAACCGACTGCACTTTGTACGCGCGAAGAGCCGACCGAATAGGGAACATACCTGCAATGGGAGTGGCTGGCAAACTCGGTTCGGCATCGACTGTGTGAACGAGGGCTGTGCCCTGACGAGAACATGCGGCCAGATATGGTAAATCACTCACGCGAAACGCGTTTACATTGCTTGAGTCTGGGACACCGAAAACGCGGGGATCAAAGTTTCCATAAATAGAACTGTCCTTTCCGTAGGAGATACACCGTCTACTGAGGCTTGGCTTTTGGTTTCCCGGTTGGATTGGACGCCAGACAGAGCAGATCGTAAACAGCAGTAACGCAAGCAAAGCGGTACAACACGTTTTTCGATTAATGGATTCTGAAGACAGCAGATCTACTCCTGCAGGCACTCCAAAAATGGTCTTGAACAAGCTGATGGACCGTTCGAGCGTTTCTAATTGTTCTGCGGAAATCACGAACCATGACAATTGACTGATCAGTGCCCAATCCGTTTGTGTCACATAGCAGTCGTGCAACTTAAGAAGTGTGTGACAGTCCTTCCCATTGCTGGATAACCCTTGACATTCTAAATGATATGTTGCTGTATAATTTACTGGAAATGCCCTGTTTTCTCTTGGTTGCCATTTGTACCATTGAAAAGGCGCCAGATCAGGGGATGCTTCTTAGTGAACACCAAACCAGCACTCAGCTGTACCGTACACGTGAGATAATAATAAGACCCAGTATCTTGTAATTTCCTTCGTGTTAGACATGTTTCACAGAAAATTTCCAGTTCATTGTGGGATTTGCGCAAAATGCAGGTTGAAGGATCATTTTGCAAACATCATAAACATCCCGCAGTCATACTCCTGAGGTGGGCTGCGTGTGGTTGTCGTAGGAAGTATACTTACTGTGGTAATCGTTAAAGGCAAGATACACGACGCTTAGGACCAGCTATCCATGTTATACTATCCCGCTGCGTGGAAGCATAGAGGGTAAGACACTCGGAGTCACACCACAGGAGGTAAAGCGGAGCGAACACCGCAATCAAAAGATATGCCAGTATGCACACCCGCAACCCGTACGACAGTTGAGCTTATGTAATTGTTTTCGTTTTACTCGATTAAACCACAATAAGATGGGATTTTGTACGATTTTTTATTTTTGTCGCTTCGTTTGGGTTGTCTAGGAAGGGAACAGTCACAGTTCCCTTTGAGTTAAAATACGTTACGTCGAGTAGAGGTAACCGTAAATTGGCACTTTCAGTGTGTACGCGCCATTACGGCTCACCTGACTTGTAAGGAAGAACCCCCTATTCGTCAACGTTCACTGTGTTTCTGTAACAGGTTTCCATTACGGTAACACTGAACTCATGCGACCACCTTCTGGGTTGCCAATTACGGTGGACCTTCCCGTCGGGTACTCATGCATGGGACTTGATTGTGAGCACAAATGCAGAGCCTGTGCTCTCTGCCGGACCACAACTAATAGCCGTCCACTTTTCCTAACAACCGGCCCAACTGGCCCCCAGTGTAACATGGTTGGCGGCATCCGATTCCGGATTTGCCTGTCACTGCGGCCTCCATAGGACAACCACAGGACGCCTGCGTCTACAGAGATCAAGAGTGGCTTGCGCGGCACCACCCACGGCTCCATCCACACACCCCATCTCCAGTGTGAACCCGAAGGAATAAGACCGGGAGGCATGTGGATGAGAGCCACATTCCATCAACGGAACCGGCATGCATTGTTGTCATGTTATAAATAAATAAATAGTATATTTCCAACGACGCGTGGCATGTCTAAATAGGCACGATCATAGTAATGCCAACATGGATGCTAAGGGACCCTGCCAGAATCTGCAGGTTTAAGATGTCGGAGACAATGCAAAGTCTTCTGCTGAAATTGCAGAAGCGCCTGGGGTGGAACTGTCCTCAGTTCTTACAACGCTGTCGATTATGTAGAGAATCTTGCTTGTCGGCCTATAACTGTTCAAAATCTTCCCGTTATTCCGCCCCTGGGAAAATTTTCTTTTGTCATTCACTACCCCAGATGGTCGAACCAGACTACAGCTAAATTTTCCAGAGGCCATGCGAAAAAACATTTTGCTGGGATTACTTGCGGAGGAAATCTTCAGCATTGTAGCCTCCAGCAAAATATTGGAGAAAAAGGTCAACACAGCCCATCTTTAAGGAGCTCAAGCGACTCCTGGATTTATCATTACTTCCCACGCGATGGCATCAGGCATTCCACTCTCGGCCGGTGGCCGATTGGTCTGCACGTTTGCTTTGCAATCATAAGATCACCGGTTCGAATCCGCGTAGGGGTGGGCGTCCTCGCGGTATACTCAGCCCGCGCGCGACTGGTGGTGGTCGTGCGGCAGCGAAGCGCCGTTACGGCGTACAGCTGACACATTATTATTATTATTATTATTTATTCCACTCTCGTTGCCAACTACCAAACGAGAACCTGGGAGTTTTCTCTCGGAATCCAAAACACCCTGCTGAGCGCGAGGTAGCGGACGAAAATCGAGTGGCGCAGAAGTAACGTATTCTGGAATATCTGACAGAGGGAATAAATACGCCGTTTATCAAACGATGGTTTTCGTTACACCTATCAGCTATTCGATGAGGCTCTGGAATTAGTGGAGAAACTGTGGCGCAGCTTCATATACTGGTCAAGCTTGTGCAGTCATTGCTCTGAGTCCTCGGGCTGAAGCTGCCCTGGTTGACTGGATCCCGATCAACAGCCGGATATATTCCGTCAGCTTGGATGGCTCGTTCAAAGCTTCGAAGTCGCGCGCGAACAAACGCTGCCTGTTTATCGTTACGCTGACTTGGCGAAAGATGAATTCCAGCATCAACTGAACGAGCTCCTTCGTTAGGGGAAAAGTACAGATACTGTTGTACTAACTGATGGTCTGAGGGCCCAAGTTGGAATACAGTTCACTAGTGAGCCGCATTTTGGCGGCCATCATGGTGTAGGCTCCCGTAATGGTAACGGTGAACGGTTACTACACCAGTGTGTAGATGCCCGTCCACTTCTCACGAGCATTAATTTCCGACATAGCACCCACCAGAGGGTCACATAGCGTCCCGCAGCCTTTGACTGTTCATGGATGCAAATCGTTCATGTTGCGATCACTCACCTCTGGAGAGGCTGTGTCCAAATCTGTCGCTCTGACCACGCACTCGTTTGTGCCGATCTCACAACTCGCTTCGGTGGACGCGTGAGGCGACGCTGTGAGAGCGTAGATACTTGCCAACTGGCGAAGCCAGATTTTCTGAATGCGTATCAAAGTACGCTGACATCCGACCTAAGTTAGCGCTCTCTGAACACAGTGAAGAGTCGCTGGTCGCATATCCACCAAACGTTACTGACAGCTGGCATGTTTTCATGTGGCAAATCAAATCGCCAACCTAGACATTAAGTATGCATTCTCTGGAACTTTTGGATGCTCGTCGGTACATTCCGGCTGGGAGCGAACACAAGGAGACCCGAAAAGACCTCAGGGCGAAACTGCGTGCTAGTGTGAAGAGACACCGCGAATCTTGTTGATCTGATCGTGTATCAGAGACGCAAATGGCCGCTACCGTTGATAGTCATCGGAACACTCCGTCTGATGCGCGAAAGGGGTAACCTGGTGTTAACGAGACCACACGGGTGGGGGATGAACGACCAATTCACACTTTAGCAAAACGCTTGGAGCGTTGAGTTGAACACTTTGAAAAGCAGTTTGATCAACAAGAGTTACCAGCTACTCTAGCGACTGATGATCGCCCTTCTCTCTGGGCTGTGCCACTGATCCCCCCTTCACGTGCGGCAGTTGAATGTGAATAAGGCCGTAGTAGCAGCTAAACTTCCTCCAACCCACTTCCAATTACTATGATCTGCTCTTGTAGATCTGCACAACTTATTAGTGAGGCTGTGGGAGCAGGAAACTTTCCCAGCAGACTGGTGTCCCTCTGTTATAGTCACAGTTTTCAAAGGGGGCTTACGTTCGGATCAGCCTGATCTCATTTGCCCTAAAGCTACTCGCTTCTATCCCTCTTCATAGACTTAGTGGCACTCGTGAAAGCCAGGTTGTTGAGGGGCAGGCCGGGTTTCGTCGAAATCCGGACTTCATTGATTACATCTTTACTTTGCATCAATTGTTGGAGCACCGCCATATTTCTCGGCCAGCCATCATAGTTGTGTTCTTCGACATCAAGGCTGTCCTTGATTCGGCTGATCAATGTCCCATTGGGGTCTGTATGCACAGAAAAGGTGTGTCCGATAAATACGTGGACGTTGTTAAATCGCTGTACGCGCGTAGTTCGGACAGAGGGGTTTATGGCAAACTATCGCCGCCCTTTAATATCTTCCGCGGTGCAAGGTATGTTATAATGATGCTACTTCACCGCAGTTGGGCTTGAGTGACTTATATTTAAACTTGTTCCGCCTTACACTAGATGTGACTGAAACCATTTTATTTTATTCGCTCAGTTCTGCGGATCCCCCGCATTTGTCCTGTTTGTTTAGTTTGTTTTTCATTTTCCACCTTAGTCGCTTGATATCCACTTATTTGCAAGGTCAGTTCTCGCGCACATACTTGGTTTGCTCAATCCCGTCATTCTGCCGCATATCTACTCTTCAGTTTGTTTGTTTATTTTCTTTTATATTCTTTCGTATTCATATGGTGCTTTATGCTGAGGTTTCATGTTGTATACATCATGCATTTTCACTGCAGTTGGGCTACACGGACTTACACTTAAACCAGATTTTTTTAACCCGGATAAACAGTATTTCGCTTTATTTGATTTGCCAGATCCTGTTATTCTACTGCATATCCCGTGTTTATTTTCTTTCAAATTTTACTTTGCCTGTTTGATATCCCGGTTTTGGTTGCGCTTGCTATGAGCGTTGATGATGTGCCTAACTGTTTAACGCCCTCCACCTTGATTGCTCCTTCTTGGAGACGGAACTCTGGCTGGGGGACGGTGTGTACGGGCCTCGTGGCCGTGCAAAAGTGGTTCCATCCAGCATGGAGCGCACTACTGTCCGGCCACCTCCTTTTGTACGTCTGGTACGCATAATTCCGAAATTAGATAGGCAGGAATGCTGCTGCTGTGCCTGGTGAAAGAGTGTGGACCGGCTCCGTTGATGAAACGTGGTTTCCATCCACATGCCTCCCGGTCTTATTCTTTCGGGTTCACACTGGATATAGAGTGTGTGTGTGTGTGTGTGTGTGTGTGATGCAGCGCACGCCACCCATGGTCTCTCTATAGGCGCAGACGTCCTATGAAGGTCACAATGACTGGCAAATCCGGAACCGGATGCCGCTAGCTATGGGTGTGTGTATCTGTGTTACTTCGAATCTGCTAACCTGGCGCCGCTGTGGTGATTGCGTTCGGTCGGGTCGTCTGCGTGAGTGGGGTGAAGGGGAACTTTTGTATTGAATGATTGGCATTCGTGGAGATGTACACTAGGCAGTGGCTTGGCCGTAACCCCGCTCCACACTGAATGTACCCACCCTCAGATCCTTGTACGGTCACGAGGACTGTGTCGCCAAAACCGCTCATGTACCACTAATATTTAGTTAGCCTGTGCTAACTGGTCGGAATCCGTCGATGCTAGAGAAGGTATCGACGCCGCTTACCTTTCGCGAAGGGATTTCATCACCTTGATCAAGGAATTCTTCTTCACAAGTTTCGGAGCTACGAGATCGGTGACCCTACCCTAGGCTGGATTCGTTCATTCCTACCCCAACTACGCTTGAATGTGCGGGTTCCTAGCACCCTGTCCAACCGGACAGAGCTTCATTGTATGTTCTTCAAGGATCAGTAATAGGACCAACGTTATTCCTCGTGTTCATAAACGACCTTGAGGAGGTTTTGACGTCGGGTTTTCTACTTTTTTGCGGACAGTCTCAAGGTTTGAAGGGCAAACGAACTTTCAGATGACCAAATAGCACTTCAGGGTGCTTTCAACAGCACTTACGAATAGTCGACCCAGAACATGCGTGAGTATAACTGCCAAGTGCAAAATAATGGGCATTCGCCATCAGAGAGCCTACGAATATCGACTAGGAGAACACGTCCTGGTTAGCGCTTCTCAGGAAAGTGATCTCGGGGTGCTCGTACAAGGCGATCTCGGATACTCAACGCAGGCTGAGTTGGCAGTGAAAAAAGCAAATCAACACTTGGGCCTACTGTGGAGAGCGTTTGGCCGGTTTGCCCCTACCTTCTTTTCTTAAATGCTCATCGCTTACGTTGAATTCCCCATTCAGGTGTGGCACCCCTGGCAAAACCATGATCTCACTGCTCTTGAAAAGCCACAACGGAGGACGACAAAAATGTGAAGGGGTTATTACACCTCCCTTATCCTTTAAGACTAAAGACTCCAGCATTTTCAGTGAACAATGTCGTTTTCTGCGAGGTAATCACATATTTATGTGTCAGATCCTCAAAGCCTCTAACTATCCATGCCGACCCTTACTGAAACTCAGCCACAACACCTCACTGAGGGGCAACCAATTGAAGATGGCGACACTATATAGCCCGTTGGAATGCCCTCGGAACATTTTCTCATTTCGTGTATCCCAGCCGTGGAACCTCTACTTCCGCACTTTGTCACCTCTGCTTCTACGTTGTCCGAATTCAAAACTTGTCTTCATGATGCCGTACACCGCCTGCATTAGATGCTTTAACCCAAATTACTGGGACACACAACAACGTTACCAAATAATGTGTTCGCTTAAAATTTGCGGTAAGTCCACCGCTACGCTTTTTATTTCGACACATTCAATTTTGAAATCACTCTTGATCTGTGGAAAACTGTTAAGCATTTGCAGATGGAAATTAGATGTTGCCCGCCCGAAACCACTACACAACCAGACGCGTTTCGATGTCATTTCATCTCATCAGGTAGAAATAGCAGGTCTCGAATCCGCGACCATTGGAATAGTAGCCGAAACCTCTACCCCTTTGGCTACCGGGACACGACAGGCAACGCTTGGCACAACGGTTAATGACTAATTGTAGGGCGACCTTGGAGTACGCGTTGGGATTGGATTGCGACGCGCTTCACTTCAATGTGAATCGCAGCTCACATTAAGATTGCGCGTCACAATCCACTCACACAACGTGTAATCCAAAATGGCCCTCCAATTTGTTAAACGTTTGCTTTTATATCCATCGTTCCATTGTCTCCTGTAGCCAGTATGATCGGGGTAGTGGTTTTCCGGCAGGTAGGCGTCTTGTCAGCATTCACGTCAAGCGCAGCCATATTGGAGATATCAAACAACAAACACATTATGAAGGAAAGGAAAACCGCAAACCGTATAGTAGATGTACGGTAGTATAACATCACAGCAAATTAAACAGTGTGCTAACTCTGATCTATTGTTAGGGTGCTCTTGGGCAAGTGCTACTGCAGGTTAGAGGATATCAACCTACCACTGCCGAAAACGACGGAAAGACCGGCAAAATAGACAGGGCATATGCAGAGGAAGGAAGAACTGAACAAATAAAATATACTGGTTTCGGTCAGATATATACGTTTTCCCGATTGATTGCATCCATAATGGACTTGAGTTGCTCCGTAAGCATCTGATTTGTATCCATAATCCAATTAAACATAGTCATTAACGTATTTGAATTGCATCCAACATGTTTCCGACGCACCATGTGCGCAGTGTCTTGAATTAAGCCGGCCTAAATTAGCCATTGATGGTAAATATACTAACACTTGCATGGATAGTATGGGTTAACGGTGTGCGATGAAGATGCGCGGGACCTCAGGAGCACAAGGTTGTCCAAACACATGGTTAAACTGGGTAGAGGGTTGTATGGACGTAACTGGACTATAATGTACGTAAAGGCATGCTTTGCGCACGACACCAGTGGGGGGCGGGGCTGCGAACACGGCAATGCGACACCCCATTTGCGATCTTACGGCTAGTTTGGCATTGTGTTTGAGCCCACAATGGTTAAGACGACCTACCACGCTCGGGCTTCAACGGGGCATCGACTGCACTGTGTCCGGATAGCAAGACAGTCACTGATGCATGACTGCGAATGATCGGGGGGTCTGCTATGACGTGGTTGCGAGTAAGTCGACAAAAGGGGCCTGTGCAGCTTGTCAATGAAATACGGGTTGACAGGTGACCGCTTTGAGTAAGGGACGAACGTCTTGAGCGGCACTCTGCAGAGAGGGCTAATGCCGAAATACGAATTCGGCGGTTTTGTTACGGAATGGCACAAATGGCACCCGTACATGCCACTTCGTTGAGGTCAAGCGCCGAATACTGAAGACTTACGAGGAGGGAGATAACTGGGTACAACTCTCTTTTGTACTACAATTAACTTGAAAACAAAGAAGGAAGCATGGTGGGGGGCGACGAAAATCTCTGGCACAAAGCCACGTTGATTCCCTGGTAAAATGGGTATCGTCGGAACCCACAGTGACTTTCCAAACACTCCGCTTGCGGTTGAAAGCTGAGTTCATGCTTGAGGTGAGCGTTAGCACAGTAGCGCGACATTTGGACGGGTTGATGATAATAATGAAGAAATTGCGCGCATTTCTGGAATCCACGAACACACAGGAGAAGAGAAGGCGAAGAAAATCCTACATCTTTGCATCGCTGCAATCGGAGATCGGAGGGGGACGAGCGATGTGGATTGATGAAACAAATTTCAATCCATTTTGTGCTCGCACCGGAGACCGTTCACCGCGTTGAACTCGCGCACAATGTCAAGTGTCCAACCTTCTAGGACAAAACCTTCATCTTATTGGAGCCCTGACGACCGATGGCTTGATAGAGTATACCACCATGTAAAAAAGTTTCAACAAGGAAAGGTGTTCGCAGTGGTTGTGTGGACTGCTGGATGCCAGGGGCTCGATTTTTGTCGAAAGCTGCCTTCTGATCTGCGATAACACGCCATGCCATGCCGTATATTCCAAGACGAGTCGTGCCGTTCGTGCAGCCTCCTGCGCCTTGTTCTATATTCTCCATCACAACCCACTTAAATGCATTTGGAGCATCATAAAAGCATATGTGAAGCAAGCTATAAGGCGGAGATATTCCGAGATGCTTCAGTGAGAGCTGGAAGATGTACTCTGCAAGACCGAATGGAGAATGTGTTTCCTGGACCGAATTGTGTCAGAGGCACGAGCCTGCATAACGTCTCCGCACTATCGACACATGATAAGTCACGTGAGGAGGAAGTACGTTTGCTCAATGCATTGCACTAATTTGTAAATTCCTACTATTTTATTGACATACATGTACATAATTTGAACTGGTGTTGTCACTGCTATGCAACGCAAAACCATTGTTTCGGCATTCAGGTATGCACGATGGTGTTCAGGCTAAGTGCTGTCGCAGAGAGTTCTCTCATGTTTCCGCGTTAGGCGTTGCGAGACAACCAGAGGGTATCCGGATAATTCCTGGCAATGGAGATTACAATACTGCTAATGGTGTGAGCTCTTGTGTTGTTACTTAGGTGGCTAGTCGATGGAGGGGGAATGGCACGTACTTGGTATTGCGAAGAGGACTACCGTGCGCAAAAAAGGAGTGATCCTTAGGTTAAATACTATGTGGATAGCTCGAAATTGTCTAATGCCATAGCTTACTTATTGCTTTTTAAGGACAGTTACTGTGAGATACGCTAAGACAACGCCTCGGATGTAAAACACTGATCGATCTCAGGAAATGAAATAGCTGTTTGTCGCTAGTTGTCAAGCCTTTCAGTGGGCTGTACGTTCGCTTCAGCGCCCAACTTCTGCCATTGTAGGCCGTGAGTCATGAGTCTCCGCTAATTGCTTGTAGTACAGCGTTCGAAAGAACACGAACCACTCAAGCAACCAATGTAGACGTCATCGCGGTCGCCTGCACAGTAACCACCGTCAGATACCACTTATCCCTCCAATGCCTCACCTTCACGCTATATTAGTTAATATAGCTACTGCGTTCGGCTTAGGGTGGACAAATCTTCCGGTGCTTATACGGCTCGTAGCAAGAATGCCGCAGTCGCATTTCGGCATTAGCCCTCTCTGCAGAGTGCCGCTCAAGACGTTCGTCCCTTACTCAAAGCGGTCACCTGTCAACCCGTATTTCATTGACAAGCTGCACAGGCCCCTTTTGTCGACTTACTCGCAACCACGTCATAGCAGACCCCCCGATCATTCGCAGTCATGCATCAGTGACTGTCTTGCTATCCGGACACAGTGCAGTCGATGCCCCGTTGAAGCCCGAGCTTGGTAGATCGTCCTAACCATTGTGGGCTCAAACGCAATGCCAAACTAGCCGTAAGATCGCAAATGGGGTGTCGCATTGCCGTGTTCGCAGCCCCGCCCCCCACTGGTGTCGTGCGCAAAGCATGCCTTTACGTACATTATAGTCCAGTTACGTCCATACAACCCTCTACGCAGTTTAATCATGTGTTGGACAACCTTGTGCCCCTAACTTGTTTGGAATTAGCTTCAGAGTAGGCACTCGTCGCTGAATGAAGGTTGTACCGCCCGCGCCTCTTTACCGCACACTAACTCATATTATCCAAGTGTTATTACATCTACTTCATTGGGTGCTTTGGGCTGGCTCAATTCCAAGGACACTGTCGCCTGGTGCGTTAGAGATCTTGGATATAATTCAAATACTTTAAGGGCTATGTTCAATTGTCTTACGGATACAAGTCAGATCCTTAGGGAGCAACTCAATTGTATTATGGATGCAGTCAATCGGGAAACGATGTAGTGTTATGCAGAACAAGCGTAAATGTGAGTCACTGTAGCCCAGCTGCGAAGAAGCATCACAATAACATACTTTACCTCTAATTACAACCCGTCATCGTTAACGGTAGTGCATTGGTAATTTTCGTTGTTGCTTCGCTAAAGTACAGCCATGGTGATCTGTGGAACATGAATTTATAAAAGGGGAGGTAGAGCGGCGTAGAGTAAAAGTCAACTACGTTATTCCAGCATTGAAACTCAAGACGTCTACACCATGTCATCAACACAGGCTCACAACCAGGTAGCTCTGATGCGACGATCATGTGTCATCTATGGGACTATTTTATTGCGCCTTTCACTACCTTCTCTTGGTGCATGTGCAGTACATTTTGAAGAATTTTGTCACCATTACTGCGCAGGTATCATTTCTTCAATCGGCAACGTTCGCCTGAGAACGCTGGACGGACTTCATTCCACCTCGAGGGTGACATCGATTTTCCTACTGGTAAAGGCGGAGTACTTTTTCGAACTTTTCGATATGATGTTCTGTTGCAGGTGTCTTGCCTCACTTCTCACACTGTCAGATGCCTCGGTTTGCACTGACCACGTGTCCTTTTGTATCAAGTGATTGGTACCCATTGCTGTTATCACGTTCGCGTCTTCTCGAACCGGCAATTTTCCGCACTTCGGCTAATGCTCACAAGGTCACCTCAATTGCGCAGACGGTTGGTCTCACCAGACGGCACCAAAACCAGCTAGCACTGTGGCGAACATCTGAAGAGATTCGCTGTCCTCTTTTGCAGATTTCATTCTCCGTTGTCCTTTATTCCAAACTTAGCTGCAGGTCGGACGGCGGTACTGCGCTTCTTTTAGGTCCGTCTCGTTAGGCGTGTCGAACAAAATGAGCTAACCCTTTATCTTCCGTTGAGTCCATGACTGCTTGGAACAACTAGTATGGGCTTCCTTGCGACCGGTATATTCTCAGCTCACCATAAAAGTAATGATAGTTGAGGCGAAACAAACGGCATACCGAGCAATGGACCGGCACAGTTTCGGTGAGAATTCTGCATACCATGTGGAACAATTAAGTAAATCGTTCAACCGGCTGTGTTCATTAACCTTATCGACTTAATGCCCATTGCAGTCCTGAACTATTTGCTAAGCTCCACTGGGTCTTTTGTCCGAATCATCTCATTTTTATCGGTGAGGCGATTGTGCTTTTATCCGCGTCTTGCCTAACCAGATGAGACAAAATTGTACACATTGGGATCCGACGTTCCTTCTCATTTTTGTTTTAACATACTCCAAAACACATGATTTCTTCCGCTTCCATGGATCCGGTTGGGTTCTTGGACCATTTGTTCGCGATTTACGCCGATTGCGTTATATAGAAGCGCTTGGAATACCACGTGGGTGGTATGCGATAGTTTGCTGTTCCTTATCCCCTAACACTCGACTGGGGTCAGCTTTTTCATTCTTACATCCCCGTACCTTGCCTCCGTTAGTTAGAATTCGCTGTCTGTTCAGATGTGGACTGTGAGCTGGCGTTCAAATTTATTCCTAAATAACTTTCGGTTTCGTTTGATTTTGATGTGCTTTTATTTTTCGTTATATGTAGAAGAGGGAGTCGCAAACTTTTTAGACTCCAGCGCTACGATTTGTAGCACACCCGATGTGCCACCTTTCTGTTCTGCTTCACGACTACAGAGCACGTCGGATGTGCCTATGGGTTAGGGTTTTTGCTCTCATAGGATGAATACACATCGTCATCTCTTGGGGATCACTGGCACAAATATCGTCTTCTGACCCATGATCTCGGTAAGCTCATTTTTCAGATCTTTTCAGACTGACCACGTGCAATACCTATTACTATCTCAGCTACTTCATGCCTTATTTTCCTTAACGGATACACGTTGTCTCTCCCCCAGGGAATGCTTCTGGAATGACCGCCTCAGTGGCTAGGGACCTCTCATACGGCGTAGTTCGAGTCCATCGCGTTCCCGAGTTCCGTTTCTATCATGGCCACAGCCCTCTTCGATCCTGCTTCTTTATTTTGTCTCCCTTTATTGTAACGTTTTATTATCTCCATCACCTTGAATGAATATGACGGGATTCACCCCACTCCGGCAATTGTATCACAGGTGCTTAATAACTGGCGACGAAAGTAAATAATTAACTATGAACAGGATAAGACAGGAAATTATTCGTCTTTGGTCTTATGCTAAAGGTATATTCTCCATTTCTCGAAAGACTCCTTAGGGACCAGTCACGGTCACTCTTCTTTCTGACGCGGAATTGTTTCCAAAAAAGGAGCACTCTTCCTCGGTTAACGTTTTTTGTTCACATACCCACCAAGAATCTCCAACGCGCACTCGGTTCCTGTTGTCCCTGCAGCACTTGAGCCTTGTAACGAATGCGAGATGATGCACTTTGGTTTCGAAACAACCCATTTCCAACCAGGATGCTTGTCCATTTATCAACTACTTTCCGATTGCAGACTTTTTGGTTCTGTGATTTACTTTGGTGTTCTTAGCGGCGGTGGATTTGCTACGCCTTTTCAACTCATGTGAGCTTTTTTAATCCCCCTCGGACTGGTACTCCAGTGCTTCGTTCATTCATCAGCTGTGGATTTGCTTTATTTCGCTTCCTAATACACTCCTGGTGGGGGTAGAAGCGAGGCTGTTGTTCATTTCACAAGCCCGTTTTGTGTACATCGTCAGCTAGGCTATCTGAATGTCAGACGAGTTTGGCTATATACGGGGTCGCTATTGTTTTGCTAGTCTGAATCGATGTCTTCTCAGTCAAACAATGGACATCCATTCTACTCACTGCCACCATTTCCAGCGTCGTATAGCTGCACCGAGTTCGCGGTGAACTGCAGCTCAGGTGCAGTCTGATTCTACAATTAATCGTACTAATCGATTAACGGTACTGTCCGTTTGACTACTAGCTGATTATCATATTCCATTCAGAACAGTACGGTGTGGAGCCTGACTTGGCACAGTAGAAAAATATGCATTACCAAACGGAGTCTTCGGATCTGACTCGGCTCTGAACAGCGGGTTCTGTATGACTTATCTGCTATGTACCACAGAACCACACTGTGCTGCCAACTGTGTTCATAGTGTTTACTTCGTCGTGTTCTCTTACATTGAACGCGGCTCCTCGTGTAACCAACTTATCTTCCCCATAGGTCATGCCCGCGCTTTCAGAACCCTTCTTGTGCCATCTACCGTGGTACACTGGTAACCTCCGCAGCATCACGATTTGCGGTATTCAGCGAGCTGGTGCTTTCTGTGAAGTCAACGATCCTGATATTTGGATCATTTTGTGTCTGTACGGACAGTTGGCATGTTGTTTACTCAGTTTTAAGAGTGCTGACCAGATGTGAAATTGAGCAGCGCTTTGCTTCAGTCTATCTTGTTGTGCTTGTACATGAGTTAGGCCGGACTCAAGGAGAGCTGTATGGTCCCCGCACTCTGACAAACTTGTGCTACAGTACAACTTGATGTCACAGTGATTCTAATCTTTCGGTAAGTTGACGAGGGGTTTATGAGTTTTGCAGCTTGGAATTAACTTTCTTTGACAGCACTACGAATAACTTCAGTCAGTTGAATCAAGGTTGCCTTCAGGTCGTAGATCGTCTGTTCAGCATTGCTCGAGCGCAAGGCAAAACATAAAATATCTCCAATGCAATATCTCATGGCCAAAGCTAACTCGGATTTCACTGGCTATATTTTCTCCGGAGGCTAATGAGCCAGCCGCCTTGCGCACTAGCCACTTGCATTGAGACGAATGCCCCGATGACTCTCGTACTTTTGAGAATGGGGATAATTGTTGATAGTCAGTCTGAACTCACTTTTTGGGATTTCATATACATTTCACTAAATAACTAGTTGCTCACAAGGGAGTGGCGACCGTCTTTCAGTAACCGTGGAAGGGGGTTGTCGAGTTTAGGCAACTTATTTTGTTACAAAAGCCCGAGTTCATGTCGGATTTATATTATGCCGAGTCTCTAACACCAATATCCAATGGTGGTTCTACTTATACAGCAGCTAATTACGATGGCGCTGCTCCATCGGATTAATCCTGAGTGTTCTACCTGATTTTCCCCTATGCGTTCTGACATTGGAGTAACTGTTTCCCTCGCTGGTACTCTCTGCGCACGTTTCTGCCCCCGATAGCGCTAGTTTGTGCCATCTTCCTAGTCCTTACCATTTACAAACACCCAACCTCTCCCGAAGCTTGTGATGAGACATCGTCTCAGTGCTTCGTGCACACTGAAATGGACCACCTAGTGGGAACAGTAACGTCGTCGTTAATGTGCTGATCGACATTTAGAAGACTCATCCAGTATTCAGAATGCAGGCGACCTCCGTTGCCTTCTTCAGTTGAAGTGGCTGCACTCGGAACCCGTTCCATTTAATTTGCTCGTCAGTGATGACTGAGACTGCCGCGCAAATCGAAAGGGCTGATTCACCGACTGTAAGTTCAAATGACACACTTGACAATCACCACCCTTTCGGGAATCGTCAGCACTGCTCATTCTACCTGGCCCCTGTGGGGCTAGAACCCGCAACCCGACTATTACCAGTCCATGGTAAATACCACTACGCTCATCACAGTGGTGTGTCTTAATCAGCTGGTGCTCCGCACACAGTTGCAACGGACACGTCTTTGTCCGTTTTTTTGGAGTTAAGCCCATAGTTACCACCTAGCTGAGCTTCTGAAGAGCCCAAGCGACCTACCTGTGTATTCATATCTCCTGCAAGTATTATTATATCCGAACTGGTAACACTGCGTAGTAGCGTCTTCAGTTCGTCGGAGGGTGTATACTTGGTAGTACCAGCACTGAAGTCGGTGGGAGCATAAGCGAAAACCACAAACAAACGGTCGTACTATTTCGTGAATCAGCCTTAGCTGATGTCGTCAGACGGACTGCACACAAACCGCTGTTCACGGGAATCCAATCAACCAACGATGATTTAGCCTTGGAGCTGAGAATGATGCCCACACCAGTTTGACTGGTGATTACCACATCAGCGTCTCCGGATGCGTGCAACCAATAGAGAGAGAGCAAGCCGGACGCAGTTAATTCCACAACTCCGTGAGAGTCATTGATCCTGGCTTCGAAAACTAAACACGCGTCAATACCCAGTGTGTACAACGTGTGTGCGAGTGCAGTCTGTTGACTTATTTTAGAGTGCGGACGTTGAATGCCTCCAAGGAAACGGGACAGCGTGGACTTATGAGAGATTGTGGGTGGTGCGGTTCGACTCCAGTATCGTTAAATCTGCTGTCAATTAAACTGGGAGTTTAAAGCATTGAGTTCTCTGTATTAACTTGTATAGCACTATAAGAAGACGAATGTTACAAGTCGGTACCATTTCGTGTCCTCTGTTCACTTGCGAACGGACAATATATCAACTAATAACGTGGCAAAAAAGAAATCAATAAGTTGAAAGCGTGAGCTCACATGCAAACGAAGTAGACGTTGGCTACAGGTTAAGGAGGAATTATTAACTCTAAGGGAGTTTATGCGAAACAAACAATTGATTCTGGACGCACAATGTTGGTTAATGCTTCTTTATTGACACTGCCTCAGCAAACTTGAGGACTCTGGCGTTTGTGTTACCATAGACGACACTAAACGTCGAGTTGAGGTCCACTTGATGTCCCGTTTCCATCAGGTGTTTCGCAATCGAAGAAGCGGGTACGTTGCTCGTCTACACAGGTCCCTTTTGCGGCTGCCTTGTCAAGGTACCGATACGCTTTGGAATTTGCTTTCAATCCGCTTACACAAGCAACGGTCTGTTCTACCGATGTAACTGCTGCCACAGTTACAAACAAATCGATAGATACAATGCGTTGCGGCAGAGGCCGACTTAATAGGCTTGACTGGGGGCAGTGTTAGTGGTTGTCTAGAGTAGGCTGAATTTAGCGGCACCGAATGCATGCCGTATTGCAACTGCTGTGTGTTGTTCTACCTGCCTAGTCAGAACATCCCCCTTGAAGGGTAGTCGCAGATACACAGGCATTTTTGGTACAGTAAGAACGACTGGCTGTTCACTTTCCGCGAGGCGGCTATGAAACCTAATGAAGGCTTCTGGGTATCCATTTGCCCGTAGGGTCTGCGTGATGAATTGCAATTCAGCATCGATGCATTCCGTACTGCATATCTTGCGAACCCTATTGAATAAGGTTTTGGCAAGGCATCGCTTGTATTGAGCAAGTGTAAAACTGCAGGTGTTCATAAAAACAGGTCCATGTAGCTTTCTGGTAAACGGTGCGCTGTATCGTGCCATCTCGCCTCGTCAATAGTACATCCAGAAAAGGCAGGCGGTTATCATCCTCAACTTCACAGGTGAAGCGGGCATTTGGGTGTGCAGCGTTCATAACTCTGAGAAGGGACCGAGCCGCCTCTAAGGCTGTTGTGATCACCAATGTGTCGCCCACATACATCTAGTAAAGGCATATTCTTCCGAGCTCTGGCTCATAGCGCGACTCGACCATCGCCATGAAGATGTCTGCCAGCATAGGGTCAAGGGGACTACCATAGCGAAGCCATCAACCTGTCGATACGCCTGTCCCTCGAAAATAAACGATACGTTTTCCGTGCAGAGTAGCAAAAACGCTTGAGATACTCTACAGGAATCGCCAGAGGCACTTTCTCACTAGTGATAAAGTCACATAAGAAATCCACAGTTCCTCTCAGAGGAATATTGGTAAACAAAGACTGTACATCCATGGAACACATCACCTAGCCCGAAATGTTGATTTCGCACAATTGTTCAATTAACACAAAGGTATCTTTCAAGGTGTGCTTTACAATCATCTTTCTAACTGGCATCAGTAGTTCAACTAATCAGCGTGCTAGCTTGTTATACGTTGAGTTATGCATGGATAATATTGATCTATGTGGGACGTTATCTTTATGAATCTTGGGTAGGCCATACATCTGGGGGATGTCGGTGCTCAGCGGCTTAAGTACGTTGTATGTCACCTGTGTTATCATCCCATGAAACAGTAGTATTTTCAGATGTTTGCTTAACTACCACTCAATGTGTGTTATGTTGGTTGCACTTTCGTCCACATGAAATTTTGCCCTGTCCTCCAGAATCTCTTCCATCTTGTTTTTATAATCCGCCATATCCATGATGTGCACTATAGTACCTTTGTCCGGTTTCAACACCATGAAGCTTTTGCTTCCCAAATCACGTAGCGATTCAATGTTATTACAATCCAGGCAGCAGAACTGACGAATCGGAGCCAAGATGAAACCTCTTGCGATGTCAACTAGCTTAACTTTGAGCCGGTTATAGTTCTCTTGAGAGGTTAGTTTTAGCTCAGAGTTGATCAAGTGGGTTTTCAAATTGTGCCGCCACCTGAATGTCATTGACAACTTTGGTGGGATTTCGAACTGTACAACGGATGATAGAGCTCCGAGTTCTTTCCTATTTACTGAGGTCGAAAAAAGATTATACACGTTTTCGTAAATCGCTATGAAATGGTATTTCTTCTTCATCGTTTTCGAGGGATCTATGTTGCTCCTTAGCCAGTTTCTTTTCGTTCTATCAATGACGGTTTTTACAAATATTCATGTACTTGATTCGAGAGACTAAAGGCAACTGATCAACTGTGGATGTATGACTTTCAGTTATCTCCAACAACTGATAACCTTCTGTTTGCTTCCTACAAGTATGAATTGGCGAGCCGTCTTAGGTTTGTGAATGTTAGCTTCATCTTATTCCTCCTCAGCAATTTACTAAGCCGATCTCCGCCACAACGCACTGTATCTATCGATTTGCATGTAACTGTGGCCGCAGTTACATCGACAGAACAGTCCGTTGCTTGTGTAAGCGGATTGAGGAGCACATTCCGAAGCGTATCGTTATCATGACAAGGCAGCCGCAAACGGGACCTGTATCGACGAACAACACACCTGCCTCTTCGGTTGCGAAACACCTGAAGGAAACGAGTCATCAGGTGGAACCCAACTCGGCGTTTAGTGTCATCTATCGTAACACAAACGCCTGAGTCCTCAAGTTTGCCGAGGTAGTGGCCATAAAGAAGCATTCACGAACACTATGCGTCCAGAAGCAACTGTTCGTTTCGCTCAAACTCTATTGGAGTTAATAATTCCTTCCCAAACTGTAGCCAACATTTGCATCGCTTACATGTGACCTCACGCATTTTTGTCCCGTTATCATTTGATATGTTGTCCGATTGCAAGTGAACAGAGGGCACAAAATAGTACCAAATTGCAACATTCGTCTTCTTATTGTGCTACACAAGTTAAACTGTGGGTTATAGAAGGAATGTTAATAATGGGGGCCGGGATGGGAGTAAGAGGTATGGGTGGAAAAGAAAGAAGGGAGGCACCAGCGTAGTATCTTTCCGCTTATCCGCCCTGCTGTATGCAGCCCATGAGGCGACGTTTGATAATCTGCGCGACGGCCGATGCTGGATGCGGTGGAAGTTTAAAAAAGCAGTCATGGTTGTATGTGAGCTGAGGTACTGCCAGGGCGCCCATACCAAGATAGGAGAACGGTTAAGCTCCTCAACCAAAGCCTTTGGTGTAAAAGTCTGTCCGCAAGACAGCGCGGAGGTGGCATGGATTTAGTTTTTCAAAAATGGACGCCATCCCATTTCAAACCCCCAACTTGAAGGATCAATCTAGTAGGAGTAGCTCTCAGGGCGCCCTGGGGCACTATCCAATATAGCTCAATGTGTTGGCGAGGTAGGCAAACTGTCGCATAATGTTAAAGTTCAGTCTCATTGTGACGATACCACTAGCCTACGCGGGACGATAACGACCGATGTGATTAAGTTAGTAGGTGTGATATAGCACCGCCCATTATTTGTAATTGGTATGCAGGCCAAACTGCTTGCAATGCCGTTACTTGATTGGCTGCTTAAGTTTGATAACTTCTTCGCTTGGTGAGGGGGCTACACTTACCTCTACACGGTAGTAACTTGCAAGTCAGTGGATAGTGTGTAGCGCTATATCACGTGTTGTAACTTAGGCACAATGGTCGTTGCCGTCCCCCGTGGCTAAGTGGTCTAAACCACAGACTGGCAACAGTCAAGTGGCGGGTTCGAGCCCCACTGGACAAATTAGCGTTGGCTGTCAGACGTTTCGGGCTATGCTTTGCAACGTCGAAGTGCTAAGTCCTCCTAAATTGCACTGACCGTTAGTGGTGATCAGCTAGAAGTCGTCGATAAATTCAAGTATCCAGGTAGCTATATCAGCAGCAGTGGAATGGAAGATGAGATCACGAATGGTATAACAAAAGCTCGATGCGTTAGTGCAATATCACTCTCGCCCTGACTGGCAGAGAGTTTATGATGCAGCCGCCCGTTCAACCCTCCTGAACGGTTGTGAAACCTATCCCATCAGGTCAACGGACATAAAGTGTCTAGTTACCTTCGATCATCGCTGCTTTCACAGCGCCTATGTAGTGAATGTGTTCGACGTCGTGGGTTTGGTGCAGGAAGAGCGAGTGAATCGCTCGGCACCGTTACTTCACGCAACAGACTCCGATGGCTGGGCCACGTGTTTCGCATGCCAGGGCATCGACTCCCGCGTAGTGCATTGTTTGCACCCCGGGGATGTGGATAGAAGAGGAGGAGCGGAGGCCAAGCGATGATTTGGTCGAGAGGATTGAAACCATCACTTCGAGGTTGGCGTAGGTTAGTGTTTACCGACTGCCGAGCTGGGGTCAGAAGGACGATGAACACATTTGCTTGTATGCACTTGTTGACATGATGAAGAGCTGGAATCAATAGCGTTTGTGTTGTATATTTGTCTCTCCCCATCTCGCTTATCTTCACCTTTTTATCACATTCAGTCTTGAAACACGTGTCACTAAGCAGTAGGTTATCCGTTGCTTTTGTAGTCTACTGTTTGCCATCCCGTTTTTTCACATATCTTCTCGTATTGCGGCGCAACGGTTGAAGTGTTTCTCACCTTTAGCTAGTGTGTAACGATAATGGTGCACTGCTGACAATTCAGTACAGTGCTTTTCCGAGCGTATGATGGCTGAGTCTAGATGTGATGAAGTTATACTATGCAACTCTCACTACTACTTCTTTGTAACTGCCGCCTTATGAGAGGCTTGACAGCTGCCTACGTAGAGCCTATCGGTCGCCGCAGATTGGTATTGATAAACTACCTTATACGTCAAATTCTCGTTGTAATCTTTACCCATTTTCCACTCTTGCTAAATTTGGTTTTCTTTCTGACACTGTTATATCATACTCTTGTCAGAGTTGTCACGCTTGCTTTTCGGTCCAACGGAAGTCACGAATGCAGCTCATAACGGCTTGGTCGAGTGTAGAAATGGTATATTTCTCATTCATCTTTTACTTTTTTCTATTTTGGATGTCTTGTTTTTGTGCATCAGCTGCGATATGGTAACTGGTGGGAATTTATTCTTGGTTATATAAAGTCTATTTTCACTCGTTTACCTGAAGATACCATCCAGGGTAAAAATTGATTTAAAGTAAGAACCTGGGACCACCCTTGGGAGGTTCACTTATTGACAGAAACACATCCGACGTTGATAGTGCCTGAAGTGTTTTTTTTACTATGACGCATTTTATGCTTTTCACATACACTTATACATGGGCTGCTCTCCTGACGGGATCATTTAACACACGTGAACAACCGCCTGAGAAACTCGTTTAGGTCAGAGTGGCGATATGGTTCATGCAGCCCCTGGTAAGTCATCCACATGCACGCTCTTCCCTTGCACACGTTCTCTCTCCCACAGTAGCATAGGGGCTATTGTCTGCACTGCCTACGGTGCGAATACAACTGTTTACTGTCTTCGGGTGGGATTGGTTGTTGTATTGTCAATTCAATTTATGGATCACGCTTAATGGTCCAAAATACCAAAATAAGTTGGAGTCAGTTGTCTTGCTCGACTTCAATGAAGTATTAATGATAATAAACAACCAATGGTAATTCAACAATGCGCTAAATAGTTTGATCAGATGTAGCACTTAAGCATCTGACATAATGAGTAGATGCAGTGGCGCCACTGACTTTTAGATTGCACGTAGAGTACACGCCGCGCATACTTGTTCATCTCGTTTTCCTTTACCTTAACAGAGGCATTTTTATCTACCTCCCAAGAGGCGGGTTTCCGTTATTCATTTCTTTTAACCTTCGCCACATGCGCACCGCACAATTCCCACGCAGATTATTGTTTGATCACACTGGTCTTACTGAGTTTGATTACTTCCCTTTTTGTCCTTTTTCAGTGGGAATGACTTTCGTTCCTTAAGTCCTCACTCCTCGCAGTCACCTTGCCAGACTACCGACGCACAAACCACATTTGTCTCTACTTCCACTGACACCGACCACTTATCAAATAGTTCGGCTCCTTCCGCAACTCAGCCCAATGTTTCTTCTTATTATGTTGACTCGGTTGGTCAGAACTCCTCCACCAATTCTGGTAGCTCCCTGGTCCATCGGTTGTTCGGTGGACAATTGGTACATCACACATCGTGCACTGAGTGCGCCCATGTGTCGAGCACGCGGTATGAACACTTTTCTCTGTTGTATCTCCCCGTCGCGTCCACCGAGGAGATAACGCTGGAATCAGAACAGAAGCAAGCAGGATCCAGCTATGCGGTAAGTGTTTCCACTTACTTTACACCTTTTCTCATCATTCAGATTGCCTGTCACTTTTGCTTAAAGCCTGAGACAGTGGCTCCATCAACCTAGTTGGAGAACTGTGGCTCCTTGTCTCATTTACCAACGATTTTTAGCCACTACTCCACTTCGACTGCTTTTGAAAATAGGTATCTGGTTGTATTTTGGTATTGAATAGTATAACTTTTCCAACTAAAATTGCCTACCCCATTAGGCCATCAAGTGCTAGATGTGTCGATCATCTTTGTTCCTCTTGATTCGCTCCGCACCACCACAGCATTAAGTATTAACACTGAGATTTAGGTGTCATCTTGACCCATCCTACTGTATTGTGTTGCCATTATTATCGAAACTATAAGCGTCCGAATCGGGGTCACCAATTTGTAGGACTAGTAAATACTAGTCCGAGACGGTGCGCGAAATTAAGCGCGGATATCAGAAGCAGTTGGAGTCAGACATAGCGAAATGTATTCGATGGGCTATAAGAAGAGGCGGACGGATGAAGCGAGACAAGAGAAACACGTTAGCGCGGGAACTTACAAGACGGTCAAGTGTCGGGCGGCATGTAGGTCAAGATGGACGTAATGTAAGGAAGATTTAAACAAGAAAGGATAGTGTACAATTGGTCATCACCGTAATTGTACGCAAAAGATAATAGTTCTTTTGGGCCGCTACAATACTTATCGCGGGTGCGTTGCTAACCAACTTACTTCATATGCTAATTTAGCGAGGAGCTATGCCCGCATAGCCGTATGCTTTGACAGATATATTTAATTTGATAATGTCATTTCAATGGATTGACTTTTGTTCGACATCCCCGGTGTGGCTGCGCTTGATGTGCATGCTGACAAGGTGCCTACCTGTCTATTACCCACTACCTCGTCCATACTGGCTCCAGGAGACAGTTGCTCGTTGCGGGAAGGGTCGGGGTGCACGGTCTCTGTGGCCGTGCTCGGCTCGAAGCGTAGTTCCATGCATTCAATGTGGAGGAGACTACGGTCCAGCCACCGCCTTGTGTACGCTTGATTCCCGAAATACAGCGTGCTTGTGTTTGCCTATGAAGGAGTGTGGGCCGGCTCCGTTGATGAATCGTGGCTCCCGTCCACATGCCTCCCGGTCTTGTTCCTTCGGGTTTACACTGGATATGGGGTATGTGGTTGGAGCTGTGGGTGGTGCAGCGCAAGCCACTCATGGTCCCTCCGTAGACGCAGGCGTGCTGTGGCTGGCCACAGTCGCAGACAAATCCGAAACCGGATGGCACCAACCATAAGCTTGCCTATTGATGATGTTGCTCCTTCACTAATTGCTTTCGTAGTAAGATGATAATTCTAACACATTCCGTTCGGGATTCAAAGGCCCTAATCAGGAATAGTATCTTAATCCTTTGCGCTCCTTGATGCAGTGTGTTGTAAACTCGATTTTTTCTTCTCCAAGGTGCACTCTAATCATACTTTACTTCTTTCTCTCAGTGTAGATGGAACAAGATGCACGTGCTTCACACGCCGATCTTGATCTCACTTCTTTGATTCGCACCCATTTCACACAAATCGAATACGTGCCGACCCAGGAACAATGCGAATCTTGCGGCAAAGTAGCTAAGCGAGCCCGAAGGTTGAGCTTACGTCATTTAGCCTCACACGTGTTTATCTGTTTGAATGTATTCACTTATTGTCGTTCAAAACAATCCGGATCGAAGATCTCGCACAGAATCGCCATTCCCGAGCGTCTATCTGTGACTTTTTCTGAGCATAACAACACGTCCACCGATGCGAATGTGTCAACCGTGCCTCAGTCGGGTGATGAACACCCGCAAGCAGTTACTTCTCGTTCCTACGCTTTGCACGGTATGATATTACATCACGGAATGTCCATCAGTTGCGGTCACTACACCTGTGTCACTCGAGTGGGCATGCAGTGGATTTGGTTTGATGACGACACTGCTCGATACACCACTCTCGAGCAGGTGTACTCAAAACCAATGACTACACCGTACCTACTTTTGTACATACAAGTTTGATGATCTCTGTTTTCTTTCGACAAACCCTATTACCATAATCTTCCAGTTAGAGATTTATTTGTGCCTTATTGTACAGACCTACGTTAACTTACTTCATTTAGCTCTCACAATGTCTCTGCTCACCGATCGTTGGCTGTGCAATACCTCTTCTTCTTTCTCCTCCTCCAGTGACCATAATTTACCACTTAAATCTGGCATACCAATACCAGGCACTTTTCCCATGTATACTTTTACCTCGATCTGGCGAGCATATCCTTGCGCGTGATTCTTAGATTGAATCCACATGCGTGCATCACAGTTTTGAGTGCGTGAATCTCACCGTTTTACCACTGTGAACACGCTTGCAGTTATGGCATGTGTTGATGCTTCGACCAGCACTTGGATCCACCTCAAAGTCAAGACTGGATGATAGAACTAATAAACTAAAATTTGCCGATAGCATGTATTTAGCATCTTTTCTCTAGGCAACCTACACCTTGAGTACTTGAGCAGGTTTTATTCGAAAGATTTTGCGTTTACGAAGTGCCATAAACTCCTTTTTCTTTCACTCTTCAACCTAAAGCACAAGAAGACGTTTTATTCCTGAGTTGTACAACGGTTGGATTTCACTGGGTGTAGAGGGCGCAGATTGTTTTCCACCTGCCGTCGCCGAATCGTTAAGCACTCGCAACCTCAAGCTATGCTACCTGTAGGAAAAATTAACCGAAACTTTGCGGAGTTTTTGTACTCTGCGTCGCGCAATTTTCTCGCTCCAGGTTTAATAGGTTTAGATACAATCTAAAACAATGGCTTCTCGATTGTTTCCATGTATATTCCAACCTTTTTCATACAAATGTTTCCCAGCGCAGGTTTTTAGAGTTTGGCGCATCAACTCCTGACATCTGGTGGACAAGGTCATCATGAGCAGTTGTACGAATCTGCGCAACAACCGTCTTTAGTTATGCGGTATGAATCACAAATTTCCAGAGTATTTTCTGGACTACCATAGAGTTGGCCCTGAGGTTCTTTTTACTACAACAGCTAAAATCACCGCATTCAGTTAATATTCGCTTTCTAAGTAAGTTGTCTGACGATGGCATTCTTATTGTTTTCACTCCGTCAACAACGCAGCGCACTCACCTCTTTGTGGTTCATCTCTACATACTAGGCACGTATTTGGAATAGTTTTACCAGCATGTTTGAGTAGCTGATCTAGGGCTACAAATCCTGTTTTCTGCATTAGTGGACGGACGATGTTGGGGAACTTGTTGATTATAGTGTAAATTGCACCAAGGTATGGGGTTTTCCGTTGAACACGCTGCTCTCTTTACGGGTATTACTAGTAATATTAATAGAGGCCAGACTGTGGAACGCTAGTTGTCATCTAGAACTTTGTCACCGAAATTGTCTACTAATACTCTACTTTGAGTGCGATGAAACGTCTTTGCCCGACAAGTGGCAGTGTGGTCACTCGCAGTTTGCGTACCTCTTCGATCCATTGAGCTATACTGGGTGGGGCCCCTGACACCTACTCCTACCAGATTAGTCGATGTTTAAGGGTAAGACAAACACAGTTTCCTGGTCCTCCAGGTTGTGGGTTTGCAATGACATGGCGTCCATTTCTGTAAAATCAAATCGTTACCTCATCCGGGCTTTTGAGCTATAGGCTTTGGTTGAGAACCCTAAACGTTCTCTTGTTTAGGCCTGGGCGCCCTGACAGCATCTTAGCCCTATGCGTTGTATCACTTAAAATTCCACATTTCATGGATTGGACTGTCGATTGAGCAATTCCGGCGTCTTCCTAAAATCCAACATTGTTTCATTTAAATTTTTGTGTAAGAATTGTCGAAATGAAATACAGCCGGAGAATGTGGAACAGAATCGCGAGCTATCTTATAGAGTGAATCATTACGTTGCGAGTATCTCCGTGTGTTTGGTCCAACAGGCTAGCCCGAAACGCCTCCAGGTTTCAGGTAAGCTTTCCTTGTTCGTCCGGTGCAGACTCATCGGCACGAAGTTTCACCGTTGCGGGTATTTCAGCGCCGAAATTTCGAAGAGCAGCTGGAAGCCGCAGCGAAACTGTTTTTAAGAGGGTCTTCGCCCATGTGAAGCGGCGCCTGGGGCCTGTAGACAATGTGCCAGTGATAGGGCGCTCAGATGGACTGCCCCTAACCTCAAGCACAGATCGTGCGTCCGCATTGGTGGCGCACTTCGTTTCCGTATTTGCACGTGTTTGACGTGTACCGCCTCTACCGAACTGGACAGTCTGGATTGCAGCATTGAAGATGTATCCAAATTGCTGGCCAGTCTTGACGGGACGTAGCCTGCCGGACCTGATGGTATCCACCTATTTATCCTCAAGCCATTATCGGCCATCATCGCCTTCCGCAACTGAGCTAACAGTTCATTATTCACTGTTTCATTATCAAGCGACTGGAAATGCTGAGTCGTAAAGCTATTACCGAAAGGTGGCGACCCAAACAAAGTGGATAACTACCGGCCGATCTGCCTGACTGTTGTTTTTGCAACGACGCTTGAGAGGATAGTAAAGAAGTGTCTTTTACAGCTTATCGAGTCGAAAAGCCTCTTCACGATCCCACAGCGTGTTTACGTGAAAGGTCATTCATGCATCATCAACCTACTGTTGACGATGCACGAATGGTTACAAGCGCTGAACCAGGCGAAGTCTTTTGACCTCATTTGCATTAACTTCAGTCAGGCTTTTGACAAGGTGAATCTTGAGGCACTCTTCTACAGGCTGAGAGTGTGTAGTGTTAGTGGCTCGCTGCGCCGATGAATCAGGTATCCCCTTACTAGTCGAATGTGGAGGGTTTATGTCGATAACCTTCTGACCTACTGGTATCCCTCGAGCAGTGACGTGCCCCAAGGCACTGTAATGCGGCACATTTTGTTTCTAATCTATGTAAACAATGTGCTTCAACTTCTCCGTTCTCGTTGTGCGTTACTTGCAGATAACTTGTAGGTGTGGGGAGTAACCTACGCACCCAATAACTATGGCATGCTTCAGCGAGACCCTGACCACCTCTCCATGTGGTCTGCACGGATCAACCTCCCGATAAACCCAGTCCATTCGCTATTCATGAGGCAAAGTAAGTGTGAACACAGCCGAACCTACATGGTGTCCAGTCAATCGTTGCATCCCGCGCTTTTCATAAGGGATCTCGGTGTATTCTCACACTGCGTCTTAAAATCCGTGGACAACACGAATAGGCTTTGCCGAAACGGACTTCGCATGCTTTGGGCGCTCAAGTGTGACTTCGCTACTTGGTCCGTGGAGATTACCACTCGCCTCTTCGTTTCAATAATATGCCCAATGCTAGAGTACCTCTCACCCGCATACTGTCTTCTCACCAAGAACAAGGTAGAAATGCTTGAACAAGTACTGCATGTGATCACCAGGCTCTTCTCCACTTTACCAGGTATGCCTTACAAAGGCCGGTGCAAGATTCTAGGGCTCTACACCCCGTCTTATCGTCGATTGCGGGTTGACGTTATCATGATGCACCGCCTATTACATCTTGGTGAGTACTCCATGTGGAGTCTGCCACTCCATTTGCGCACACGAGAACACCCAGTGCAAGCATGAAGTACGGGGTTTGATTCGGGTCGCCCACCAAATCTGTTTCGAACGGAGAGCGGTGAATATATAGAACAATCTGCTATTGCACGTAGTCGAGGCAAACTTGGTGTCGGAATTCAAGAAATTCTTAGACAACCAGTTTGCCGATATTAAATAACTCGAACGCTTTCCAACACAAATATTTTTATACCTGAGGGATTTGAGATGTAGCTACACAGAGACATCTCTTCTTGCTGCTTCCATTCAGTATACGAATCTTTTAAATGTGTTGTATCCTACGGGCAACTATGTCCCGATGTGTTAAGGCCTGTGTGCTGAAGACACATGGAAAGTAATAAGAGGGAAAAACAGTTCAACCGCTGTAAATCAGCGGCAGACTAGACAACATGCAGTTCGGGGAAGCCATCATCCTGCAAAATCAATCTTGGCGGACCAGAGGGGTTTTGCTCTCGTTTTCTTCCACTCGCCTGAGTTCATTGATCCAAGTCCCCAGATTCACTACGATCATGACGTTGCGTTTTTACAGAGCCTAATTGGTTGACTCCTCGAGGTGGGTGAGTGACGGTTGGAAGTGAGCAAATTACCCGTGTCGGAAAGTAAGGTGGTCAACAAAGTTGACCAGTGATAATCACCTTTGTGGACAAAGTAAATCCGAGTCCGGTCTTATGTTGCTTAAATAGGTTGAAAGGTTTAAAGATCCCTATTTGTCCAGAACTGGATCCGGTGGATCGAGAACGGCTCAAGTCTGCCATCATTGAGCTGAAAAGACGAAATGACGATGAAGAAACACACCTATGTACCTTATATGTTCGAGTCGTTTCCAAACTCTACGAAACAAGATAAACGAGTTTCTCATCCTTCAAACAAGCCCGGTGATTCATGCTGTGGTCTGCGTGTAGCATTCACCAACGTTTGGAGTCTTATGAACAAACGCGATGAACTCTGTCGTTTCGTTGATTCTGAGCGGCCAGACGTAGTGGACTTGCGGAGATATGGTTGAATTCTGAGGTGATTACCAAGGAAATCGAACGCGGTGCGTATTCATGCTTCTTCTGCGATAGACTATTGACTGTCCGAGGTGGCGCCTTGCTCTACATTTGGTCTTCGCTTTGTGGGAGAGTTGTGAGTGTCTATAAAAGCGGTTATGGCCGCCTGTGTGAGCAACGGGGGTGCTCGATCCATCTCAGACGCGGGGAGCTGCTCATGGCTGCATTTTATTGCAGTACCCTGAGCCGTGGATTGGAGTGTCTGTCGCATCTTCGAAGCCACATAAGTCGTCCCCGTTTTCCACTCATGGGTGATTTCAATTGTCCTCGGATACGCTGGCTTGAAGTCGAACTTCTGCCAGGACATTGCGCAGTCGAAACAAAGTTCATAGACTTATTACTTGAAAGTGGAGCATCGCAACACATATGCCATGGGACACTAATAACGCCCTGCTCAACTGTGTCGTGCCTGGACTTGGTGTTGCCAAGTTATGGACAGCATGTGTGTGCTTTTCAGGTCCTAGAGCCCCTAGCAGCAAGCGACCACTTAGTGCTCATATCCTGTTTGGATTTATCTTTACCGTATTCCCGTCCGCTGGAACCAGCTTACAGCTACTGGAAAACTGACTTCGACTGTCTCATTCGTGCCAAGTGGATTGTTCTCTGGCGCAAGCTACATCTGTGAGAGGCTGTTGAACTGTTATAAAAAGAGACAGTGGTTTATTCTCGGTTTGTGCCATTGAGGTGTCGGGAAGTTGGACCAGTCAAGCCGCGTTCCTTCGACAGTGTATATGATAGAATGGCTCGGTGGCGGCGAAAATTGTGGGATGAATTCCTCCTCTCTGGCTCTTCCAATGAATACGAGGACGATAAGACTCAGCGATATATTTGCGTTGGTGGAAAAACCAGTGAGCGCCGTCTTTTCAAAGAGCATTTCGCAATCGCCCTCAAGGGTACCCCGAAGAGAAGCTTGCCTACGCGAAGCGACACCTGAAGTCGGCATGTGACAGACCAGGGAAAGAGGGCTCAAACGGACAGCCCCTAACCTCCAGTACAGAGCGTACGTCCGCATTGACGACTTGTTTTTGTGTTTATAAATGACCATGTGTCTGTACCGATTTCAACGTGTATTACTTTTACCGAACTCGACAGCCTGGTTTGTGGTGTTGAGGAGGTGCGTCAACTGCCCGCCAACCTTGGCGGCTTCAAACCTGCAAGTCCTGATGGACCACCCATGATTCTCAAGTCCCTATCGGCCATCATCTCACGTGCTGGGAGTGACTAGTTCAACACGTCACTGTCTTTAACTTCATTGCCGAGCGATTAGAAATGCCAAGTAGTAAAGCGGATTCCGAAAGGTGGTGACCCCAGCAATTGGACAATTACAGGCCAATTTGCCTGAAGCCTATTGCGGCCAAACTTGCCTAGAAAAGGGGAAAGAAGAGGCTGCTGCAGTTGCTCCAATCAAAAGTTTACTGACGCCTACGCAGCACGGTCTTGTGATAGGCCGCTCGTGCATTACCAAGCTGCTAGTAACGAGGCATGAATGGTTCCAGGTAGTGAACCGGGGGAAGCCTGTCTACCTACTCAACATCGATTTCAGTAAAACGTTTGACAAGGTAAACCATTAGGTCCTCATCCAAAAGATGAGAATGTGCGGTATCGGGGGCTCACTGCACCACAGGACGTGATAGTTTCTATTTGGCTGAAGTGGAGAGTACAGGTCCACGACGATCCAACTGATTGGTATCCCTCTACAAGTGACGTACCCTAAAGCGCTGTCCTGGGACCTACTCTGTTCCAAATCCTCATCAATGATCTACCTCAGCTTCCTCTGTCGCCGTGTGCACTGTTTGCGGACGGCCTGAGGATTTGGAGAGTCATTAGCACCCGAGGCGACTGCGGTCTAGTTCCTCAACCGCCTCTCCATGTGGTCTACGGAAGTCCGCCTTCCGGTCAACCCAAGGAACTCGGTATTCAAGAACCCTTGGAAGTGTGATGACGGCCGAACTTACACCATTGAGAGCCAACCAATACGTCCCGCGCCTTCCTCGAAGGACCTAGATGTACTCTCGCGCTGCGATTTGGAGTCAGTTAACAACACAAATAGGCTATGTCGTAACGGACTACGCATGCTTTGGGCTCTCAAACGCGGCTTCTGTACTCGGTCAGAAGAGTTCGCTACTCGCGTCTTCCATCATAAGACCAATACTAGAATACGGCTACCTACCTACTGTGCAATCACTCGAGGCATGGTACAGAAGATCGAGCGGATCCAACAAATCGCTACCAGGCTCGTTCCGAGTTTACGAGGATTACCGTACGAAGACCGCTGTGAGAAACTAGGAATCTACACCTTGTCCTATCCTCGGATGCTAGTCGATTTCATCGTGACCTACCGCATACTACACCTAGGTGACTTCCTCATGTTAAGGATACTGCTTCACTTGTGAACGACATGCAGCACACGCGGACACCGGTACAAGCTTGTGATACCAGATATAAAACGATTACCCCACCCCCTGTGCTTCGAACGGAGTGTTAAATGTTTGAAACAGTCTGCTAAAACATGTCGCGGAAACTAAATCTGTGCAGCAGTTCAAAACGTTTTTTATTTATATTTTACTACCATTCTATTCAGCGAATAGTTGCTGTCTCAACGAGCCTGTACTTTAACCTGGTGCGAAGATTTGTGCACCTCTTCGAACCATCGAGCTCTACTGGGTGGTGCCCTAGGGCTACCAAGTTGTTCGGACAAACTCAGTATCCTGTTCCTTCAGCGTGTCGGTTTGAAATGGGATGGTGCCCATTTCTGTAAAACTAAATCATTGCCATCTCTGCTCTGCCTTACGGACAGGCTTTTGACCAAATGCTTTGGTTGAGAACCCCAATCGTTCTACTGTCTAGATCTGGGCGCCCTTGCAGTATCTCAGCCCACATACAACCATGATCATCTTTTCGAACTTCAGCCGCATTCTGCATCGCCTTCACGCAGATTATCAAGGGTCGCCTTATCTGTTGCCTGTAGCAGGGCATTTAAGCGAAAACATGCTACTGCTGGCGCTTCCCTTCTTCTTCTCCAGCTGTTTCTCTTACTCCCCTCTCAACCTTCATTACTAACCTTCCACAATTCCCAGCTTAGTTGACAGCAGTCGCCATGCCATTGGAGTCACATCATATACAGCTACGTACCCGCACCCCTCACTGGACGCATATCGGCAACAGTCCCTTATAAGGCCACGTTGTTCCGTTTCCCTGGAAGCATTCAACGTCCGCACTCTTAGACAAATAAGTCAACTGGTTGCATTCGCACACACATTGGACACACTGGGTATTGACCTGTGTTTTGTTTTCGTAGATAGGATCAATGACCCTCACAGGGTTGTTGAATTATCTGCGCCTGGCTTTCTCTCTCGCTATTGGTTGCACGCATCCGGAGACGCTGATGCGGTAATCACTAGTCAAACTAGTGTGGGCATCTTCCTCAACTCCAAGGCTAAATCATCGTTGGTTGGTTGGTTGGATTCCCGTGAACAGCGATTTGTGTGCATTCCGTTTGACGACATCAGCTAAGGCTGATTCACGAAATAGTACAAGCCTCTGTTTGTTTGGGATTTCCACTGACCAGAATTCTCATGCTACTATGGACACCTACCACGATCTGAACACGGTGCTTCGCAACGGTGCCAGTTCAGATCTCGTTGTTGTTGGAGGGGTTATGAATGCGCAAATAGGTTGTCTGGGCTCTTCAGAAGCTGAACTAGGTGGTCATTATGGGCTCAACTCCAAACTCACGGACAACCATGAATGTCTGTTTCAGTTCTTTGCGGAGTACTAGCTGTTTCTTAGTAGCACCGCTTTTTGACACAGTAGGTGCCGAAGGGCCACTTGGCGTCCTATAGCTGACCAGAGGTGAACCCAACTAGATCACGTTGCTATAATTTGCAGGTGGGTTAGTTCCATCCTGGACTGTCGCTCGTTTTGGAGTACTTGCTTCGACTCTGGTCAAGCCTTGGTACGCTGTCGATTTTCCATGAACATTATCGTGAGGCGTACCAAGCGTCTTGATTGGCAACGGGGAAGTTATCTCTGTCCTCGGTCAGGCAAGCCTACCAATATTCACTGCATAGCGAATTTTTGCTCTATTGTCCTAATGACACAGCTTCAGTGTAATAGAATCTCGACCGCCATGCACGATGCAGGAGCATCTGCTTGTGACACTATCAATCGTCACCACACCAGCCACTGAATATTCAAGAGCTCGGTGAAGCTGTTATAATCCAGCTGACTCTGAGCACAATGTAACTAGACGGACTGTTAGGCGCGAACCGAAGCATAGCCTGCACGCCGGCAAGATTGCTTGGTGGACTAGTAGGGCTCCGGAAATAGAGGAGGCGGGAGCAGTAGGTACTTATTGCAAGCTCTTCCAGCTGATCCGTGTCACTGATAGAATCAGAGACAGCACGGGTGCCCTGATTCACAATAAACAGCACCGTGTGGCTCGCTGGGTGGAGCACTTTCAAGATCAGTTCAGTTAGCCTTCTGTTTCCGGACCTCTTCCTACTCAATTGATGCAAGATAAGCCATGTCCGCCTAGATTAGAGGCTTAGGTTGAAAACACGATCATGGTCCCTACTCCTTTGCTTGCTGCTGGTCAGGATTCCCTTCCACCTGCACTGTTTAAAGATGCTGGTGATATCTTCTGCAAAGCACTGACCTTTCTGTTCTGGAAGGAAGAGAATGTCCCGGGGAAATGGAGTGAATTGATTATAGTGGCAATCTACAAGAAGGGCAGTCGCACCGACCGTGCTAACCACAGGCGTATTAGCTTACCGCCAGTGGTGATAAAATTGCTGGCCCCCATTCTTGTTCCTCGCCTCACTGCGGAGCGAGAATCCCGGAGTAGGGAAGAGCAAGCCGGCTTCCACCCGGGACGTGGCTGTATGGATCATACATTCACTCTGCGGCAGATGCTAGAGCAACGCCACACGTACCGTAGGCCGAGAATAGCTGTGTTCCTCGACTTCAACAGTGCGTTCGATTCATTCGATTGATTCATTCCGTTTGAGATACTTGTGCGGAAAGGTATTCCAGTGAAATATGTGAATATTTTACATGCTCTATACTCGAACACTACAGGCGCGGTAGGATCTACGGTAAGTTATCAGTGACCTTCCAGTAAACAAGTGTTATTCTCCAGGGTTGCCAAATTTCCCTATTCTGGTTCATATTCGCTGTGGACTCCATCATGGGGTGTTCCCTTGCTCAGCCTCACGATGCGGGCGTTGATGTGCTGTCTGGTGAAAAGCTAGTTTACCTTGATTATGAGGACGATATCGTTTTGTTGTTAAAGACTGCTGTGGCGGCGCAATCAACTCTGAATAACCTCTCTAGAGTGTTTCCATCATTTGGCATGCGCTTCGCACTTTCAAGGTGCAAAGTGTTGCTGCAGGATCACCAGCTACTTGATGATCCCTTGACAGCGAGGAACTCGATGTAGTTGTTCAATTCACTTACGTTGGCAGGTACTTCAGCAAAGGCTAGAAGTATATATGCGGCATCTGTTGTGTTAGCATAAGGTTTCTTTCGGTGTGAAAGGCCGGGTTTACACGGCCACTGTGTGGGCCGTTCTACTGTATGGAGTGTGACTGCTCTTTCGAGCTGAGGACCTGCAGCGCCTCCAACTTTTTGATCATCGTTGTCTGCGGAGCATTGCTTGTGTCGGGTGGCATCGGCGTGTCCACAACGATGATGTGCGTAGGCAAGTACTAGGCAGTGATAAGCCGGCTATTTACTTAGAACCGCAGATAGCACTGAATAAGTTGCGTTGGCTTTGCTTCGTACTACGTATGCTCGGTTGTAGTGACCTGGAGATTCCCCCTTATCGTTTTTGACCACTTCATAACATCGCCCATCCAGGCATAAGAGCTACTGCCAAGCTCATCTCTGAGGTAGGTTTGGTTGGGGATACAGCGCGATCTTACGCGCTGAGCACGCGGCTGTCGCACGTGTCAGCAAGCCAAGAAGCAGCGGCACGTGTCCGTTCCGCTTGGTCGCTTCACATCTGTTTCAGCTCGATTTGCCCATGTCCATCTTGATATAGTTGGACCCTGCGCACCGTCCAAAAGAACGCTCTACGTTTTGACTATGATCAATCGTTGAACCTGTTGGTCCGGGGCCATTGACATTCCTGACGTAGCTGCGGAAACCGTAACGCGCGCTTTTGCCGAGCGCTAGGTCGCTTCACATGGCTGTCCAGCCACAGTGACGACCGACCGCGATCCACAATTTGAATCTTCTACTTTTAACGATCTTCTTAAACGCATTCGCACGACTGCCTATCATCTACAATCGAGCGGCATCGTGGAGCGTTTCCGCCCACAGCTGAAAGCTTCACTTCGCGTCGCCAATGCACTGAGATGCTGCCTATGATCCTCCTTAGCGTCCGATCAGCCCTAATGGCTGATCTACACACGTCTAGCGCCGAGTTAGTATTTGGACAACCATTGCGTTTACCTGGCGATTTCTTCTCGGATAATTCCAGACTTCCCCGTTACGACACGAATTATGCTCGTCAGCTAGCCACGAGCATGCGTCACTACAAGCTTTCCGATGTCAGAGGACGAGATAAGTCTTTTGTTCCACATGACCTGCAGCATTGTCCGTTCGTTTTTCTCCGCGTCGATGGTCTCCACAGACCACTAAAGTGACCTTACCAAGGTTCTGCAACCTAATGAACGCGTCTTTATCATCGATCGTCATGGTAAACGAGAAGCCGTTACGGTTGACCGTCTCAAGGTTACCCACGTGGAACCTGACCTCGATGAAGACCCTTGCCAATCTTCTGACGAATCAACCCAGCCTATGATGGAAGATTCATCTGATTCTAACACCCTTGACCCCAAATAGCACTTTCCATCCAAGCCTCCCACTTCAGCTCCGCCGCTTCCCATCGAACCAAGCGGCACATCTACAGCAATTCCTCCAACTTTGCGATCCGATAGAACGCCTAAGACGACGCCTTCCTTTGAACCGCACAAGTCGACTAGGTCGAATAGGCGAGTTTATTGCCCAGGGCGATTAGGGGATTAGTTTTCTTTTCCACTTTCTTTTTCCCTTTTGGCCAACACCGTACGTAAACCCAAAAACGGCAAAAGTTTTTGCAAACGTCAAAAACCGAAAAGTCTTGGAAAACTCAAAAAGAACACAAAACGTTTAGAAAACCTAAAAAACGAGGAAAATGTTTTACAAACACACAAAAATAGTTGCGTATTGTTTGGCGCCTAACTCATCCGGTAGGTGTCATTATTGCTTTTGCCCTCGCTACCACCGTCACTGCCCTTGTTTCCGTTTACCTTTCATGTTCGAACCGAAGAGGATGACGAGCTTGAAGCGAACATTTGACGCTAACGAACTTTCCCCCATTTTGTGTTTTTGGCACCGTTATGGTGGACACGGGTGGGAGCCCGCTACGGTCCGATCTCCTGGTTCTCCCCCAGAGGGTGCATTAGTTCTTATTACCTGGTCTCGCAGAACGCTGGCCCTGCGACGGACAGTCCTAACGTAGATCGAAGGGTCACCCACGGTTTCCCTTCTAGGAGGGCTGTGTAATGACCTGGAGATTCCCCTGTATAACTGTGTTAATTATTCTAAAATTATAGTTTTCTTAGGTATTAGGGAATTAAGCTGTTTGAATATTGCTCCCATTTGTTTGAGTCACGCAACACGCGAGTATCCGCTTTGCGACCAATCGGACGCGACCTGCTGACTGGCGCTCCTCGCACTCGACACACGTCCATATCCTCCCTAGCTAGCTCTCCTCTGGTGCCCTACTTTTAGCTTTAGCGACCGTATAATAAATCTTTTTCTAGCTTAGTTTTGTGTGTTCTCCCGTACGCTCTCTGTTGGTCGTTTAGCCGCGTACCAGATAGATAGCGCACGACCCACGCGCTATACGGTCACCGCTTGCCGAGGAGAGCCTTGTTTAGTCTGCCAGATGTAGGGTGTCGCAAGGCTGGAGGTGGACAAAAGGTGACTTGGCCGCGGGAAATGAAGTCACTGACGACAAAACTCGGTGCCGTCTGTCCGTCTCGTCTTCCATGCTGTAGTCCACGTGACCCGGCTTGTGCATCGCTCGAGTAATTGCTAGACGTGTCTTACATTCGGCACCATTGGCGCGTCTGCTGTTGTCTTCTGGTCGGATTGCCTGTTTGGTGCTGAGTTATTAGCGGGGTAATGATTAATTATGACGCGGGGCAGGGAAAGCTACAAGGAACTTGACTCGCTGATGCCGCCTTATCTTTCCACGATAGGCAGCTGTTTGTGACGGTATGTCTTTGGCGCAAGAAGTAGGCACCTTGACTCTGAGTGTTTGTTTGGGGCATTAAGGCTTTACGTTAAGGTCCGCCTTCCGTTTCTGTTATTATTTCTCATTCCACAGGTTGTTATGGTTATATCGCAGCGAAGCATCAGTCCAAATTTTGATATTCTGCTGTTGATGGTGATAATCATAACCCTCATTAGCCATTTGAACTAATGCGTCGCTTCCGTACGACGAGACTGGCCTACGAAGTAATGAACAATAAGGAGAGAAGAACGGCTACCTAGTGTGAAACCTAAATGTTCTAATCGAACATGCACGCTCAAGGCGCTTCCATTTCGTCAAGACACACTGCCACAAACACCTTACTATGTCGCAAAGATAAGATAACATGGACAAGAATACTTTCGGCTTCCACTGATCCCCGTCGTTTTCAGTCATCACTCCGCGGATAACTAAGAATCAGATGCACTTTAAACAGCCAATCCGACTACGAGATGACAGCAGACGCGTCACTGATTCCGACTGCTAACCATGTCCTGTAAAGTCTTAGGACGAGAGCAAGGTGTGTCACGTGGGCTCCAACCTGGAAGGCTGGACAGAGTAATAGCACGCAGTTTACTCATCATTGATTTCCTTTCCTGCTGTCAGGTCACATTTAAGCCACCTTGAACCTTACCCCACCCGAAATCCGGCAAAGAAAGCAGGACCATAGGTGGTGACAGGGCATACATAGTACGTGCCCAGACCAACATAATTTATACACTGATATTTGTTGTTCTAAGGAACTAATCTGACTATCCCCGTCTATTGGATTGGTTTCACTCTCGTCCAGCTTTGCTTGTCACTTGGGATTCGATGGGTGGTTTGCGCCTCACCATCTACAGTTCCACCCACTCGCTCCAAATCCGGTGTGTGCTATCGCACACCAGCAATACTTCTCGGTGCAGCGATGATCAGTGACTAGGAGGCGCTTCTACTCCTCAGGGAGAAGGGGCTAAGTCTCACTCGTTTCACGGCGAATGAACCTCATTGTGTTCAGGGTCTTTAGATCGAGCAAAACCGTCTGACGCAACAGCTTTCGCAGCTTTAAGAAGGCGATTCTGGCCCCCTAAAGTGCGTTGACTAACGGCATTCCTTTTTAACAATTTGTTTGTATGACCTAAGGTCGAGGCCTACAGCAAATCACCAACTTAGGACAACGTCCCAGGAGAATTCGGAGACAGTTGTCCGGAATTAAGGATTATATCGACCGGGCGGAACGGTTCACAAAGTTACTCAATGTGTTTGTGTCTAGACTGCACGAAGATGGCTCCGCGCACATACGCGTTATACACGCTGTGTCTCGCGAATAGTGGAGACACAGACTCGGAATGTCGTACCGTGAAAGAACCAGGGACATAAGATGTCTCACAGTAGCAAGACAAATGAATCCGCGGTTGTCCAGGATCACTGGATTGTGGTTAACATCTGACACTTGCGGAAAGTGTAACCGAACATATCTGGTGATCGTATATGCATGGTGACCGACACTATATTTGTCTAATTTCGGTTTGTAGGTTCGTTCCATGCAGTATGCGTCACAAATAACAACATCCATAGCATGCGGTACTCGGGTTCGACAAACGAGCTCAATACGTCTATTATTTGTTCGGACACAGTCTGAATACCGCGGTGGGGGGATTGCAGTCACATGTTGTATCTCAGTGTCGTTATGCCTTTCACAGTGAGCATCCTGAGTGACTGCACGTGCCTGAAAGATGTGTGTTCGTTTCCTTCTGGCTACAAGCTGCACAACAATGAAGAAGTGGTCTACCCTCAGCTCTTCGTGTCTTCGTTGAAAGAACCCCCATCCGCAGATAGATCCTTCTTATGAATAGCCGAGGGGGATCTTAGCGGGTGGCTTGTACTAGTGATGAACTGAGGATGCAGTTGGAATGTCCGTGATCGGGGAATCACCGACCGTTCTCTAAGTCGCTTGTGCAGAAGCCGCGTCTGGGACGGGTTGTTCACACAGCGTTGGAAGGTATAGCAATGCGATGAGTAGACTCCGCAGAGGGATCACAGATCGCTTAACTGGTTACAAGATCGGGTTCGACAGATGGCGCTCCTGGAGAGATTTCGAAACATGTAGAATCGTGCTGAATATTGTTGGTATCCCAAGGCCGAAATTTTCGATGACAGAGTGAAAGCAGGCTACCGATGTGTCCTTGAGCAGCCGTAATTGTTTGCGTTCTTGAGAGTGAGCTACTCTTTTTATATTATTTAAGACATAGGGATGTACTACGGTCAGAGATAGGCTGTGAATGCGCCTGGGTAGTAAGAAGCTGCGAAGTATTTATAATCGTCGATATGGTTTCAGAGAAGGTCTGGTTGTCTTTTGAAGTTGAGAACTCATTTGTTCCAGGATTACAGGCGGGAATTTATCTTTCCAGTTGGATGAAAGGCTGAGATAACTGCCTGATTCGTTCGGTATGAGTAATGATATTGTGAAGAGGGAACACGACAGTGGAGATGTGCCTAAGACAATCGTTTTTCCTGTACACTCTAAGACGATTTTTAAAGTAATTGACTTCAGTTGGTTAATCCATGGGCCAATGAGAAGAAATCCATCATGAAACGTTCTGAGATGATCCACCAAGACCGCCCGGTTCCGGGCAATGATGATCACCTCGTCAGCATACGCCACACAGTTTATGGAGCAAGCGAGGCAAGACCAATGAGATGATGTTGGTTTACTAAGGGCCTCGTCCTAAATCATGCTTTAGGGCAATTTGAAAAGAGTGGCTCCTGCTTGACACCCGTCCATGGATGAATGCTGACCTCATTGAGCGTGGAAACGGCGGAGGCATAATACAAAGAATGTTAACGTAATAGAAACGCTCGGAGGTTAGAAGTAGAGGCGACTCGGAGCTATGAATCGTAAGAAACGGAGTCCAGATCTTTAGAGATACCAATTGAATCTAATGACAAAGTTGCACAACATATGTGAGAAGAGCGAAGAAGTACATGGAAAATAATCTGTGTTTCGGGACAGTAATGATAGCAAAGAAAGCCAAAACGAAGACGGTCCCCAAAAAGAAGTGGAGTCTGTCTACCGAAGAGAATGTGAATTGCGACAGGTCACAGAAATGGGCCGAAACTATTCTTGGATTGAGAGATTAGGAATCTTTGGAACGAAAGTGATCCGTGGTACGCTCATATGGAGCGGGTAAGCGGAAGATGCAAGAAGATTACTTAAAAAGGAAGTTTCGAAAATAGAGATAAATATATCGGAGTAATGCAATCTACACTGGGTACATCCCCTTCCGTAATACGTAGAACTGCAGGCATTTCCGCAATGTATGCCGATTGCACCAACTTGACATTAGGATGCCGAAACGGACGAGGATCACTGGAGTCTGGTGCAAAAGGTTGAGAAACAGCATCTCATCTGACATCAGCAAACCCCGGATTCCGTTCGTTCTTCAGCATATAGACATTTTGCCATCTTTCTTCCAAAACAACGGCGAAGGAAACGCGTCGATGAATTGGACATAAATGCTGAATCTGTACAAACTGCAGTCGGCGAAGTTGGCGCTTTTTCATTGCTGTTTTAAAAGCAGAATGAGGTTTTGAAGGCCTTCAAATATGCGGAAAACATAGTATGGAATATAGGGGGTTGCTGAACACAGGTTTCAGCCACCCTCCTTGAAGCGCTCTAACAAACCCTAGGCATGAGCGATTAGTGGAGTTGCAGATGAACGTACTAGTTTACGCGAATCCGTAAGTAAACGCCGAAAAAGCATAAAATCCTCCTTTGCAGCTGTATCAGAAGTAGAACTAACGGTCAGCACATATTCTTGCGCGAAATGTCGTTATTGTTCAAATTTGGGTCCTGACAAACAAGCTGACAAGCAGACGCTGAACAAGGCGAATGCTCAAACCGCTCGTGATGGTTGGCAGTTGAGGATGGAGGGTTGGCCCCTTCATCCATATGGAATCCATGGCAAATTTGAACAATATTGGGAAATCGGGCAATCCTGAAAAACGCCACTTGTTGTCGGAAAGACATCCGACAAGTCATCGTAGACCCTGACGCGGTCTGGGGTGTTCGAGTGTATAACACTAAGATTGTTAATATTTTGATTTTAACACCCATTGGATTAAGTATGTCGAATAGGATGGATCGATTGACTGAGTCGAACGCAACCTTGATGCTGAGGAAAGCACCTATTATCCCTCTGCGATACGTGTGACGCTGTTCTAACACCTACCGCAAGTGAATGGTCTGTATACTCATGTTCTTGGTAGAAGCCAACTTGCTCTTCCGTCATCCTGTATTTACGCTCCACAATAAGTCGACGGACCAGAATTGGGCCAATAGCCTTGTCACTACCGGCGTCAAGTTGATGCCCATATGGTTAGCACTGCTAGTGCTACTGCCCTTCCTATATATCGTCACTATGCTCGATTCACTCCAGTCAGTTGGGATAGTATCGAACAGGTGGGTGAATTCTTTGCAGAAAACTTCATCTTCCTTTCTAACTTGAGCGAGTGCTAGGAAATCCGGACCAGCAGCTCCAAAACGATTGAGGGCTGTGGTCGCCTTTCAGCCCATGGCTTAGTCCAACTCACCTCAGAATGAAGAGACCCACGAACAGGAGGCCAACTGAACTGCTGTCGAAAATTCTACACCCAATGAGGCAGCCAACGCTCCTTATTGTGAATCAGGGCGCCCGTGGTCTCTGCCGATCTCACTGATGCATGGTTTGCTGGGACTAGTCGTGCGGATCAGCTGGAACAGCTTGCGATATTTGCTTACTACTCTAGCCTCCTCCATTTATTCAGCCCGACTGGTCTACCAGCCTTCCTTGACAGCACACAGGCTAAGCTTTAGTTCGCGCGTAATGGTCCGCTTAGTTTCGTTGTGCTCAGAGTCAACCGGGAGTTTCCTTCTGGTTTCCCACAGGTTCACTAACCTTTCGGAAATTCAGTGACTGGTGCAGTTACGATTGATGTTGCTGCAACAGATGCTGTAGCACAGTGCATGACAGTCAAGGCTGGAGCTCGACAGTGTTATGTCGTCAGCCGACTGTTCGCGTCCCCACGACCGCAAGGAGAACACGAAGATGAGCCAGGACCGATTATATCTACGCGAGTCGTCTGTTCATTTAAAGTAGGTACAACGGTAGTTGAGGCCAGACTACTAAAACACGTTGGAGCCGACCATCAATGTAGGAGACACTAAATAATGCAGGCGAATAAGAAGTGGTAAACGTAAGAATTAATCAGGCGAGTTCGAGGAAATGGCATTAGTGGAAATCGACCCCTGAGATGACATCCGTTTCGTACGTGGTGGGTCGGCCGATCAAATCAACGAATTAATGCGTTTAAACAAATGTCAAGAAACCAACAGTAGCGAAACACAAGCAGGTAAATAATAATTGTAACAAAAATATATGTCCACTTCTCAACCTTATAACAGACAGCTTTGGAGTAATTAGCTGGAAGCCATGTTAGTTTTGCCTCACTGAGGGTTGTGATAATTTCTCACTTGCTAGTCGAGGGAAACGTTTGTTACTCTACTCTGAGAGGTTCATAGAACTACAACAGCATACCAAAGCATCATTAGAGTTGGCACGTTCCAGCAAGAGCGACCTGCTGGTAGGTGGCTTCACATGACAGAACTCCAATGGTGCAACAACTATCGTCAATTAATTTGCTGATTGTAAAATGTACATAAGAAGTGGAGGTCAGGAGGGATATAAGAGAAACGGAAAAGGAAGATGGGATGTATCCGCAGTAGCGTTTATCCGCTTATTCGCTCCGCTGTATGCAGTACTTAAGTTGACTCTTAAAATCGCGCGGCGGCCGATGCAGCTTGTGACTCGTTTATAAATTATATTCATGGTTGTACGTGGGCTTAGGTACTGCTAGGTCGCTCAAACCTAGATAAGAGAAAAAGTAGGGTTCTCAACTAAGTCCTCCGGCCCAAAATCCTGACTACAAGGTAGCAGCAATATCGTGGCAATCAGCTTTTACATAAGTGGACGCCATTCCATTTCTAAGCCCTAACCTGGAGGAGCAGGAGACGGTTCTCGTGACCTGTCATTTGCTAATCTAGTAAGAGTAGCTCTCAAGTGGCGCGGGGCTCAATATTTCGAAGACATACGTAAGCTGTCTCGCCGCGTTAAAGGCAAGTCCCTTCGAGACGGAATGATTGCATAAAATCCGAAACGAAAATGTTTACCGTTCCGACATAGACATCTGGGGTACATCTGTACACCGTACCGACGCTTCGCTGTTACGCGATTACCACATGTCGCGCGTTGGTTTACCTCGAGATCCCGTGCACCTACGCGGATTCGAACCAGTGACCTCTGGAATAGAAGGCAAGTGTCTAATCCTTTCGGCCGTCGACTGAACTTCACTTCTAGGCTCGCCGAGCTAAAATCATGTGTAGTATCCCGCTGAGCCACCTGATGTCCCATCATTTACCCCTGAGCTAAAACGAGTAGCTTCAACTCAAGTGTAGTCGCTAGTTAAAAAACTGGAGATATGTAATCTTATCACTTGCGAAGCAGCTGAGGTAGATTGCCTTGGCTTGTTTTGGTTGAACAATCTTTGCATTTTACGGGTTCAAGGGAGTCTCTTGGCCGTTGAGGTATTTCTCGGGTACTACTTTTATCATAACCTCTTTTTGCTGTTGTGTGGTCGCCGCGAATACCTAGAGTTGACTTCTTCTGCCTATTGCCTGGAGGTATATTATCCTGTCTGTAGTTTGAACGTGGAATCCAAATCAGTTCCTATGTAGTGCGAATGGGCAGACTGCTCGTTCAGTTTGTCGCAGATGTAGCAGCATGGCTTTACTACTGTTCGAACCCTTTGTTTTTGTTTCAGTTGGCCAAAGGGCAATACGTTTCTGTAGAGCAACCCTCCCGATTAACCACCATGTCTCTCCCCTTTAATAACTAATAATAATTGAATAATTCTTTCGTTCTCGACGGTGCGAGGCAAGCTTGTATAAGCATGATCATAAGAATACAAACAGGGTTGATTGATAATTGTAAAGAAGCTAAAGTTACCACCCACTGCCTTGTGGGTCAGGTTATTGAGCCAAAGGCTCCGGGTGGATTCCCTCAAGCAAATCTCCGAAGCACAACGTCCACATCGCGTGCGATTGCCCACCAATGCAATCGTATGCCTGCGCCGAAGCACTCAGCATCGGATGCGAAAACGTGCGCACACTACTGGACCGGAAATCCAGTGCGCGTCCCGAGCGACGCACTGCACTGGTCGCGATAGAGATGGCACGTTACCACATCGATATTGGGACGCTCAGTGAAACCCGGCTCGCTGAGCAAGGTAAGTTGCATGAAGCAGGTGTTGGCTACACATTATACTTGGAGGGCCACGCCGACTCAGCACCACGTGATCATGGGGTCGGATTTGCAATATCCGATCGCCTCCATGGCCAGCTGGTGGGTGAAACAACTGGTATCAGTGCGCGACTGATTACTGTTCGCCTACTACTCTGGAGAGTTAAGTTTGCCACTTTTGTAAGCACCTACGGTCCAACCATGTGTTATCCTGATGACACGCATGATCAATTCTACACTCAGCTATCCTCCGTGATACGGTCTGTGCCGAGGAGCGACCGACTATTTCTGCTGGGTGATTTCAACGCGCGCGTTGGGCCTGATGCATCGGTGTGGAAAGATGTTATCGTTTCGCATGGCATTGGTTCAGCGAATGTGAACGGTGACAGGCTGCTCTCACTGTGTGCTACTCACGGCCTGACGGTCACGGACACTCGGTTTGCACTGAGTGCGAGTGATATAGCAACTTGGACGCACCCACGGAGTGGTCACGCTCACCTGCTCCACTATGTCATCGTACATCAGCGTGATATGCGTGAAGTGCGCATGACACGTGTACTGCGTGGAGCTGAGTGTGGCACTGATCACAAATTGGTTCGGACCAAACTGTACATATATTTTCGTAAATCTATGTATTGCACTCCCGCCGTGAATCGGCGTAAATCTAACATTCTCTCCCTCGGTACTGTGGCGAAACGTACTGAGCTGGAGAAGGAAATGGCTGCACGCCTGTGTGATGATGTGGACTGTATAGCCACAGTGGGCGACCTGTGGCACCACATTCGCGACCAGGTGACAACTGCTGCCGAGGAGATCATCGGGCGCGCAAACTGTAAGCGTCCTGATTGGTTTGATGAGAACAATGTGACGATTGGTGCATTGGCGTCGGCGAAGAATGCAGCATTTGCTGCACATGTTGCAGACCCCAGTGACTTGGAAAAGAGTAGTCATTTTCGCAAACTTCGACGGCGACTGACCCGCGAGCTCCGTCGCATTACAAATGCATGGTGGACGGAGAGGGCGAAGCAAATGGAATGCTACGCCGAACGCCGCCAACACAAGGAATTCTTTGACTCCTTGAAGGCGGTGTATGGACTGAGATTGGAGCTACTGAGAAAGCTTCTCGATGGTAGCTCAGGAGCTACCTGCACACAGACTGCAGACGTAATGCAGATCTGGCAAAAACACTTTGACTGTCACTTGAACAACCGTTCAGAGATCGACTGGCCTACATTGAACGGCCTCAAGCAGCACGACGTGAAGACGAGTCTGGCGGACACGCCGACACTGGATGAGACGCAGAGAGCACTTGCTCAGCTGCGAAACGGCAAGTGTGCTGGGGCCGACGGGATCCCGCCTGAAGTATTGAAACACAGCGGACCCGCGTTGCTGACTGCGCTGCACCACTTGGTGCCACGTGTATGGATTGAGGAGGAGGTGCCTTCTGAGATGAAGGATGCCCTTGTGCTACCACTGTACAAGGGCAAAGGTAGCAAGCAATGTTGCACGCATTATCGTGGTACCAACTTGCTGAGTTGTGTGGGCAAGGTGATTGCCCGAATCCTGCTCAATTGCCTCGTCAGTCAGGTTGTGGAACCTAACGTGGCGGAAGAGCAGTATGGATTCCGTTCGGGTCGCAGCACTATAGACATGGTGATTGCAGCTCGTCAGTTGCAGAAGTGTGGAGAACGGCACCAGCCATTGTACTCGCTTTTTGTTGATTTCACCACGGCAGTTGATCCGATAAACCGTGAGGCATCGTGGCTGTTGTTGGGTAAGTTTGGTTATCTGTGTAAGTTTGTAAGTTTAATTGAATGTCTGCACAGTGGTATGCGAGCGAGGGTGCAGCTGAGTGGAGTGACCTCGGGTGAGTTTGCAGTTGTCACTGGTGTGAAGCAAGGCTGTGTGTGACCTTGGGCTTACGTTCGTGAACGTCACTTACTTGTGCATTGGTGGTTTTTTCACTGTGGCTCATCGGCATTTTTCCCCACGCCTTTGGATCTGTGCTCTTTCGACTTGCTTTTAAATGCTCCACCTTGTGATATTATTTTCTCGAGTACACTCCAGGGTCTTCTACATTAACCCTGAATTCTCAATTCCAGGCAGTGTTTCGCCGATATCCAAGCGTTAAAATTTGCCTAACTGCAACCATCGGAGAAATTCTTTATTCACAATCTATTGACCATTTCAACGGCTTTCGAACCAACTGTCACTCGTTCGATTCCAACATTGGTTGGAGCAACTACAGGGCTCAAGGCAAATTCACCCTGCACGATCCATAGGCCCAAACACGGAAATTCTCAGTCACACCCTCGTCTAATCTGCCCCACGTTCACGCTGACACAATGGGATGGCGCGCCAAAGAGGACCGTCTGCACGCACACAACAATGTGAACACTGTGGCCTTACCGTCAACGTCAGTAACAGAGCAACTTCTTACCATAGAGGCTGAGTTCGTAACATTTGATCAACAAGCGCCATGTCCAGTGTGCTACAGTCTAAAGACCTATGTATATCATGTTCCAAATTTGTTAACGGGGTCATTCCGTGCCGTAACTGTTGTAAGATTCTCCATCTGAGATATCTCCGAGAAATCTAATCAGGCCAAGTTATTAAGCAAACCGGATTCTCTTTGCTTCTGCGTGGAATGCACATCTATCCCAATGATAAAAAGCGTGCTCCTATTATCTCAGAAGTACGATCAGCTACTAGCCAAGTTTGAGGAAATGTTGGCCACCAAAATCACCACGTTTGGGGTAAGCATAGCGGACTATGCAACCCAAGCCACCCCAGTAAGTGCTGCTCCTATCCTGAGGAGAACAGCTAGTAACATCATAAACAAATCGACAGCAAGAGCTCAGGAAATCAACTGCTGTTCCAATACCACACGTGCCTCACATTTGACTAATGCGGTCCCCAGTTCGATCGGAGTAACTACACGTAAGGCTACTCCCAATCTCCCGACGGAGTGCGTAAAATATGTGCAAGCCGGTACTAGCGGAAGTTGGGTTACGGTTCCTTCCAAGAAGAGCCGTCATTTAAAATTAGTATCACCCCCAACTGGATCGGAAACTGAGGAGCGTAGCGGAGTTTTCTTAGTGCAAGCACCACCGGTTTCCTACGGTGCATCTCCGAGTACTAAAATCACTAACGGCGACATGTCGAAAGGTGTGAAGAAACAACTACCTGTACTGAGCATACTGTGTTCCAATATCCCAGCATTAAAGTCGACATTAATACAAGGCAGGCAGTTGGATGACCACAGTTCTGAGAGCCAAGACTTCTACGTGTTGTGCTGAACTCCATCACTGAAGTAGAATCAGTACTACTGTTGACAGGTAGTCTCAGAAATGAACACTGCTCCATCCGTATCTTTCCAGACATCCCATGGGGCGAGTGTTATCGAGTTAACCGCACCTTAGAGGACTACCGGAAGGAAACTTCAACCAGAACCATACTTCTTCACGGGGTTCCTGAAACGGAAGCATGTGATGAGCATGAAATAACAACCCATGATAAAGAACAGTAGTGTCATATTCGTGAAACACTCTGCTTGGATGATGTGTTATTGAAATCGGTGTCAGGGATGTGTACCTCACCGAACTACAAAGGAAGTGGCCCGACAGTGTTGACGGTGGTCCCTCAGTCAAAATATATGGTAGCGCGGCTGCTAAAAAGCTGGTATATGTTTCGTTGCATGTTACCGTCTGAGTTTCGGCTGAAGCGAGTCAGAGATACACCTCCTAGAGATGATACGTCACTCCACAAACCAAACGCGATGGGATCTATAAAAGAACAATGCACCAGTATTGTGTCTAATGAGCCTATACAACCTGTAGAAGATAATATTGACCAGACACCTTACACTGTACGTAGATTAGCCACGAGACTAACTATACGGATGACGAATAAGACGTTAAATCCTTCTCCAAATACACACCGAAAAAACGATTAGTCGCCGGCCACTCACTGGTCGGCGATACTTAATGTATGAGTTGCACAACCTCCGAAACATTGCTTAAATCTGAGAAACTTTCATCTATATACACTGACGCCCAAGGGCTCCTCAGTAAACTTACCGAACTTCGGCTACGTCAGGTTGCGAATGCTTGGGACTTAATTTCTATTACCGAAACTTGTTTGCACCAAGAGGTGAGTGGTGATGAGGCTGAGATAGCAGGAATATCACTCATCCAGAACTACCGCCCCAGCAGAGGAGGTGGGGTCCTTCTCTACTAGCGCAGTAACCTGCAATGTGCAGTAGTTGATTATCTGGAAACTCACGTTACCGACTCACTCTGTTGCCGTCTCCGACTAAGACCCAACGACGCATGTCTCGTAGCTGTCGTTTACCACCCCCAACATCCACTCCGTAATTGGATCCCCGCTTGATACGTGTCCTGAACAGAGTAACACGTATTAGGTACAGCCACATTTCCAACCCCAGGTACCTCCAACTACACGATCTGGAGGTACCGGCATCACCCAGTGAACAGCTTAAAGCAGACTTGCATGAACTGATCACTAATATTCTCTTCTACAATAAGTCACCGCGCAACTTAGATGCAGGACAGCAAACAAACCGTTCTTACTAGAGCTTGTGCTCACGAATGAAGAGCTCATGGTTGACAAGTTAATGATGGATAGTCCAATAGGTCTCAGGCACTGTTTGTGCCGGACAAACACAGCGAACCCACCTCCTAAGGCGGCAACAAATGCAATGCTGCTACACAAACGCCCAAGGGCTTTACTCCAAGTTGCCGGAATTGCGCCATCGGCATGAAACAGCAACTTGGGACATCATAGCATTAACTGAAACCTGGCTCTCAAACGAGATTTTGGATCCAAAAATTGAACTTAGTGAAATGTCAGTCATTCGAAATGATCGTCCATCTCGCGGTGGCGGCGTTGCTATCTACTACCGAGATCACCTGAAATGTGAAGCTCTCACTGAGCATTCCCTTATTATCCCCGACGCCTTATTTTGCCGGCTGCAGCTATCCGGTCCCGATGGTTGTCCTCAGAAGAAGACACATGATGCTTGCCTCATAGCAGTTGTCTACAGGCCGCCGAACTCCTCCGCTGACAGCGATGATATTCCGTTAAATGCTCTCCAATATGCTATGTCGAAAAAGTACTCACACTACCTAATAATGGGTGACTTCAATGTACCGTCAATAGCATCTGTGTTCCCAAGTGGGCCATGCTTCAAATCAAAACTCCTTGAGTTCTTGACTATGGCAGTTTTGTATAACCATGTGGATCAACCAACCAGACACCGCGGTTCAAACAAGCCTCCAATACTTGATTTAATCCTGACTAATGAGGAGTTAACGGTTGAGTCAGTTTCATACAACCCGCCGCTAGGTTGTAGTGATCATTCAGTTCTAACGTTTGATTATGTGTGTTATGCCAGTATGGTTGACAAAGAACCAGAAACCCGACGATTCATCACCAACTATTCCAAGCTTCACACTGTAGCGACAACCGTTGACTGAGACCTCCAGATGCACACTTCGGCGAATGATGCCTGGCAAGTGTTGCAAGGCAAGATAAACTGGGTCCTATAATCAGCTTCAAAAGACGTACCATTACGAGTTTTGCGACGGAGCAACAACTGGATCCGGAGTAGAACACGTAAGTGGTTGAATAGGCGAGACGAGGCTTGGAGGGGTCATTTGCTAGGTCCAAGTGATATCACGTGGAATCATTACAAAACAGTCAGAAACTACTGCACTTCACTGCTTAAAGCTGACAAGTACGAATGGCAGGAAACTATGGTACGCAAATTTACTAACAATCACAAACTGCTCTACCGGTATGTGAATGACAAAAGGAAGGTTAAGACGGGAATACCACCACTAGAGACGGTCAATGGCCTAACGGTTACTGAAGAGGAGACCGCGGACGCATTGCTCATGCAGTTTGTCTCAGTGACTAGACACACCATGGAACCATCGCCTTGCTACATCCCAGCAAATGTCGTCGGCTTATCCACGGTCAACTTTAGCCCTACATCTGTGGCAAAGAAATTACAGTCGCTCAGGGAAAATAGTGCGCCGGGAATGGACAAGATCTGTCCGAAAGTACTTAAAACCCTTGCACCCACCATGGCAGTCCACCTTGCAACCTTTTTCCAGTTTCTATTTGATTCTCATACACTTCCGTCTGAGTGGAAACGTGGACTTATCACTCCGATATACAAGGGAGGTAAGCGGTCAGACCCTGCAACTACCGACCTATTACTCTCCTTCCTGTTCTATCAAAAGTGATGGAGTCTATAATCGCTGATGAAATGGTGAGATATTTTGAAAGTCTACAAATCATCTCCAACCTCCAACATGGATTCAGACGCGGACGATCTTGCCTCACCAATCTACTACTATGGAGAGGGGGTAAATGGTAAATGGGATGCTGACGAGCACACGTAGAATATAATATAGAATAACAAGGGGGTGAGACTTTTCTAAGGCATTCGAAAGAGACACACACACACAAAAGACAATGATAAGTAAGATCACACAGGAATATGGTGTAATAGGATAAGTGATAAAAATGGGGGGGGTTGGAAAGTTAATTATAAGTATGTTTGGTTGAGGGGGGGTGGGGTTGGGGGATAAGAATTATAAATAATAAGTTTGAATTGGAAGGATGATTTGAGGGGAGTTAAGAATGGTGTTTGAGAAGACACACACACACAAAGATGTGTGTACACACACACACAGAGACACACACAGGTAAAGAAATTGAATTATTTAATATATATAATTTGGATTTTATTAGAAGTAGTTGGATTTGGTTGTGGAAGTGATTGATGTAATTAAATGTAGGGATTTAAAGATGGTTGTAAATGTTAAAGGGTTGATACACACACTGGGATTTTTATTAATAAAAAATGTTAAAAGATTGGGTATAATGGGTGTAGATGAGGAGATGGTTTATGATGATTATATTATATAATGGGAATTTGAGAGTGTGTTAAATGGGTGTGAATGGTATGTGTATTGGGGACACACACAAGTGATTGTAGGTAGGGGTTGAGGATAATATGTTGAAATTGGAGGATTTATTTTGAGTTATTATATAGGGTGGATTTGTGGGATGAGGATAGGGTAATGAGAGACATATAGTGAATGTTGTTGTTGTTAGAATAATTTAGTAAATAATGTGGTTGGGGGAGGTGATGGATTGGGAGGAAGGGGTTATTTAGGGTATTTAGTAGAATGGTGATTAATATTTGAGTGAATAGTTGGATTATAGTGGGATTTGAGGGAATGAGTTGTTGTTATGAGAATTTAGGGAGTTAGTATGGTATAAGGTGAATAAAGAAGGACTTAGAGGTGATATGATAATAACTTAAGGATATAATTAAAAGAAGAGGAAATTAATGGGTTGTATGTGGAGGTGGTTATGGTGTATGGAAGTAATTAGTTGAAGAGGAATTGGAAATGTAATTAGACACACACACACACACACACACACAGTAAAGGGTGTGGTTGGTATGTTATGTTTGTATATAGGTGTGACACCACACACACACATACACACACACACACATATGAAAGAGAAGGGGGTGTTAAGAAAAACACACAATGAGTGAATGTTAGTAAGTAGTTTGGTTATTGATAGTTTTGTATTATAAGTTTTTTAGGTATGTGTATATAGGATGTGGATTCAAGGTAGGGGGGGGTGGGGGGGGGGGGGGGGACTATAAAACATATAAGGTTTATTGGGGGTGGTGGAGTGAAAGTTGTGATGAAGTGGGTAGTGTTATGTTTTGGAGGTGTGTGACACAATGTATAGATTGTTAGTTTGGGTAATTTTTGTGGTTGTAGGGATATGTTGTATGTTTTTGGGTGTGGTTAATAGGTTAAATAGGGGTTATGTATATGTAATGATAATATTGTAATTGTGTATACACACATGAAGGAACATAATGAGGGGGTTTTGTATATATGAAGGTAAAATTGAAAAAGGTTGTGGTAAGAGTTGAGTTAATAGAATAAAAGAGGAAATTAGGAATCATGTGAATAAGATAATAAGATAATTAGTTAAAAGAAGAAAAAATTAACTAAATTCGAAGAGAAGAGAAAAGTGATATGACTGGAGTTTATAGGGGATAATGAGGGGGAGGGAAAGTATTGTGGTTAAAAAACAGAATATGTGTATGGGGGTATATGTGTAATTTAAATTATAATATAGAAAATGGGAAAGTGTACACACACACATATCACATCTCTGGTTTGTATTATTAAGTGAATAGAATTATTATGGTTATTGGATAAATTATTTATGATTTTTATATTGGGGTATATAAAATTGGTACACACACACACACCACTTGGTAGAAATAAATGTGGTATTAGTTTGGAGGGAGTTATAAGTGAAGTTGTTGAAGATTTAGAAATGAGGATTAAATTTAGAAAAATATCACATTAGTAAGGGATAAAGATAACAAATTTAAATTTTTGTAATGTATATTGTAAACAAAAAAAAGATTGTTGGTATTTTGGGTTGGTTTTATAAATTATATTGGGGGATTAGGTTGGTTAAAGAAGAATATGAGGTGTGAAAGTGTTAGAGAAGGTATGAATAATTAAGAAAAGATAGATAGTTAGGATGGTGGGAATAAATATAGAGGTAAATATGTATTTGGGTTAGTAACACAGGGGGGGGTTGTTGTAATGATTGTAAAATATAAATTTGGGTAGAAGTGTGTTGAAAAAAATTTTTTTGTTATGGCACACACACAGAAGGTTATGTGTGAATGAAGTTATCACACACACACACACAGTGTATATAATAAAGGTGATAGAGTTGGGTGATGGGAGGAGGGTATTAGATGTGGATATTATTGGTCTTACTGGAAAAAGGGAAAGATTGGATTTAAGTATTTTATCAAGTAATGCAACAAATAACTATTGATCAAACGAGGTAATTGGAAGGAAGTGGATGAATGCTGGGTAGGTGTTGAAGTATTAGAGAGGGTAGTGATAATTTGAGGGCTCGTGCGCGAGTATCGCGCGAGTGAGAGGGGATAAGGGGGATGAAATTATAAGGTATATTTGATTATGTTAGGTTGTTAATGATAGTGGGTAGTGTGTTGGGGGATAGAGAGGATTAATTAGGGATGAGGATTGGGGGTGGAGTATGGGTTAAAGATATTAAAAGAGTGGAGTGGTGGGTGTTAATATTGGAAACACATGTGATGGGGGAGAAAAGTATCGTATATCTGTTTTTAGAGTGGTACTGATTAGGTATGGATTGTTTGTAGAAAGGAGTATTTGGGAGGGAGGTTGTGTAATAAATAAGATAAGTGGGGGGGTGGGGTGGGTGATTGTGTGTAGGGGTGGTTGGTTTATTTGTTTGTGATAGTTGTTGTAGAATTATGGTAAGTTGGTGTTGATTGGACATTGGTGTAAGTTATTAGGGAGGGATGGGGGGTTATGTGGATTTGGGATTGGGGGTGTTATGAGGAGTATAATTAAGGTGGGAAGTTTTATTGAGGGATCACACACACACAACACACACAGGAAGAGATTGGTATGTTTAAGTGGGTGTAAGGGTTAAGGTTGATATAGGGGGTTAATAAAATAGATAGTTGGTAACAATATATAAGATTAGAAAGGGAAGGAAAGAGAAATTAGGGAGGGGGTATTGTAAAGATTAGGAAGAATTTGGAGGGTTGGGAGGGTGGGAGTAAAATGGTTGGGTTTGGGGCAGTGATGTGGAGGGGGGGGGGGATTAAAGGGGGGACAATGTTATAGGTATAGTTGTGGATATAGTAATAAGATAGTTGGGAATTAAATGTTAGAGTGGGGGTAGATTGGTTTAGGACACACACACACACATGATGTGTTATGATTGATATATGTTTATTAAGTTGTAGATATGAGATTTGTGAGGTGTTGATAGAAGTTTTGTTTAATGTTTATGTATTGTTTAAATTTAATAATTGTTGGGAGTAAGAGTGGATGGAAATGTTAAAAATATATTGGGAGTAGTAGGATGTTGAATGATAATGTTAATTTATGGGGTTAGATAGAGTTGAATGTAGTGGTTTTTGATATTTAAAATTATATGTTAATGAGGATGGTAAGTAATAATTTTATTGGGAGTATATGATAAATGTATGAGTTATAAATAAAATTTGGTGAAGTTGAAGTTGAATAAGTTGCATTTCATTTTATGCTTGTTAGCCAGGGGCCACAAAACGCGATCAAACGGTGTCTTATCAAATGCCCAACCAGTGGATTTATATTTTCAATGCGCGAAAATGTCCCTTATTCTACATAAGTCTCTGGTGAGTCGACCAAAACTCTTGTCACATTATCATGCAATTTGATTTTCGCAATAATTTCCACTCCCCGGACTTGTTGAGCATTGCTTTTTACTCGTAATAAACCATTGTTCCATTATGGAGTCAACCGCGCCCGCTGACTGCTTTCACTTCCACTCAACGAGAGCGGTCGGAGTGCGTAAAATGATAAACCTATAATCGATGGGAATGACATAATCAGGTCCAAAGCAAGCTAATTGATTTCTTCAATTGTTTCTGGGCACAGAGCACGGGACACTTCAACGTTATCAATAGTGCCTCGCCAATTGCCAACAACGTCGGTTTCCTGTTGCGCAATAGCAGCTTGAATGAATCGATTGGGTTCAGCTGGTGACGAGTCAGCATGTGTTTGGTGATAGACGAGGCAGGGTTCCGGTTCACGACTAGTGAAAATTTTGATCGTATTTCTGTCCTCCTGAACTCAATTCACCCGAACCTTTCTGTACCACAGGAGAGGGAACAAGAGAACAGACTTCCGTTTCTTGACGTGCTCATCAAGCGAAGGACCGATGGCACATTGTAGCGCACGGTGTACAGAAAAGCGACCTGGGGGAATAATACATTATTCCAGCTTCGCCCCAGTTGCATCCAAGCGCGGCCTTTTAAAAATTCTCTTCTACCGGGCCAGGCGGATTTGCAGTCCGGAATTGCTCAAGCCTGAAGAGGAGTTTTTTTACCGGACTTTGCTAGCCAATGGGTATCCGGAGAAATTCATTCAGACCCATAGCAGATCCCCCAAGGAGAAACTGCCCGTACAAACTGCGGAGAAGAAGGATGTTTATTTGTTCTTACCCTTCAAGGGGGATCACTTGGCAAATGAAGATCACAAACACAGGTCCGCTCTAATGCGCACTTGCTCTACCGCCCAACTACGACTTATCCACACTACACGAAGAATTCCTCTCCACAACCGTCCCAGCAGCTCGCCAATCAGTTCGGCCTCTAACATCATCTACCAGTTCACCTGCAGTTGCGGTGACACTTACATAGGCAAGACTGGTCGCCAGCTGGCTCAAAGGGTGGCGGAACGCTTCCCATTGTGACCAAAGCAGTTGCTGTCTAACCAAGGCGGAACGAACCCAAGAATGAACCGGAACCCTGCCTCGTCTCTCACCAAACACCTCATGCTGACTCGTCACCGGGTGAACCCATTCGATTCATTCATGCTGCTATTGCGCAACAGCAATCCCACGTTGTTGGCAATTGGCGAGGCGCTACTGATAAGGTTGAAGTATCCCGTGCTCTGTGCCCAGAAACATTTGAGGCCATCAATTAGATTGCCTTGGATCTGCTTACGTCATTTCCATCAATTTTATCTGCTTATCTATGTTACTAAACCTATAATCCTTGGTAGTCTAACAAAGTAAGGGATTATGTTTTCCGTTAGTAAATACCAGTACATCAATGATGATACAGTCGAATCAGCTTTAGTACCCGCCATCGGCATATTTTAAAACTGGACAATAAAGCGGTGGGAAAATTAACCGATATTACCCTTTTTCCAAATGGGAAGCAAACAGTAAAATATTGTACAGTATATCACTTGAATTGTAGCGTGCTAAGAAGGACAAAATAACTACTTGTAACTAAAGGCTTCAAAAGACGTTTATCAGAGGAATATGACTTGTAAAGCATCTTACTTTGAGAGTTATAGAAACTGGCGCTACTGGATATTTTTGCTGAGGAAACAATCCAACCTCAAGTGTACGTTATTTTGAGCTGCCAATCCAGTCACTTTTGCACTTATGAAGTCTAATTTGGACACGAAATTGTTGCCTAACTCATGCAAAAGTCCGTATCTATACAGATCATTCACACAGTTCTTTACTCTTGAAAGCGACAAGCGCTGATTGCTCTTACTCGCGGAGGCATCCGGCACGTCATCCTCTGTGTCGCTTCTTTCTTTTTGTTGTAATCGGTCCTCTAAACTTATACTCACCATTTTCTTTTCAACAGTTGTCAAACAGGAGGTACCTTCCATATCTTTAGCGACGAACTCATCTGCATTGATATCTGGGTTTGTGCAACCACTTATCTCATCCTCAGCGATGACGGCGTCATCAGAAAGGGTACCGGATGCCAGTCGACTGAAGCCGGCATACTGAAAGCAAGCTTTTATAGTTGCACCAGTAATTCCTCTCCAAGTTTTTGAAACGAAGTGAATTGCATCGAGCACTAATCTTGGTGCTGACATTCACCGCCGACGATGAGCCAGATAACAAGTCGTTTTCGATGTGATAAAAAGTTGGGTCCAAAATTTCCATTTTTTGTAACGGATTTTCAGATTCATAAGCAGACATTGCATCGCGGATTGAAGAATGTTGGTCGTGTTTGCTGGAAAATCTTAAATATTTTTCAGGCCTTCGACCTCTAAGAGCAACATAATTTTGTGGCCACTTTGGTCCAGCTCTTTGTCCCATTCGAGGACCCCCTTGGATAAACATTTGTTTCGTCACCCACACACTTTCGTTAGGTCTGAAAACTACAGAAAGTGTGTCCACGTTCACACCATTAAAACATCATGGTTTCTTAATTTTTCCAGTCAGAACAGCTTTTCTTTCAGCCCTGCTTGATATATTCGCGCAGCACAGGAGAGCGATTCTATCCACGGCTTTTTTCGATCCGCTGAACTTGTCGGCAGAAAAGCACAAGGAGCCCTCTGGTGTTGCTCGGTAAAAAGGACCTGTTTCGGCTGCATTGTACATGTTGTCATCATCAGATGCAGTTAAAGTTCAGGCAGTTGATCTTTCAGCCAATTTTCACAGACTGCACTGTTCGTCGAGCTCTTCGCCATACACACGTTTATACACAATTTGATGTCTATTCCTCCATCTTTAAAACCATGCTTCCGTGGCAGCGAAGATTTTCCAACTCACTCCCCGAATTCTGCATTTTCTTCAGTATCGGTTGTGATCACAAACCGATATCATACAATCTTCTATTCTGCATCCTTTCCACATTCATTCCTTTTCTGAGAGCTTCGAGTGCCATGCGACAAATTCTGCCGGAGTTCCTTTTCGCTGAAAATCAACCTGGCAGGGGTACGACGAGAAATGTGTAAATCTCACGACAACTAGGCCTGCGGGGTTGCTGGTGGATAAGTTTTAATTTTGTCCAAAACTTCCGACTTTTCTATCAAGAACAAATCCTTTCTGTTACTGGCCATACTTGTGTGTAACCAATAGAGTACTGACAAATGTGGAGCGGAAAGATTACCTGACTTCGTTCAATTTTCGAGTTTTGAATAGGGAAGAAGGTTTGCCCACAGCCGTCTGTAGATTTACGTTGCTCGTGTGTTGGATGATATAGGTCACCTTTTCTTATCTATCAATAACGCCACTGACATCTTTGTTGTTCTTGATTTCATTGGACTGGCTAACTGTGGGTAATCGTAATAAAAGATAGTCGGAGCGAGGGCGTAAAATTGACAAAGTAACAAGAGCACAGCCTACGCAGTTAGGCAATTAAGCGGTGGGATATCCTGGGCAATTTACAGACAGTGAAAATTTAGCATATTTATGAGAAAAGAATTTGTATTTTGAAAAAACGGCAATAAAGCGGGGTGGGCTATAAACCAGGTTGACAGTAAAGTGGGTTCGACTCTATTACCCGCATCCAGAAAGTAAATGATACTGCCTGTTTGTGACTAGCCAGTTTAATCGATGTTCCAGGTAGCACCTGATGTGCGCCAGTTTTATCATCCGCATACCACAATTATCTATCATCGTAAAGCCTGATGAAGCTCTGTGACGTCTCCTGTGGTCTGATCCCGCACTTATTTGTTCGCTGAAATTGGATTTTGCCATCAATTCTTCACTTCCTGAGCTTCCAGACATATTCCGAAGTTGGTGTGACGCTCTTGGTCTTTCGAAAGCATTCCTCATATCAACATCGTTGAGGTATTTGCTTTGCCGAAAATCCATATAAGCGAAGGAGTCAGCTACATGTTTCGTCGACTTGACACGTAATAATACACTATGCTAGAAATCGTGTAGTTTTCGTTTACATCTTTTCCCGTATCGACAGATTTGTATGCTTCTATTGAATGGCTTTATATGACGCTACCACCAACCAGCTCTATCCTTACTGGAATTGGTAGTTCACATCGACCAAGATGCACGAGTGCATATGTTCCTACACATCTCGTTGCTTGTTTACACTTCTCTTTTTATCATAAATTTATCCAACAATTAGCATTATACTGGCTGAATGTGTTGGCAGCTACGTGCTTTTTCGCCTATTTTTTGTTCAACCCGGTATCATGCACTTGTTATGCCGCCAACCCCGTGTCTCTACATATTGTTACCACCGCAATATCCGGTTTGAGCAGAAATCACTTGGTCTCAGAGGAAGTCTGACAGTAGTGTGGACCGACCTTCATAGTCTGTGCTGCTCTTTGCTCACTTCATAAGGCAACTACGTTGCTTTCACTCTCCACGTATTTATCCATGATAGAAACCCAAATGCGTGATTAAATGTATCCGAAAGTTAGCGACATAAGCCACCCTACTATTTCGATTTAATGCTTGAGTATTTCACAGAAGCACTTAGCTGCGTTCAACCTTTTGTCCTCATTGCCATAGTATTGTGTTTCTCCAACTTTTCACGGGAGCCTTAAGCTGTCGGTGGACTCTCTAAATTAGAAGCCTCCACTACTTGCATAGACACGTGCACGCGCACACACAACTGCGCGTCGCCCTTGTTTGCTTCCGCATCCTTGTGTCCAGGTAGAGAGAGGGTAGTGGTGAACATCATCCCCTCCGTTCCGTTCATCGCAATCGGCCCAATTTATGTACATCTAGCGCCAGTTGCCACGGCGACTAAGTGCACTGCTCTGATGGCGCAAGTGGCTGGTTGTTATTCGACATATGTCGTGCATTACCTCAGGCACCGGAGCACGCACGCGCATCTGGGGAGAATTGGCTAAGTAATACAATTAAACATCTGCTACACAGGTACATAAATATCAGACATCCATCAATCGATTTTGCGGTAAAATTGGTGTGCATCCGAGCTGCAAATTTGTTTCCTTTGTCTATCCTGATTGTAACCCATTAATGAAGCCTGGTAAAGTACTGTCTTCCAGTTTAGCCAGGTTGTTCTCCGATTCATCAAAGCGACAATGGTCGAGCAAACAATCCATAGCCCAGTCATGGATGAAATAATGGTGTTGCCCGTTACGCTTGCTATTCCTGTACGTTACACAGAACCGCGAACAAATGAATGGTATCAAGTCCCATACTATCTATTATATGATATGTGGCCAAGTAAACAGATGAGCTGCAGCAAACCAAAGTTGAATTTCGAGAGACTAGCGACGAGCTATGCTCAAAGTATAACTCATGAATTCCCTAATTCTGGCCTAAGTGCGGCCTAGAAGGTGTTCTTGAAGAGTCCAGCGAACGACCAATTAGCCTGTTACCACAGTCCCACGTCCGACATACATTCGACGATGTAGCATAAATACGGAAGGTTTGGTGTTCGCAATACAGATCCATCTTCCCTTCAATGAATGTGCCGAATCCTGTTCTCAATCACCAGCTAAATTGGAACAAATGATTTAGCACGGATGAAAGAGCGAACACATAACAATCTGCGCACATAAATACTATAATCAAAAAGTCCGTGTATCGAACAAAACAAGGCGTAACAATGGACAAACGGCAATTTTCACGCAGTTTGGTTGTATTATCCCGTGCCCCAGTAATTTGTGTTAATTCATGTGATTTAGGTAGTGTAATGCACCATAAGGTTGAAGATTGACATCAGCCAAGGTTGGAGTGGAGATGACAGAATACGGAAGAATGTTCCACGACTTAGATAAACTAATGGAAAAAACATTCCGGCGGCATTCCAACCGGCCATACTGTGTGGCCAACTTCAAATGGTGACCTGTCAGTGAGGCGTTGCGGATAATTTCCATTAGGCTTTGGCATAGGTGGTTAGGATCCTTGAAGATCTGATACACCAATAGGAAATCACCTCGAAGAAAGCGATATTGTCCACTGAAAACTCAGTTTTTATTCCATACTGGTAAGGGAGGTGGAGCAGGCCCACAACCTTCTTAGTTGCTCACCGTTGTGGTTTCTCAAGAGCACCGATGTCATAATTTTGCCATAGATACCAGACCTGGAAAGCGTATTCTACATGTGGCCTTACGTAAGCGTTGGACATTTGCTGGATCAAGCCGGCTGAACGTCTACCGCAGTAATGTAGCGTTTTTCGCTGCTTTCTCTGCCTGTCTTAGGCATCTGAGATCTTCCTGCCTCAGCACCGCAAGATCACTTTCATGGGAAACGCGCTGCCAAAAGTGTTCTCCTAGTCGAGATTCTCAGGTGCTCTGGTGGCGTATGCTCAGTATATTGCACTTGAAAACCTTAGACTTGAATATGTTATGAGCCAACCACTCGTAATCCATGTTGCGAACACCTTGCAGAGCTATGTGCTCGTCTACTCTCTCGATTGTCTGTCAAATCTTGGGATCGTCTGCAAACAGTAGAAAGATTGAGATGAGCACTCCTGCGAGGTCCTCTATGGACACTGGGAATATCCGTCGTCTTAGTACCGAGCCTTCATTGACGCCACAGTGAACCTCTATCAGGTCGGACAGAGCGCTTTGAATTTGCACATTCAAGCGGTGTTGAACTAGGAATGGATGTATCCAGCCCAGTATAGATTCGCCGATCACATAGCTCCGAAGCTAGTAAAGAAGAATACGGCCATGTAGGTGATCAAGAGCCCTTGAGAAATGAAGGTAGTCGGCATCAACTCCTTCCTCATCATCGACGGATTCTGTCCAGCTGGCACGGACTAGAAAAAGGTTCGTGGTTAATCAGCGGTTCTACCGGAAGCCATGCTGCTCCTGCATGATGATATTGAACGTTTCCAGATGTTCCATGAGTGCTTTTGCAACGATAGGTTTCATAGCTTTAGCAAACCGAGCGGCAGATTGTGGGTATAGCACGATTGCCCCTTTTTGAGTGAGGTGGCTATTCCACGCTTTCAAATAGTTGACATCTGCATCACGTTGAGACAGCGTTGGAAGAGCCAACCTGACGGTTCAGCCAAGCTCGTGTCAGCTATCTTCGGTAACTTGTGGCGCATGTTATTAGGAACAGGTAGAATGTACTCGCGTAGTGATATCATACGCCTCAGCACATTCGCGACAGCGAAGGAAATGTGGCTAACATCTGGTGTTGATGTACTATGTGTGAGAATGGTATGTGATGGAGGCTGGTTCTGGAAAGTACAGGCGATTTAGAGTATAAGCGCGTTAGCTGCTTCTTGCGCAGTTTGCGTTTTTCAACAAACGGTGTTTAGAAGAGGCACGCTTCGCTGTACTTTGCGGTCAGCTAACCTTTCTGTACAGTAGCTTATGATAACAACAAAACTTCTTCGCCAAATCCTGTCGGTATTCAATTTGTCTTCGCGGACAAGTCTGACACAATAGTTTCGCTTGGTTATGTAGACATTCCAGTTTTCGACGCTTGGAGTGGCTTTGTATGCTTTGTAAAGTGTATCTCGTAGGGTCATTCATTCCTGCGTCGTGATCCTGTAGCAGGAATTTACCTTTATTCGACTGAGGAAATTTGTCTGCGATGCTTTTGTTACAAACTCCCCCCAAGCGACATCGGGTTTGTTTTGCCAGAAACAATCAATCAGTGATCTTGATGAGGTCCGTCTGTCTCGCTGTGTTACTATACGGACCTCTTCGATGTTCCTGTTGCATTGCTCTGTGTGGCGGAAAAGTTGTGTTGCATGATCACTGGTAAAAACAAGGTCCAGAAAGGTCTTTTCGTTCCCCGCTCTGAATTTCATAGGGGAAATATCGTGATTATGAAGTACCAACGGCGGGTTCATAAAGTTCGGCCTTAAACTGCTTACCAAAGGAGGCCGGAATCTCTAGAGCATACAGTTTGAAGTCTCCCGGGAGTGTTAGACTGAGCTAGCCCGTTTTCCAGTGCAAAAGCTAGACGGTTTTCCATTTCCAGAATAGACATCAGAGGACGGTATACGAGAACAACTAAACCCGTGTCGCCGCACAATGTAGTTCACGTACGCTGTCAACTGACGTCAGTGATACAGGACCTACTGCGTTAGACCCCATTGATTGGGCACAACTTGCGCATCAATTGTAAATCACCCCAGTGAACTACAGCAAAATCGCGCAGAACTCAGGGCCCTGTTCAACGATATCTTTGGTGCTGCAAAAAATTGTTTGGAAACTATCATTTACTTGGACTGCGCGCAACTTCAGTTTATAATTCCATCTCCTGAGATGGGGGCCACATGGATCCATACTTGTTTTAGCACTCCAAATTCGAGACACCGCCACTCAATTCACGTTAGCCGCGTCCAGTTGCTGTGAGGAGGATCCCTACCCGACATTACATACTTTGGATAGCCCTTAGTTACCGACTTCCTTTTCGTGGTTTCTTGTTTCATACGATTTGTTTAAACTCATCATTGTTCTAATTTAATTAGCCGGCTTCTGTCGTTCGTAGTGAATACTATCTCAGAGTCCCATTTCTGCTAATACCGTTTCCTCGAACACGCGTGCTTGGTTCTGACTTTTATCTCTTCTCATTTACCTGTGCCGTTCAGCGTCTCTTATGTTGACAAATTACTCCAGCGTGTTTTAGTAGTTTCGCGTCTACCACTACTCTGATCTATTTAAGTGAAGCGGATTCCTCGTGTATACAATTCTATCCCGGCTCGTTTTTCATGTTTTTATTTCGGTCCTTGGGTGCGAACAGTCGATGGCGACTCAACAGTTGCATATCCCTTGCTATGTTGGTGAATTCATGGGAACAGTAGGGGTTATTTCGTTGAAATTTCGGCATTATTCAGTTGTGTTTCTGATTCTTCATCTTTTGCTTCATATTTTATGGGGTATCTTCTACGTATTGTGCGTTTGGTTTGGTAAATCCTGTTTATCAGTTTGCGTTACTTTTACGCCATTTTTCAAAGATGCTGAATAAATCACTTTGTGGTTCCCGTTCAACAATTGTATAATAACATAGCAAATACCCTTAGTTGTTTTTGACTGCCACGCCAGCTTTTCTATTTTGTGTGTTGGACTACCTGCTAATTTCTATCATCTCGCGTTCCATTCAACACAATTTCATGTACATTTTGTGCAGCGATTGTTGCAGTCGATGGCAGCCAGAGAAACTTATGTCGTCAACCGATGCAAATCGTGACCAAAAAATGTTTAACTGCGAGCCATTCTAGACTAATTGTCACGTAAACTCGCCTATAGATTCCTTTCAAGTTTCAACCCAGTATTCATCCCTATCTTCCGATAAGTCATTACTTCCGCCATCCGAATTTTTCCATTAGCATGACATCAACGGAGACTAATAGTCCACGCACTGCGCCCTACTAACTTTAAAAACTCAGCTGAATATCCAACGGTTGAGGAGTCATTAAAAACAACGACAGAGGAATTCGTGAACCGAAAAAAGCGATCCGCTACTGACCAACCACAACAACAGGAACAGGGAGTTTTTACGTGCTGCTGGTGTCGAAGTCGCCGGGGGTGTGGATGGACGAAGAGGAGGCTAAGCGATGATTTGGTCGAGAAAAATGGAAACCCACACTTCGAAGTTGGCGTCGGTTGGTGTTTCCCGACTGCCTGGCTGGGTTCCTAGGGATGATGAACACGTTTGGTTGGGCACTTGCTGATATGGCTATGAGCCGGCCCCAGTGGCGTTTGTGTTGTAAGTCTCTTTGTCGCTCCCCTTACCTTTAGCTTCTCCCTCCAACAACAATCAAAAATAAGATAGTTGCAGTATGTTACTTGGTTACAGCTTTAAGTCTGCAATGCTTAACGTCTTACTTTTTTGTACTGAGGCACATTAGCTGAGGTGTGTTCCTCACCCTCGGTTAACGTGTATGGATGATGAATTACTCGTGGTTGTGCAGTGATAAATTGTCATTCCTCGACTGTCCAGTTCATATAAATGGGGGAAATTTGAAAATAACAATCTACCGTAAACCAAGAGATACAGATGGGAGATGCCATTATACTTCAGGTCATCCAAAGACATTTACGCGGGGATAGCTTCATCGCTGTTCCACAACGCAGGCTCTAATGCGCAACGGAAGATAAAAAGGACTGTACGGGAACGAGGCGGGGGTAAACCACTATACATTTTATTACAATACAATGAGGAGATGAGATCATTTCGTGCTCTCTGATCACATGCAACACGAGCAAACACACTAAACAATCACTGAGGGGAAGAAACAATAATGTGAATGCTGACAGAAAGAGGGAGCAGGCAAATAAGGTCAAAGGCTACAAAAGAATCAGAAGTGAGGAAACATGCATCATGATCACTATGGAAGCCTTAGTGTAGGTCAGTTGTTTTTGTACAGAGGTAGGGGTGATTGTGATTGATGGCCACAGCCTCAGCGAATTTAGGTATTTTAGCGTTTGTATTGCGGTAGGCTAACCGTAAACGTCAAGTCCGGGCCAACCTGATAACCCATACATAGTAAGTTCTTAGCAAGCGATGAGGATGGCATTTGGAAATGGACGCCTGTCCTTGTGTTTGACTTTTTGTAATGGCATTAACCTATTTTTGGAACATGCTCTCCGATCCAGTTACGTAGACACCGATCTGTTCTGCTGAGTTAAATGCTTCCGCAGCTACATACAAAGCGGTAAATATAATAGGTTGTGGCGGAGATCGGTTGGGTAAGGTCAGCGGGTGGCGTAGGTAACTTCCTGGTTGTCCAAAAGGAGAACGATTTGGCAGCACTGAATGTCCGTCGAATTACTGTCGCTACGCGTTGCTCAACTTGCTTTGTCACGACATCTCCTTAGAATGGCAACTGGAGGTAGACGAGCAATTTTGGTACTGTGTGGGACTTTTGTTCCCTCCCATCCGGCGGCCGTGGGAATTAGTAAAAGCTGTAGGGCGGTCAATTGACCGCAGCGTCTGTGTACCGAATTGCAATGCGTACTCCAAGCATTCATGATTGCAGCTTCTACGAGCTCGTTAGAATAAGGTTCTGAAGAGCTAGCGTTTGGGTTGGATAGGCGTACAGCTACTGAAGTGTTCGTAAAGTCCTGTACAAGTGGCTTTTCGGTAGACAGATCGCCGTATGGAGTCGTCTGCTTTCCTTGTTAATAGCACATTCAAAAGGGCGAGACAGTTTTCTTCTCTAATTCACATGTAAAATGGGCATTCGGGTGTTCGTTGTTCATCGCCTCGAGAAGGGAATCGGCGGCATTGATGTTTAGGGCGATCACCAAGTTGTCATCAATGTACCGCTTGTCCAGGCACATCTTATCAAGATGTGATGCACAACGTGATTCGACTATTGCCATAAAGATTCCGCTAGCGTGGGGCCGAGTGGACTCTCCATGGCCACGTCGTCCACCTATCGGTAGGACTCACATTCGAAAAAGCAATGAACATTCTCCGTGTATATTAGAATTAAATCATGCGAATATTCGACGGGTATTGGTGTGGCTACATTCTTCTCCGTCACGAAATTACACGATGCACCGTCAAGAGGCGGTAAAATGTGATTGGACATCAAGTGAACATATTACCTTATACACAATGTCCATACTTTGCAAGTGCTCGAGCAATTCGAAGGTATCTTTTACGGTCTACAGTAGTTATCCGCGATATCTAGTGAAACGCCAGTTACAAAAGGTATTAAACAACCAGGTCCACAACACAGTGGGCAGAGACGGTGGGAATCCCCTACAAAGAAGGAAACTCGGAAGCAATTCGGAGGGTATTCAACAGAGACGGTATAATGGTGATCTTACAGTTTTGCCAAACCTTACGTTCAACGCTGGTGCGCCTGAAGGAGCACCTTCCCACAGATAGCACGACTAACATTGTACAAAGATGCATCGGTCAATAGCGAGAGAGCTATGGACACATCTCTGAACATAAAAAGTGCATCCTGCGACTGCCGAGGAATGAGTCTAAATACAGAGCTTTGTTAGGACATTCTACTGTAGCTGTGCATGCAATGGATATCCGGCATCAAATCGATTTAGATGATGTCGAGATCATTTGGAAAGGTTTACGAGTGAATTCCAGAGGTGAATCGCCATAGCGATCGAAATCGCTAGAGCTGATAGCTGCGTGAATGGAATGGATGGGTGAAACTCCAGACTGCTTGGAGAGCTATCTTAACCCGACCAGCCTGACGAGCACCGATACGCGGGTCAGGTTGGATAGCAAAAAACCGACATCATCATCATCTTCACGAAGGTATTGATTGACAATACCACAGTCAGTGAAACCCTTGCAAAAGCCCCACTCTGACGGACCACATGAGATGACATTTCCACCTGTGTCTGTAAAACTCTCTTGACTCATATCACAGTTGGCACGATTATCTCTCACCCACTATAAAATGCTACACAAACTACGTACCAATGCAAATGATCTGACGAAGCTTTTGTGTCAAAAGCGAAAGGTTGTTAACTAAATAAACCAACCGATTGTTCACAAATTTATCTGAAACCATGACTTCTTGATAGGTTCCTAGTATATTCTGAGAAGTAGACGTTATTTAGGGTTGACTGGGCTACTCTAACATCGATAAACAACAAGGTAATATCGTCCATATTATCAAGATCAACCAATTTAGCGCCAGGAAGCACTTCAACAGCTGCATTGTGTGTAAACGCAAGGGAACATATAACGGAGTCCAAGATAAAGTTAGATGAAAGCGGGGAAAGGGAACAATACTGATAAAAGACAACCGACAAGTCGCCGTAGTTTTCGAGTAGATGACGCAAAATATTCATATATTCCATGGGAATACATTTCCGCGCAAGTGTTTCGAACAGAGTAGATAGATCGGCTGGGCCGAACGCACTCTTTAGGCCGACGAATATAGCTAATGTCGAGTTGCGGTACGTGCGACACTGTTTAGCAGTTGCTTCAGGGTGAATATATCGTCTACATTTCCGTCATGAGTGGGCACCTATCAGTTCTTCCCTACTAAGGAATACCCGTTCAACAGTGATGCGACGAAGAAGAATTGAGGTCAGTAGCGTTGTCCAAAGCAGTGTTAGGTTAATACCATTATACAAGTAGGAGCAACTTGCAATGCACTACTAAGTAAAATTGGTAGAGACGAGCAGGCGTTATGCGGAAAGTCCTAGCTGGTGGGGCTAGCTGCTGTCCTCTGCACAGTTCGTAACTGGCATGGCAGTAGAAGATGAGCCAGGCTATATCACAGTCAACTGTCAATCATGCAGGTCCGCGGCTGTCACCCATGGCGAAGTGGCACTAGCTGCTGGCATCCGGAAGTCATGAGGGCAGAACCCAGCAGGGGTCCGCTGGAAGGCGCACCACTGACGAAACCCAGATGGTCGAAACACCGGTGTCTGGTGTTTTTCCAGATTAGCCAACGCTTGCTAACTGAGAGTGGATCGTGATGAACACTCTAATCAGAGAAATCATGGATCGTCGCGAAGTAAGGACGCGTAATGCACAAATCAACCGGACGAAGGCGTGTGGTGAACAAATCACCCACCACCGATATGTTGTGCATGAAAAGGCGCAGTGGAACAGAGTCAGAAAAGTACCAGGAAAAAAGCGCACAAATGGACCTGAGTTTCTTTGTTCGAACTAGTAAGTGATCTAGACATGGGTTCCTTAATACACAACGCGTTTGAATCACGTTGCGTTCTCAACATCTAGTGCCATTTAAGGATGGGGACTTGAGGAAGTTCTTGGAGGAGTGAAGCTGGAGTGAGCGAAGCTGGTCGCTTTACGGAGCCTCTTCAAAGGCAGGGCGAAATGATTCTGAAGGAAGTGCGAGGCGGTTCTGTAAAGTTGGAATGGATCGTCACGAAGGAGGCGTTGATTGCAGGGATCGACAGCTCGGCCGACCGTCAGGATGTGATGCGACGATTCAATGCGCAACGGCTTGGAATTGGAGCGGACCACCTCGTCTTTGCTGACCACCTCAGTAATTTACTAGACAGGGGGCTGCCTAAAATGGATGACGCGTCAAGACAGCAACTGTTAATGGAGCAGTTTATGGACGGTGTAGTAGTTGTTGTAATCGCAATAGTCTAGTAAATAGACAGCCTACAAAAACCATGGAGATTAGCAAGTAAGGGGCAAATTCGCCGCGTTACAATCATCGTGGCACATATTTGAGGGTGAGCAACGCAGCTCAGCTACTGTGCCGCAGAAAGAAAGGAACATCTGACAAAAAATAGAAAACAAGTTTAGTTTGTTTTTCACGCGCAGATTGCTCTTTTTTGTCATTTTCAATGTTTGAAGTATTAAACATGTGAATCAATAGAATTCCATACACGATTCTTCCACTGGTTCTGGTTGTGGGCCGTTTTCAAGTGTGTTAAGAAAATTGGCACTTCTCATCCTTAGGTCCCCCTCATGCAAGACGTACGCGTCTAACGGCGGCTAGACGCGACGTTAGCGATTTCATGTGCTGCTCGCGCAGTTCCCATACCTAGTTCGCCCTTCTAAAGCCATTCTTCCTGTGGCAACACACCACATATGAACCTGTGGTTCACCAGTCTCCGCTCGACCACGACGTCTTGCCCCTGATAAATTGAAGGTGGCCAAAGCGGAATTCGAGCATATGCCCGGAAGTCATCGGGCTTCAGCCCTTCACATGGTGCCAAAGAAGACTAGCGACTCGAGACAGTGTGGCGATTATCGGGCACTGAACAAGTACACCTGCCCTGATAAGTATCCTATATCGTACATTCAGGATCCTACTAGCAACTTAAGTGGTAAGTCTGTGCTTGGTAAAATGGACCTAACGAGAGCATATCACCAGATCCCTCGGCCGGTGGCCGAGTGGTCTGCACGTTTGCTTTGCAACCATAAGGTCACCGGTTCGAATCCGCGTAGGGGTGGGCGTCCTCGCGGGATACTTAGCCCGCGCGCGACTGGTGGTGGTCGCGCGGCAGCGAAGCGCCGTTACGGCGTACAGCTGACACATTATTATTATTTGTCAAAGAATGTGATATTCCCAAAACTGCCGTCATTACACCTTTTGGTCTATTCGAGCTTCTGCGGATGCCGTTTGGCCTGGGAAATGCCGCACAAACCTTTCAAAGGTTCATAAATGACGTTACATGTGGCTTAGATTTCGTAAATCCTTATCTGGACAACACTTTGGTAGCAATTGCCTCCAAAGCAGAACATATGGACCACCTGCAACTGCTTTTTCGTCTTCTATGCGACCATAAAGTTCCGTTAACCCCAAGAAGTGTGAGTTGGGTAAACCGTCGGCTGATTTTTTGGGTCATCAGATCTTTGCATGCGATATCGAGGCCCCTCCCGAAAAAGTTGATGCCATCAAATACTTTCCTGAAAATTCATCTTTCAAACAACTCAGACGCTTTCTCGGCGTAGAAAACAACTACTGCCGTTTCATCTCCATTTGCGCAGAGATAAGGCAGCACCTAATTGATTTGCTTCGTGGCAGTCAGCGTACTGTCGTTTACACCGATGCCGCTCGAGCATCTTTCGTAGAACTTAAAAAAGCCATTGAAAACAGTACTCTTTTGGCGCACCCACAATCAGATGCTCGTATTTCTCTGGTAATAGACGTTTTGAGCGAATCGGTAGGAGCAGTCTTTCAGCAGTTGTCGATGGGCTTGGTAACCATTAGGTTTCTTTTCGAGACGGTTGGAACCAGCCAAAACTCGTTACAGCACGTTTGGGAGAGAACTTTCGCAGTTTATTTAGCCATTCGCTACTTTCCATCTTCACTCGAAGGTAGAGACTGCGTAGTTTTCACCGACCACAAACTTGTATTGAGTTCATTGATTTGTAGAGGAGAGAAGGGAAGTCCCATATTATCCCCGACGCCTCCGAATCAGCAAGAGAAGCCAGTGTACCTTAGCGACCCAATAGTCCACAAGTGATCAGGGGAGTCGCAGAGGAATAGTGCTGTCCAGCAAGCCTGTGCAGATGGGAATCCAAAAGTCGCATGAAACTTTCCTTAGTCTGTGCGCTGAATACGGTTGCTGGGAGGCTGTCGCAGTCGTTTACCACCCTAGTAGTAAGGGAGACAGCGGAGCGGACTCGGAGCATCCTCAGATTAAATAATTTCTAAATGTAACCTCGCGTTGGACCTGCTACACTGAGTTGGAAAAACTACCGCAGTTCATTTTCTAGTTCCCCTCTAAGTATGCGCCTGGCGAAGATGAGGTCTCCACAGCGGCGACGGTAGTTCAGTGAGAAAAGGTTTATCTCCTGGAGTCAGCGGGTAGTCGAAATCTTGAAGTTTGAAGACAAACTTTGAGCCTCGTTTCCGGACCCTTTCTATTAGAGTACATTTAACTTTGAAAGCGGAAACGTAGCCGGTACATTGTACTCAAGAATAGATAGTGCGTGAGAAGCGACTATTAGCCTGGAAATCTATAGTGTCATTCGAGAGAATGATCTTCTCATGGCACCTACATCCTGTTAGCAGCTTCTACTTTCCTTAGTGTGTCCCGGGTGGTTTTAAAGTCCAATTAATACACCTAGGTCTTTCTCCCGGGCGGCATAGTTGAGGAGAAAACCCCCGATATGGTAGGTACCAAGGTGATCAGACGCACCAATCGGGAGAACACATTTGACATAGTTGTAGGTAGATCCCACTTGGTGGACCAGTCGTGCAGTACGTACAGCTTGGCCTGTAGTTTATCAGCAGTACTGACGTCCGAGACCTCCGACCAGAGCTTGAGGTCATCACCATAAATCATGTATTCGGTTTGAAGCGTTTCGGAAGGTCGCTGATGAAAAGCTTGAAAAGCTAAGGTCCGATGACAGAAGCTTGCGGGACCCCGCTATTCATTAGTACTGGCTGAGCAAGGGTTTCATTCACTCGCACCTGCATGGTTTTGTCTCCCAAGAAGTCGGCGATTCACTGACACCAATTTCCCGGAGCTTGTACAGAAATCGCTGATGTGGAACGTTATCAAATGCCTTGCGTAAGTCAACGAAGACAACCATTAGGCGTTTGCCGGCATCTATTGATTTTGTCCACCTTTTCCTTGCCACCAGTAGATTGGTAGTGCAGGAGCGCCCTTCTGAAATCCGTGCTGTGTAGTGGAGTTGTGGTCCAGATCAGAACAGTGCTTCTGTAGAGCGCGTTTGATAATCTTCTCCATGACCTTGGAAACTATCGAAGTCAGACATTGGGCGATAGTTCGTGGGGTCAAGGGGATTTCCACCTGTGTGCTTTGGCATCACTATTTTCAGTTTCCAGTCGGCGAACAGATACCCAGCTTCTAGAAAGAGCTAAAAAAATCGGCAAATGGGTGAGACAATGTAAGCTATATTGGAACATTGTATTTCATGGGAAAAAGGCGGGAGCTTTACATGCCCCAGAAGGTATTAGGAAATAGGATCGGGTCATATGGAAAAGCCAAAAAACCTTATAGCGGGTTGGATTCGCGTGTTAGCCGTATCTTCATCGGGCCTACGCGGCATTTGAACAGAATGTACGCCGGCTCGAAGCGTGACGCCCCACAACGCCCTCTGATATAGCTAGGAAAAAGTCGTATAAAGGAAAAGGTATCCAACAATATGTAAATCGGGTGTGTTGGGGGGAAAGGAACAAGCTGTTGCGCCTGTTAAGTGGCAGAGAGATGATTGTGGCTAGTCTGAGGGTATGGTATTCCAAACTGTAGGTAGTTGTCTCAGGGGAGATGTAAGTTGGTAAGATGACGGTCTACGCGAGTTTTGAAATCATCCAAAGATGCCGAGATTACGTCGGCAGGCAGGGCGTTCCGCGGTCGGCAGACTCGCAGAGCGAAGAAATGTCGCCTGCGGTTCACGCGGCTGTGCTAATCTACGAGCCGGAGTGGGTGATCACGATGGGAGCATGAGTGGTGCAATTTCAGTAAGTGGCGGCAGGAGTGTCCAGAGTTGGATAGGATTGTAGATACCAGGATCAAGTCGCCCCAAAACCGTCGGTATTTCATGGAGAAGAGACCAAGGCGACGGAGCTGTTGTGGATAATCCAAGTGTCTGAGAGCCTGACGTTGTGGGACTTTGAGAAAACGCTGGTTTTTGAGCAAGCAGGGGATCCAAGCCTGGATAGCAAACTCAAAGTGAAGATGCAGGAAGGTGCTTAATAAGAGGCGGAAATTCCGCGGGTCGATTTGGTCGGAGGCACGTTTTAACAGTCCCAGCATGCAATTAGCAGCAGAGGCTGCTTTTCGGCAGGAAGCAGATACTGAAAGGTTGGTTTGGGTGGTAATACCCAAAACTCTTTCAGCTGACGAGACCTGAAGAGCAGACTCTCCCAGGAAATATATCGGAGAGGTGGAAGGGCGGGTGGAGAGGACGCGACATTTCGAAGTTGTTTTCCAGTGACCACTGGTGCAGACGGTTGAGATCTCTCTGAAGTGTGCGGGTATCGTCTGGAGCATTGATCGTGCGCCACAGCTTCGCGCCGTCGGCGCAGAGCAGCCTCGAGGACTCGACATGTGTTGTGATATCATTGATGAAGGACAGGAAAAATTCCGGCCTAACAACACGCCTCTGTGGAACTCCGCTTGTCACGAATACAGGAGGACACGGCTACGTCGACGCGTACTTGGACAGTACGGTGGTGAAGTTAGTTCCGGAACCAGTTTATTAAGATCCCAGAGATACCGTAGAACGACAGCTTATGCATTAGGATGGCATGGTCGACTTTGTCAAAACCAATGGAGAAATCTAAGATGACTTGCGTTTCCAGGCAGGTGTCAACCGCAGTAGTCCAGCTGTCGCGTGCGAGTAACAGGATACTCAGACATGACCGTTGCAGTTTGCATCTCATTCATTGAGCAAACATTTGTCAGTTTTTGCGTTTCCTTTTATGTTTGATTTGGTTTAAAAGAAATAAGAGATTTTATATCATTAGATTTATTTTACGCATGTCAGTTGATATCAGTCTATAACTTTTGTCATGTAGTTATTTTCCTACCTACTAAAACCGGTACTAATAAGATAATGATCATAACACGCCTTTTTCAAGTTCAAGTTCAGTTGAGACCGGAACGACAGGATAATACCGTGAATGTCCCTTCTTTTGCGTATCATTAGATCGGGAAATGATAGGTCTGCTTGAGATGTTGAAAAACTTAAAACAGAGACTACATCGCACCCTGTCCGACCAATTACTGCCCACATTTTCCTGCCCAGCAGTCCCTGCCACGCCGGTTTATGTGAAGTAAAATAGTGAAGGGTAAGTTAGGAAAACAAAAGGAGGAATGTCAGCTAAATAATGATAATACCAAGGTGTGGGAAGCAATTCAAAAAAACAAGGGAAATTTGAAGATTCAAGTGGGGTTAGGAGAAAGGGAAGGTTTGGTACTGCCACCCAAGAGCATCTAACTGGCGCTCGAAACCCACAACCGTATACTCCCTGACGACGTGCTCCAGATGCGAGTTCCAACGTTCAATAACCCGGCGTGAAAAGCGAGTTTCCGTCCTCATCCGGTAAGAACGCAGTTTGTACAGCTCCAACGGGTGACCTCGGAGACTAGGCAGCTTGGAAAAACTAAATAGCCAGGATGAGTCTGGACCGATCTAACCAGTTAAGATACAGTAACTGAGGATGAAGTCTCCTCTAATTCTGCGGTAGTGCATTGAGTACATACCCAAGCTAAGCAAACATTAGGGATGCGTTTTCTACCGTAATCCTTGCACTAACCTTGTGTCCGCTCGCAAAACCCTCCCCAGTTCCATGTTGTCCATTACAAGACAGGGTGGACAAGCCTGGATACAGTACTCTAAGTGGGGTCGCACAAAAGTTGAGAACAGCTTCACAAAGATATTGGCCGTTAGGACATCGAAGGAGCAACGAATAAACCACATCATACGGAACCCTTTACAAGCACCCTTCCTCCAATTGTCCCCAGAGTGAAGCACTGAAGGTGTGGATGATACCTAGATCAACTTGTTGAGTGACAACAGGGAGTTCTTTTCTACCAACCACAGCGAATGGGGGACTAGCACCTCCGATGCGGAGCACAGAACATTTCGTCCGATTTATAGACATCAACCATAAGGTTGACCAATCTCAGAGCCTATCTAAAGCACTCTGAAGTGCCTCAGAGTCAGCAGGGATATCCACAATATTCCAGAGCTTGAAGTCATCAGCGAACAATAGCGACTGTACTTCATGCTCCTGGGGTAGGTTATCGACATAAATTGCGAAAAGCAACGGCCCTAGAACCGAGCCCTGCGGAACGCCACTAAGAATAGCTTGTCTAGGCGAAAGGCTACGCCCCAAGCGTACACACTATTATCTCCCCTCTAGGAAAGCAGACACCCATTTAAGGGCGGCTTCAGATATCCCATATGATTGCAACTTTAATGAGACATTGATGTGGGACAATATCAAAGGCTTTTGAGAAGTCAACGAACAGCACGTGGATAACGTGCCCGTTGTCTACTGCCTAAGCCCAGCTTTCAAGGGCTACAAGTAAATTTGTCAGACATGAAAATCCCTTACGGAATCCGTGCTATGCCGCACTGAGAAGGTCAAACTTAATCAGGTGATTCTCCACCGAATCCATGACCAATTTTTCAAACAACTTAACTACTATACTTGTTAAGCTGACAGGCCGGTAGTTCGTGGGCAGACCTCTGTCATCACCCTTAAAAATCGGACACATGATTGCCTCCTTCCATTCCGAAGGTAAAACACAGCTGTCGAGTGATATTGTAAACATACATGTCAGAGAGCCACCTAGCTCAGCGGCCAATTCATGCATCAGCTTTTGATGAATTGAATCAGGGCCAGAAGCTTTGGAAGGATTCAGCCCTTGCAATAGCTCGAAGACTTGTGTCTCCGTTATGCTGATTTCAGTTAGGCAAGAATCCTCTGGAACTTTTGTGACCTGCTCAATCTGAGGTAGAGAAGCCTCACGAGAAAATACACCAGTATACTGTTCGCTAAGTAGACAGGCTTTATATCATAGTCGGTATGCCCACGAATCCCGTCCGATGGTAGTAAAGCCGGTATAGACGAGTTTGTACCGCTACGCCACATTACGTAATTAAAAAACTTCTTTGGATTTGTTACGGCTGCGTTGGCCAAATCCGCCTCGTACTGAAGATGAAGAGTTCTAAGATGATGCTTACATTTATTGCCAACCGCTCGATAGCTTTCGTAGGTGCTTGCTGATGAAGCCGCTTGGTAAGTTCGCCAACACTTAGAGCGCTTCCTGAGCAGGTATTTACCTTTATGATCCATCCATGGAGGCCGCGCCCCTGTCACTCGTCTCTAAATGATTGGGATGTGGGGAGCAGAGATCTCGGTGAGGTAAGCTTTAAATTTCTCCAAGGCTGTCTCAACGGTGTCATCCACGGTGATCGCACAACTCAAAACTAAAGCTCTGTCTCGCATTGCGTTAAAGTCTGCCCGCCAAATAGGTGTACATGCCTCAGCGATAGCTTGATGACACTTAGTTAGAGCACATCGAAAGGATATGCAGACATGGTCACTGGCTCCTAGTGGACAGTCGTAGGTAATATCACTTACGAAATAGAGTGACTTCGCAAAAATGAGATTCAAGGTAGACGGAATTTGGTTGCTCATATATCTAATCGTAAGGTCCACGAAATGATGAAAGGCAATTGCAATGTTAGCTCAAGGAGATCCGAACCGAAAGTGCCCCCCGCGGAACTGCAAGATAGATCAGCCCAGCAGACTTTAGGGAGGTTGAAGTCACCCAGTATTAGACACCTATTGGCAGCCTGAGTACGAACAAATTCAATAACCTCCCTGGAGATACTTTCAGGACTTCGATATACCACTACAACTGTAAACTGAGCAAAAGAAGTGCACACAATAGTCGACAGGGCTTCAACAGTTTGATCCGGTAACTGGAAAACACAGATCCTCAAGACATCAAGTTTACAACTCACATGAAGAGCGACGCCCCCATCTTGGCGCATTAACGCTTTGCATTCCACCGGGGTTGAGAAGACTACACGAAGTAGTCGGGGTCGCGGATTTGGCGTATCGACAGGGCGCTCCCCAATCTGGTTAGCTTCCTGATAGTGACATCGGGGAAACCCGGTGGAAGCATCCTGTTGACGCAGGGCTTGAAGGTCATCCAACATGCGTTCCTTGGGAAGAACTGCCGCGGATACAGCAACGTTACGAAAGACAACACTACTAGCAGTAAAAGAATCACCCTGGTGTATTCACTCCACGAGTTTTCGACTCAATCCCAGTTTCGACCGGTTTGGCAGGTGACGTGGCGCGTTTCTTCGCCAAGGAAGCTGGAGTAATTGAGGTTGAGGCTTTGTGTTCTACCTTCAAGTTCCTCACCCGTCTAGTCTTTTCAGACTTTGCGGGTGTAGCCGAAGTCTACACGCGCGTTTCTTCGCCAATGGAACTGGGGTGATTGGAACTGGAGCTTGTGCTCCACCTCCCATACCTTTATGGTTTCAGTACCTTCAGGCTTTGAGGGAGCTTTACGGACTTTCTTTGCCCACTTCCTCTTGCTTTTATTGGGCACAGGGGCTATAAGTTCGGTCTCGCTTTGGACGGCTTCCAGTACGACATCAGAGGCCACTTTAGGGGCATTATGTGCCGCTGGGGCACACGACACGGTAGTCATCACCTCAGTCAGATTTTCATCGACAGCAATTGAGGTTAGTTGCGTGTCTTCCTTTAATGAGCCGACATTAATGGAGACAACTATGTTCCTCATCAGTAACGCCACTCTGCGATCAAGAGATGAGGGAAAACCACATATGCTGGTTACCCAGCCCGACGTTGCTCGAAGTCTCCTCAGCGACCTCAAGACGCGTAGATCGACGGCTACTGTATAGAAGCCAATTGAACAGCATGCTATCGCTAGTCGAAAGCATTGCGTACTAATCAGGGCTCAAATCGGTACAGGTCTCATGGTACCAGCAGTTGCATACGTAGCACTTCATGCCACCAGACTAGTCCGTCACAGGCTTTGAGCAGCTCACGCTGCCGTATGCAGCGTTAGATTCGCTGATCAACGCAGCCGAAGACACATTATCAACGGTATTCAATGAATCCGAGATGACGCTTTCAAAGAGTGTGAAACGAGTATCGAAAGGTAAAACCGACAAGCTATTACCTGCAGGGCAGTCAGCAGAAACAGTTGCGGGTTAAAACAAGGTGCAAAACGGATAACAAAACACATAAATACCAGAAAAATAGCCAGAGGCTGAACTCGAAAAACACGGACGACGTTTAGTAAGTACCCGAGAACGGGTACGACGTAATCCGGGGAAAACGAAGATCAAAAATAATTTGGATCAGGCGAAATCTGACAAAAGTCAAATTTTTTGCACAATTTTAAACCCTATTCCGAAACTGTCCTTTGAAATTAAAACCTCAATAAGCCACCACGCTCTGTAATATGTTCTGTGGAGCAAGTTGGTGACACCGACAAGGATACCGGACTGTAAGCGAATAGCAAACGAAACTCAACAACCGAATTGTAAACGCAAATACGACGACGATGCTCCGACGAGCGAAATACCAGAATGAACAAACGGAGCGGAAACAGGTGTATGCGGCGACACGACGGGAGCAAGTGTTATCCGGTACAAGCTTACATAAAACAAGTAGCTTCGTTAAAAATAGACGCAGTGATGGTTTTACCGTTTGGTTCGTCATGAATACGATACACATCAAGATAGGAAAGGGAATAAAACAGGCACTAAAAATAACGTATGATTTAAACGAACCAGTTCGGTTTCACTTGCGTTACACTGCCCCCTCCCCCAATAAGCAGTCATCAGTGCCCCAAGAACAGATGCGGTCGCTGCCTAGGTAAAAGTGCTTCCACAGCACATGCGAACATAAGTCTGCATAGGGTGGTCAAGGACCGTGTAGAATGGGTAGGGGGAGCGCACTATACAATATTTGGTGCGAAAATTTAATAAACGGTCCGGCCGCTTCGAAAAACAAAGTTAAACGGTGCGGTATAGACGGAGACAAAACTCGTAGTAGCAAATTTCTCGTGACGAAATCTGTACGATGCGTGGCAAATAATGCTAAGCAATGAGGCAGGGATTGGAGAAAAGTAAACGAATCCCAATGCGGTGGTTGACGAGAAATATCTATTTCAATGGACGGGATTGAAGAGGAAAATAGCTTGGCCATCGACTCCACCGTGTAGGCACAAGTTTTGTCGATGTCAGGACACGAAGGAGATAAGTGAGCGAATTCAGATAAAACAGCTGCTTCGTCGAAGTGCGAAGTTTTCTGTATCGGCGCGACGCGAGCTGTGGCGAAAGATACTACCGGAGTTGACTGTTCGGTACGGTCGGTAACTGCAGTTCAAAGCGCCACGTTCATTGGAACTTAGGAGTACGAGGTAGCCGTTTCCCAAACAAATAAATGTTCGAACTCGGAGACGAAGTGAGGAAGTATCGCGATGGTGTGCCGCAATCCATCGAAAGGGGCAAGGTCATCCGGCATTGGAAGTGCGACATCCATTTCCAAAGCAGCAATGTGATCGTTAACGGTCATGAGATTCGCATGCGACTCCGCTTGTGAGGTAACAGAATTCGACCCACTGATCGCGGTCCAAGATTTCGCGCGGGATAGGAAACTGGCGGGGTTCCTCCGTAGGAACAATCCGCAAAGTGCGGTACGGATACGATCAAATGGTGCATCGATTGGAGCTTACATTGTACGGAACAAGTGTACTGCCTCCAAGCCCAGGTAAGTTCAAGTTCAAACGGGACTGAAACGAAAGATTATGCCGTGAGTGTTTCTTCTTCGGCGGGTCGTTAAACCAGGAGTTAGCAGACTTAGAAATACTAATGGACCTAAAACAAAGACCGTATCACACCCTGTCTAAGCAATTAATGCTCACGTATCCTGCTGAGCCGGTTAGGTGAAGTAAGAAAGGGAAAAAATAAACTCAGAAGGCAAAGAGAGCAAGTTCGTGGCACCGACAAGGATTCCGGACCGTAAGCGAATAGCAAACGAAGCTCAACGACCGAATAGTAAACGCATGTAAGACGACGATGCTCCGATGAGCCGAATACCAGAATGAACGGACGGAGCGGAAACAGGTGTATGTGGCGACACGACAGGAGCAAGTGTTATCCGATACAACCACGCATTGGATGATAGAGAGCAGAAGGAAGATCCTTTGTCACCTCCTTCAATTCCCGATCATTGCGGCACAAAATTCTCCAGTAGACCACTGTAGCTGTCTTAGAAGCGGTAGAATCCCAGCGCACTCAGGTGAGAAGCCAACAGCTGTTTGAAACGTTCCCTTGTCTCAGCATCGACAATAGGCTCCGGCAACCGGTTCTAATCATTCACTACGCGAGTTGATAAGGCCAACTTGAGCCGCACACGGAGAATCCTCGGTTTGAACAGTTTCAAGCGGTGGCCTCGTGTCGAACTCGCATCGTTGAGTTGAAAGAAGTCCTGTAACTCGCAACCCAGTTCTTCTCTGAGAATACGTAGAATGATGGCGGTAACCAAGAGAGAAAAAGTTCAGTCGTTGAAGTCAGAGTGGATACGACAGGTCTCGCAAATCAGGGAGGGGTTTGGATCCACACCCTTAAACCTTCTCTATCATATCACATTCGGATTTGGTGAAAGGATAGGCAGCGGGTAGCCCGTATTCGAGAGTCGGGCGTACATGCGAGCAAAAGAGGAGTCGGAAAAGCTCCGGGGTCAGAAGAGAAAACCTTCTACGTATAGTACGAAACATCCTGTAAGCCGCGGCAACCCTTTTCTAGGTGCCTTGAATAGATTTGAGGTCTGATGACACTATCACTCCAAGATCCCTCTCTTGGGTTGCGTTTCTGAGCAAGGAACCACCAAGGTGGTAAGTTCCAAATGGGTTAGATGAGCCAACGGGAAGAACAGAGCATTTAGCAAGATTTAAGGGCAACTGCCACTTAATTGACCAATCATGGAGTAGATCGAGCGTAGATTGTAATCTGTCCGCGTCTTCAAGGCTAAATACTTCCATTTACAGCTTTAGGTCGTCAGCATAGATTAGGCTATCCGTCTGAAGAGTAAACGGTAAGTCGTTGACGAAGATATTGAAAAGTACGGGACCGAGCCCTGTGGGACCCCACTCGTCATGAGAACAGGAGCAGAAAATGTGTCATTCAACTTCACTTGCATGGAGCGGTCGTTTAGGAGGTCGATGATCCAAGACAGAAGGTTCCCAGAAACACCGATTCCTTGGAGTTTAAACAGAAGCCATTCATGCATGGCTTTGTCAGAAGCTTTGCTGAAGTCAACAGACACAACTTCCAAGCGTTTGCCGGAGTCTAGTGACGTTGCCCAGGTCACCTTAGCAACAAGCAAGTTCGAGATACAGGAGTGTGCTTTTCGGAACCAAAGCTGGGTATAAGAACTGACATTGTCCCCCAAGATGAAGATTAACAGCCTGTTTTAGGATACGTTCCATAACTTTACACACTATTGACGTCAAACAGACTGGACGATAATTGACCGGATCACGTCAACTTCCTCCTTTGTAGATGGGTTTGACGATACCCACTTTCCAAACCGGCGGAAGACGGTCAGCTTCTAGTGAGCAACGAAAGAGTTGACAAATGGGTGAAGCTATGTACTCTGCCACAGTCCTGAGGAGCAAAGTATGTAATCCATCAGGACCGGGTGAGCTGTACGGATCTAAATCAAGAAGTTTTCATCACAGTATCAATGTTAATATCTACTTGGGCCAACGAAGATGGAAAGATGGATACGGCTGTAACTAAATGGTGTTTCTTTCGCGTACACAGAAGCGTATTGCTTAGCCAAGTGACTAGCTTTCTCAGCGTTCTCATGAAGTAAAGCTTGATGATCACAGGAACACAAAGCAGGGATGCCATTACCAGCTCTAATGCTTTTTTTCAAATAAGAGTAGAGCATTTTAGGCGCGATTCTGAAGTGTTGTACCAAGGATAGTTCATATGGTCGGCGGTTCTGGCGCTTCATCGCGACAAACATTTTTGACAGTCTTGTGATGATAGATGTCGGGGTTCTGATTGTGATTGCCTAGAGCGACCTCATAATTTGCACCTTCCATTCATAGTTGACCTCAATTCTCGATCCATCCAAGATGGACCTCTAGTGAAGGACTTTCGATGGTAGGAGACGATCTGCTCAAGTAACGACGTCATTTTGGAAAGCACAAGATTCCACGAGTCGTCGAGGTGAATGTGTTCAGGGATACCCCAATCCGTAGCGGAGTGGAACGGCACGCCAAAAATTCCGTCGGTGACTACTGTGGCTATGAATCGTGAGACGATGAGCCCAGTGGGATGAAACAACACAAATGATCGCTCTTGCTTGTCTTCTAGTTTCAAATCACACACAGTCGCATGGCGTCGCTCCAATCCAGTCGAAAAGTCCATGTTCAACCAAGCGGACAACCTCAGTTCAACCGTTTCCCTTTAGAGTCCTCGCGTCTCGCGAAAACTGATATGCCTCAACGTGCGCACTTTGCTACAGATTGGCCAACAGGCAGCAGTTGCCCGCACACTAGAGACCCCATCGATCGATATTTGCTGTTTATCAGAAACCCGCCTGCAAGCTTCGAGCTCCGTGGTTACCCTGCGATCCCCTACATGCGACACTGGCGGTATATTCTCATTGCACCTGTCTGGCGATGATGCAGCTTCAAATGCTGGTCAAGATGGTGTCGGTCGCACGGGGACAAACGGTGCCCGTTTGTCATTGCGGCCTATGCCCCTACAGAACGTAACACTGATTCGGTAAAAGATGATTTCTATCAGCTACTTCACGAGCTCCTTCGTTACAGAAGAAGGGCGGATACTGTGGTGTTGGCTGGCGATCTAAACGCCCAAGTCGGAAAATTGTCCTCTGGTGAGCTTCATCTGGGGGGTCAACATGATGTAGGCTCCGTAACGATAACGGTGAGCGATTGCTATAGCTGTGTGAAGATGCTCGTCATTTTCTCACAAGCATGAACTTTCGACACACCACCCGCAGAAGCGTGACTTGGCGGCTACTAGCCTCGGGCCAGCCATGGACGCAAATCGATCATAACGCATCACTATCAAACAGAATATCATAACAACAGATCTGGGCTTGCGCTACCCTGTGAGCCTCAAATTTGCAGAGCAAGTGCATTATCAAGTCGCAAGTGTAAGAGGATTATCGTTCCACATACGCCGTTGCATTGAAACCGCCGATGCAAGGCTAGAACTATATAAGAGTCACGTAAGGCCACATCTAGAATATTGCTCTTTTATATGCAGCAATCTACGTAAGTCGAACCGTGTTCTGCTTGAGAAAGCTCAGCGACGTTTTACGAAGATGTTGACTCCACCGCAGCAAGCGCTGAATTACCGACAAAGGTGTGAACACCTTAAAAATCAGCCCCTATGGCAAAGGCGCATTACCCCTAACATTTGCTTCTTACATAAGCTAATTCATAGAAAGCTGCACAGTAATATCATTTGTCTTAAAATAAGGAGCGCGTCTGAATTGAGACTCCGAAACAAGGGCCATTCCATTACTCTGCTAAAGGCAAAGAAGAGACTGCGGTCTCGTTTCTTCTTAGTTGTGCACGTGAACATATGGAGCAGGTTGCCTTCTAGCATAAGAGAAATCCGAAACTTGCAGGTCTTCAGGAAGCAGATACAAAAATTCCTATGTTTTGGCAATCTACAAAGCATCTTCCATATCTGCGATTCGCAAGACCACTTCTTTGAAACTGGCCCTGACGTAGCTTGAGGACGCCCACGATGTAGTGCAAGACATATAAGCACCTTGAGCTCAAAACTCATCCACATTCATTGTCGTTACCGTTCTAGCACCTAAGAGACTTTAACGGTATCCGTCGCACCCATTTTCCAGGGTTTAAGAATAGCAAACTGCATACAAGATGATCTTATTCTTCAACGACCTCTTCCTTCAATCCTTACTTCTTATCTACATCTTCATTCCTTCTCTTCAGACTTACATTTGTCACTTTCCAACTTATTGACCACTGGATCCGTGGAAAAATATTAGGCTTATGTCCTCCAAGGTACTCCTAGTAAAGACATGCTACCAGACATAAGCCTTGCAAAGGATGTTGAAAGCGTTTTCTGCTGCTGATGCACCTAAGCTTAGCATTAGAATTGTCCAGAATCGTCTGGATGCCGGCTTTAAATGAACCTTTATGTGTCTTCCTAGATGTCGGTTGCCAGTGGGCCCTAATTGAAGCTTTTTCATTAAGTCTGAACACTAGTTACTATAGTCAGCAGTTTCCAAACACTATCAGTAGGTAAGCCGCAAAATAAAAATATATCTTTCTTATTGTTGACAAAGAGCGCACTTTAAAAGTTCTAGACCCAAGAATCAGACATTTTGCTCTCCACTTATACTCGCTTGGCCCCATATACTTAGCTTTATCTGGTATACATGTGCCTTTCGCTATTGGCAACACTAGTAGACAGGCATAATAAAAACCAGCTCCTCTTCTTTAACTGCTTTTGCTCGTAAAACACTCGCATTACCAGATTGCATTTCACTGGCACGAAAGCTAACCAACGACAGAGAGGCCCCCGTCACACTGGCTGGCTGGAGCACCAGAAACTTTCCATCACCACTTTTCTTATCTTGGCCGTCTGTGTGTCAGTTATCTTTTAGTTGGCTCCAAAGCCTACCATGCGTTATGCGTAATGGCGGGTGAACGACCAGCTCCCACTGGTTTTTGTTACTATTCTACTCCTGATTTACCTTATCGCTCTTTGCTTAGGGTGCTAGAACAGCTCTTGCCAGGAAATTCACAAAAGAAATAGTCGGTGTGACATTAGAGCACCAGTTAACATTGCCAACTGGATGAACACCGCCGGCACTATCTTCGGAACTTAAAAATGGAGAGAAAGAAATCGAAATTCATCAAAGAGCTGCACAATAGTGTGCATCTACACATGAGGCATAACAATACCTCAAGTATGAGCAAGCTCAACCACCAGAAGTAGAGTTGTTAAAGCCCAACCAATGTAGACCAAAACGGATTTCACGCCCAAATGCAATTAGCTAAATTTTACTAAATTTTCTCATGCATATTTCTTTAGTATTGGTGACAGGCTCCTATAGCTCACTGACGTTAACGACAGAGCCTCATGAATATAGAAAATCGGCTCTAAGGGATAAATCTTGTGATGATTAGCTAAGTAATGTGCGTATTTTGTAGGCCAAAATCTGTCAACGGATCTGAAAGATCCCTTGGGATTTTCAGGTAGACCTATATCATGCGGCCGTGTTGTAAGCTTTAAAAAAGCTTAGAGGCTTAAAAAAATGCTAAACTCTATTTTACTGGTTGTTTATGTGGCTCAGTATCCACTGAAAATGGCATGCTGTGGCCTTCTAACCGTGAGTTAATTACAAGCTCCCCTGAATTCCCATGTAGGTATAATATTCCTTGCTGGATTTCTAGCGTTTTCGAGCAAGATCACCCATTATTTGTATGTATTTCTCTTGTATGCCTGCAAAGTTTACTTTTCGGCCACCTGCGCAGTCCGTAGTTGTCGTAGGGTGTTACGGGCTAATTAGAGCATTTCTGGATAGCTATGCCTATCTAGAACATACGCCGCTTCCCTACTTTTTATATTTTCTTTTCTTTTTTCTGCCATCTGCTTGCAAAGCAGAAATCCATTTTTAGCGAAAAATAGAAACGGCCGTATTCTTAGATCATCATTTCATCGCGAATAACTCGCAAACTACTGCACGTATTGTGTTGCTTTTACGTTCAACGCATTTAGGCGCTAAAGCTGGTCCAGAACAGTGTAATTTTGTGCTACTTTAAGCGGTATTCTAACTGTAGAAAGGCTTTTTCTTTTATCTGAGAATAACTCAGGTTGAAATTTTGCGCCGCTGAGCAATAGCAGCTAAGAAAAGTAAGGCTATATTTTTTGTTAATTGGTATTTTTCTACTGAAGCACGCAGCTTTATTTTCTCTCTTAACAAATTGCTTCCATTTTTGTCTGCATTTATCGGAATTGTTTTCAACTTTTCGTATGCCTTATAATCCCTCCACTCATTTCTTCCATGTGCGCAACAACAATTGGGGCAACTGAGTGGCCAATTAATGTGCGATCAATTTAAAGTGAACTTTCGGCGAGTTGGATTCTGTTCCAAGGAGAAAAGGCACAACTACACCTCCGCGAAGTTTTCACAAAAGAACAAGGAGTTCAATATCGCCTGAAGGAACCAGAAAAACGTCAAGGTGGGCGCCTGCGACCCAGTAGCTGTATAGCAAACAATGCCAATGCATTTGTAATTGCTGATGATGAACATATACTTATATTTTACCTACTTCCATGCAAGAGCATCGGATTTATGTGAGCATTGATCTGAACCATTTAGGGTGCAGCCTCACTGGTCCCATATTCGTCAAACGTTACCATCAGCAGGCATGTCTTCATTTGGCAAATCAACTTGCGAAACTGGACAGTGGGTCTTTACACAGTCTCTGGAACTTTTGGATGTTCCGGTTGGAAGCGAATACAATGAGGCGCGCAAAAATCTCAGGGCAAAACTAAGTGCTACCCTGAAGAAAGACCGTGAAACCTGGTAGTCTCATCGTGCCACTGATATGCAAACAGCCGCTACCGTTGGCAATCATCGTAAGTTATTCCGTCTGATACGGGAAACAGGTAGCAGGAGACTTAGTGTTAGCGAGACCATACGCGACGAGAGTGGGCAGCCGATTCACAGCCTGTCAAAACGCTAGTTGGGCTGAACACTTTGCAAGACAATTTAACCAACCTGAGTTATCGGTTTCTTTTTCGGGCATTGAGCGCCCTTCTCCCTGGACCGTCTCCTTGGATCCGTCCTCACGCGCAGAAGTCGAACATGAGATCAGGATATTGAAACTGCATAAGACCGCAGGGGCAGATAAAATTCCCCCAGCCCTCTTCAAATTCGGGGGACCTGCTCTAATAGATGATTTACACGAGGTACTAGTGAAACTTTGGGAGCAGCAGACTGTACCGACAGATTGGAGCCGTTTCGCCATTGTCCCAATTTTCAAGGGAAACTCCCGTTTGGAATGCGGCAATCATTGAGGGATCAGTCTGGTTTCGATTGCCTCTAAATTACTTGCGTCTGTCATTCTCCACAGACTGACTGACACTCGTAAAAGCCAAATTCGTGAAGAGCAAGCCGGATTTCGTCGAGGTTGGGGCTGCATCGACCACGTCTTCAACCTGCCTCAATTGTTGGAGCACCGCCATGTTTATTGGCAACCCACAGTTGTCGTGTTTCTTGACATAGAAGGTGCCTTCGACTCAGTCGATCGAGGTGCCCTTTGGGTATGTCTACTGAAGTAAGACGTGTCTGATACTTACGTAAACATTATCATAGTGCTGTACCCGCATAGTTCGGACAGAGTGAGTGTTTTTGACAAACTGTCACCGCCCGTCGGTTTCACCAGCGGTGTGAGACAAGATTGCACGCTGTCACCTTCCCTCTTTAGCTTCGCTATTGATGAAGTCATGGAAACAGCGTTCGCTGGACGCGACCTAGAAGGCGTGGAGCCACTTCCTGGTGAGCGACTTTTTGACTTAGGGTATGCGGACGATATTGCCCTAATCTGTGAGAGCCCCCAAACATGCCAATCAGCACTGGACCGATTATCACTGGTTGTCAATCGTTTTGGGTTATGCTTGCTCCATCGAAATGCAAAGTACATCTCCAAGATTGGCAGGGACCCAACGATGCGCTAACACTTGGTGGTGATCTGCTAGAAGTCGTTTAGGAATTCAAGTACCTGAGCAGCTATCTTAGCACCCGTGGGATTGAAGATAAGGTTACGAAGCGTATAGCAAAAGCTCGAGGTGCTTTTGACAATCTCCGACACCTGTGCGCAGACGCGACATTACTCTCGCCCTGAAGAGTAGAGTTTCTGAGGCAGCTGTCCGTTCAACTCTCCTATATGGTTGTGAAACCTGGCCCATCAAGTCGACAGACATAAAGACGCTCGTCATATCCAATCATCGCTTCCTTCGCAATTTAGCACATGTCTGGTGGGAGCACCGCCTGAGAAATGAGTGTGTTCGTCGTCGCGTATTTGGTGTAGGAAGAGCGAGTGAACCGCCCAGCGCCATTATATCAAGCACCAGGCTCCGATGGTTGGGTCACATGTTACGCATGCCAGCACACCGACTGCCGCGAGGTGCATTGCTTGCGCGCCGGGGGTGCAGTTGGAAGAGGAGGTGGGGAGGCCAAGCGATGACTTGGTCGCGAGAGATGAAAACCCTCACTTCGAAGTTGGCGTCGGTTGGTGCATCCCGACTGCCTGGCTGGGGTCCTAAGGACGGTGAACACGTTTGGTTGGACACACTTGCAGATATGGCTAGGATCGGGCCCCAATGGCGTTTGTGTTGCGAGTTCCTTTGTTCATCCCCCTCCTGCTTAGCCTCCCCCTCCAATCACGATCTCACTCGTTAGGCATAACATAACTCTCTTTTTACGGCACGATAGCCAGCTGTTAGCTCGCCGGAACAATGTCCATTCGTTACTGCGGACTCAGCCGGCGTGCCCCCGTTTGTTTTCCTTTTCTTGTCTTTTGTATTGTGGCACAATAGCTGAGGTATTTTCCACCTGCAGCTAACGTGTATAATGAATGAATGAATGCCTATGGGTTGAAGTACAGTTAGGTTCTTGACATTCGAATCTGCCGGGGAGAGCACGAGTTCTAGGATGTGCGGGGTCTGGTCTAGGAAAATACGAGTAGGCGTCAAGACATGTTGAACGAAGTTGCAGTCAAAAGCGGTTTTAAGCAATGTGGCATCGAAGGAGTCAGATCGTCGATTACAAAGATGTAGGTCTCAATCGATATCCGGTGCATTGAAATACCCCAAAATTAGACAGTCGTTGCACCCATCGTGCACCATTATGGAGCCCAACAAGCGCGCTCCGGAGCCTGATGGCGCTATGTAGACGACCCAGACCAAGATAGATCTGCATCCGTCATGAACATGGCACCAGAGGGCTTCGAAATTGTCATCATGGTCACTGATGGCTTCAACTAAATGTACTTTGAGATGTCTTTCAGTAGATAATTACTTCACCATCTGACCTCACTCCGTGGCGATCGGACCGGGAGTGGTGATATCCAAGGATAAACACGTCCGAGTCCGTGATATCAGAGAATAGCCAAGTTTCGGTGAAGGCCATCAGGTCTAGACGAGTCTCTGATGCAAGTAACTGAATTTCATCCAGTTTATTCCTTAGACTGCGTACATTGGCAGATAGCATGCGTAGTCCGTTTTTATGCTTTACACTCTGGGGGTGACAAGAATCGACCTCCAGCGGGCTCTTGTGCTCTTCCGACCTACGCAAAAATCCACGATATGTAGGTCGGTCTCACCACTCGCCCGGCGCGTTCGTAGCTCCTCTACAGCCTTCTGCATTTTAATTCGGTCCTCGGGAGAGAGGTCTCGTAACATAGAAAGGTTCCTCCTTGAGACGTGGAGTCCGTCGCAGGATGCGCGTGCAAATTCTTCCTTTCCGCAAACAATCCGCAGGGGTCGAACCTTGGAGGAATTTTTCTGCTTCTTACCGAGACGGAAGGCAGAGACAATGTTTATTCCCTGTTCGTTAGCATCAAACAGTAGAGAAATCATCCGATCTAGCAGTTTTTGATCATCCAACATTCTCTTCGCTGAGGTAGCCTTGTCCGATTCGGCCGCGTTCACAATGATGAGACAACGGTCACGAGACGGTTGAATGCGTTCTGGGATTGATGGGTTACGAGATGATGGACTTTCCTTTCACTTTTTTCAGCTCAGAAAGTCTGTTGAGAAGTATCTTCATTTGTGACTGAGAAGACGGAAGCACAAGTTTATTCAAAGACTTAGTATTAGTCTTGGTGACATGTAACTGGACTTTGGCCACACGATGCCAAGATCGTCTTTTTCTCTACGGCCACATATGACCTTGTCATGGGCTCACTAAGCCGGATGCGTATCAATGGGTCAGAAATAGAAGTAGACGGGGCGGGGATAACCGCGACTTTTGGAGCGTCGCTGGATGATGTTGCTCCGCTTCCTGGCACGCCTAGTAGAAGGAGCGGAAGAGCGTCTTTTAGGGTGTCGAAGTGGCGGACGCCTTGCCAACGCAGCAGCATCGATGCAATATCGACAAATTCATAGCAAACCCTTGTGCTCAGCATAGGTCTTGAAGAGCGGTTTAGTAGGTTGCGAGCAACGCTTTTGGCCACATGCCCAGTTTGTAGGCAACGCATTGGATACCCTTAGTCAACACTTACGCACAATGCAAACACTGAGTTAGACATAACCACTTGTTCTCAGAAAAAATTTGACAAGGGCAAAATTTTGTCACGTTTCGTCCAACACTGCTCTTCACGATATTTCACCTAAGAAGCTCGATTAGTTTGGCACGCCAAAAAATCGAGTTACCGCTAGCACACATAGATAGACACAATGATAGTTTACCGGTTGGTTCGTCATGAATACGATACACATCGAGATAGGAAAGAAAATAAAACGGAACTAAAAAACGTATGCTTTAAATGAACCAGTTCGTTTTCGCTTGCGTTATAGCTCAGAAAATTCAAGTAGCGCCAAGGAGGAGGAAATCGAAAGTCTAATTTATGTTTTTTATACGGAAACAGCTAAAAAAGCAGCATTGGTACAATCTTTGTACATGCGAACAACACGTACCGCGCAACAGGCACGAAATCTTAGATTTATGACTGTGGCGGACTACATTGCTGCTCTCGTCCGTCCTGCCCTCGTAGCTGGACGACTCCCGGTTGCTTGAAAATTGGGGACCGTTGGTGGTCATCACGCGCTCGATGAGAACCGCTCTGATAACGGAGAGAGACTTCTCACAATGTGCGAAGACAACCGTCTGTTTCTTTCGAGCACCAACTTCAGGCGTACGAAGAAGCGTTCCGCAACGTGGCGTCCATCTTCTTCAACACAGCCGTGGTCTCAAATTGATCACATTGCAATTAGCTTCAGATGGAGCGACAGCGTACTGGACTGCAGGTCCTTTTGGTCCACCTTCGTTGACTCAGATCATGCTCTGGTCTGCTTGAAAATCTGTGTTTTGGAGGAACCCGAAACACGAAGCACCGCAAGATTGATGTAAACAGGTTAACAGATTCCTCTGTCCAGGCGAGCTATCAGTCTTCACTGGCATACGTACACAGTTGCAATCCACCACAGGAAGTGGAATAACACTGGACTTGTATACGGAAAGCGATGACCATTTCCGGACAGTCATGCTGCGGCCTAACTCGACGCCCCTTGAAGGCTTGGATCTCTGCTCGTTCTCTAGAGCTGTTTGAAAGCCGCAAAGATAGTCCCGCGGAATCAGATTGCAACGAGCGGCGCGGTTCTGCCAACCGGCTGCTCAAACAATTCCTACGCAAGGATCGGGAGACATGGTGGTCTAAGTGTGCTTTAGAGATGGAGACCGCTGCCCTCTCTTTCAACACTCGCAGGCTTTTCCAACTCATTCGGTCCACTGGCCTCAAGAAGCCTGGTGTCAGTGATGTCATTTGAGGTGGATGAGTCTCCGATCACCAACCAACAGAGACGTATGGACCGCTGGGCCGAGCACTTTCACTCGCAGTTCAACTGGCCTCCACCATCCATCAGTACATGCAGTACACCTTGTTGTCCACCTTGGCTCGTCCCACTGAATCTACCCAGCGAAGCAGAAGTCTGCCTCGAGATTCGGCATTTGTAGCGCTTCAAGTCTGCCTGCTTAGACGGACTTCCTCCGGAACTATTCAAGTACGGCGGTGTGGCGATCATTAACCAGATGACCGCGCTGTTCGCAAAAATTTGGCATGAAGTGAAAGTGCCTTCCGTTTGGGGCGAATCAGTTATTGCCCCGATTTTCAAGAAAGGCGCTCGCACTTCATGCGCAAATCATCGCGGGATTAGTCTTATTTCGGTTGCCTCTAAGCTATTGGCATGCATTCTGCTTCGCAGACCATCCCCAGTACGTGAATCATACTAACGTGAAGAACAAGGTGGTTTCAGTCCTGGCCGCGGATGCGTGGAGCAAATCTTCACGCTCCGCCAGCTCCTCGAACATCGCCACATTTATCACAGGCCCACTATCCTTGCATTCCTAGACATACGTGCCGCTTTTGACTCCGTTGCTTGCTAAAGAAGCGGGTGCCAGAGAAATATACCACCATCTTACGAGCACTTTATCTTCATACATCCGGCAGAGTGAGGATGTATGGCAAGCTTTCCTCGCAATTCACTATCAATAGCGGTGTGCGACAGGACTGCCCTATGTCCTCATTCCTCTACAACTTCGCAACCGAAGACGTTCTGCCGAATGCCCTAGAAGGTTCCCAACATTTGGCCTAGAGCTTCTACTGGGTGAGTGCGCGACCGACTTTTATGCTGATGATATCGCCTTACTGGGTGACGATCCTCAGGGTATGCAATTCAGTCTGGATCGTTTGGCGGTTGAAGCATCTAAGTATGGCATGATTTTCGCCCCATCGAAGTGTAAAGTAATGCTCAAGGATTGGCTTTCACCTGCTCCCGTGCTCACTCTCGAAAATGCACAACTTGAACTGGCAGATAGTTTTGTTCACCTCGGGAGCCGTGTTTCTGCTGACGGCACTATCAACAAAAAAGTTTCTCTTCGTGTCGCTAAAGCTCGATCAGCATTTGTCAATCCGAGGCACTTGTGGCGTCGTCGCGACGTCTCATTCTCACTAAAGGGCCGCGTTTACAGTGCATCAGTTCGTTCAGTATCGTTGTATGGGTGCAAGTCCTGGCCGATTCGCGTGGAAGACATGCGTCGTCTTTCTGCCTTCGATAACGGTTGCTTAAGGAGGATCGCACGCGTTCGGTGGCAACAACTAGTTACCAGTAATGACGTTCGACGTTGCAATCGACGTTGCAATCAAAAGAACTTCTGACACCGGCACAACACGGATTCAGGATGGGCTATTCCTGTGTTACCAACTTACTTGTGACGAGACAGGAATGGTTGCAAGCACTGAACCAGGGAAAGTCCGTCGACGTAATCTACATCGACTTCAGCAAAGCATTCGACAAAGTCAATCATGAAGTGCTTCTAGACAGATTAAGGTCGTGTGGTGTCGGAGGATCGTTACATCGATGGATCCATGAATTTCTCGTTGGAAGAAAGCGGAGGGTACAGGTGGACGGCCATCTAACCAATTAGTATCCCTCGACCATTGGTGTACCTCAAGGTACGGTACTGGGACCCACTCTGTTTCTCATCCACATCAACGAGCTGCCCCAGCTTCTACGGTCGCCGTGTGCACTGTTTGCGGATGACCTCAAAATTTGGCGAGAAATAAATACTCTCGATGACTGTGACGTTCTCCAACAGGACCTCGACCGCCTCGCAGTATGGTCTGTTGAAGTCCACCTACCGGTCAACGCGGCAAAGTCCCTATTCATGAATCTCGGGAAGGCTGTTCACGGCTGAACAAACACACTAGAGTGCAAACCACTGCATCCCACACCTTCCGTGAAAGCCCTAGGTGTACTCGGACGCTGCGACTTGAAGTCCGTCGACAACACCAACAAACTGCATCGAAACGGACCGCGCATGCTCTGGGCGCTGAAGCGCAGCTTCTGCACTTGGTCTGAGGACGTCGCCACACGCCTCTTCTCTTCCATCGTCAGACCAATGCTAGAGTACGGCTCGCCTGCATACTGTCCGATCACTAGCGGCGAAGCGCAAAAAATCGAACGAGTACAACACGTTGCTACCAAGTTGATCCGCAGCTTGAGAGGCTTATCGTATGAAAACCGGTGCATGAAACTTGGGCTCTACACCTTGTCGTATCGCCGTGTTCGAATGGATCTTATCATGACCTACCGTATTTTACCTCTCGGTCATTTCCCCATGCTCAGGTCGTTACTCCACTTGCGAGTACCATGCACCACACGTGGGCACAGGTACAAACTCGTGGTACCTGATCTGAAGAAAAGCCCACACCCCCTGTGTTTCGAGCGGAGGGTTGTGCACGCCTGGAACAGTCTGCCAGAACACGTCGTCGAGGCCGAATCTGTGCAGCAATTCAAATCTTTGTTGGATTTACACTTCGCTAACATACGTTTCAGAGAACGGTTGCCACTTGACAACGATATCACCCACTTGTGACTCACTGTGTGAACAAGCATTTTGTGTGCTACAGAAGGAGCTGTTGAACCATCTCAGGATAACCACCGGACGTGTTTATTTATGTTTTAAATGTTTTTGATTATCACCCGATGGAGTTGTACAGAATTATTTTCTACTTGCTCCAAAATACAGTATTCAGTATTCAGAATGCGAGTATTCCCTTCAACAACCTGGTTTTGTTGCGCCAGTTAAGATGGCTCGGTCACGTCCTACGCATGACACCCGAGCGTCTACCGCGTCGCGCTCTATTCGCTCGTCAAGGACCTGGCTGGAAGCGACCGCTTGGTGGTCAGCCTTCCACTTGGCGGCAGAACATGAAATCGCTGACGTCGTGGCTAGCCGCTGTTGGATCCGTACGACTTCCAGGATGGGGACCAAAAGATGAAGAGTGCCAATGCCTTAGCACTCTTGAAGACATGGCCCGCAACCTGAATCAGTGGAAGAATTGTGAACGGAATTGTACTGATTCACATGTTTAACACAACAAACATTGAAAATGATAAAAAAGAGAAAATCGCCGTATGACAAATAAACTAAAGATGTATTTTTACTTTGTCAAATTGTTCCATTCTTCCTGCGGCATATTAGCTTAAGTGTGTTGCTCACCTTCAACTACCATGCCACGATGATTATGACGCAGTGACTTCCCCTTATCTGCTAACCTCCATGGCTTTGTTGGCTCTATCTCTAGTTGCTAGGCCGTTGCGATGACATATACAAGGGAAGGGGTCGTCAAGCTCCTGCAAACTATCGACATATCTGCCCAACGTCTGTACTGTGCAAGTTAATGGAAAGGACTCACAAGCGCGCCGTGCAGCTTCACTGCCAGAACCTAAACATCATCTCTTGTGCCCAGCATGGCTTTCGGCGGGCACGCTCATGTACCTCGAACTTGCTTGTTGCTAGGGAGAACTGGGCGAGATCGTTAGACGCTGGGAAACGATTGGATGTTGTTTTGTAGACTTCAGCAAGGCGTTTGACAAAGTCCCCCAGGAAAAACTCATCCTTAAACTCCGAGGTGCCGGCGTCTCTTGGAATGTCCTTCCTTGGATCGTTGGTTTTTTGGATGGCCGGATCATGCGACTGAAGGTGAATGAAGCCTACTCCGCTTCCGTACCCACGACTAGCGGTGTTCCGCAAGGGTCGGTACTTGGTCCTAAACCATTCATGAGCTTCGTCAATGACCTCCCATCGGAGTTTCAGATGGATTGCCTGATTTACGCCGATGACATGAAGTTGTGGATGGAGGTATCCTGTCTCGAGGATGCTGACAGATTACAGGCATCATCGAACATGCTACATGACTTGTCAGTCAACTGGAAATTGCGCACAAATGGTGAAAAATGTTCAGTTCTCCCCATAGGCGTCGCTGAACCGCTCGGGATATACCGTCTTTGTGGGGTGTTACTCAGAAACACCATTCTTGTGTAAGATCTCGATGTGCTTGTCTCACATGATTTACGGACCACAGAAGATACAATACGGAGGGTGGCGTCTGCCAACAGGATGTCCCATGCCATACAGAGAGCCTTCTCACGACTGACTCTGGAAATCTTCAGAATCCTGTTTACTCTTCATGTGCGCCCGATCATTGAATACGGACTACCCGCCACCTGTCCTCTTACCAAGTTCCAGTGTGACATGATTGAGGAAGTCCAGCGGAGTGCTCCGAAATCCACACTGGAGTTAAGGGACTTGCCTTACCCTCTTCGACTACAACAGATACACCTGTTCTCCCTGGAATATCGTCAAGGTAGAGCTGATCTGATTTTTACTAGGCGAATTCTGATGGGGAAATGGGGATGGCGGTACAAGCGTTCTTTCAAGTCAACACTAATAGTTGCACTTGGGGGCAAAAGCAGACTATTTAAACCCAGAAGACTCAAAGTTCCCTCCACTCGCGCTCTATCATATATATATATATTGCAACAGTCTGAATAGACAATGGGTCATCGGAAACCATGGAACACAAAACAAGGTACGGAAATAGTAAAAGAAAACACAACACAACAAATCAAAATCCATGGTTTCGTCAACCCGCATCGTAAATGAGTGGAGCGAACTGCGAAACATGTGGTCGACGAGCAGACTGAAAAAGCTTTCAAGCGATTTTGGATTCGCACCTGATGTATAAGCAGGGACCTTGCTTCTTCCAATGTAGCCGTTACGGCTCCTGTGAGTTCTACGCGGTAACTCGGTTTTTTGGCGTGTCATACTGATCGAGTTTTCTAGCTGAAATATTGTGGAAAACGGTGTTTGAATAAACACTGAAGCGAAATTTGACTATTGTCAAATTTCCTCTGATCCAAGATACCTTGGATCGATTAAAGTGCTACTGGACATAGCGTCTCCTTGACGCTTACTGGTAATTTTTGCGGTTGTTCCTCTTTTTAATCCCGTTTCACACCCTGTTTTGCCTTTTTGTGGTCGTTTTACGGTTGTATACGTGTTTTTAAATTCTGCTCTGTTTTCCACTTTAAACATGGTCGTCTCGCTAAAAACCGAGGCGGATGAAATCTTTGGGTCCTCGATTGATGAGTCCAATGCAGTTTGCGGCAATTCTGCCTGTTCGAGACCAGTTACGGATTCATCTGGTGGTATGCAGTGTGATGTTTGCTTCCGCTGGTATCACAAAGGTTGCACCGGCCTCCGAGCGAATCAGTACACTATGCTATCATCCAGTGAAAACCTCCTGTTTAGATGTGCTGATTGCTGCACTCAGAAAGCGAAGTGCCCGGCTATCATCTGTGCTGAATTTAAGGCACTGGCATCCAGGTTCACAGTGGTTGAGAAGGCGTTAGTCGGGCTTGCCTCGCTCAACTCTAAAGTGGACTTGATTATGAATTACCTGAGTATTGCAAAGGAGGACTCTGTAGCGGACTGTCCCCCTGCTGACAGTCCATCCCTTGATGGGTCGTTCATCTTACCGGACGCTCCAGTACACATTGAGATAAATGACTCATATGCCTCGGACGGCATTGTTGACCCTCCACAAATGGAGGGCGAGTCACGGGCTCCTGGACCAGAAAAGAATAGGCGAAAGAGGGCAAGAAAAGTGCGCAAACCCTCCGCACCCAAACCGAGAGGTGAGAAGTCGCTCAAGATGCAACCGCCTGAGCGGGAAACACCACCTGGTGATGCAATTCCCTCAGTTTCACCTAAGATTGTGCAGGCAGGGGGTGAAAATCCCCAGATGTCTACATCGCGTGCTACTCAAACTGCGGCGCCTACTCCAAACACATCCTGTCTTCCAGGGGTACAGGTCGTGGAGGCGGGCATGGACGTTGAGCCACGGGCTTTTTCGCCTGCAGGACGAAAGGAAAATCGGAACAGAACTGCCCGTACTCTTCAGGCAGGTACGAAAAGAGTCAAGAATGACGGGACAAACAAGCTGGAGCGTAAGACGTACGCTACAGTTGCTTCAACGTCGTCTGATAACTTGCGCCCAGTCTCATTGCCTGTGGCTAAGCCGGCTGCGGTTCATGTAAATTCCAAAACCCGTGGGTAAATACACCCCGTCGAGGTGATTCTTTCATGGATAGCAGCGTGATATTCCGTAACGCAGTGGAATCCACTGCTGCACTTTCGGCCGAACGTACATTGGACGACCTACAGTGGTTTAAGATGTGCGTAACGAAGCTTCTTCCGCCTGGGTTTCCCAGTGTTACTGTCAGGAAACTGACTAGATTGGGTAACGTCCCAGTTAACGCCCCAAACCCTCGACCGCGCTTACTTCGGGTAGTCCTATCCACCCCGGAGGAACGCAACGCGCTGTTGCGGTTTGCCTTCAAATTGAAGGGTACTAATGTTAGCGTTCAGCCAGACCTCCCATTAGCGGATAGGCTGAAGCTAAAAGAGGCCATTAAGGACCTCAAAACCAGGCGAGCGGCCGGTGAACAAGGTCTCCGGTTGGTGGGTTTTCGGGTGGTCAGCCGGCGGTCTGTTTCCGCCCTACCAGTGCCAGTACTGGTAGCGCACGACCCAGGGCTGGACATTACGAGTACCTTCAGATAGTGCTAAGCAATGTGCGGAGCCTAAGGAATAAGATGTGCGAGATAGGTCTGCTTGTAGATGGGTCTCATCCCGATATACTTGCATTCACTGAAACGTGGCTGTCTCGGGACATCACGGACGGTGAAGTACATCTGTCTGGCTACGCACTATTTAGATGTGATCGCTTCGTTGGCCGACAAGGCGGGGGCGTTGCGCTTTACGTTAGGTGTGAACTTGAAGTTTCACGTACCTACATGTTTCAGTCGGCAGATAAAACTGTCGAAGCTCTGTCGGTAGTGATTAGCACTTTCTCAGCTCAACTTACAGTTGTACTTGTGTATACAATCTCTGGGAGAGCGACCAAAGAGGTGCTGGACTGTATTCACCCCCAATCCGCAAACAGGTGTTTGATACTCGGAGATTTCAATCTACCAGAAGTTTGCTGGGCGGATCTTTCTTGCAACTCGGCGGAAGGTACTTTCGGGCAGATCTACTTGAGCTTACGCTACAAGTACCATTGCATCAGATCGTGGACCGCCCCACCAGGTACATGGACGCCCAACTCCCGTCTATTTTGGATCTAGTGTTTGTCAAGTCACTAGACTTCGTAGGTGACATCACTTACAGCTCTCCCTTAGGTGCTAGTGATCATGTTTGTTTATCGTTCAGGTGTGCTCTGACCAGGCGTCACCAGAGCATTGCTAAGCCATTTCCAAACATATGGCTTGCTAACTATCAGGCAATGCGTAGCAAGGCTGCTGGGATGCGTTGCGAAAGCTAGGTTGTTGATACGGTTCAGGCGGCGTGGGATAAATTTAAATATTATCCCACGAAGTGTCTTCTCCCTACATCCCGCTTGCGAGGAGAAAGGAGACACGAACGCGGCCGCCGTGGATAGATACCACTGGCAAGCACCTGCTCCAGAAGCGTTCTAAGTGCTGGAGGACCTACCGTGCGGCTCCATCAACTAGCACCTATGATAGATACCGCGAGGCTAGAAATAGGTGTAAATAACACTTAAGGAAAGCTCGGCTGGTGTACGAAAAGGAATTGGCTGATGGAGCTTCAAAAAATCCGAAGAAGTTCTTCGCTTATGTTAAGAGACGTTGTGGTTCAACTTCGGTAATCCCAACTTTGATGCGGGCCGATGGAACTCGTGCGTATGCGGACTCAGATAAGGCTCGTGTACTTGGGGAGCAGTATGCAGGGGCTTTGGTACGTGAGGCCGCGTTGACTAGCGTTGAACTTGTCCTCAGAGTACCTGACGGTTCTTATTTAGCTGAGTTTCCTGTGGTGAAAACGCAAGTCCTTAAGCTGCAGCAAGAACTGAACCCTTCCAAAGCAGCTGGACCTGATTCAATTCACCCGGAGCTTCTTCATGAGTTGGCGGGGGAACTAAGTGGACCACTGACGATGGTGTTTCAGAAGTCACTTGACAGCTGTACATTACCTTCTGAAGGGAAGGAGGCTGTCATCTGTCCTATCTTCAAAAATGGCGACAGGAGTCTGTCAGCCAATTATAGGCCAGTCAGTCTGACTAGCGTCGTGGTCAAACTGCTTGAAAAGCTGGTGAGAGATTCATTGGAATGTCACCTGAATACATTTAATCTACTCCGGAAGGGGTTTTCGTGTCTTACAAATTTGTTGGTTGCTCGTGAAGCTTGCGCCGAGGCAATGAACAATGGCCACGTAGTGGATGTGCTTTTCGTAGACTTCTCGAAAGCATTTGATAAGGTACCCCACTTGAAGCTATCACACTGAATAAAGTCACTGCCCACAACTACATACTGGCAAGCCGACCAGAATCCTAACGTTATATTTTCCTGACAAGTTTTCTCTACAAACGGAATGCTTAGCCTGTTTACACTACGCACACTAGAACCCAACTTGTCGTCATGCATTGACGAATTTATACCTCAAGATTAATTTTACAATTTCCAAAGCTTGCAAACTTTCGGCTAAATGCCGATTAAATACATAGCAACGTGTTTGTTGCGAAACATAATAGCCTGTAAACGTTGATCAAGCCAGGTCTAGTGTGCTCGGAAATTCGAGAATATACTATTTATTTATTTATTTATTTATTTAAAAGCTGAGCTCCTACGGCGTATCTGGCCGTGCCCTTCACTGGGTTTCTGCGTTCTTGCAGGGAAGAGAGCAGTATGTACATGTGGGTCGCAGCTTATCCTTTAAGCAAGCGGTCATTAGCGGTGTCCCACAGGGCTCGGTCCTTGGACCGATGCTGATCTCCACCTACGTAAACGATCTCCCTGGAAAGCTTGGGGTATCATCCCTATTGCTTGCTGATGACCTTAAGCTATGGAATGTTGCAAATGTTCCTGGGGGTGCTGAGGACATACAGCACGCACTGGACAGACTCTGGGACTGGTCTACTTTGTGACTACTGCCCATAAATCATGCTAAGTGATCCGTCCTCCGTATAGGAGCAACTTTCCCGCATTCGAGCTACGTACTCGGTGGGGCCGAACTCCCCCTTGTCTCCAACCAGGTAGACCTAGCCGTCGTCCATTCCTCGTCCTTGCATCCTGGTGACAACTGAAAGAAGGCCGCTAGTAGGGGTTTCAGAATGCTGTGGTAAACACGCCGTTGTTTCGGGGTCTTAACTGCCGACATATTTGTGAAGCTGGTCTCAGATTTCGTCCGGCC
>OX104068.1:61149354-61315567 GCA_944474145.2 Dicrocoelium dendriticum
TTTTTTTATGACTCAAATATCTTGGTATTCCACTTGCTTAGCTCTTTCCACTTTCTCTTTTTCCTTTTGAGTTTACTATTTTTCTTACTTCACGTAACCGACCCATCAGGGACTGCTAGGGCAGGATACATGGGTATTAATTGGTTGGACAGGGTGTGATGCGGTCTTTGTTTTAGGTCCATCAGTATTTCAAAGTTCGCCAACTCCTGGTTCAACGACCCGCCGAAGAAGGAACACTCACGGGTTAATCCTATCGTTCCAGTCCCGCTTGAACTTGAACCACAGAAATTTAAATTTAACCGCGTTAGTGCAATCAAACGGTCCCACTTGGCTCCTCTTATTGAAGACCCCTGTTACATCTTTGCGGATGACTTGAAGCTAGTCAGCAGGGGCAACCGTGCAACACTGGCCAAGGATATCATCAGTGTGGCAAACTGGTCGAAGCAATGGGACTTGCCCTTGAATGCAAGCAAGTGCCAAATTCTGACCACTAGTAGAGACGTACTTGCAGTTCAGACTTCCTTTGGGCCCTTCCCCTTACAATGCACTACCCAGGCACGCGATTTAGGAGTCATCATGACGAGCAGCTTCAAGCCTTTCGATGCAATGTCGATACGCCGCCAACAAAGCGCGACGAGAATTGTTTCGCCTCAGGAGGGCTCTGTGTAATACCAAGCCAGAAGTGTTCCTGCCACTATACAAAGCAGTGGTTAGGCCACACTAGAGTATTGTGTTCAAGCTTGGTCGCCCTATCTCCGTGATGATGTTCTTTGCTTGGAGAAAGATTCAAAGACTAGCAACCCGGATGGTTGAATGTCAACGGGGGGAGCCGTATGAGGTTCGCCTAATGTGCCTGGGGTTGTTTTTCCCTTAACCGGCGTAGACTGAGAGGCGATCTGATAGAAAGGTTTAAGATCATGAAGGGCTTCAGTGCCATCGTGCCCTCTGATTTATTTGAGCTGGCTGATTTCTGAACGCTTGCGTGGACATCGCTTGAAGCTCAAACAACAGAGAGCTAGACCTGAACGTCAGGGCTAAGTTCTTCTCCAATCGTGTAGTGCGCAACTGGAATAAGTTGCCTTCGGAACTAATGGATTGTGAGACTGTGGTTGCCTTCAAAGCAGGCCTAGACAGGTGCTGGCCGCGTATTTTTCCGGAATTAATATAATCTTATCCAATTTATTCGCATTGTTATCCGATGTTGATCCTTGTAAAAGCAAAGATTGCTCTCGCTTTTGCTTCATTTCTTTTTGCAGAGGCAAGGAGAGGCGATCAAAAGTCGAAGTGCGGGGGCTCTGGTTCGCTTACCGGTACAAGAAGCTGGACGCTCGTTAGGCGGAAGCCTGTATCGTCCACGGATTTTGACCTGACCTGAGCTAGTTCGTGTGGTAATCTCTACCCCGGAGGAACGCAGCGCTCTCATGCGGTTTGCGTTTAAGCTGAAAGATACAAATATTAGCGTTCAGCCGGACCTTCCGCTGGCCGATAGGCTGAAGCTAAGGGAGGCCGTCAAGGACCTCAGAAGTAGGCGAGCAGCCGGTGAACATGATCTCCGGTTAATGGGTTTTCGGGTGGTCAGCCGGCGGTCTTTTTCCGCCCTACCACTGCCCATTCTGGTAACCTTGCAACATTGTATTTAATGGGAATAAAAGCTCGAGCTTTACATGACCCATAGGGTAAAGAGTTCGGGTCGGGTCTAATGAAAGGCCAAGCAACCTTATAGCGGGTTGGACTCGCGTGTTAGCCGTATCTTCATCGGGCTTATGTGGCATTTAAACAGAATGCACGCCGGCTCAAAGCGAGACATCCCACCACGCCCTCCGAAACGGCTTTGGAAAGGAAGTAGGTAGAAGAAAAAAAGAAAGAAATTCCATCCAGTAGAATGTAGTTAAATTAGGGAATATCGCGGTGTAACTCGGCCAGATGACAGTCCAAGCGGGTCTTAAAGTCCGCCACAGTGGGTGCCAAGACTAAATCGGCAGGCAGAGCATTCCACGGTCGGCAGATTCGCAAAGCGAAGTAGTGTCGTCTGCAGTTCAGCCGACTATGCTGATGTGTGAGCCAGAGTGGGTGGCCACGTAGGTGGGAGCCCGATTGGTGCAGTGTGAGTAGGTGGCGACAGGGATGTCCAGGGTTGGATAAGATCATGAATACGAGGATCAGGTCGCCCCGTAGACGTCGGTACTTAAGCGAGTAGAGGCCTAGGCACTGAAGTCGTTGTGGATAATCTAGGTGCTTGAGACCTCGGACCAGTTTGGTTGCTCGACGTTGTGGGGCTTTGAGTATGCGTTGGTCCTTCAACAACCAAGGGCTCCAAGCCTGAATAGCGAACTCCAAGTGGAGTCGAAGAAAAGCGTTGAGGAGGAGGCGGAAATTGCTGGGTCAATTTGACCGAAAGCTCGTTTCAGCAATCCCACCATGCGGTTAGCAGCAGCAGCTGCTTTCCGGCAGGAAGCGGATACGGAAAGACTCGTCTGGGTAATGATACCCAAGTCTCTTTCGGCTGAAGAGATCTGAAGGATAGACGCTCCCAGGTAATATATAGGAGAAAAAGCGGAAGGGCGGGTAGAAAGGACGCGACATTTCGAAGCGTTAAATGGAAGGTTATTTTCTATGGACCACTGATGTAGACGGTCGAGGTCCGTCTGAAGTGCGTTGGCATCGTCCGGAAGGTTAATTGTGCGCCACAGCTTCGCGTCATCCGCGTATAGTAGCAGCGAAGACTCCACTTGCGGTGTGATGTCGTCAATGAAGGCTAGGAAGAGGTGCGGTCCGAGAACAGACCCCTGTGGAACTCCGCTTGTGGCAAGCATGTGGGGAGACAACGCTCCGTCAACGCGTACTTGGAAGGTACGGTTTTGGAGGTAGTTCCGGATCCAGTCCATCAAGTCCCCTGAAACGCCGTAAGATGACAGTTTCCGCAGCAGAATCTTGTGGTCGACCTTGTCGAAGGCTTTGGCGAAATTCAGGAATATAACATGCGTTTCTAGGCCAGAGTCGGCTGCAGTCGTCCAGCTGTCCCTGGCAAGTAGCAGGTTACTTAGGCATGACCGTTGACGCCGGAAACCGTGCTGGCAATCAGAGAGCAGTTTCTGGCCTCCATGTGGTCCATTAAAGCGTCTGCGACGATCGATTCCATCACTTTGGAGATCGTAGATAGGAGAGTTATCGGTCGGTAATTGGCAGGATCTTTGCAAGTACCGCCTTTGTAGATTGGTGTAATAGTCCCACATTTCCAATCGTTGGGACCTTTGCCTTGCGAGAAGAAGTGGGTGAACAGCTCCGCTAGGGGTAAAGCTAAAGCTGTAGCGCACGCTCGCAAGAGCCTTGGGTGGAAACCATCAGCGCCAGGAGAGGCCGTTAGCCGCACGACCCAGGTCTGGATCTAACGAATACCTTCAGATAGTGTTAATTAATGTGCGCAGCCTAAGGAATAAGGTGTACGAGTTGGTCTGCTTGTAGATGGGTCTCATCCCGATATACTCGCATTCACTGAAACGTGGCTTTCTCAGGACATCACGGATGGTGAAGTACATCTACCTGGCTACGCACTATTTAGGTGCGATCACTCTACTGGCCGACAGGGAGGGGGCATCACTCTTTATGTGAGCTGTAAACTTGACGTTTTGAAGACTTGCTTATTTCAGTCAACAGACAAAACTGTTGAAGCTCTGTCGGCTGTTATTAGCACATCCTCGGCTCAGGTTACAGTTGTAATTTTGTATAGAAGCCCTGGGAGCGTATCCAAAGAGGTACTTGAAATCATTCGCTCCCAGTCCGCAAATAAGTGTTTGGTGATGGGCGACTTCAACCTCCCAGAGATTTGCTGGGCAGATCTTTCTTGCGACTCAGCGTCAGGCACATTCGGCGCTGATCTGCTTGAGCTTACGCTCCAAGTATCTTTGCACCAGTTCATTGACCTCCCCACTAGGTACATGGACGCTCAAGTACCGTCTATCTTAGACCTTGTATTTGCTAAGTCATTCGATTTTGTTGGTGACATTACTTACGGACCTCCACTGGGTTCCAGTGATCATGTTTGTTTGCTCTTCAGTTGTACTCTGTCTAGACGCTACCAGAGTACTGTTGAGTCTCGCCCGAACATATGGCACGCTGACTATCAATCCATGAGAGCCAAGGCTTCGGGTTTCCATTGTGAAATCTCAGACGACGATACTGTCGAGGTTGCCTGGGATAAATTTAAGTCCTACCTCACAGAGGTCTCTGCTCCCTTCATCCCAGTCACAAGGAGAAAGGAAGCACGAGCACAGCCGCCCTGGATAGATCCCACTGGCAGGCATCTGCTCACAAAGATGTCTAGATGTTGGCGGACTTACCGAGATGCTCCGTCTATCGATACTTATGATAGGTACCGTAAGGCTACGAATAAGTGTAAGCAACACCTAAGGAATGCTCGGCTCAATTTCGAGAAAGGGTTAGCGGACGAAGCTTCAGAGAATCCAAAAAGATTCTTCGCTTATGTCAAAAGGCGCTGCGGTTCGAACATGTCAATTCCAGTATTGATGCGTTATGACGGTACTCACGCGCATACGGACTATGACAAGGCCTGCGTACTCAGTGGGCAATATGCGGCAGCGTTTGTAAGGGAAACCTCTTTGACAGGCGTTGAGCTGGTTTGCAGGACCCCAGAGGGTTCAGAACTATCTGAATTTATTGTAGCGGAGACGGAAGTTCGTAGACTGTTAGAAGGTCTGAACCCTTCTAAGGCCTCTGGGCCTGATTTAATTCACCCGAAACTGTTGCATGAGTTGGCTGCGGAACTAAGTGGACCGCTCGCTATTGTGTTTCAGAAATCGCTTGACAGCTGTGCATTGCCTTCCGAATGGAAGGAAGCTGTCATCTGTCCCATCTTCAAACATGGGGACAGGGGTCTGCCTGCAAATTACAGGCCAGTTAGTCTGACGAGTGTAGTAGTCAAACTCCTCGTGAAACTGGTGAGACATTCATTGAAGAGTCATCTGAGTAGATTTAATCTACTTAGCAATGTACAACACGGATTCCGGAAGGGATTTTCGTGTCTGACGAATCTGTTGGTGGCTCGCGAAAATTGGGCGGATGCAGTGGATAACGGCCAATCGCTGGAAGTGCTTTTCGTCGACTTTTCGAAGGCATTTGACAAGGTACCACATTTGAGGCTCGCGCAAAAGCTGTCCTCCTACGGGGTATCTGGCCGCGCCCTTCATTGGGTGACTGCCTTCTTGGAGGGTAGAGAACAGTGTGTACGGGTAGGCCGGGGCCTATCATTTAGGCAGTCTGTCCTCAGCGGCGTGCCGCACGGCTCAGTCCTTGGACCGCTGCTGTTCTCTATCTATGTGAATGACCTACCCGCGGAGCTTGAGGTACCATCGCTGCTATTTGCTGATGGCTTGGAGCTGTGGAACATTGTTGATGTTCCTGGGGGTTCCGAAGCTATTCAGCGAGCATTGGATAAGCTTTGGGACTGGTCTACTTTGTGATTACTGCCCATAAATCAAGCAAAGTGCTCCGTTCTTCGAATTGGAGGAGGTTGTCCTCCTACGAAGTACGTGGTCGGTGGGGTCGAACTCCCCCGTGTATCTAGCCAGATTGACCTAGGCGTCTTACACTCTTCGGCTTTACACTCCGGCGACAACTGGAAGAAGGCCGCAAGCAGAGGTTTTCGCATGTTGTGGTTAATTCGACGTTCTTTCGGAGTCTTGACGGGTGGCATCTTTACGAGGCTGTTCTCGGCTTTCGTTCGGCCTCATCTGGAATACTGCGTCCAGGCTTGTCCGCCCTGCCTCATCCGGGACAAAATGGAGCTAGAGAGGGTTTTACGGGTGGGTACTAGGTTAGTCGAGGGATTACGGGGACGGACGTACCCCGAGCGTCTACTTAGTTTGGGAATGCATTCAATGCACTACCGAAGGCTTAGAGGAGACCTAATCCTAACCTACCGTATCTTGACTGGGAAGGTTGGTCCAGATTTATCTTGGCTATTTAGTCCCGCTAGATTGTCTGTTCTTCGCGGTCATTCGTTGAAGCTGGACAAACCGCGGTCCGATCGGATTAGGGCGGAAATCCGGCTGTCACGCCGAGTTATCGACCGCTGGAACACGCTTCTGGAAAATGTTATCAGGGAATCTACGGTTAAGGGGTTTGAGCGGCAACTTGACGCTCTTGGGTGGCAACACGAAATCTTTCCATTTTCCTGAGTAACTCGCATCTTCGTACTTCGATTTTCTTTTCTTCACGCATTGGTATTATTTTCTTATTTAAGTGCACTTCCTTATTCTGTACCTTCGATTTCTCTTCCTATCCTTTGCTTACTTCACGTGACTGCCACAGCAAGGACTGCTAGGGCAGGAAACGTGGGCATTAACTGGTTGGCCAGGGTGCGATATGGGTGTTCCGTTTTAGATCCATCGATAACTGAGCACTTCATCAATTCCTGACTCAACGATCCACTCAAGATGGAACACTCACGGGATTCTCCTATCGTTCCAGTCCCATCTGAACTGAACTGAAAGCATCAACATTTAGCCTGGCGTACCGGAACACATTGTCCCTCCAGGCCAATTTTCCATGTCAAAAATTAGCCACTCACACATTGTCTGGATTGCATCCTCAACTATTACTATGGCTCTCTGAATTCTTACGTGGAAGGACATTCAGATTCAGGGTTGGGGAAGCGAGTTCTAGTGTCGGCCATACCTACAGCGGTGTCCTCCAAGGTTCGGTACTGGGTCCATTGTTGTTTCTTATGTTTATAAATGACCCGGCTCCTCTTCTTGAGCCTCCCTGTTATATCTTCGCAGATGACTTAAAGCTAGGGGAAACCGAGCGACATTGGCTAAGGACATAATCACTGTGGTGAATTGGTCGAGCCAATGGGATCTACCTCTAAATGCCAATAAATGTCAACTATTGACCAATAATGGTAGCGAAATTGCAGTTCAGTCTCCTGCAGGATCTCTATCATTGCGGTGTACTGATGAAGCCCGCGATCTAGGTGTCATCGTAGCGAACAATTTTAAGCCTTCGGCACAGTGTCGCCATGCTGCCAATAAAGCGCGACAGAAGTTATTTCGTCTTAGGAGGGCGCTGAGTAACACTAAAGCAGAAGTATTCTTGTCGTTAGATAAAGCAGTGGTCAGGCCACTTCTGGAGTATTGTGTTCAGGCCTGGGCACCGTACCTCCGTAGTGACGCCATGTGTATAGAAAAGATTCAGAAACTTGCGACGAGGATGATCGAAGGTCAACAAGGGAAGTCGTACGAAGATCGTCTAAGTAGCTTGGGATTATTTTCCTTGGAATGGCGTAGGTTGAGGGGATTGGGTGGAGACGTTTAAGATCATTAAGGGACTTAGTGGTATTAGTCTCACTTGTCTGTTTGAGTTGGCTGTGTCAGACCACCTGCGCGGGCATCGCCTGAAGCTCAAACATCATAGAGCTCGTTTGGACATCAGGGCAAATTTTTTTACGAACCGAGTAGTTAACTTCTGGAATAAACTTCCTTCTGATTTAGTGGAATGTGAATCTGTAGAAGACTTCAAAAGTGGCTTAGATGAGTGTTAGTCTGTGCTTTTTCCAGAGATATTGTAATTGTATTGGAATATGTAGTGTCTTTTGATGCTGACACATGAAAGTGCAAAGATTGCTCTTGTCCTTGCTTCATTCCTTTGCAGAAGCAAGAAGAGTCAATCCAACGTCGAAGTGCCGGGGGCCGCTTCACTTAACGGCACAAGAAACTGGACGCTCGTTAGGCAAAAGTCTCTATCTCCCTTCTACCTGACCTGACCTGAGTATACTGTATACTGTATTTTGGAGCAAGTAGAAAATAATTCTGTACAACTCCATCGGGTGATAATCAAAAACATTTAAAAAAATAAATAAACACGTCCGGTGGTTATCCTGAGATGGTTCAGCAACTCCTTCTGTAGCACACAAAATGCTTGTTCACACAGTGAGTCACAAGTGGGTGACATCGTTGTCAAGTGGCAACCGTTCTCTGAAACGTATGTTAGCGAAGTGTAAATCCAACAAAGATTTGAATTTCTGCACAGATTCGGCCTCGACGACGTGTTCTGGCAGACTGTTCTAGGCGTGCACAACCCTCCGCTCGAAACACAGGGGGTGTGGGATTTTCTTCAGATCAGGTACCACGAGTTTGTACCTGTGCCCACGTGTGGTGCATGGTACTCGGAAGTGGAGTAACGACATCAACATGGGGAAATGACCGAGATGTAAAATACGGTAGGTCGTGATAAGATCCACTCGAACACGGCGATACGACAAGGTGTAGAGCCCAAATTTCATGCACCGGCTTTCATACGATAAGCCTCTCAAGCTGGGGATCAACTTGGGTGTGACGGATAGCTGCATTTTGCCTGCTGCGACATTTATCCTGAACTCTATGAGTCTCTGCAACGATACACTACTTCGGCCATCACTGTTTCCAGTAGCCGCTGCCGTACTTCCTTAAACAGTCGACGCCTTCACGCCGAACTGCCACTCCTGAGCCCTCATGCTACTCCAACGAAGTTTGAAGCTTCCACTGCATTGGACTCTTGTTACATCACATTTTTGGTCCACACGTAATTCCGGCTCAGCTACCTCCACGGGTAACCGAAGCCGTGTCCCATCTGCTTCCTAATCGGAGCCTTTGACACGCCTTGCCCAGTGAGCCCACGACTTAGACATACGCAGCCGTGGTGCGGTAAACTCCCAGTTTTCTAATCGGTCGGAGTCAAACTATATGTAATGTTCAGATGAAGTCTAAGTCCAAACCCAAGAAAACTGCCTCCCAGTCCAAAATGAAATCTGTTCTCGACAAAGTCAACAAGCTGGAAAAGTTGATCAAGTACAGTGCGTTACCACAGCCGCAGATCTCTAGTCGCGCTCTACCACCCTCTCGTGAACGATGTCTTATCATTGTGAACGCGCTAGAATCCACCAGACACCTCTGCAGAAAGGATGGTGGATGACCAAGGGTTCCTTGAACGAATGATTTCATTTTATTCGATGGTGAATTGGGTATAAACATTATCTCTGCCTTCCGCCTGGGCAGGAAGCAAGCGGATCCTTCTAAGGTACGCCCCCTCAAGATCGTATGCCATAGCGAAGAGGAATGCTGACGCATCCTCCGACGAACCCCACGTTTGAAAGGTGAGCCTTTTTACGTCCTGAGAGATTTCTCCGGAAGATCGTGTTAAAATGAAAACAGCCGTTGAAAAGCTCCGGTCCCGCCGAGCGAATGGTGAGACAGACCTCCACATCGTGGATTTTCGTGTAATCCCGAGAACCCGTTGGAGGCCAATACTTCTCAATCCAGGACAGTAGAGCATGAGGACGGACTGCGTGTAATTTTTGCCAGTGTACGCAGTCTGAGAAATAAACTTGATGAGGTACAGATGCTTGCGTCAGATACTCGCCCAGACTTTATGGCCTTCACCGAAACTTGGCTTTTTGCGGACGTCATAGATTCAGAGGTTTCTATCCCCAGATACAGCCTGTCGAGCCGACCGCTTTGGTGGTTGGCCCGGTGGCGGCGTCATACTTTACTGGAAGTCCGAACTCAAGGCTCATTTGGTGGCAGCTACTAGTGACGACGATGGTGATTTTAATGCCCTTTGGTGCCGTATTCATGATGGATGCAGATCCTTCACTATTAGTGTTGTCTACAGAGAGCCATCGGGATCCGGAGTTCAATTGCTCGATTCGATCAGAAAACACGGTGCAGGAAAGGACAATCTTATGATGGAGGATTTTAATGCCTCTAATTTCGATTGGGACTTACTTCTTTGTGGTCATCCACCTGATTCTTTTCACGCTACCTTACTTGAGACTGTTATCGATTGTGCTTTGTTTCAGCACGTCACCATGCCAACCCGCATTGTTGCCGACCAAATGCCAAACATCCTGGACATTGTGCTCACCCCAGCTCAGTCAGATGTCACGAATCTAACAGCAAAAGGGATCATTGTGTCGTTTCATTTTAATGAACACATCGCCTCACGATCCATAGCCAAGGTGGTTGCCGTCGGAACTTTTGACATGCGGATTCACTCCGTCTGAGAACAGCCGCAAGCGCTATGGACTGGAGTATTCCTGATCCCATTCCTCTTGATGATGCGTGGAACCTTGTGGTCTCCAAAATGACGTCCCTGGTTGAGCAGGTCGTTCCTTTCTCCCGTAGAAAGTCCTTCAAGAGGGGTCCACCTTGGATTGACAGTGAATTGAGATCTCTGATGAACGGAAGACGCAAATTGTGGGACCGTTTCAGGCAATCTCAAACAGAGTCCGATTACTCTCCCTACAAGACTATCAGGAATGTTTGTGTCACGTTGTAGCGTCAGAAACGTCAGCAATATGAACTATTATCAGCAGTACACTCCAGAACGACACCAAAAATGCTTTTCTCTTATCTGAAAAGAAGCATCAGGGCTGGCAGTTGCATCACTACCTTGTGTTCCTTTAAGCATCGAAGTTTACTTTACGAAGACGCTGATAAAGCCAGTCTTTTGGCCCAACAGTACGCCTGTCTTCGCGAAAAAAACTCCCGCCTGCGACAGCACTGTGTCCAGTTTTCCTTATCTGTTGGATCAAGTAGACATTAACATCAATTCTGTGGTTAAACTTCTCCTTGATTTAGATCCGCATTCTTCACCCGGCCCGGATGGATTGCACCCCCTGTTTTTTAGGACTGTGGCGCAGTACATCGCCCCTCCTATCTTTCAGGTTTTTCGTCGTTCTTTTGAAGCTAGGCGTCACCCTTCGGCTTGGAAAGTGGGCATTGTCAAACCCATTTACAAAGGAGAGAACAGGCAAGATCCAGCCAGCTATCGTCCGATCTGCTTAACCTCGATATTGTGTAAAGTTATGGAGCGGATCTTGCAGCAGGCTCTTCATCTCTATCTCGAGGAACTGAATCTCTTCTCTTGTGCACAGCATGGTTTTCGAAGGGCACGCTCATGTACCTTGAACTTACTAGTTGCTAAGGAGAAATGAACGAAGTTGATAGATTCCGGTAAACGCCTGTACGTTGTGTTTGTTGATTTCAGCAAAGCTTTCGACAGTGTCCCGCACGAACGACTTTTGCTTAAACTCCGAGGAATCGGTATCGCCGGGAATCTTCTCTCTTGGATCTCTGGTTTCCTTCGCGACCGCACGATGCAGGTGCAAGTAAACGAAACATTTTCCGCCCCTGTTCTCATGACTAGTGGAGTCCCACAGGGTTCTGTCCTCGACCCAGTGCTTTTCAACGTCTTCATCAATGACTTACCGTCCACACTCCAGGCGGATTGTCTAATCTACGCCGACGACCTGAAGCTGTGGATGGAGGCATCCAGTATGGAAGATGCTGACAGGTTACAATCAACACTCGACCTGCTACATGATTGGTCAATTAGGTGGTAGTTGCCAATGAATCGTGAGAAATGTTCGGTTCTTTCAGTTGGTGCGTCTGACCCATTTGGAATCTACCATATTGATGGTTCCTTGCTCAGAATCGCCACTCAGGAGATGGATCTGGGGGTGATACTTTCTCCTGACCTCAAATCTAATGAAGGTACCAAGAAAAGGTTGCCGCGGCCTACAGGATGTTTCACTCTATACCTAGGGCCTTCTCTCGCCTGACCCCGGGGCTCTTCCGACTCCTGTTTACTTCACATGTACGCCCGCTTCTCGAATACGGGCTATCTGCCGCCTACCCTCTTACGAAATTCGAATGTGATATGATTGAGGTTCAACGGCATGGATCCAAATCTGTTCCTGAGCTGCGGGACCTGTCTTATTCTCTCCGACTCAAACAACTGAACCTCTTTTCCCTGGATTACCGTCGTCATCGCGGATACTTGATCTTCACCCGACGTATTCTTAGAGGAGAGTTGGGAAGGGAATCACAGGAATTCTTTCATCTCGACACAGAAAGTTCGACAAGAGGCCACAGTTTGAAACTGTTCAAACTGAGGAGTCATCGAGTGCGATCCAGCCTGGCTTTATCCACTCGCGTTGTGAATGACTGGAACCGCCTTCCGGAGTTCATCGTCGATGCCGAGACCGAGGAACGTTTCAATCATTTATTGGATTTCCATTTTAGTTTACGGGGATCCAGTTGTTTCCAATGCAGCTTCAGTGGTTCTCTGTGGGACCTTGTTCCGCAATGACCCAGGCTATCTCCGCAATGATCGGGAAGTGACAGAGCTGACAAAGGTACTTCCTTCTGCTCTCTATCATCCAATGATCCAATGAAGTGCTGAGGCTGGGGTCCCAAGGGCTATGAACACGTTTGGTTGGATGTACTAGCTGACATGGCGAGGAACCGACCTCTGGCGTTTGTGTTGTGCGTCTCTTTGTCCCTCCCCTCCCCTATAACTTCCCCCTCAAACGATCTCAATTCAATGCAAAATGTGGTTTTGGCATTATGTTACTTTTTTGCTTTTGTGATCTGTACTATTTAGTCGCTTTTCCTTTTTGTATTGCGACACATTGGCTGAGGTGTGTTTTCCACCGTCGGCTAATTTGTATTGATGATGATGATGGCTCCAAGTGCTGCGTTCTGTCCCGCTTGTTTTGTTTAGTCCTCACCTTATCATGTTATCTAAGCCTTGTCATCGGCTCTGATTTTTTGTATCACATTCTATGGTTTGAATCTATGGATCCTTGGTGTATTAGTTTTGGCGTCTAATTCGCGGATTCTGCGTCCCCTCCCTCCTGCCTGGGTTTGCATCTCCCTGCATCCTCCTATCCTGCATTCTTAGGTTTACTGTTTCATGACGGCGTGGCATCAGTACATAGCAATGGTAAACATCTGATACCTATCCTCTATTTTTATCTTTGACCTCAGTCTGATGGCACAACCCACTTCGCAAATCCCTAAGTTGTCATAAGAGCAGTTTCAGTAGGTTGTTTAATCCTACGCATATGACCCTGGAATATGTCCAGCAATGCCCTTTGCGTTTGTTTCGGACCCATGGTATTTCCACAGTTACTTTTCCTAAGGCTATGCAACTGATCTGACAGTCAATTTAAATGTTACGAACTGCCTTGGACGCAATTTCGCTGCATCCCGCAGTTTGGCCAACACATCTATGCAATCCCACTATTCCAAGATCGATTTTTCTCTGATCCTTTTCAGTACTCCGATTCGCAAAGCGCAGTCTACACCTATCATGTTGCTTCATGATTCCTTTTACTTGTTCCAGTTACTGCCTGGTTAAACTCTTGTTTCCGCTTCCAAATCGATTACACTACTGCGGATTGTATTTACCGACGACATGACCGATTCGGGCGAACGTGAAAGTTCTTTTGAAATCGTGGAGGAGGTTAGTCGAACTACAATTTGACCCATTACACTTTGTCCATCACTATACAGCCTTCATACTCGGACATAGTACCTTCCTTGGTACAAAGTAAGTAGAAACGTTAACCTACTTGATGCATTTGGTTCTCTTTATCAACGCGTTGGATCGAATAATACTCCATATCATTTTTACTTTTGCTCTAATCACGCTCATCATCACCATCAATCATACCTTTGTTCTTAAAAGGTTGGTGTGTCACTATGAAAGGCTTCGCTCGGTGACCGAAAAGATTGTACGCCTGGCTTGCAATCATAAGGTCACCAGTTCGAATCCACGTAGGGGCGGGCGTCCTCGCGGTATACTCAGCCCATGCGCGATTGGTGGTGGTCGCGTGGCAGCAAAGCGTCGGTACAAAAAGTGAAAAAGGCATCAGCAATACGCCGGTACGTAGTACCGACGCTTCGCTGCCACGCAACCACCACCGGCCGCACGCGGGCTAAGGATACTGCGAGGGTCGCCATGTCCCTACGCGGGCTCGAACTCGCGCCGTCATATTACAAGACAAGCTCGTTACCTTTAGGCTACGGCCAGCGTCGGTACAGTGTTCCGGTGTACTACTGGTAACTGACTCGCGAGCGTTTTGTGCTCTCCGTTCGCATAAAGCAAAGCCTTCAATAAACTTCGAGTCAGTTGGTTTCTAATTACTTTATTTACGTCAATTCGCAGGATCTGTTATTCGTAAACCACTTCAGACCTATCGTTCTCGTGATCTTTTTTAAGTTGGCGTTACTCCAACTTTCTTGTTTTCTAATTCACGTTATGCATAGATCAAGGCCTTGGAATAGATACCTGTTCTCCATCACTGACGACCATAACCCTACTGCACGCTATTTTACAGAGATAAGGAGAAAGTCCCGTGCGCATTCAGCAGTCGGCGGTTGGACGACACTATGTACTATCTGCGTGATAAACCCTGATCATTTCCTTTCATTATTGTCACACAGTGTCTTATATGTTGTGTCGTCTCTGATCTGGTGTCTGTACATTATATCTCATCAACTTGTAATAGATGCACAGGATACTAAGAACGGGAGAATGACAGCAGATGGCCTTAAAGCAGTAAACGTGACATGTTGCCTGGTAACATAGTTGCATTGAGCAAGCACCACTTGTGAACCGCTGCGAAGCTGCCGCTTCCGAGCCGTTGCTTATTTATTCTTGGAGCAAGAGTGGCCATCCATTTCGCTTCATGTCTGCATAACTTGGTATTGTTGCAAACGTTGTGTATAAGACTGTTCGCCGGTTGTATGACAGCAAACAAGTACAATTTAAAAACCACCGCACCATTTCTGCTCAAATATAAGTCTCAAATCGAATTTGGGGAGAACTAACCTTGTGCATAGGTTTCGGCTTTGGTCGCTTCCACCATTGCACTCCACGGCCGGTTTAGCCCTTGCTTGCATTCAATAAGTAGTCATAATCTTTAACAGAAATATAGTCGAGTAGCGCAGTTTCACCACGTGTACTTTCTGTTTCCCGGCAATCAAACTAGGCCCATGCGCATATATATATATATATATATATATATATATATATATATTCAACACGGCCAATAGTACAATTGGTATAGTGCCACAACGTATGGAAAATACAATAAACATACGAAGATAGAGCGGAAAAACCGATGTTCATGGGAATAGTGAGTCACAATAAGTCCGCCATTATGCACAATTTCTTGCCATATCCGCGAACGTTTCCAGCCATGTGTTCCGAATGCTTCACACTCTAGCCCGGACGTCGAGATCGCCCGACCACTTCTAACTTTGACGTTAGCTCCTTCATGCTCCTGGCCCAAGCCATATGTTGGCCACATTGCTTTCGCTTCCAGCCGACTTCTGCATGCGCGAAGAGGGCACGGCAAGGTAAGCAATGAGTAGGTATGCGAAGAACATGCCCAAACCACAGGTCTGCGCAGAGGAATTATACTGCTCAGTGGCCGGCAAAGTCTGCCTGATCTGAAAATCCTTCGTCGAATATCTTCATTCCTAGTGTGATGTTGCCTTCGTACACCAGCAATGCCCCGAAAGCAGCGGTGACCAAAAGCAGACAGCCTCTCAACATCCTTTGCGCGAACAGGCCAAGTCTCGCAGCCATAGAGTAGAACCGCTCTCACTGTAGTCTTATAAACTCGGCCTTTCAGAGCTATACTCAGATCACCTCGGCGCCAGAGATGGCGGATATTGGCAGAAGCAACCCGAGCCTTGGAGAGGCACAAAGAGACATCATCCGTTAAACCATTAGCGCTGAGGCAGCTTCCGACGTAAACGAACTTGTCCACCATATCCAGTGAATGACCTAGACGGGTAAGGTCAGGAGCAGCGCCTGGCCAGTCCTGCAGGAAAACCTTGCATTTCGACGGTACGAAGATCATTCCAAACTGGGAGACAGACATCTCCAATCTACACAGAACGTTTTAGGCGGCATGTGAAGAAGCGCAGATTACGGCGATATCGTCTGCATATTCCAAATCCCGAAGTCGGTCCCTCGGAAGCAGCTCGACGCCGCTGAGTTCACAGTTTTCCAGAGCGCTCTCCAAGATTTCGTCTATAGCAAAATTGAACAAGAATGGGATGCTGGACAACCCTGTCTTACGCCACTGGTGATACCAAAGGGGGTCGAATGTCCGCCGAACACCCGTACTCGTCCCGAGGTTTGAGAGTAGAAGTTGAAGTAAGGTGACACTTCTCGGGCACTCCCCTTCTCAGTAGACAACTCCCTGTAGCACAGGGCGTCCACCCACGGACGTGTCACAACGGTGCTCAGTGTAACCCTCACACCGAGATGATCAGAGACTCCGGCAGCTGACTCTCCAGCTGAGCGCGGTGTGCCAGCAAAACTCGTATACGGTGAAGTCAGTCGTAGTATCGTGCTAATCTTGTAAACGGGTCTCATTGGAGCGGCAGATACTATAGACAGTAGTCTCTAGAGTGCGTGCATGGGCTGTCTATGATCCGATCTGCATTAGCGTCTGAACATTAACGGTAGCCGGTTTGAATTGGAAACGAGGCGCTGAAAAGCTTTTCCACTGCGATTGGGCGGCTTTCCCTCGGATCTAAGCTCATACTGCATGAGACGAGAGATCTCACCCGTAGTGGAATGATGTGGGCTCGGAAAAGTGGGGGCAACCAAGGATAGAGGATTGAACGAATGCAGAATGAAGGAAGTGTACGGTTACACAGTTTGGCAAGTTTGGTCACCAGCGCCTCCACTGAGGTCAACATTGCCAGACAGCATAGAGAGCGAGTAGAGAATCGTTGAACTATTAGTCCATAGATCATAAGGGCCCAACCCCCAAGACAGCGGCGCAATTAACATTGATCGCGAACCATTGGAACCGGTTACCAGAGTGAAGGCAGTGTGGCTATCGTGTAGAAACAAACTACTCGGCACCCAAACTGCCCAAGTATAGTAGCACGTAGGCCAGAAAAGATCTCCTGAACCACCGAACTCTCCGCCATGTACTAAGGCCGTCCACGGTCAGGTAGCTCATACGCCTAGTGTTCGAAGTACACCTAGAAGCCGGTGGTTATCGAGGTTATTCATCCGCCCTCCGTTGGACACTCGCTTCTGGCCGCAGAATTTAGTGGTCAGTGACCTTAGGGCCAATAACAATGGTTTTGACACAGCGCCATCCGAGGTCTTGTGGTATGTCGCAACAAGACTGGACCATAACGTGGTGCGACAGTTTGCGTACCTCCTTGAGCCATTGAGCTATACTGGGTGATGCCTCCAGGCACCTTGAGCGTTACTGCTACCAGGTTGGTCAATGATGAGAGATCAGACAAACTCAGTCTCCTGGTCCTCCAGGTTGGGGGTTTGAAATGGGATGGCGTCCATTTCTGTAAAACTAAATCATTGCCACCCCGCTGCCTTGCGGACAATCTTTTGTGCCAAAGGCTTTGGATGAGGACCCTAATCGTCCTCCTGTCTAGGTCTGGGCGCCCTGGCAGTATCTCAGCCCACATACAACCATGACATTTTCTTCAAACATAAACTTCATCCTGCATCGGCCGTCGTGCAGATTATCAAGAGTCGCTTTATCTGCTGCATACAGCAGAGCGGATAAGCGAAAACATGCTACTGCTGGCGCCTCCCTTCTTTTCCACCTTTTTCTCTTACTCCCATCCCGACCCCCATTACTAACCTTCCTAATACAATTCCCAGCTTAATTGACAGCAACCGAAGTGCCACTGGAGTAGAATCATCTGTAGCCACCATCCCACAGCACCTATTGAACGCCTATCGGCAAAAGTCCCTTATAAGGCCACGCTATCCCGTTTCCATGGCGACATTCGACGTTCGCACTTTAAGACAAACAGGTCAACAGGCTGCACTCGCACGCACCTTGGACACACTGGGTATTGATGTGTGTTGTGTGTCCGAAACTAGGATCAATGACCCTAACGGGGTTGTTGAATTAACTGCACCCGGCTTCTCCTCTCGTTATTGGTTGCACGCATCCGGAGACGCCGATGCAGCACTCATGGGTCAAGTTGGTGTAGGTATCATTCTAAGCTCTAAGGCTGAGCCATCGTTGGTTGATTGGATTCCGGTGAACAGCCGTTTATATGCAGCCCGTTTGACGACATCAGCTAAGGTGGATTCACGAAGTAGTGTAAAACGCTTTTTGTTTGTGATTTCCGTTTATGCTCCCACCGACTGCAGTTCTAATGCTGTCAAGGACACATTCTATCACGAACTGAAGCGCTACTACGCAGTGCTACTAGTTCAGATATTATAGTACTTGCAGGGGATATGAACGCACAAGTAGGGCGTCTAAGCTCTTCAGAAGCTCAGTTGGGTGGTAATTGTGGGCTTAACTCCGAACGGACTGACAACGGTGAGCGTCTGCTGCAACTGTGTGCGGAGCACCAGTTGTTTCTTAGTAGCACTGCTTTTAGACACAGTGGGCGCCGAACTGCTACTTGGCGTCCTCCTGTAGCTGGCCAGCGATGGACCCAAATTGACCACATAGCCATAAGTTATAGATGGCGTGGTTCCATCCTGGATTGCCGCTCGTACTGGAGTACCTGCGTCGACTCTGATCATGTCATGGTACGCTGTCGTTTCTCCATGAACTTTACCGGGAGGCGCACCATGCATCTCCTTCTATTGGCAACTGAGAAATTGTCTCAGCCCTCGGTCAGGCAAGCCTATCAAGACGCACTGCGTACCGAACTTTCGCTGTCTTGTCCTAATGACACTGAGCTTCAGTGGAATAGGATCTCAGCCGCCATGCACGACGCAGGAGCATCTGCTTGTGGCACTATCAATCGTCATCGCACCAGTCACTGGATATCCAAGAGGTCGGTGAACCTGTTGGAATCTAGAAGAAACCTCCCGACTGGCTCTGAACACAATGTGACCAGACGGGCTATTAGGCGTGAACTAAAGCGGAGCCTACGTGTTGACAAGGAAGCCTGGTGGACCAGTCGGGTTCAAGAAATGGAGGAGGCAGGAGCAGTAGATAATTACCGCAAGCTCTTCCAGCTAATCCGCACCACTGGTCCCAGGAAACCAGGCGTCAGTGAGACAATCAGAGACAGCGCGGGTGCACTGATACACAATAAGGAGCGCCGTATGGCTCGTTGGGCGGAACACTTTCAAGATCAGTTCAGCTGGCCCTCTGCTCCCGGACCTCTTCCTACTCAGGTGATGCAGGACGAGCCATGGACGATTAGTTTAGAGCCTCCGCCGGAGGCCGACGTCCGAAACGCGATCACAGCCCTTAATCGTTCTCGTGCCGCTGGCCCAAATTCCGTCCCGCCTGCACTAGTTAAGGATAGAGGTGAGGTCCTCTGCAAAGCACTGACCTCCCTATTCGAACATATCTGGAAGGAAGTGTCCAGGATAATTGTAGTGAATCGGTTATAGTGGCAATCTACAAGAAGGGCAGTCGCACAGACTGTTGTAAACACAGCGGTATTAGCCTAACACCAGTTGTGACAAAATTATTGGCCTCGATTCTCGTTCGTCGCCTCACTGCGGAACGGGAATCTCGGATTAGGGAACAGCAGGCCGGTTTCCGCCCCGCACGTGGCTGTATAGACCATTATTCACTTTGCGGCAGGTGCTAGAACAGCGCCACGTATACCGCAGACCCACCATAGCTGTTTTCCTCGATTTCAAGAGTGTGTTCGATTCAGTCGATTGATCGATTCTGTTCGAAATACTTGCGCGGAAAGGTGTTCTCACGAAATATGTGAACATCCTTCGTGCTCTATACTCGAACACTACAGGCCGCGTCAGGGTCTACGGTGGCCTATCGGATAGCTTTTCAACCACAAGTGGCGTTCGTCAGGGTTGTCCGATTTCCCCATTTTTGTTCAATTTCGTCGTGGATTCTATTATGGAGTGTTCCCTTGCGGAATCTCACTATATAGGCGTTGAAGTGCTGCCTGGTGGAAGATTAGTTCATCTTGATTATGCGGACGATATCGTCTTGCTTTTCGACGATGTTGCGGCGGCACAACCAACCCTGAATAGCCTGTCTAGAGTGGTCCCATTATTTGGTATGTACTTCGCATCTTCAAAGTGCAAAGTGTTGCAGCAGGACCACCAGCCACTTGATGACCCCTTGACGCTTGCTAACGAGGAACTCGAGGTGGTTGATCAATTCACTCATCTTGGCAGCTGCATCAGCAACGATGGGCGCATAGCAACTGACGTCAGCTCACGCATTGTAATGGCCAGAGCTACCTTCTTGAACCTGCGGCATCTTTGGCGACAGAAGGGAATTTCCCTCCGTCTGAAAGGCCGTGTATACAAGGCCACAGTGAGGGCCGTTCTGCTCTATGGTAGTGAGACTTGGCCCCTTCGGTCTGAAGATCTGAGGTGCCTTCAAGTCTTTGATCATCGTTGTCTGCGAAGCATTGCTGGTGTCGGATGGCACCAGCGTGTCCGCAACGATGATGTGCGTAGGCGAGTACTAGGTAGTGATAATCATGCCTAGAACAACAGATAGCACTGAATAAGTTGCGTTGGCTCGGGCACGTGCTACCTATGCCTGGTCACCGCTTACCTAGGAGGGCCTTGTTTAGTCTGCCAGGTGTAGGATGGCGCAAGGCTCGAGGTGGACAGAAGTTGACTTGGCAGCGGGAAATGAAGTCACTGACGACCAAACTGGGTGCCATTGGTCCGTCTCGCCTTCCGGGTTGGAGTCCACGTGACTCGCCTTGTGCTTGGCTCGAGACTTTACAGGACATGGCTCGCAACCGACACCAGTTGCGCGTCTGCTGCCGTCTCCTGGTCGGATTGCCTGTTTAAAGTGTGTTTGATGCTGAGTTATCTGCGGGGTAATGGCTGATTATGATGCGTGGCAGTGAAAACCGCAAAGAAGCTGTATCGCCGATGCCGCCTTATCTTTGCACGATAGCCAGCTATTTGTGACGGTATGTTGTCTACACAAGGTGTAGGCGCCTTGACCCTGAATGTTTGCTTAGGGCATTAAGGTTTTCAGGTGATTTCCCCTTCTTTCCCTCTTCTTATTCTTTATTTCACAGGTCCTCATGGTTGTATGGCAGCGAAGCATCAGTTCAAATGGCTGATGTACTGCTGTTGATGATGATGTTGATGATGAAAACGTCGTATGGTCGATCAGTATTGTGTTTTTTATGACCATGTGACAGACATTGCACTGGTGATTAATGAACGAGCGGTTTTAGAAAAAATCCATTCACCACAATTCCAACGCCCACGTGGGATTTCTGCTGTGCGGTGTTATATCCTTCTTTCTGGGTTCTGACAGAAACCGCTTCTAACATCGCAACCCGGGATTCCAGCTTTCTCGATTGCAGCATTCGTGCGTCACTTTCTAAGTTTATGAGACGCCGGCACTCAGCCGTTACGTTCTGAATGGTGAACTCTGAGGATGAATCGTGTTTAGACCTTACGCTTGTCCTGATTTCTGTGATAGTTGTAGAGATTAACCCATTTACAGCGATGGGCGACTTGAACTGATAGTTCGTAAGTTGTTTCCGAATGAAACATTTGCACGATTGGCTAACTACCCATCTAGCGCACAATCTTTGGCTTGATTTTCAAACACTGATACCGGATGTTGTAGTTTGTTAACCTTTCGCCAAAAATAATAGTGGCGACATCAACCGTCTCATGAGAATTTCAATATCAGAAAACGTTGCTGGATTTTACCTGTAGCACGATAGCCAGCTGTTTGTGCCGGTCTGTTGTTAACACAAGGTGTAGGCGCCTTGACCCTGAATGTCTGCTTAGGGCATTAAGGTTTTCAGGTATGTCCCTCTTCTCTCCCTCTTCTTATTCTCTATTTCATAGGTCCTCATGGTTGTATGGCAGCGAAGCATCAGTTCAAATGGCTGATGTACTGCTGTTGATGATATTGATGATGATGACTGGTTGTGTTCATTTGTGCCCACCTATTACAAGAACCGTACTTTCTCCGCATCGTCAAGCGTGATCGCGTCAACCAGAACGATGTCTTTTTACCGTCTATACCAAGTTGCGATACTGTTCTCTGCACCATACTGAAATTTTTGCATTCCCCGTGCCAGTGCTCCATCTGAGATCCACTCTGTTTGCACTGTGTTGCGTGTCAGATCTAGGGATGTATGCTTGGAACAACATAGCCCGGTGTTGCTGCTAAATATCTTGTTGTTGTAACAATTGGGTTATCTGGGGACGAGTATCCATCTCTGTTGCCAGTGTTATATTCGCGGATTGGTGGGGTATAGAGTCGTCAGAACAAAGGCTTCGGTGCACCGGATAGTGTATTTACCTAACGTCAAGTCGACACAATACAGGAAAGACAGCCGACAATACAGTATCAGACAGGCCGCCTCGCATGATAGGTAACCTCAGCCACATGTATCACATCTCGATCATGGAGATGAATAAAGTTCATGGCCAGAACTTGGGAGTTGAACGTATTGGCACAACATCGACGGGTGTAACACTGGGTGACGACTGCAACCGCGCAACCGGGGTTGGTCATGAGCCTTGTCATACAATTTTTAAAGCCTCACACAGGATTGGCCGCATAAACCCCAGCCTGAAGGGCGAGGCTGATTAACACCATCCAACTTGATTGAAGATCTTTTTGATGCACTAATTGTGTGAATGGACTGCGACGCGCAATTTCAATGTGAACCGCGATTCACTTTGAAGTGAACCTTGTTCAATTCGTTCACTGGGGCCGTAGCTGTTGAAACAGAAGGATATTGGGGTTTGCCCACCTGAAACGTTGCACGCCAACTTGGTTATCAGTGACTAAGTTACCTACCGCCACTCTATTGACTGCTTCCTCTTGTCTTATGCTAACCAATAACCGTCAAGCAGATCGATGCCAGGCACAGATAGACAAGGACCAGAAAGCATCTAGGATTTACAGCCAGAGGGATCCAAGTCTCATTGTTCTGGAAAAGAAAGTCTCTTACTGCGGTCCAGTGTGCACTCTTCAAGAGCAAGAGAATTCTCATTCTAATGCATAGAAGAAGCATCATGAATGCTACATCAGCCTCAGCATGGGGCACTATATATATATATATATATATATATATATATATATATATATATAGTATATATATATATATATATATATATATATACTATATATATATATATATTTATATATATATATTATATATATATATATATATATATAAAAGACTGCTCGCCTACGACTTGGAAGAGGTAAGTTTGCTACTTTTATAAGCACGTACGGTCCGACCATGTGTTATCCTGATGACACGCGTGATCAATTCTACACTGAGCTATCCACCGTGATACGGTCTGTGCCGAAGAGCGACCGAGTATTCTGCTGGGTGATATCAGCGCGTGCGTTGGGCGTGATGCATCAGCGTGGACAGACGTTATCGGTTCGCATGGTGTTGGTTCAGCGAATGCGAACAGTGACAGGCTGCTCTCACTGTGTGCCACTCACGGCCTGACGATCACGAACACTCGGTTTGCACTGAGTGCGAGTGATATGGCAACTTGGACGCATCCACGGAGTGGTCACGCTCACCTCCTCGACTATGTCATCGTACGTCAGCGTGATATGCGTGAAGTGCGCATGACACGTGTACTGCGTGGAGCTGAGTGTGGCACTGATCACAAGTTGGTTCGGACCAAACTGTACATATATTTTCGTAAATCGATGTATTGTACTCCCGCCGTGAATCGGCGTAAATCTAACATTCTCTCCCTCGGTACTGTGGCGAAACATACTGAGCTGGAGAAGGCGATGGCTGCACGCCTGTGTGATGTTGAATGCATAGCCACAGTGGGCGACCTGTGGCACCACATTCGCGACCAAGTGACAGCTGCTGCCGAGGAGACCATCGGGCGCGCAAACTGTAAGTGGCCTGATTAGTTTGATGACAACAATGTGACAATCGGCGCATTGGTGTCAGAGAAGAATCAGCATTTGCTGCACATGTGGCAGACCCCAGTGACTTGGTGAAGAGTAGTCAGTTTCGCAAACTTCGACGGCGACTGACCCGAGAGCTCCGTCGCCTTAAAAATGCATAATGGACGGAGAAGGCGAAGCAGATGAAATGCTACGCCGAACGCCGCCAACACAAGGAATTCTTTGACTCCTTGAAGGCGGTGTATGGACCGAGATTGGAGGCCGCTGAGGACACTGATCGATGGTAGTTCAGGCGCTACCCTGCACCCAGACTGCAGACATAATGCAGATCTGGCGGAAACACTTTGACTGTCTCTTAAACAACCGTTCAGAGATCGACTGGCCTACATTGAACGGCCTGAAGCAGCACGATGTGAAGGCGGATCTGGCGGATACGCCGAGACTGATGAGACGCAGAGAGCACTTGCTCAGCTGCGAAACGGCAAATGTGCCGGAGGTGACGGGATCCCACCTGAAGTATTGAAACACGGTGGTCCCGCGTTGTTGACTGCGTTGCACCACTTGGTGCAACGTGTATGGATTGAGGAGGAGGTGCCTGATGAGCTGAAGGATGCCCTTGTGCTACCAGTGTACAAGGGTAAAGATAGCAAGCAATGTTGCACGAACTATCATGGCACCAACTTGCTGAGTTGCGTGGGCAAGGTGATTACCCGAATCCTGCTCAACCGCCTCGTCAGTCAGGTTGTGGAACCTAACGTGGCGGAAGAGCAATGTGGATTCCGTTCGGGTCGCAGCACTGTAGATATGGTGTTTGCGGCTCGTCAGTTGCAGGAGAAGTGCAGAGAACGACACCAGCCATTGTACTCACTTTTTGTTGATTTCACCAAAGCATTTGATACGGTGAACCGCGAGGCATTGTGGCTGGTGTTGGGTAAGTTTGGTTGCCCGCGTAAGTTTGTAAGTTTAATTGAATGTCTGCACAGTGGTATGCGGGCGAGGGTGCAGCTGAGTGGAGAGACCTCGGATGACTTTGCAGTTGTCTCTGGTGTGAAGCAAGGCTGTGTGTTAGCTTCTGCCCTGTTTAATATACATCTTCATGGAATGAAGTATTGTGCTTTTGATGTCGCTTGTGCTTACGGTGTTCGTGTGGAGCACCGAATTGATGGTGGGTTGCTGAACATCCGTCGTTTCGGTACGAGAACTCTAGTCTGTGAGACAACTATCCGTATGTTGCTGTTTGCTGACGACTGCATTGTTTTCACACAGCGCGGATGACTTGCAGCACATGACTAGTGCTCTGGCTTCGACAGCGGTGAAATTCGAGCTCACCATCAACACAAGCAAAACTGTCTGTGTCTTTCAGCCTGTTGTTATCCTTATTTTTAAGAAGGGTGCTCACACTTCATCACCAATCACTGGGAGATTAGTCACATTTCTGTTGCCTCCAAGCTATTGGCATCCATTCTACTCCGTAGACTTTCCCCGATTCGTGAATCGCAGTACCTGGAAGAACAAGCTGGCTCCCGTCCTGGTCGTGGGTATGTGGATCAAATATTCACGGTCCGCTAAATCCTCGAACACCGTCACTTCCACGAAGAAGCCCACCATCGTTGCGTTCTGACATCCGTGCTGCATTCGACTCTGGGTCTCAGAAAAGTACACTGTCATCCTACGCGCACTCTACCACCACATCTCCGACAGAGTGAGGGTATATGGCAAGCTTTCGTCGTCCTTCGTGACTTCGAAGGATGAAAGAATGTGCCTGCAAGTGCAAGAATGCTACCTGTGTCAAAAGCCTAACCACGGCAATTAAACCCGAGATAAAAAGACTGAACCAATTATACATCAAAGCAGTTCTAGGTAACCATAACTGTCACGATCTATGGGGACTTCTGAGGCAGCTCTGTGGTAAGAGCGTTTGCAGCCGGAGAGGTGAAGAGGATGTGGATAAAACTGAATTCGGAGTTTAGTTCCGTCTCACTAAGCTCATCTTCCTTGCCCTTCTTCATTAGTTTATGTCCAGCCCTCGCCCTTCGATCAAAGCAACGTCTACAAGGAACTCAAAAGATTAAAGGCAACAAAAGCTTGTGCTCCTGATGCTCTCACCATTAGCTTTGAAAGAGTGTGCTGATTCTCTCACACTGCCTCTAATAGACCTCTTTAACAAGTGCCTCACTACGGGTGTGATCCCGGACATTTGGAGAGCGGCCAGTATTACTCCAGTACCAAAAACTGGATCTCAAAAGCATCGTCCAATTACATGTACATCTGTGCTCCTAAAAGTTTTCGAAAGATTGTTAATTCCGCGGATTTTTTCAGCCGCTCCTGAAGACGATATCTACCAGTTTGCGTATAGACCCCAGCGCTCCACATTGGATGCAGTGGCATATGTTGTTCATTCTATAGCCTCTGCATTAGATCAAAAATGTAAATCCGTACGGCTTCTCTTTCTGGATTATTCGAATGCCTTTGGAAGCCTGGATAGGTCAAGGTTGCTAAACCTGCTATCCGGAAATGGAGTTCACCCTGGTGTGTGTAATCTGTTACGTGACTATTTTACAGATCGTACTCACTTCACCAAGTTGAACGGTAAGAAATCCTCTGTCCTCCGTGCCGACTGTGGTGTTCTGCAGGGAGCGATCCTATCACCTTTTCTATTTTCCTTATATGTTGAACATCTTCCTATACAAACCACCTTTATAGGGTGTAAGTATGTTGATGACGTTGTGCTGGGATGTATGTCCCCCATTAACCATGATTCCTCATCACTTCAACGTGAGTTGGAAGATCTGGTGGAATGGTCTTCATCCAGATCTCTTATGCTTAATGCTTCTAAATGCAGGGATGTAATATTTTCTTTACGTGGCGATAAGTTGCAGTCCCTCATAGCTTTCTCCCCCACACTTACTGTGAATGAAAATCCCATACCCAGCTCTTCCACCGTCAAGTATCTCGGCGTTTTTTGTCCCAGAACCTTTCTTGGTCCGCGCACGTCTGTAAAACTTTTCAAAAAGTCAGAAACCTTTCTTTTTATGCCCTCAGACTTAAGGTGCTTTCAGTACCTCGTACTTTAATATTCAGGTTTGTGACCTCTTGTATTATTCCCCATTGGCTATACTGCTCTCCTGTCATTTTCCCTGGACTGCTTCAGAAAGACTACATCTTATTGGTGCGGTCTATAAAGCACATTGCTAGATGCAGCGGCTTGTCTAGAGATTCTTTAGTTGATTTGATTATTTCTAGACATCTTGGTGCCTGCAATGATTTTTCTTCTAAGGTACTAACTGATCGATTTCATCCACTTCACAATGATCTTTCCAAAACTCTCTTTCTCTTCTACTCGTTCGAAATTCAGAATTTTATTCTCCCGCACGTCATCATATCGTAATACTGTTTTGCCTTATCTCTCACGATTGCTTGTTGACCCAGCGAAAGTCACAAACATGCTGCGCGAGCGCTTGTTGGAGTAACAGTTCTGCTTTTTTCCACTTTTCTACCCAAGCATGTATATTGATATTATCATCCAGGTGTCCGCAGTGATGGTGTAAATGCTGAAAATGAACCCATTAGGGTACATAAAGCTTATTTTGACTTGACTTGAATAACGGTGCACGATAGGGCTGCCATATATCCCCTTTCTTCTTCAATTTTACGATTCAGGACGTCTTATCGAGAGTCTTGGAAGGTTACCAACATTTTGGTCTGCAGTTAATACCGGTCACTCTAGCGACCGACTTAGTTTATGCCGATGACATCGCCTTACTTGAAGATGACTCACAGAGCATGCAAACCATTCTAGACCGTTTGGCGTTCGCGGCATCTAGACACGGAATATGCTTTGCCCCGTCGGAATGTAAAGTGCTGTTCCATGATTGGCACTCGCCCGTTTCCCGTACACAACATGAACAAGTGGATTGCTTTGTCTACCTAGGCAGTTGCATGTCTGTTCGTGGCACTATTGTGAAGGAAGTTCCTCTCCACACCGCAAAGCTCCATCGGCGTTTCTTAACCTGCAGCACTTGTGGTGTCGTCGGGATGTCTCCCTCTCGGTAAGGGGTCACGTTCGCAGTGCCACCGTCCGGGCAGTTTTGCTTTATTGAAGTGAGTCGTGGCCATTTCGCGTGGATGATATGCGCAAGCTCTCGGCTTTTTGACGATGAGTGCTTGAGGAGGATTGCTCGTGTGTGGTGCCAGCAACGTAACTGCAGCGGTGAAGTCAGAGAGCATGCGAGTGTTCCCTTTAACAAGCTGGTTTAACTGCGTCAGTTTAGATGGCTCGGTCGCATCCTGCGCATGTCAGCCATGCGTTTGCCCTATTGCACCTTTTTCGGTCGTGCAGGACTTGGCTGGAAGAGACCACGTGGCGGTCAACCGTCCATCTGGCGACAGCATATGAAATTGTTGACTTCACGTCATGCTGCCGTTGGATCCACACATCTGCCTGGTTGGGGACAAAAGGACGAGGAGTGTCGATGGCTGGAAACCATTCAGGTTATGGCTCGTAATCGGAACCAGTGGAAGATCTGTGTACATACTTGTTTGTATTCAGATTATTAATGCTTAACAATCGAAAACGGCAAAAAATGCAAAATAGCCTGCGAACCAAATAACAAGAGAGTACATTTCTTCTTGTGGCACAGTAACTGAAGCATGTTGCTCGCCTTCAGCTAATGTGATATGATGATGATGCGGTGATTAAATCTGTATTCTTCCACTGATTACCGTGGTTTTGTTTGACTCTATGTTTATTCATTAGCTTTTTGATACTGCTACTAATATTAATAATATAATTCTTGCACGCACGCCCAGTACTGTGAGAAGGCATCTACGAAGGCAGAAGAACTGATCGACTCTGGGCCGTTCATCACTGCCACTGATCATATAACTGACAATGACCCAGGACTGACTGTGCCTCCTCGTATTTGTCAAATGACAGAACGATTTTATCCACATAATCCAACCTAACCAGTTCTTCCTGGCAACACTTCAGTATCTGCATTGTGAGACCTATTAAGAGAATACTTTATGGTGAGGTCTATGTTAAAGTCGAGAATATGGGGAAATGAGACTACTCCGGCAAACTCTACTCGTCGTCGGGAAAGTATTCTGTGGTTCAACTTGAGCTGTCTGAGTACATAGCGTGTCTACTGTTCACATGCTTCACGGAGATACCTTTCCGATCAAGTATGTAAGACGGAACTGAGTAATCGATCCATTTGAACGCCATAAACCATTTAAGATTGCGTGCAATCTACCTCAACCATTTCCTAGCTCTACTCTGCATTGACACTCCCTAGCTGGCGTGTTCTCAATGCTTAGTTGATCAAAGACTGAACGCAGTCCCCCAGTTTAACTTCCGTTGTCCCATTGTTTCAGACTCCAGTAGAACCACGGAGTAGCGAACCTTTAGCAAAAACCCCTTTTCGAAATGGACAACCGGAACAAGACTAAGTCGATCTCGCGTTTTCTTCTCCTCTTCAAGTCTTTTTCTTTGTCTACAAACTGGAGATTGTCACTGTCTTTGCAGCAAATAATAGAGATCTACCGAAATCGTCTCAATTCTCCCATTTTACATGGGTTCTTTAGACGTCTGGCGAAACGTATTGAGCTGGAGAAGGCGATGGCTGCACGCCTGTGTAAGGTGAACTGCATAGCCACAGTGGGCGACCTGTGGCACCACATTCGCGACTAGGTGACAGCTGCTGCTGAGGAGACCATTGGGCGCACAAACTGTAAGCGGCCTGATTGGTTTGGTGAGAACAATGCGACGATTGGCGCCTTGGTGTGAGGGAAAAGTGCAGCATTTGCTGCACATGTGGCAGACTCCAGTGACTTGGTGAAGAGTAGTCAGTTTCGCAAACTTCGACGGCGACTGACCCGAGAGCTCCGTCGCATTAAAAATACACGGTGGACGGAGAAAGCGAAGCAGATAGAATGCTACGCCGAACACCGTCAACAAAAGGAATTCTTTGACTCTTTGAAGGCGGTGTATGGATCGAGATTGGAGCCGCTGAGGATCCTGGTCGATGGTAGTTCAGGCGCCACCTGCAAACGGGCTGCAGACATAATGTAGATCTGGCGGAAACACTTTGACTGTCTCTTGAACAACCGTTCAGAGATCGACTGGCGTACATTGGACAGCCTCAAGCAGCAGGATGTGAAGACGACTCTGGCAGACACGCCGACACTGGATGAGACGCAGAGAGCACTTGGTCAGCTGAGAAACAGCAAGTGTGCCGGGGCCGACGGGATCCCGCCTGAAACACGGCGGACCTGCGTTGATGACTGCGCTGCACCACGGTGCAACGCGTATAGATTGAGGAAGAGGTGCCTCCTGAGCTGAAGGATGCCCTTGTGCTACCACTGTACAAGGGCAAAGGTAGCAAGCAATGTTATACGAATTATCGTGGCATCAACTTGTTGAGTTGTGTGGGCAAGATGATTGCCCGAATCCTGCTCAACCGCCTCGTCAGTCAGATTGTGGAACCTAACGTGGCGGAAGATCAGTGTGGATTCCGTTCGGGCCGCAGCACTTTAGATATGGTGTTTGCGGCTCGTCAGTTGCAGGAGAAGTGCAGGAATGACACCAGCCGTTGTACTCGCTTTTTGTTGCTTTCACCAAAGCATTTGATACGGTGAACCGCGAGGCATTTTGGCTGATATTGGGTAGGTTTGGTTGCCCGCGTAAGTTTGTAAATTTGATTCAATGTCTGCACAGTGGTATGCGGGCGAGGGTACAGCTGAGTGGACAAACCTCGGATGACTTCGCTGTTGTCTCTGGTGTAAAGTAAGGCTGTGTCTTAGCTCTTGCCCTGTTTAATATATATCTTCATGGAATGAAGTATTGTGCTTTTGATGTCGCTTGTGCTTACGGTGTTCGTGTGGAGCACCGTATTGATGGTGGGTTGCTGAACATCCGTCGTTTCGGTACGAGAACTCTAGTCTGTGAGACAACTATCCGTATGTTGCTGTTTGCTGATGACTGTGCGTTGTTTGCACACAGCGCCGATGAGTTGCAGCACATGACTAATGCTCTGGCTTCGACATCGACCAAATTCGGGCTCACAATCAACACAAGTAAAACTGTCTATCTCTTTCAGCCTTCACTGGAGGTGCGCTCTACAAGGGTGGCGCGAGTCACCATTGGTGCTGAAGTATTGGAAACCACCTCCCGTTTCTGCTACCTTTTGAGTGTGATGTCGACTGATCAGCAGCTACACTGTGAGCTGCGTATTCGCGTGTCGAAGGCAGCGGCTGCATTCAGGAAGCTTGAGTACCGAGTGTCGAACAACCATCCGTCGCAACGAGACTGGACCTTAACGTGTTGCGACGGTTTGCGTACCTCATTGACCCATTGAGCTATACTGGGTGATGCCTCCGGGCACCTTGAGAGCTACTCCTACCAGGTTGGTCAATGGTGAGAGGTCAGACAAACTCAGTCTCCTGGTCCTCCAGATTGGGGGTTTGAAATGGGATGGCGTCCATTTCTGTAAAACTAAATCCTTGCCACCTTCCCGCTGCCTTCCGGACAGGCTTTTGAGCCAAAGGCTTTGGATGAGGACCCTAATCGTCCTCCTGTCTAGGTCTGGGCGCCCTGGCAGTATCTCAGCCCACATACAACCATGACATTTTCTTCGAACATAAACTTCATCCTGCATCGGCCGTCGTGCAGATTTTCAAGGGTTGCCTTATCTGCTGCATACAGCAGAGCGGATAAGCGAAAACATGCTACTGCTGGCACCTCCCTTCTCTCTTTTCCACCTTTTTCTCTTACTCCCATCCCGACCCCCATTACTAACCTTCCTAATACAATTCCCAGCTTAATTGACAGCAACCGAAGTGCCACTGGAGTAGAATCATCTGTAGCCACCATCCCACAGCACCTATCGAACGCCTATCGGCAAAAGTCCCTTATAAGGCCACGCTATCCCGTTTCCATGGCGACATTCGACGTTCGCACTTTAAGACAAACAGGTCAACAGGCTGCACTCACACGCACCTTGGACACACTGGGTATTGATGTGTTGTGTGTCCGAAACTAGGATCAATGACCCTAACGGGGTTGTTGAATTAACTGCACCCGGCTTCTCCTCTCGTTATTGGTTGCACGCATCCAGAGACGCCGATGCAGCACTCATGGGTCAAGCTGGTGTAGGTATCATTCTAAGCTCCAAGGCTGAGTCATCGTTGGTTGATTGGATTCCGGTGAACAGCCGTTTATGTGCAGTCCGTTTGACGACATCAGCTAAGGTGGATTCACGAAGTAGTATAAAACGCTGTTTGTTTGTGATTTCCGTTTATGCTCCCACCGACTGCAGTTCTAATGCAGTCAAGGACACATTCTATGACGAACTGAACGCGCTACTACGCAGTGCTACTAGTTCAGATATTATAGTACTTGCAGGGGATATGAACGCACAAGTAGGGCGTCTGAGCTCTTCAGAAGCTCAGTTGGGTGGTAATTGTGGGCTTAACTCCGAACGGACTGACAACGGTGAGCGTCTGCTGCAACTGTGTGCGGAGCACCAGTTGTTTCTTAGTAGCACTGCTTTTAGACACAGTGGGCGCCGAAGTGCTACTTGGCGTCCTCCTGTAGCTGGCCAGCGTTGGACCCAAATTGACCACATAGCCATAAGTTATAGATGGCGTGGTTCCATCCTGGATTGCCGCTCGTACTGGAGTACCTGCGTCGACTCTGATCATGTCATGGTACGCTGTCGTTTCTCCATGAACTTTACCGGGAGGCGCACCAAAGCTCTCCCGGGATTGGCAACTGAGAAGTTGTCTCAGCCCTCGGTCAGGCAAGCCTATCAAGACGCACTGCGTACCGAACTTTCGCTGTCTTGTCCTAATGACACTGATCTTCAGTGGAATAGGATCTCAGCCGCCATGCACGACGCAGGAGCATCTGCTTGTGGCACTATCCGTCGTCATCGCACCAGTCACTGGATATCCGAGAGGTCGGTGAACCTGTTGGAATCTAGAAGAAACCTCCCGACTGGCTCTGAACACAATGTGACCAGTCGGGCCATTAGGCGTGAACTAAAGCGGAGCCTACGTGTTGACAAGGAAGCCTGATGGACCAGTCAGGCTCAAGAAATGGAGGAGGCAGGAGCAGTAGGTAATTACCGCAAGCTCTTCCAGCTAATCCGCACCACTGGTTCCAGGAAACCAGGCGTCAGTGAGACAATCAGAGACAGCGCGGGCGCACTGATACACAATGCCACGTGTTACGCATGCCAGCCCACCGACTCCCGCGACGTGCGTTGTTTGCGCGCCGGGGGTGTGGATGGTAGAAGAGGAGGGGTGGCCAAACGACGACTTGGTCGAGAGGAATGAAGGCCCTCACTTCTGAGCTGGCCTCGGTTGGAGCGTCTCGGATCCCTGGTTGGGGTCCGAAAGACGATGAACACGTTTGGTTGGACACACTTGCTGATATGACTAGGAGCCGACCTCAGTGGCGTTCGTGCTGTGAGTTTCTTTGTCCCACCCCATCCCTCTTAGCCTCCCCCTCCAACCACGATCTCATTATTTAACCTTATATAATTTTGCATAGTAATTTTTTGATGCATAGTAGCCGGCTGGTAGCTTACCGGAACGATGCCCATCCGTTACCGGTAGCTCAGCCGGCTTGCTCCAGTTGAATGCTTTTTTTCTCTCCTTTTTTCTATGTATTGCGGCACAGTAGCTGAGATGTTCCCCACCTCTAGCTAACGTGTATGATGATGACTGATACACAATAAGGAACGCGGTATGGCTCGTTGGGCGGAACACTTTCAAGATCAGTTCAGCTGGCCCCCTGCTCCCGGACCTCTTCCTACTCAGGTGATGCAGGACGAGCCATGAACAGTTAGTTTAGAACCTCCGTCGGAGGCCGAGGTCCGAAACGCGATCACAGCCCTTAATCGTTTTCCGTGCCGCTGGCCCGGGTTCCCTCCCACCTGCACTATTTAAGGATGGAGGTGAGGTCCTCTGCGAAGCACTGACCTCCCTATTCGCACGTATTTGGAAGGAAGAGAGTGTCTCGGCTAATTGTAGCGAATCGATTATAGTGGCAATATACAAGAAGGGCAGTCGCACAGACTGTTCTAACCACTGGGGTATTAGCCTAACACCAGTTGTGACAAAATTACTGGCCTCGATTCTCGTTCGTCGCCTCACTGCGGAACAGGAATCTTGGATTAGGGAAGTGCAGGCCGGTTTCCGCTCAGCACGTGGCTGCATAGACCATTATTCAATTTGTGGCAGGTGCTAGAACAGCGCCACGCAGACCGACAATAGCTGTGTTCCTCGATTTCAAGAGTGTGTTCGATTCAGTCGATCGATCGATTCTGTTTGAAATACTTGCGCGGAAAGGTGTTCTCACGAAATATGTGAACATCCTTCGTGCTCTATACTCGAACACTACAGTCCACGTCAGGGTCTACGGTGGCCTATCGGATAGCTTTCCGACCACAAGTGACGTTCGTCAGGGTTGTCCGATTTCCCCATTTTTGTTCAATTTCGTCGGGGATTCTATCATGGAGTGTTCCCTTGCGGAATCTCACGATGTAGGCGTTGAAGTGCTGCCTGGTGGAAGATTAGTTCATCTTGATTATGCGGACGATATCGTGTTGCTTTTCGACGATTTTGCGGCGGCACATTCAACCCTGAATAGCCTGTCTAGAGTGGTCCCATTATTTGGTATGTACTTCGCATCTTCAAAGTGCAAAGTATTGCATCAGGACCATCAGCCACTTTATGACCCCTTGACCCTTGCTAACGAGGAACTCGAGGTGGTTGATCAGTTCACTCATCTTGGCAGCTGCATCAGCAACGATGGGCGCATAGCAACTGACGTCAGCTCACGCATTGTAATGGCCAGAGCTACCTTCTTGAACCTGCGGCATCTTTGGCGACAGAAGGGAATTTCCCTTCGTCTGAAAGGCCGTGTATACAAGGCCACAGTGAGGGCCGTTCTGCTCTATGGTAGTGAGACTTGACCCCTTCGGTCTGAAGATCTGAGGAGCCTTCAGGTCTTTGATCATCGTTGTCTCCGTAGTATTGCTGGAGTTGGATGGCACAAGCGTGTCCGCAACGATGATGTGCATAGGCGAGTACTGGGTGGTGATAATCATGCTAGCTCCCTAGAACAACAGATAGCACTGAATAAGTTGCGTTGGCTCGGGCACGTGCTACGTATGCCTGGTCACCGCTTACCTAGGAGGGCCTTGTTTAGTCTGCCAGGAGTAGGGTGGCGCAAGGCTCGAGGTGGACAGAGGTTGACTTGGCAGCGGGAAATGAAGTCACTGATGACCAAACTGGGTGCCGTTGGTCCGTCTCGCCTTCCAGGCTGGAGTCCACGTGACTCACCTTGTGCTCGGCTCGAGATTTTACAGGACATGGCTCGCAACCGACACCAGTGGCGCGTCTGCTGCCGTCTCCTAATCGGATTGCCTGTTTACAGTGTGTTTGGTGCTGAGTTATATGCGGGGTAATGGCTGATTATGATGCGTGGCAGTGAAAGCCGCAAAGAAGCTGTCTCTCCGATGCCGCCTTATCTTTGCACGATAGCCAGCTGTTTGTGACGGTATGTTGTTAACACAAGGTGTAGGCGCCTTGACCCTGAATGTTTGCTTAGGGCATTAAGGTTTTCAGGCAATTTCCCCTTCTTCCTTCCTCTTATTCTTTATTTCACAGGTCCTCATGGTTGTATGGCAGCGCAGCATCAGTTCAAATGGCTGATGTACTGCTGTTGATGATGCTGATGATCAGCTTACCATTGGCAAGAATCTGATGGTGTTCAAATCCATGATGCTGTCCGTTCTTCTATACGGCAGTGAAACGTGGACGATGTACCGGCGGGATGTGCGATATCTCGAGCGGTTCCATCAGCAGTGTTTGCGACGGATTTTGCGCATCGGTTGGGGCGACAGAGTTGCTGACACGGAAGTGTTGCAACAAAGTGGGATGTATGCAGTGGACTGCATACTTTTGCTGAGACACCTGTGGTGGCTAGGTCATGTGAGCCGTATGGATTCAACGCGCATACCGAAATAACTCTTATACGGTCAGCTGAGCATTGGGAAGCGGCATGTGGGAAACTAATCTTACGTTACCGGGGCATGATCAAAGTGAGCCTTTCACGTTCTAATCTTGATTGCAGGTCATGGGAATTGAAGGTGTTTGATCGGCGTGCAGGGCGCGATCTAATCACGAAGGCAGTTGCCGAAGTGCGGGAGAAAGACCTCATACATGCAGAGAAGAAGCGGCAAGCGCCGATGAGTTGTACTCCATCGACATCGAGCGCGTGGTGCTGTAGCACATGCGATCGCGAGTGCCTGAGTCAGACAAACCTAGTGACCGTTACCGAAGCGACGACGGGTCCTGCAGAGAACGTAGGCAGAACCGGCGCAGCGTTTGTAGGTACGCTGCATTCGATTTACTAACCGCGTGCTTGCATGCCGAGTCTCTTTATTTCAGGTGCTGGGTTTCCTTTTTTGTCCTAATGCTTTTCTTTCTCATATAAGTGTCTACCAATACTCTCTTCTATAAACTTGCACACCTCGCTTAAGCCAGTTGTAGTTAATTTCGATAACATTTTCGTGTTTGTGTCATTTCCGTAAAATATACTTTCCGACCTCGTGAACTTATCTCGGATTCGTTTGTAAACAACTTATTTCATATGCCCATTAATTTAAGATTTATGTCACCGTTTCCTTATGCATTACTCGATTTATTTTCTTTGTTATCTTTCACTCAAGTGATTGGCTGTTGCTTGATATCCCCGGTGTGGCTGCGCCTGATGTGCATGTTGACAAGGTGCCTACCTCTCTATTACCCACTACCTCGTCCATCTGGCTCCAGGAGACAGTTGGTCGTTGCTGGAGGGGACGGGGTGCATGGTCCATTTATCCGTGCTTGGCTCAAAGAGTGGTTCCATGCAGTCAGTGTGGAGTGGACTACGGTCCAGCCACCGCCTTGTGTGCGCTTGATTCTCCAAATACAGCGTGCTTGTGTTGGCCTGTGATAGAGTGTGAGCCGGCTCCGTTGATGAAACGTGGCTCCCATCCACATGCCTCCCGGTCTTATTCCTTCGGGTTTACACTGGATATGGGGTGTGTGGTTGGAGCTGTGGGTGGTGCAGCGGAAGCCATCCATGGTCTCTCTGTAGGCGCAGGCGTCCTGTGGCTGGCCAAAGTGACAGGCAAATTCGAAACCGCATGCCGCCAACCATATATATATATATATATATATATATATATATATATATATATTATCGCCCACAACCTGTGGTGCAGATATTGTGCTATTCAAATCATGGCGGAGTAGGAAAACCTGATCGGAATAAGAAGAATTAAACGGGCACGTTTTTTGCCAATTTTCCCACCCACAGTCTTTTTTGCGTTTTTATTTTTGTTTTATTAAGAGAGGAAAAGGGAATCACCGCAACACGTAAAGATACACGTCGGTCACTGACGTCGGTCTTGAGCCATCACTTCCAATGTCTTCAACCAGCGACTCTCCGTATGTCTGGAACCCCAACCAGCGAGTCCAGAACAACCGACCGAGGCTAACTGTTTCGTTAGCTTTTTCATACTGCTTTTCCAAGTCGTAACCTTCCCACCGCCCCAACGCCTCCAGTCCACCACAGAAACTGCGAACAGTGCCCTGCGCGGAAGACGCTGAAAGGACATCCGCAACACGTGTCCAAGCTCCCGCAGTTGTTGCATCGAGACTAGCTCTTCGAGCAAGTGTCAGCCTCCACCAAATACATGCTGTCTAACTTCTACATTGTTTACTTGGTGCAGCCACCACACACTGACAATAGATTGCAGGCTACGGCGCTCGAAAACAGATAAGCGACGCAGACCAACCGTACGAACAAGGCAGGTCTCGCAACAGTACATCGCGGACGGTCGCCCAATAAACCCCACCCCTTGATGCAGAGACGGATGTCATGGTGGCACCACTATTGCTTTAGTCTGAGGTAAGAGAGACAAGCTCTTGAGATACACATCGAAATCTAATCTCCAACAGCCCTACCGGCAGTGATTCAACTTCCCAGGTAGACAACACTATCCACCACTTCGTGTATCACCACCAAAAGTGAGTGCAGGTACAGACATTTGCCAGTCTTAAAAAGGAGCTTTGCACTTGAACGCCTGAATCGTCAAGCGGTTAAGTGCAAATTGGACCACATGTAGACCATCACCCAGCAAAACGATATCATCAGCGTCGTCCATATTGACAACCCGACCACCTGAGAGGAGCTCAACGCCAGAATTCATCAACTTTTTCGGAGCATTTTTGGGGACATCCTCAATGGCAAAGTTGAAGAGGAAAGGGGGATAGAGCCTCCTTGTTGTACCCTGCTGGTGATAACAAAAGTGGGTGAAAACTTGCCATAAGCCCTAACTCTACCCGAAGTCTGACTATATAGGGCACGCAGTGCGGGAACGAACTTCCCAGGAGCATCATTCCTCAACGGGTATTGCCACAAAATGCAGTCCTGTCGACAGAATTGAAGGTAACACAGATATCTAGGGACACAATAAGTGTTGGCTCTTGTTATACATGACGAAGCTCGAGGATCTGACGGGGTGTGAAAATTTGATTGACGCAGCCGCGACTACGGCGGAACACAGCCTGTCCTTCCCACTGTCGGTAATCGCGCATTGGGGATAGCCTGCAAAGTATGCTGGACACCAGAAACTTGCGGACGACGGGAACCAAATTAATACCCCTGTAGTTGAAGTACATTGTGCGTAGGCCCTTTTTGAAAATGTGGATGACTATCGACGCCCTCCAAAATGAAGGAACCTTCCATTTTGATCAAACTTCTGAGAACAAAGCGGTGAGTTCTCGTACCAGCGAATAGCTACCATCTTTAAATAGAGCAGGAGGTAAACCATCAGCACCGGGTGCTTTTTGACGCTTACGTAGGCGGAGTTGCCAGATTCCTTTGTGAGAGAAGTTATGTGGGGATAGACCACTCAGCATCATTGCGCCTTTCAGAGGAAGCAGATGGTGCTGGTGGCCAGCAAAACTGCGATTGAAAGTGTTCAGCCCATTGTTCCAGCCGCCGTTGAAGATTATTGATCAGTGAGCCATTCTCGTCACTGATTGTTTTGCTTCCAGCAGATCGGAAACCGTCGGTGACTTGGATAAGAATGGGGAGTTTTCTGGTATTACCAGATAGACCAGTAATCTCCATCTTTCTAACAACTTCACGCCACCAGGCTGCACGTTCTATTTGTAAAATTTGCTTAATTCTGGATCCAGAGGTCGACCTCCTTCACCACAACTGGCCTTGGCCGGGACCGAGTGGCGCGACAAGGAAACAGACGTGATCCAGCTTTTCAGCGGGTGACAGGTAACTCCACAACTGCCGATATTGGCAGTGACTAAAGCGTCTTCGATGCACACTCATTGAAAATCCAGACCATCGTCAGAAGCAGTGTTGAGAGGAAGGCCTGGTACATGTCTAACGTCGTAGTGTCTTGTAACTTTCGATACTCCGTCGGTAGTGCGTACGTTTTGCTTTTCAGAAGCGTAACTATCCATGGAGACGACGGGAAATCAGCCTGTCAGTGAAAGATAGGGAGTATAACACTGCGATCATGCTAGTCAGTTCGCAGTGAAGACATTAAACGCTTGACCATCTTTGATCACCGATGTAAATACGGGGTGAGCAATTCTGATGTCTGCCAGTTGCTTTTTGGCGAGAAGCCTTCTAGTGCCTCACTCGAGTGTTTGGTGGATTTAACCGTTTATGTTGGTTAGGTCGTATCTCCCGCCTGTCCATTGGTCGGCATCCTCGGCATGCACTGTGGCTACTTAAGTTGGGCAAAAGCGCGAGGCGGCTAGTCAATAATGTGCGTGAAGAAATTCACTGAGAGACCTGATCACGCTGGTGCTTGCCGTCTTTGTGGATGGTCCAAACCAGTGGATGGAGATTCTATCAGACATGACGCGGTCGCGCAATCCTTGGCGTTCCTGCATTCGGTTTCTTGCGTCTAGCCGTTAACTTTCTAGCTTGACTGCTTTTGCACATTTTTGTCCTGATTTCAGTTTCTCTGTGTTATACACTCAACCTCAATTTCATACCGCTGTTATTTGTTGTTATTCTGGAGACATGAATTTTGGCAACCGGATCCACCGCACTTCAGGTCCGGAATCGTAGTTGACCAACTGGGCTGCACTGTTCTAGTTTACGTTGTTAAGTATCAATTTCATAACGGTGGTCACAAATTAATTAAATTTTTGTCACTCGCGTGGGTGGATGGACCTGATGAATTGTCTGGAGCGTCTACGTTTCCAACATCTTTGTTAGGCAACTTTGCACCTCCTACCAGCGAGCTGCTCTAGTTCCCCACCCACGTTTCGTGTGCACCACCTCTTTTGAGCAATGCCAGATTTCTATTTTTGTTTTTCTTTTGAGTCCATACCGTTAATTATCGTTAAGCGACGTCGCTACGACATCAAAATCATACCAGTCAGTAGCCTCTCATTTGGAGTGCACCACTGTCACCGGGTGGAATTCCAAGTGAGCTTAGGACAGAAAAAGTTTTAGTTTACACAATCTTGCCTCGCATCTTGGGCTATATTTCTCGGTTACTAAAGTGGTGGCGCAAATCTCGGACAGACCCATTTAGGGGGGTTGCCTTGCCTTCTGTTCTGTTTACTTGACTAACCTGTCACTGCCACTCTCCGACTATATCGCTTCATCCCCAGCTGTCCTTTGGATGGTTGCTACTTTTTAATTCACTCCTAATTGCCTTAGGCTTCAACTTGTACTTTATCTGCGTATTCTGTAGAAGCTCTGCATCAGCATACACCGGCGGCAGCTATGCTTAGTCCAATTTTTCTTCCAATTATCAGGATTTACTTTACAACCCTATCTTTAATCTTCACCGTAACTCTAGATGTTGGGCCACTTCACGAAACGGCTTTCGACCCAGCTGCACCAGATGAACCCATGGATCCGTGCCTGAATAGAGACAGCGATGCGTCTAAGGGTCATGAGACGCAGTCTATCATGGACTTATCCTCCTCTGATGTCTCGTTCACACAAGACTTCTCTGGTGAGGCGGCGTCAAAGTGAGTTGTTTTATTATACGCGTCCAATTCCTTATCTCCCCACCATTTTGTATGCAATCCAAGATACCAAGTAGATTTGATACTGTGCTCTAGCCGCGGCTGCACTGAATGAAACCATTTAGCACTGCCATCACTGAACTTTTGTGTGTGTATATATCTGACCGTGTTAGTTAGAGGTTCAGGATCACATGATGGAATCTGATTGTTTGGTTGGTTGCTTCACATCACTCTTGCGCGAGCAATGGCTGTCTTGCGCTTGCAGGACCACATCACCTGGTATGACCAGTTTGTGATATCTAAGCCATGGTAGGGTGCACAACACTCACCGACATCGGAACAGGTTGATCGGGGGTGGGGACTCGGTTACCTTCTGTGTTTGCTAGCACGCCACCTAGTTTTGCACCGATCGGTTTGACACACGCACACTAGTTTGGGCAGATCTTTCCACATGTCTGCCTACCGCTTTCGTCGGCATGCATTGTTGTCATGGCCATACTAAGTTCGGCGAAACTCTAGGTTGACCTGGTGACTACACGAAAGAGAAACACACAGAAACTGACGAAAGAAATTGGTAGTCTGTGTGCCCATCCTCCCCGTTGATGCCCCGTCTATTCTATTGCATTCGGTGATGCGGCTGTACCTTTACACTTACTCTTCTGTCTGCAGCTGTTGACTCCTCTCTTATCCAACCACAGGCAATTTTTCAGGCCTCTTCACTTCTTTAAAGCCCTGTCTTTACTTTTCTCGTTGTTGAGCATTCAGTTTTCAATAAAATATAATATGGAAATCCAGCATCCCTCTCGTGACGTGTTAGTTACCGGTGCGGTGGACGGAGAATTTCAAACATCAATTTACAGGCGATGCTCACGGGTGGACCAAATCCTGAACTTCTACAACAACCATCCCAAATGTCACGAAATAAGCTTTATTTTGTAGCATCGAGCCTGAGGCAAAGCGAAGAGTACCACGTTTCTAAATCAGCGCACATCCGCAAAATTTCCTCTGGAGGTACAGAAACCACAGGACTGCAACCACCTGAGTTTGACAAGCGGCAATGAAACAGGTCACTTTGTGCTACATGAAGAACATACATGTGCTGTCAGGTGAGTCATTCAAACAAAATGCCACTTTGCGGTGGAACGCAAGCCTATTGACTGGCCGAATCAAACTCTATGGGTCAAACGAAAAACCAGGATTCCACGAACGACGAATTTTTATTTACAAGATCCATGTGGAAATTGCCGCATGATCTATGCATGTTAACAGAGAGCTAAGTCTCTTTCACTAGACCAAAATAGCCATGCTGGCATGCGAGAGGACGCGAAGACAATGAACATTCCTCTGGGCATTTTTCTCTGCAAATTATTCCACAAACATGGATGTACATATCGATTCCACGCACCAAGCGACTGATAATTATTGCGTGCAGCCAGCCAGATCAGTGATAGGTCAACAAACAAAACAGCCTACATAAGCCCTTCCAAGGACCATACTCCTTCTATTGCATTAATAGTGTTGCGACTCACCCTCTCACTTCGAGCCAATAGCTTTAAGACCGATTGCAGGCAATCAAGTTTAGCATCGAGAGTTTAATAACGAATCAGGATGACGTAGGATTATTAACTGCGAAAGCGTGTGTGGAGACGAGCATTCACTGAGACTATTTAAGATCAACTGTACAACTCTATCGAATTATGGAAAATCAAAAACATTTAATTGCGAATCGTCAGCGGTAGTGTTTGGTCAGTTACTCGTTTATCCTTGTTCGATTAGGAATCCGTATTGGTGTCAATGTTTCCGGGCATACGATATCTTCTTTTGGCATTGTATGTGCACCATTTTACAACAGCACAAGTTTCCTACATAAGAGTCGATACGTGTTTTAAAACACTTCACAGAACCGGCTTCTATTAGGCTTTCTGATAGTCTATTCCATAAGTTTACGCCTCTTTGTTCTATACAAAGCTGATGTGATACCTTGTTTATGAAGGGGACCCTGAGTTTGTAACCGTGTCCTCGGGTGTTACAGGGTTCCCGCAGGTGGCCGCAGCATGGGGAAGTGATTCAAGTGTAGTACTATATGGGTCTTAATAAGGCCAATTCTTACTCAACGGTAGGATAGCATGTAGAGTCCGAGCCTTACACAACGTTTTTCCTACGGAAGCTTTCGTAGACTCGGTATCATTCTAGTTGCGTTATGCTGTATTTGCTCCAGCTTTTCAGTTTCCCATTGGGTTATCGGATGGTAAGCTGGGGCACCGTATTCAAGGATTGGTCTAATGAGCGAGGTGAATAGACGAGGGACGGTTTCTTCGGACCATGTGGAGAAACTGCGTCTTAATGCCCAGAGTATACTAAGTCCCGCACGGTACAATTTCTCTGTATTTTCTAGTGATCTCATATCATGTCGTGAGAGAACTCCTAAGTCTCTGACAGATGTGTTGGGATGGAGCAATTGGCCGTCTAAGGTGTATGATCGAGTGGCTGGACGTCTGGTGATACTGATGAACTCCGACTTGCTTGCGTTAAGAGGGAGTTGCATTTCAGTGGACCACGTTGACAGTCGCTCTAAGTCATGCTGGAGGCGAGCGCAGTCGTCCTGGTTCTCAATGATCCTCCAGATTTTCAAATCATCTGCAAACAGGACACATGGTGACTGGAGCTGCTGCGGAAGATCGTTGATATGAATAAGGAATAATACTGGCCCAAGTACAGTTCCTTGAGGCAACCCACCGACCGTTGGGTACCAGTCTGTCAGGTAGTCATTGACCTGTACTCTAAACTTTCCTCCCACACTAAACTCGTGTAACCACTGAAGTAGCGTGCCACCGATTCCGTAGGTCCTCAGTTTACGTAGGAGTACCTCGTGGTTCACTCTGTCAAACGCCTTACTAAAGTCGATGTAGACCACGTCAACATCCTTCTGTTCATTAAGAGCTCGTACCCACTGGTGGTTTGCGTACATTAAGTTGGTAATGCAAGATCGCCCTTTCGTGAAGCCGTGTTGCATTGGCGTCAATACGTCCATCTGAAGTGTTCATCCTCCGCCTGAATGGACACTTGATTTCCAATCAAACCCGAAGTCGCTGGCCCCCCACACGACAGAGAGAAGACCGCATCGGACGAGCAGAGCAACAGGAATGAATTAGCAAATCACACCGTTCATTATAAAGGTAAAATGGAAAGTTCGTGAATAGTATTTAAAGCGACCGTGGAAAGCTTTGGAAAGGTTAACTTACCACCAATAAACTTTGACCTAGCGTTCATTGGCCGCTTCTCCTGGTTGGCTTTCTGTCCGCGCCAATCAGGGCGGATGAGTTTGGAACGCCGGAAGCGGCGATGGGGTCCTGGCTTGTTCGACTCGCGTATTCCTTCCTAACACCATCCATTCGAAACGCGACAGCATGCACTTTTTTACAGCTTCGCGAACTTTGGATACTATCGAACTCAAACAGATTCGTCTATAGTTCTTTGCATTATTCGGATCACCACTCTTGGGAAGCGGTCTCACTATCGAGCATTTTCAGTTCTTGGGAACTGATCCTTCAAAGAGTGGTTTATTGAATAGTTTTGTCACAGCTGGTGAGATGACATTCGGTAGGGACTTGAGTATTAGTGGTTGAAGTCCGTCTGGTCCCGGGGGGCTTTGCACCATCGAGGTTGACAAGTAGCTGACACACTTCGGCTGTATCACATTGTAGGATGTCGAGCAAGACTGGTGCAACCTGTGCCGGTACTGGAACAGTCGCAGGTTTACTGGGAAATACGGTGAGGAAGTGCGTAGCCAAGGCATTCGCGCGCTCTGCGCTTGAAATGAGCGTATGTCCGTCCAAGCTCTATGACCGGTAGGTCGCCCCCAGGTTTCAGTTGACGTTTCAAGTAGGCAACTATTCTTTTGGGTGCATTTGTGGCCGAGGTTGCTAGCTCCTCTTCGAACTGCTGGCGTTCCTTGATCTTCGCGGCGTTACATAAGTTTCGTTGTTTCTTGTACACCCTGTAATCTTCATCACAACCCGAGCTGATGTATCTATCCCAAAGTTTGCGATGCCGTCGCGCTAACTGTCTATATTCCGTATCAAACCACTGCGGTTTGACAGGTCCGATTTTTGAATACTGCAGGGGAACGAACCGAGTACACAGCGAGTTGAAGTTCCCCTTCATTAATGACCAACAGGCCTCAAGCGACGCATCACGTGGCAGAGTCCAATCAGTCTGACTTGCGGCTTGGACGAGCCCGTTGAAGTCCGTCTTCCAGTAGTTGAATGTCGGCTTCCGTTGGTTGTAATACGGTACCGACAGTTCTGTTTGCCACAATAGAGCAATGGTCAGTGTTCGCCAGAGGTTCGATGACTCTGATCTCGTTCAGCTTCTGCTCGCAGCTCGTAAACATTAGATCCGACAAAATGCCGAGTGCGGAGTTACGCGCGTCGGTTGCGTTGCCCCGATTTCAGTAGTCATTTTAGCGAATTGAGTCTCAACGTTGCCATGACCGGGAAGAAACCGAACATCTGGCCAGAACATTTAGCTAAATTTAGCTCCCCCATCAGTAAGAATTGAGGGGGGCTCATGTGCTTCTGTATATAGGGTAGCCAATCGCAACAACGGTTTAATGGGCTCCGGTAGATAACCCCCACTATTAGTTCTGCGCGCCTGAGGCGGATTGTGCACCACAATTGCTCGCATAAACTATCCTCGCTCCGATAGGTGCTGGTAAGTTTGCCAGATAGTGAAGATTTTATGTACAAAAGTACATCACTATGAGCCTTTGATTTTCGATCACATCGGAAACAAGAGTATCCTGACAACGCAATTTTTTGGAATTTACATCGGAGTTCAGCCAAGTCTCTGCAAGTCCTATAATCTTCGGCTGCTCCGAGACATTGAAGCTGCACAGTTCGTCACGTTTGGTAATTCTCTGCACACGTTGGTGAATGCCACACGGAGGTCCTGGGAGGTACCGCGGGACATGCTTGGAGTTTGAGCAACCGGTTGATACGGGTTCGTACACCCACCTTGATCACCCGAAAATTTACAATTTGTAAGTCAGTATCACTTTCTTCTGTACGACGTTTGAGCTCAATGACCGCAGTCTTCAAACGATCCCTGTCTTCGAGTTCCAAGTCTCGGCGGATGTGAACTTTTATGCCTTTCAGCCTTGATAGACGAGACAGTAGGAGCTGCGGCATATTGTGATTTGCAAAAGTGATTATCAGTGGTCAACATGACTGGCTAGTTTTCTGACCAAGTCGGATTACTTGTTTAACCGTCACACTGTCTTCGCTCACATCCAGGTATCTATCGATGAGCCGCTGGAGGAACTCAACATCTTGATCATAACGTACCTGAGGGTTTTCATCTTTTGACTCTGATACGTGGAAGACTATGAGATTATGATCGGTGAGGAACATGTGGGAGCAGGACTAGAGGCGCTTATCTGTTTGGGTTGTTGTTTATCAGCAGGGAACGCCTGAACTCGATTACGTGGGCCCTTGCGCTTTTGAGTGCTCCATGGATTCTCGGTGTTCAGAAAATCACAGATAGGCTCTGAGAAATTCACTGACCGATCAGTGAACCGGCATTTCGTAGGTTCCGAGTCTGAAGCCGAAGCACCAAAGTGCATGAACCTTATTTCCCACAACTTTCGAACACGAACCACAAGTGGCTTGAGACGGTATCACAAGGTAGAGCAAATCCAACATGGCGGACAAAGATGGCAGTAGGGCAAATCAATGAGATCTCCGGAAATAGCCAAAGAGTGGTCACCAAATTTGCACCGATTGGAAAGTACGCCAAAAGAAGAGTATTGGTGCACAATTCACACAGAAAAAACACTGATAACACGGTAATCCGAAGCAAATGTAGTATCCAGCACATGGGGATCCGAGAATCCGCGGCACCCGTGGGTATAGCTCAAGGTACGCACTGATGATGCCACTTTGTTTGATGCCGAGACATTTACAATCTGCTTGACCACCTCAGCAAGCTCATGAACACGTGGATCGATTAGGAGATGTTTGACGCCAACTCTTCTGGTCCCCACTGGGCTATCTGTTGAGCTCGCGTCACCTATCTTTCCTAGGCCACGTTTTTCACACCCCGTCGCTTAACTACTTCCCTGGATTATGTTGTTACTTCCTTCACTACCCAACATAAAAGCGTCGCGTAGTCCAAGAATTGGAATTTCCGTAAAATGTTGGAATCGATGTTAACACTTTGACTGGGTCAGTTTGTGGCCGAGTGGTTCACTCGTCTGTCTTGTTGTAATACGGAAGTCACACAGGTTCGAATCTGTGTAGCGGTACGGGTGACTTCTCAGTATCTCTAGGCTGCACGCGACTGAGGGGGTTCGTGTGGCAGCTATTCGTCGGTACGACGTACGGACATGCCGCTAATGCTCCCTTTCCCCTGATTGGGAGATTGCTTCAGCTGCTGCGTGTATGGAGCTTGAGACAGTTGATTTCACTGCTCTCCAACCGAGATGGAATCTAACACGGTCACTTGCTCATTGGATGGTTCATTCTGAAGCATGCGTTGTGTGTAAATGTATTGCGACGCGTAATCTCAATCCGGACTGTGATTCACTTTGGAGAGAATTTCGATCAATTCAATCACTGGAACGGTTGTAATTTTGTTCCCGCTGGCAGTAACCGGTTACCGAGTGCTTCTGAAGGTTACAGATCTGAGACTGTTTTCTTCCCGGGCGCAACTGTGGAGTCGTCTCCTTTGTTTCACGAGCGAGGTGAGCAAACTATCACAGACGATTAGCAGTATCGCATGGCGGCCCTGTGATAGTCGCCGGGCTGTCCAGAAAATATCACAAGATTTCGTTAGATACTGTATCAAAGTCAATGTGATCGGATACAAGGTCATCGACCACACATTCCTGTATCACAGGCCACCATGCAGCTAATGGTCACTCGCTCCTGTGTGCCATTTACGCGTAAATGGTCCTCCATTATGACGACCATAGTTTCAACACCATTAAGCCTTTGGTTCTCAACTCATGTAACGTTTTAATGTGATTACTATCCAGACAGCAGGACTGACGAATCGGAGCCAACGTGAAACCTCTTGCGATGTCAACAAGCTTAACTTTGAGCCAGTTATAGTTCTCTTGAGATATTGGTTTTAGCTGAAAGAGTTGATCAAGTAGGTTTTCAAAGTGTGCCCCAACCTGGATGTCATTGACTTTCTTTGGGGGATTTTGAATTGTACACCCAACGATAGAGCTTCGAGTTGTTTCTTATTCATTGAGGTCGAAGAGAGATTATACACATGTTTTCGTAAATCGCCATCGAAAGGTATTTCCTTTTCATTGTAAAGCCAACCTTATAAGATACCTTTGAGTTGATTGAACAGTTGCGCGCAATCAACATTTCGGACAAGGTGATGTGTTCCATGGATGTACAGTCCTTGTTTACCAACATTCCTCTGAGAGAAACGGTGGATTTCTTATGTGACTTTGTCACCAGTGTGAGAAAGTGCCTCTGCCGATTCCTGTAGAGTATCTCAAGGATTTGTTGCTACTCTGCACGGAAAACGTATCGTTTATGTTCGAGGGACAGGCATATCGACAGGTTGATGGCGTGGCTATGGGGAGTCCCCTTGGCCCTCTGCTGGCGGACATCTTCATGGCGATGGTCGAGTCGCGCTGTGAGCCAGACCTCGGACGAATGTGCCTTTACAAGAGGTATGTGGACGACACATTAGTGATCGTACCATCCTTAGAGGCGGCTCTGTCCCTTCTCAGAGTTATAAACGCTGCACACCCAAATGCCCGCTTCAGCTGTGAAGTTGACGATGACAACCGCTTGCCTTTTCTGGATGTACTACTGACGAGGCGAGAAGATGGCACGATACAGCGCACCGTTTACCGGAAAGCTACATGGACCGGTTTGTATGAACACTTCAGCAGTTTTACACCGGTTCAATACAAACGATGCCTTGTCAAAACGTTGTTCAATCGGGCCCGCAGGATATGCAGTACGGAATGCATCGAGGCTGAATTGCAATTCATCACGCAGACCCTACGGGCAAATGGCTACCCAGAATCCTTTATTAGGTTTCATAGCCACCCTGCGTAAAGAGAACAGCTGGTCGTTCATACTGTACCAAAATTGCCAGTTTATCTGCGACTACCCTTCAAAGTGGATGTTCTGGCTAGGTAGATAGAACGACGCACAGAAGTTGCAATACGACGTGCATTCGGTGCCGCTAAATTCTGCCTTCTCTGGACAACCAAGAAGCTACCACTGCCCCCAGTCAAGCCTACTAAGCCGGTCTCCGCCACAACGCACTGTATCTATCGATTTGTTTGTAACTGTGGAAGCAGTTACATCGGCAGAACAGACCGTTGCTTGTGTAAGCGGATTGGGGAGCACATTCGGAAGCGCCTCGTTACCTTGACAAGGCAACTGCAACCGGGAGCTGTATCGACGAACAACATACCTGCCTCTTCGATTGCGGAACACCTGATGGAAACGAGTCATCTATCGTAACACAAACGCCAGAGTCCTCAGGTTTGCCGCGGCAGTGGCCATAACAGAAGCATTCGCCAACATTGTGCCTCCAGAAGCAACTGTTCGTTACGCTCAAACTCCCTTGGAGTTAATAATTCCTCCTCAACCTGTAGCCAACGTTTACATCGCTTGCATGGGACCTCACGCATTTTGTCACGTTATCATTTGATATGTCCGATTGCAAGTGAACCGAGGGCACAAAATAGTGCCATCTTGCAACATTCATCTTCTTATTTTGCTATTCAAGCATCATCAATCACCTGAACCGCTGTTTACCAAGGTTGACCGAAGCGATGTCGCTTGTACACGAACTGACGCGCAAAAGGGTAAATTGCTACTGGGCTGATCAGCAGGAGAAGGCCTTCAAGCACATAAAAGATACGATCACGGCTTCCCCCAATAGTTGCTTACTTAGATCCGTCCTTGGATCTGGAAATACAGTGCGACAGCAATCAGCATGGGATCTGAACAGTGTTTACACGAAGCGAAAAGTCTTTGGGTTTTCGAAATCGGTCTCTGACACCACCTGTGTCCTTATCCAAAATCTCAAAACCTACGTTCGTAATTGTGTTTGCACTCGAGTGCTTGAACGGCTCTACTCTTGAACTGAAGTACGCATCACAACAACTGCGGCGGTGAACAGGGGAGAATGTCATCTGCAACTGTCTAAAGTGAACAATCACTGAAGAATGGCTAAAGGATAATGAAATGGATTAACTAATATGCCAGTTGTACGCCGCAAGGAATCTTCGCTGCCGCGCAACCACCACCAGTCCCGCGTGGGCTTAGTATACCGCGTGGACGCCCACCCCTACGTGGATTCGAACCGGGGACCTTATGGTTCCAGATTTATATACATACATACATGGTTGGCGGCATCCGGTTTCGGATTTGCCTGTCACTGTGGCAAGCGACAGGACGCCTGCGCCTACAGAGGGACCATGGATGGCTTGCGCTGCACCACCCACATGGTTGGCCGCAACCGGTTTCGGATTTGCGTTTCACTGTGGCCAGCCACAGGACACCCACGCCTACAGAGAAACCATAGATGGCTTGAGCGGCACCCCCCGCAACTCCATCCACACACCCCATATCTAGTGTATACCAGAAGGAATAAGACCGGGAGGCATGTGGATGGGAGCCACGTTTCATCAACGGAGCCAGCCCACACTCCTTCACAGGCAAACACAAGCACGCTGTATTTGGAGAATCAAGTACACATAAGGTGGTGGCTGGACCGTAGTCCGCTCCACACTGAGTGCATGGAACCACATTTCGAGCCTAGCATGACCACAAAGACCGTGCACCCCGTCCGCTCCAGCAACGACCAACTGTCTGCTGGAGCCAGATGGGCTAGGTAGTGGGTAATAGACAGGTAAGCACCTTGTCAACATGCACATCTAGTGCAGCCCCACCTAGGATGTCAAACAACAGCCAATCATTCGAAATGCCGATATCGAATAAAGTAAACGCATATGACGACATAAATACTCGCTACATGAGCATATGGAAGAAATTGGTTATAAGTGAATCCGCAATAAGTACAAAATGTCCGAAAGTTATTTCAAAAAATACCGCGTGATAAACTTACTCAAGTTTACCACAATTTGCATGGGCGACGTGTGCAAGTTAGGAGATTATCAAGTACGCAGAACAAACCAAATACAGTGGAATAACTTTTATCCACATTAAAAAGACTTAGTTTATGTGTAAGTTGATTTAGCCCAACTGCGGTGAAGAAGCAACATGAATGCACCATCAACCCCAGCATGGGCACCCATACTATTATAACTGAGGGAACGCTTGATAAGCTTGTCACTGGCATGGTTGGAGCACGCCTACGGTAACCGCTTGTAACGCTGGCCAATCGAACGGATTTGCGCTGACCTGCTGGCGTAGCTTAGCCCGGAGTACGCGCTGGTGAGACGGAAATTGAGCGAGCGTGAGAACGATCCTAGCCGCACGTATTCGGGCAGACGCTGATTCCTCGGAACGGACGCACACGAGAGGGGGTTACGGTGGACGCGCGCTAGTGACTTAGACGCGAACGCTGTCCGGTTGACGACGCACACAAAATCACGTGACCGACCGACTCCCAACTAAGGCGAAGGGGAAGCAAGACAGATGGTCCTCTGAAGGCTCTTTTACGATCAACAAAGGGCGAATCATAGCCAATGCAATGGGTTATTAAGTTAGGGCCAATTGCTACCACGACGGGTGGTAGTTTGTAAAAGAACATTGTCAACTGGTGTGCAGTTGGGCCGCGTCTCTGAGTGGCTGAACGCTGCTGCGTTGTTCGCGGGGGGGGGGGGGGAATTGGACCCCGCTTTCCACAACCATTATGCCGGAGATTCTGGCGCGTTTTTGCGGGGATATTTGACGGACCCGCAACACATACCTACATGGTTCGCGGCATCCGGTTTCGGATTTGCGTTTCACTGTGGCCAGCCACAGGACACCCACGCCTACAGAGGGACCATGGATGGCTTGAGCGGCACCCCCCGCAACTCCATCCACACACCCCATATCCAGTGTAAACCCGAAGGAATAAGACCGGGAGGCATGTGGATGGGAGCCACGTTTCATCAACGGAGCCGGCCCACACTCCTTCACAGGCAAACACAAGCACGCTGTATTTGGAGAATCAAGTACACATAAGACGGTGGCTGGACCGTAGTCCGCTCCACACTGAGTGCATGGAACCACACTTCGAGCCTAGCATGACCACAAGGACCGTGCACCCCGTCCCCTCCAGCAACGACCAACTGTCTCCTGGAGCCAGATGGAAGAGGTAATGGGTAATAGACAGGTAGGCACCTTGTCAACATGCACATCAAGTGAAGCCACACCTGGGATGTCAAACAACAGCCAATCATTCGAAATGCCGATATCGAATAAAGTAAATGCATATGACGACATAAATATTCGCTACATGAGCATATGGAAGAAATTGGTTATAAGTGAATCCGCAATAAGTACAAGATGTCCGAAAGTTATTTCAAAAAATACCGCGTGATAAACTTACTCAAGTTTACCACAATTTGCATGAGCGACGTGTGCAAGTTAGGAGATTATCAAGTACGCAGAACAAACCAAATATAATGTAATGAATTTTATCCACATTAAAAAGACTTAGTTTATGTGTAAGCTGGTTTAGCCCAACTGCGGTGAAGAAGCATCGTGAATGCAACATCAGCCTCAGTATATATATATATATATATATATATATATATATATATATATATATATATATATATATATGCAACAGTCTACGAATAGGCATAGAGCCATCAGAAATCTTGGGGCTCAAACGAAGGTACATAAATAGTAAAAGAAAACACAGCACAAAGCACCAAAATCCGCGGTTGCCACAGCCGAAGTAAGGTGTTGACTTAGGGACACTACCCGAGCCTTTTGCGGAATAGTCTGCTCGCAAGGCAGCGGAGCGAATTCAGGGAATCGCGCCCATTTGGAGCCGGTGATTGATTGCTCAGTGCATACGCCTTTCCTTTGTTCCTTTGTCAAACAGGGATCCAATGCTCCCCAGAATTACAGCATAAATTTTGCTGGAATACAATGCTTCACCAGGATGAAGCAAGGGGCAGTGATTTTATTTAGTGGCAAGTCACCTCCGCCACGTCACAATGTTGTTGGACAGACATATGTGGCTTTTTATTGGGAGAACGCTTGCTAGGCGAAAACCCACCACATCCTGGAAAATTGCCGCCGAACCACATGCTGGAACGGAAAGATCCCGAACCACCCGGCTGGCACCACGAGGAGCTTGTTCGGCAAGCCAGGTGCGCAAATCACTCGGCCACCATGGGCTGAACATTTGAGTCGCACGGCATGACCAGTTACATTCGGAACTGTGTGTCGAACTGTCCAGTCTGTCGCGCATATGACATTCGTCAAAGGAAAGAGCCAATGGTGCTTCGAGAGTCTCAGAACGGTCATGGCACGAACTGGCGGTTAATCTGTCCCCTCAAGGCGGAAAGGAATACCTGATCGCGGTCGAATATTTTTGCGATTATTTTGACATCGATGCCCTGTCTACGCCCAGTGTTCGTGCTGTGTCGAGCACGCTGCGTTGCCATTTTGCTCGACATGGAATCCCTGAGGAGGTAGTATCGGAAACTTGCCCACAGTTTAATTGCGGAGGAATTCAAGCCCTGATTAAGAAGTAGGAATTTAATCACCGTCTTCATCATCATCATCATCAACAGCAGTACATCAGCCATTTGAACTGATGCTTCGCTGCCATGCAACCATGAGGACCTATGAAATAAAGGATACGAAGAGGGAGAGAAGGGGGACTTACCTGAAAACCTTAATGCCCTAAGCAAACATTCAGGGTCAAGGCGCCTGCACCTTGTGTAGACAACATACCTTCACAAACAGCTGCCTACGGTGCAAAGATAAGGCGTCATCGGTGCGACAGCTTCCTTGCGGCTTTCACTGCCCCGCGTCATAATCAGCCATTACCCCGCAGATAACTCAGCACCAAACATACTTTAAACAGGCAATCCGATTAGAAGACGGCAGCAGATGCGCCACTGGTGTCGGTTGCAAGCCATGTCCTGCAAAGTCTCCAGCCATGCACAAGGCGAGTCACGTGGACTCCAGCCCGGAAGGCGAGACGGACCAACGGCACCCAGTTTGGTTGTCAGTGATTTCATTTCCCGCTGCCAAGTCAACTTCTGTCCACCTCGAGCCTTGCACCACCCTACACCTGGCAGACTAAACAGGGCCCTTCTAGGTAAGCGGTGACCAGGCATAGGTAGCACGTGCCCGAGCCAACGCAACTTATTCAGTGCTATCTGTTGTTCTAGGGTGCTAGCATGATTATCACTACCCAGTACTAGCCTACGCACATCATCGTTGCGGACACGCTGGTGCCATCCGACACCAGCAATGCTTCGCAGACAACGATGATCAAAGACTTGAAGGCGCGCCTCAGATCTTCAGACCGAAGGGGACTAGTTTCACTACCATAGAGCAGAACGGCCCTCACTGTGGCCTTATATACACGGTCTTTCAGGCGGGGGGAAACTTCCTTCTGTCGCCAAAGATGCCGCGGGTTCAATAAGACAGCTCTGGCCTTTGCAATGCGTGAGCTCACGTCAGTTTCTGTGCGCCCATCATTGCTGATGCAGCTGCCAAGATAAGTGAAATAATCAACCACCTCGAGTTCCTCGTTAGCAAGCGTCGAGGGGTCATCAAGTGACTGGTGGTTCTGCTGCAACACTTTGCACTTTGAAGGTGCGAAGTGCATACCAAATAATGGGACCACTCTGGACAGCCTATTCAGGGTTGATTGGGCCGCCGCAACATCATCGAAAAGCAAGACGATATCGTCCGCATAATCTAGGTCAACTAACCTTTCACCGTCTTACAAGCTCTTATCGCAGCTAATCCAAAAGAAAGAGAGACAGCAGTAAAGGATGCGGAGAGAATATTGATCACAGCTAACTAACTGGTTGTGGACCTGTACATTACGCTTCTGTGACGTAAAAACACATTGCCTGGGGAGATAGAAGTGAGTTTTACCCGTCTATTCGGCTGCACCACGAGAACCTTGTTGCTCAGGGCCAAAATCCTGCTCCGACCCGAAGCGCTATCCATGATGACGCAGCATTGCACCCTGAAAGAAGAGATGCTCTGTCAGAAGCGATATTACGATCGGGAATGGAAAGAGGTATCGCCACTCCGGGTTGGGGATGACGTATGGGTGTAAGGGGCGCCTGGAGTCGGTGAACAACGGCAAAGATTAGTTATAAAAACTGATGAGAGAGAGCAGTTACGAGTGCAGGTTAGAAAATATCTTATTTTTCCGAAACCGAATTCATGTGAGACCAAGTACCAAGTAATGCGATGTCGCATGGTTGGAAAGACCGGCGGCATAGCATGGGCGTTAACGAAGACAGAAACCAATGTCCTGAATTGGAAAAAGCAAGGATGTAGTAAGAGGTTGGAAATTAGAGCGGCCAGTCGAGCCATAGTTCAAGGCTGTAGATCAGCTTGCAGAGCAACCGTCCATATGCACGGTAAGAATCTGTTAGGCCCGCGGTTCGGGATACGTGGGACATGCTGCATTGTTAACCTGAGATATAGATTAGGTCAGGGCCGAATAATCAAGTTGCAGAGCAACCGTCCGTAAACACCCTTCGGTCCTCGGTTCGTGCTACACAGTCCTGGAAACACTGGTGCCAATCGGAGCCATCTCACAATCAACCACTAATCATGGATCATACTGACAGATGAGGTGACTTTGTTAGCTAAAAACGTGTGCCATTTTCATGCCAAATGGATTTGATCGAAGCACAGGTCGACTTTGTACACTCTATGTGGTCTACGTCACATGACTGATTTGCAATCCTATATCCACCCACATCAGCGATAACGGATAACGTTGTGCTCACTTTGGGTCCACGGTTAGCCTGTTGATGGAGGTTTCCAGGTGGTGTGTTGGCGCCAGGACCGTGGGAACTGGGTGCTTGAGGCTAATGGGCCATGATCGGCATAATGCTGAAGTAGACCATCACCGTTGTCCGTCCTACGAATACCATGTCCATGTTGATCACCGACTTTACAATCACCAACTTCACGTCTGCGTTTAGGTCTCCGGCGAGTACGACGGTGACTGCGGTGCTTTTTTCGAAGAAAGTCAGCGACTCGACAGTAGAGCTCATCTTTAACTGGCCCCGCGCTGCATTCTATGGGAGCACACTACTACAGCGAACAAATAACTGCTAGCTCTAAGGCTCGACAGTCCTGCTGTGTTTTCTAGTCGGATCGCGCAGACGGCTGTTAACAGGTACTCAGTTGCGTAGCGCAGTCTCAGCACCTGTGTCCAATGTCATCCCACGCCAAAATGAGCAGTGGCTATGGCAGTCAGGTCTCCAGATAGGCGCAATGTGAAAATGCCAGTGGAACTCGCAGACGGTGAAACCAGCCATATCGTCGGGCTAGAGTCCTATAAACGGGTCTCAGTGAGGCAGCGAATGTCAGTAGTAGTGCGATCAAAAGCTGTCTATTATTCGATTTGCATCGGCACCCGAACGTTAAAGGTTGCTAGCTTGAATTAGGAATGGGGCGCTAGAGACTTGTCAGTACGAATGGGTGGTGTGCCGTCGGATCTAAACTCCTTATACATTCGGCGGTTGCTCTCACCCATGGCGGCACGGAAAAGGTGGGGGTGGTGGGGTTGAACAAACGTGAAATAAAATAACTAGACGGTGGTGAAGTAGTGCGCAGTTCAGCAGATTCGGTCACCATCACCTCGGTCAAAGTTACCAGTTTCTGAGAGAAAAGAGTGGGTAGGAAAAGTGAGCATCGTACTTCCAGGTTGCCGAGGCCGAGGAAGAAGGTTGTTTTATGGGACTCCGCTCTGAGCCTCAAACCATAAAGGCCTAACCCGCAAAGTAGTTGAGTCGCGAGCCGTTGTCAACCGACTAACAGTGTAAGCTTAACAAAGCGTTCAAATAGAAACTACTTAGATCACCCAAACATGGCATGTATAGCAGCACGGAGGCCAGTAAAAGTTTCTGGGACAACCAAACTCAGGGTCAGGCACGAAGACCGTTGACATCCGATCGACTCATACGATTTCACAGTGTTCAGTCCACGTCGAAGCCGGTGACCATCGAGGATATCCATCCGCTTTTGATTGTGTATTCACTTCTGGTTACTCAAGTGAGCCGGCCCGTAGCCTTATGTATCATAAGCCTCACTTGTAATTCGAAAGCGCTAGTTCGAGCCTGCGTAGGTACCTGGCGACCCTCGCAGTATCCTTAGCTCATGTGTGACTGAGGGTGGTTGCGCGGCAGCGAAGTGTCAGTACTGCGTACCGGCGTACTCCTGATGCCTCTTGTTTTTACTTACCTGAGCGGTTGGTGAACATATGGCCGATCACATGGGCTATGACACAGCGCCGTACGAGCATTTTCGGTATTTAATGTGGACCAAGTGATCAACACAGAAACTCCCACGCTCCAAGACGCTACCGCTGATTGTCCGCGACTGCTTATCCATCTCGCCTACAAACAAGACTTATTCACAGTTGCATTCACAAGGAAAGTCTTCCATGATCCGCGCCCGGTAGCGTATAGCTCAACCCGACTAACCATCAGTCGGTTCACTTTTGGGCTCAACCCTATATGCCGCTTTCGACATCCCCAATGGTTTTCAGAATGTGATGGCTTCTAACCCGGATACTCACCTGAAATGTCTTACACAAGTCCGTACTATGTTCTGTGATGTCATGAGTAATGCTTTCAGCTGCTGGATTTCTCCCCGACCCCTGTAACTCATCGATACCCTTACCTCTGAACTCAATACGGTTTCACCGCACAGGACTACTTATCCTGAACTCAGCCATTTGAACTGTTTCTTCCCTGCCGTGCAACCATGGTAACCTACTGACCGAAGAATAATACGAAAGAGAGAAGGGGACCTTGCATGAAACCTTAATACCCTAAGCAAACTATCAGGGTCAAGGCGCCTACACCTTGTGTTAACAACATACCGTCACAAACAGCTGGCTATCGTGCAAAGATAAGGCGTCATCGGTGCGACAGCTTCCTTGCGGCTTTCACTGCCCCGCGTCATAATCAGCCATTATCCCGCAGACAACTCAGCAGCAAACACACTTTAAACAGGCAATCCGATTAGGAGACGGCAGCAGACGCGCCACTGGTGTCGGTTGCGAGGCATGTCCTGAATTCCATGTAACACGCCTTGTGCTTACAAGGCTTGTTACATGGAATCCAGCCTAGGAAGCGAGACGGACTGGCAGCATGAAGTTTTGTAGTCAGTACCATCATTCCCCGCTGCTAAGTTAACTTTTGCCCATCTCGAGTCTTGCGCTACCCTACCTCTGGCAAACAAGGCAAGGGCCTCCTCAGTAAGCGGTGACCGTACATAGGTGGTACGTGCCCAAGCCAACGCAACTTATTCAGTTCTATCTGCTGTTCCAAGAAACTGGCATGGTTATCATTGGTTAACGCTGGCCTACACACATCATCATTGCGTACACGCAGCTGCTATCCGACACTAGCAATGCTTCGCAGACAACGATGATCAAAGACTTGAAGTCACCGTAGGTCCTCAGATCAAAGGGGCTAATTCTCACTTATGTAGAGTAGGACGGCTTTCACCGTGGCTTTGTAAATACTGCCTTTCAGACCGAGGGAGACCCATTTCTGACGCCACAGATGTCGCAGATCCAAAAAGCAGTTCTAGCTTTTGCAATACGTGAGCTGACTTGGGTTGTTATGTGCCCATAGTAGTTAATACGCCTGCCAAGGTAAGTGAATTGATCAACCACCACGAGTTCCTCGTTATCAAGGGCCAAAGGGTCATCAAGTACCTTGTGGTCCTACAACAACATTGCACTTTATCAAAAGACAGTTGCGAAACAATTTCTTTTCGTCAATTCTCGTCAGTCAATTACAGTTATGAATTACATAATTATTGGAATAATATGCTATTGCTAACGTAGCACGGTTATGTCGTGTCGAGTTTCTGAGGTGCTGCGGTCAGTGGCCACTTTTGAACACGCAACCATTGATCGATAAGCCAATAGTCAACTGCCAGATATATGGCTATGGGAAAAGCGTTTTCTGTTTGCACAATTCCGACTGCAGTTTGTTGATCAGGATGGCTTCTGCGGTGGTCAACATACACTTTCTGAGTTTTTCCGGCGATCGTTTTGGTCCAGTGTAAAGGGCTTCGAAGCAGTCCTTAGTTTGGATATGGTGTCCACTATTAATGAGATGTTTCAAAATTGAGTTGTGGATCTTCTTGACCGTGCCGTGCGGAAATGAGGTCAGGCAGTGTTCGGCTATCCACTCGAAAAACCTCTGACCGTATGTCCGATGTACCGCGCACTACATGTGCAGGTGGAGGGGCGAAACGCATGCCAAATGATGGGACCACTCTAGAGAGGTTATTCAGGGTTTACTAGGCCGCCCCAACATCGTTAAACAGCACGACCATATCGTCTGCGTACTCAAGATCAGCTATCATATTACCAGGCGGCGCAACGCCTGATTCGTGAGATTCGGCAACGGAAAACTAAATACTGTATTATGGAATCATGTAAACATTTGAATCTGCACAACTCTGTCGAAATATGATCAAAAACATGCCTATGCGTACGTCATTGGTCGAAGGATACCAATCGGTCAGATAGCTGTCGACTTGTACCCTCCACTTTCGTTCAAGGAGAAACTCGCGGTTCCACTTGTGCAGTGGAAGAGGACCTCATGATTTACTTTTTCGAACACATTTTGGCCGAAATCAATTTAGACAACGTCGACAGACTTCCCCCCGTGGTTCACTGCCTGCAACCATTCATGCTTCATCACCAGCAAGTTGCTAATGCATGAGCGGCCTAACAGGAAACCGTGCGGTGTGGGCGTCAGTACATAAATAAGTAATTGAAGGTTCGTCGCAGCCAGTTGCAAATCAGATAGTCATCCACATGCCGGGAAAAGCACTAGACTGCAGTTTCAGCCTGTTGGGCATCATCAGTAGTGCGCATCTGGCTGCGACGAACCCTCAATTATTTATACCAAAATCGCCTACTCCTGACTACACCAAAATATATCCACTCTGACAATTTCTAAATGCTATGTCGTACATCGCTGCTGTCAGTGGACGTCGTGTCTTTCGGGGCCAACCCTGTCTTCTGCAACCTTCGTAACTTGACAGTGGGGGATAAGACGCGCTATATCGCAGTTAGCTTGTAAATCATGACCGTCCGAAGCTGTCCCCCCTTGCCCAGTGGCATAAGCTGCTGACTAGCGGTGCAAGCCGCTGGTGGTCATGGGTTCGAATCCTGATGGATGCGATGGATGCGCACTACTGATGATGCCCAACATGCTGAAACTGCAGTCTAGTGCTTTTCCGGGCATGTGGACGGCTCTGATTTTCAACTGGCTACGACGAACCCTCAGTTATTTATATCAACATCCCCGACTCCTGACTACATCAAAATGAATAAGTGTTTTATTCTCCACATTGCGAGACACGCCTACAAAGGAATGATCATGGTGATACAACCAAGACAGGTAAATGTAAACACAGCACATGTTTAATAAGTAGGATATGAATGCATATGTTAAGTGTGTATATGAATGCGTGTAGGAAAGTGTGTGTAGTTGTGTTGCTTGCATTTACAAATGTAACGCCGTAGTGGTGATTGATTTCCGTCAGGCCATCAGCGTGCGAAGTGATGAAACGAACTCTTCGTATTGGATGATTAATGTCCATGGATTGGGTAAGATCATCCAGATAGGTAAAAGGCAGTGACTTTAGTTAGCTGCGAGTCACATCCGTAACATCAGAGTGTTGTTAAACGGACATTTGTGGTCTTTTATAGGGTGAACGCTCCCCAGGCGAAAACCCACCACATCCTGGAACACTGCCGCCGAACTATTTTCTGGAACAGCGTAAACCCGAACCACCCAGCTGGTTCCACGGGAAGGTTGTTCGGCTAGCCAGACGCAATTGTAGCAGTCCCTTCCCCATTTTCTCGGAAATCTTGGCCGAAATAGATGTCAGACAAATTGGCCTATATTTGTCCTTTTTGTTGGAGCCACCGCCTTTCGGAATCGCCTTACCACCGAGCATTCCCAATCACAGGGTGAGACAGAACGGAAAAAGTAGAAAAATTGATAGTGCGTGAGCCACAAACACTACACGAAGAGGGACTGATCGACGCAAAAACTATGGTGGAACCGCCCCCTAGGCTCAAGACTTCCTCGTATGTATGAATTATCGAAAATACACAAAGAAGGAGTCCCACTGCATCCAATTCTTTCAGTGGTTGCGGCGCCGCACCAGAAACTGGCACGATGGTTAGCAAAGCGACTCGAGCCTGTACCTTCTGAGCCAGCGGTGTACAGTCTAAAAGGCACTTGAATTTGTGGACAAAGTTCGGCAGTTGAATGTCCAAGATAAGTACATGGTATCTTTTGATGTATGTTCCCTTTGGATGAGACCTTGAACATCATAAATATGCATGCGGACAAAGTTAGCCTGCCTGCACATCTATTGAAGACTTACTTAGCATTTGTACGAAAGACGTCAAATTTTGCTTTGATAAGAATATCTGTCTTCAAATTGAGGGCGTTGCGATGGGTAGCCCTATCGGACCGATTCTAGCTGACATCTTTATGGATCATCTGGAGAATAACAAATCACGTGAAGCCATTGGAGCGATATTTTTTTGTAGTTGACACTGTCCAGCGAGCAAAGTTCTTTTGGAAACATTGAACTAATGCCATCCTAATATCCCGTTCACTGTGGAAAATATCAGATGATTCGTTTCATTTTTTGACGTTGCACTTGAGAGAATAGAAGATGGTTCACTCATAAGATCGTTTTACCTGAAACCGAGCTGGACCAAACAGTACCTAAGTTTCAACAGTCACTGTCCAATGAACTATAAACGATCCTTAGTTCGAACATGTTTTATAAGAGCACACCGAATATGCTCTGGAGTCTACCCTACGCAATAACGGCTATCCGAACCAATTTTCGCCAGGTCAGAGAATAAAGTTGCTAAGGAAGCAAGGCGAGTGAATGTCCCAAAGAAAAAGGTCTTCATCCCGCTACCATACAAAAGGGAGCAGGACGACAGAAGATTTTGCTGCCGATTACACCAAGCCATATAAAGGTGCTACTACGCAGCTGAGCTCGTGTTCTTACATCAAACCAAGAAGCTGTTCCATTAATCCAACTTGGATAAGCCTCACTCTCGGATTACCGCCTCATATGTTTACCAATTCACCTGTACTTGCGGTAGCACGTACATTGGCCGAACCGAGAGGAGGCTATCAACTAGGATCATGAACATGTTTCACGGAACTTGACAACTGCCAGCTCGATCACTCAGCATCTGCTCGATTGCACCTTGTGCAAAAACCCAAGTGACGCATTCAAGGTTATCAGCAGGTAACAACCTGAGCTTGCTTCGTTTCGCTGAAGCCTCCACCATCCGGCGAATATAGCCTAACCTTTGCAAACAGCTTGACCTTATGGCCAGTCTTGTCTTGCCGTGGTAAGACGTAGGCTACATCATGACTGGCGATGACCTTGATTTTCTCGGTGTTTTATTGGTTCCCTTATTGCTTCCCTTTTCGGTTGCATTCCTTTACTGTTCCCACGATTTGTCTGTAGGCGATTTGTCTGATTGAGGAGACACGAAATATTCTGAATTTAAGTTATCGCGCACCAATGTTGTTCGTTCTTGCTCTCAACGCTTCCAATCAATCGGCAACGAACCTTCTTACAGCGACCTGTTGAACAGGTCAGTCACAGCAGGCGAGACGATGGCGGATAAGGACTTTAGAATCAAAGTGTGGAGCCCGTCAAGCCCAGCAGACTTGGTGCCGTTAAGATTGGCGAGTAGTTAACGCGATTCTTCCACACCACAATCCTGACTCTCGAGTTCGGTGAGGATGGTGCACGCCGAACTTGGTACCAACATTTGGTCATTCGCAAACACAGAGGCGAAGTGCGCCGCCAATGCGGACATACACTCAGTGCTGGAGATTAAACGCTGTCCGTCCGAGCCCTCTATCACTGATACGTCACCTGTCAGCTTCATGTAAGCAAAGATTCTCTCCAGGGGTGGTGTTTGCCGCCACTGCAAGCTGCTCTTCCAACTTCCGGCGCTCGATCGTTTTCGCACCGTTCCAAATGTTTCGCTGCTTTTTATACCCCTCCTAGTCGTCGACCGAGCCAGAGATAAGGAATTTGTCCCACAGCTTGCCCCTCTATCGAGCCAGCTCACCATATTCCTTGTCGAATCCGTGTGACTCGACCGGTCCGACTTTCCGACACTTGAGTAGCACTGATTGCTTACACAATGTGTTTTCTCCATTCTTTATAACGGACCAGCAAGCTTCGGCAGATGGAGATTGCAGCAGAAACCGATCGACTTGGCTCGTGGTTCGACTCAGATCGTCGAAATCCGTCTTCCAGTACTTGTAATCTGACTGCAGTGCGTAGGATTGCTGTTGCGGCAGCTCCATCTTGGCGCTATGAACTGAGTGGTCTCTTGCTGCCGGAAGCTCCATGATCTGAACGTCATACACAGGTTGTTCACAGCTGGTTAACATCAAGTCTAGCCACGATGGAGTTGAGTGCGGTGTTATGCGCGTCGGTTGACAGATGTGTTTTGCTGCCCCAGTTTCAAGTACCATATCAGCGAACTTTGTTTCGACCTCACAATAATCGGCGATAACTTCAATTTCAGGCCAGCATATTCGAGAACTATTGAAATCGCCTATGAGTAGAAAATACCGGCGACTAATGTGGTCTCGGAGGTGCGGCAGCCAATGCAAACAACGGCTCACGGGACTGCGATATGATGCACCCACGAGAAGCTTTTTGCACCTGAGGTGGATGGAGCACCACAACGGCTCACCTAGGCCATCTTCGCTTCGGTTTGCGCTCACTAGTCTCCCGCACAGGGAAGACCGGATCTAAAGCAAGACGCCACCGTGGGCATTCGATAGCCTCTCACAGCAGAAGCACGAGTAGCCACTAAGCTCAACTTCCTGGGTGAGTACCTCATCGTTCGAACACGTCTCTGATAGTCCTATTACATCTGGTCGCTCGAAAGCAACGAAGCGGTACAGCTCCTCGCGCTTGTTCGTAAGACTGCAAACCTAGATAAAGGCTACACGCCAGCTGTGATAAGAACTACCGGGCGAGCCTAAAGTGTGAGCGACCGATTTATCCGAATTCGCCTTCGTGTTGTAATTACCCGAAAATTTTCTATACGTAAGCTTGGTTCTCTGTCATTAGTTCGCCGTTTTAGATGGATGACGACACACTTGAAGCGCTCTCGGCCAGCTGGATATGAATATGCACCCTCTCACCTCTCAGGCTACTCAACCAATATAGTATTAGCCTCGGGCTTGCCTCGTCAGCAAAGGTTACCCTTATAGACCGGTCTTTCTCAGCAGTGTTTTTGCCGAGACGGATGATTTGCCTCACTTTTCCTCCATCCTCGCCCATATTGAGTAGCCTACCAACCAGACTCTGTAAAAAGTTTAATTCATGATCGTAGCGTGCCTGAGTACTTGAATTATTGGACTCAGACACGTGGAGAAGCAGCAGATTTGATCGCCTGTTATCATTCGATGCGGTTCCTGTGGGAGAAGGGTGGACTTGTGCGTTGTTCGACCTAGCCTGTTGATTAGCAGCGAGTAGCTTCTCTTCGTTTCGGGGATTCTTCCGTCGTTAAATTCTACATGACTGTTTATGCATTAGACATTTGCGTCTTTAAAGCTAGCAGACTACAAACTCAATGGATCACTAGCCTCAGGTGATGTCGTGTTTCTGGAAACAATTGGATTGCGGGGTAATGAATTGTCTGAAAGAGGAGAATTGGCGGAATGCTGGGTTACCTCTCGGATGAAATGTAGGACAGCTTGTGTACCAATATGTCCAGAACTACTCTCAGTCAAACATTTTTGGCAGCAATTCGCATCGTTAGACCTTATGTATTTTCCTGGCAACCTTAGACTGCGACAATCGTTGCACAAAATTTGGAGGAAATCATGTTGTATGAAACACCCAAGATGATAAGAATCGGCAGGTAGTCCAACACACTGGATATTATATCTAGCATCACAATCAAAACGCTTAAGGGTATTTATTACCATGTGTCCGGCAATTTTCGAACAGAAACCACAAGGTGATTTCTTCGGCATTTCAAAAAATGGCGTAAAAGTCACATGCAATGGTAAGGCAGAGTTTGCAAAACGGAACTTCGAAATCATGCATTACTGTACACAGCAGAGAACTGTATTGGAGTCCACGACGAAGTTGAACAGAAGTGCGGTAATTGGCCAACCCTGACGAACGCCACTTGTTGTCAGAGGGATGTCCGACAAGTCACCGTAGACCCTGATGCGACCTGTCGTATTCGAGTACAGCACACGTAAAACGTTTACCTATTTCATTGGGAACACTTTTACGCTCAAGTATCTCGAACAGAATATACTAATCGGTTGAGTTGAACGCACTCTTGAAGTCGAGGAACACGACTATTGTCTGTACGCAATACGTGTGGCTCTGCTCTAGCACCTGTCGCAAATTGAATATATGGCGGAAATATGCTTGATCTTCCCTAATCCGGAAATCCCGTTCCACAGTGGGGCGAGGAACGGTAATTAAGGCTGGTACTTTTGTCGCCACTGGCGTTAGGCTAGTACCTCTGCGCTTAGCACAGTGGGGGCGGTTGTCCTTCTTGTATATTGCCACAATAATCGATTCACCCCAGTTAGCCGGGATACTCTTCCTTCCAGATATGTTCGAATAGGGAGGTCACTTCTTTGCAGTGGACCTCACCACCATCCTTAAATAGTGCGTGTGAGAGAAATGCCGAGCCAGCAGCGCGAAAAGGGGCTAGAGGCTGCGATCGCGTTTCTGACCTCAGCCTGTGGTGGGGCATCTATACTAACTGTCCATGGCACAGCGTGCATCAACTGAGTAGGAAGGGGTCTAGGGGCAGTGGGCCAACTGCATGTGCTCCGCTGAGCGAGCCATACGCCGCTTCTTATTGTGAACCAGGGCGCCTGCGCTGTCTTCCGTTGTCTCACTGGCACTTGGTTTCCTGCGACCAGCGGTGCGGATCAATTAGATGAGCTTACTTTTACAGAGTCGAATTTGGCAGTGCTCTACATTTTCCTCATTCAAGGAATTATTGACACGTGCGCTCTCGTCGACTCTTCCTAAAAAGCCATTATTTTACTCACTTGCTGTTATTTTCTGCTCTCAGTACCGTGATAACCTATACCCATGATGTTTTGAAGTCGTGTTTCCGCGTAAGTCAACAACGATAATCGCTCTATCAGGAATGAACTAAGAAAAATCTACAAAAAAACGGAATAAGGCTATGAATAAGCATCCTGCGAGGTGGAGAGTTGCTCTGAGTAAGAAAAGCGTGACAAGCAGGAGCATACCTACATTTCTAATTGCTAATGCCCGTTCGCTCCCGGAAAAATATGGTGGGCCTTTAAAGCATGAACTCTCGTGAATACGCACAGCTAAGAATCGTAATGCTGCAGGAGTCATGGCTCCATAGAGATATTAGAGACGCCGCCGTTGCAATTGACCGTTTTATTTGTTTTCGTGCATCTACCGGAATCTTGGCGGGTGTCATAACTTCCATTAACGCTTTTTGTTGCTTGTCAATGAAAAGCCTCTTCTGCTACTCATCACAATGTATCTACTGCTTGGTCCTAAAGGGTAAGCCTAAACATCTAAATGAGTACCCCTTCATGTTACTCGTAATATCTATATGGCCTCCTCTTGTCCCAACTCATAAGCAGACAACTTTTACGATAATTTTAAGGTCACTGTTATTGCGAAAATTTACCAGTCCCTGTGTCTATTTGCAAGTGGTTTCAATAAAGATGACACCACATTCCTCTTAGGCTACAGCATATTGTAACATATCCCACCAAATTAGCGGCAACCCTGTATTCAGTATTTGTCAATAATCTAACCATATTTTCGGTCTGCAATGGGGCACGACTTGGCAGTTCAGATCATTCTGTAGTCAAGTTAACCCCGTTCTCTACAGTTAGACAAATCACAAAAATGCTACCTGATATGATGGAAATGGAGGCAATCCCTCCTTTCAAATTTATCGCCGCCGAGAGAGATGGCTACTTCCACAGACTTCAGCTTCTTTATCAACACATGTATCAACATGCTGTGACCCAGTGGCAAATTGTCTGAATTTCTGTTCTGATCTCTGCTGCCCTATAAAAACCATCTTCATCCATGCTGATCGCTTTTCTTCACCCCATCTCAAGCAGTTTCGTAGGCTCAAGGAAAGATCTTTCAAGATCGTGCTTTAGTGAATTCCCTTTGTGCCCGTGTTGAGGAAGCAGTGCACTTCAATTATATCTGTGTCCATACCATTTGGGAAACAGTAGTTGTCGTGATGTTTGGCAAATGATGAAAAACGCAGGAGAGTCACCTCTCAGAGCACAAATTTGGATGTGGACATAGAAGAATTAACAACTCGCAATTTCCGCTGCATTACCAGTGACTCATTCTCTGACTCATCAGCTGCGCCGCTTCAGTGGCGTATGAACTCGTTGCCTCCTGTCGACGTTTCTTCACTGCACAAGGAGCCAACCCAGTTACACTCAGGCAAAGCACGCAGACCTGATGGGTTGTCGCCCATCGTCCTCAAGCAGTGTGCCGACTACTTAGCCCAGTCTCTGGCTGGGTGGTGGTTTAACGAACGAGGCATCTCTTTGCATTTCTAAAGTTCAGGTATTGTCTGCTGGTCTTTATCGGCTCTGGCTAAAACCGAATCCTGTTCGCTTAAATCTTGAGGTCAGAAGAAAACAGCATCAGACAACTACATCAAAACTAGTCCTAAAAATGCAGGTGAATACATGGGTTTGTCAATTGCTCTAAACATTTTTTCAGTTGATTACATCCAAATCGCTTCCAAATTTGGAGGTGTTCCGGTGTTGCTCCTCCCAACTGACACCCCACGACTGGTTTCGTCCTCTAAGATCCGTGTGCAACGCTTGGTACTGCGGTAAGCAATTCAAAGTTGTATTTGGAGTACCCACCATGTGTTTGGATTGCGACACGCAATCTCTTCTGAGACTTCGGTTCACTTTAAAGTAGACCTCGGTCATTCCGATCACAAAGACCGCTTCTAGATTTCTTAAGGAAATCATTTTCCTCCATAGGTCTCTCAAAATGTCCCTCAACGCTATCAAACTGCATCTAACGGTTCGAGCTCCCCTAAATGCTACTGACATTGGCTGACCAATTCTAAGTCAGCCAGTGGCATCCCACTCGGTGTACTCGTCTGTTATATTATCGGCTGATGTTGGACTGCTGCTTCAACGAGCAGCATGCATTTTTTTAAGAGCGTTTGCGCCCGTCGGATGCAATTTGATAGCGGTGAGCACCATCTTGAGGTCTGTGGCGGAACATGATTTTCTTAAGGAGAAATCTGAAATCTCTATAAGTGCAATTGGCTGAGGAAAGATATAGACTTCCGGAAATTCTGAAAGCGATCTGCGCCATCCTCTTTAACCAGTTAGGTTTAGCTTGAACTGACTCATTGTCTCTCTGGATGCACATGCACGAAAGCCAGCCGAAACGATTTGCCGGACCAAGATCCGTCCGCCATGACTTTATTTTTGGATCTGATGCTTCTCGATATCCTACTTTGCTTGCGCTCTAGCCTGTTACGCATACTAAGAGAAAATTACACATTGATTAAGTGATAAAATTACAGCGCCTTTCCCGGGCTTCTTCTGCTTCATGGTGATGCCCACCTTTCACGATCCAGTGGGAAGTCATTCGTTTCAGTGAAGCCATGTGATTTAAACCCAGGTAGAGTTTTCATAAATCGAAAATGCCATGGATCAAATATCTTCCTGCCCGCGCCATCATTGTAACAGCTTTCATATCTTAAAAGCGAATGATTTATTTCCATGATTTCTTCGCCTACCTTCTCTCCGCATGCATCCCGTTGACTCGGTCCATGTGTTTCACTGCATTTAAGTCATACTCTGCGATTCTAATCGCTTTAATGTCTTGTTTTCTGATCATTGTGGGCCACGTGGCTCATGTACCCTCCTTTTCATTTGTGCATATGAAAGAAGCTCGGTTTTTCCACACATTCAACACGCAGTCACCGACGTACACCTCGATTCGCCACACGAAACTTGTAATTTGTGACCTGACAGACGTAAGACGAAAGTTGCTCCATTGTGAAACTTTCTACATGAATACCCTTCGTTTTCTTCGTCTAACACCTCTTCTAATGGCCCTGTCTCTTGGATATCCTGACAAATCAATCGATTAGTGTGGCCCACTACTGGATTCGTTTAGAGCAACGGTAGATGCACCCTTATTAGCTATCTCGGCGGCTCACCACCTTTTCCCTTTGGTTAAACCGAACTCTGCGTCGCCTCATATGACCAATGAGTTCACCCGTGAATGCTGGGAGGGTCGCATGTTTCGTGTTTACTCGGATACCTTTGTATACCGGACTTGTCAATCCCGTTTGGCTTCACTTTATGTCGACTGCATTTCCATTCCCAGGTTATTCTAGTGTTCAGTTTGACGATGCTTGCTAGTGCAGATTGTTGTTCAGTATAGTAGCCCTCCGATGAAGCACTTGCTTAGTATACGATGTTGGTTTTGGTCTCTCTTCGGTATATAACCGATACGAGATGGGCATCACGCATCACCTCAAGTAAAATTACCATGTTCAAACTTGGGTAGCTCAGCAATTGAGTTATCAGCATCTGTCATCTGGGAGTGTCGCTCGAGCTGACCATTTACGTTTCCTTTTCTAATTCTAGCTTGGAGTTACCTGGCCCGTTTACTTTATGCAGTCGAAGGCCATCCTTCGAGCAACTTAGGAACCAACGCAGGACACGGACGAAACATATCAGACAACTTTTCTCCAAGTATCCCAAAGCAATTGCAGCCGAATCACCAGCTCAAATCGCGACACATCGTGAGTTTTATGCAATACACACTTAGTACACTGTTTGTTGATCGCTAATGTTATGTTTATATGTGCTATCAATGGATGCGCTACTGCTAACATTTCTATACAATGTACCACCTCACGCTCCAGAAGTTGTTGCACTTCCTCCATGAGTAACTGCCAGAGATGTCGTAATCAGCCGGTGTTTTCATTGGTTGTCCGTGATGGGGTTCACCATCTGATCTGTTTAGTCTGAATGCTCCAACGCGTCTTCATGGGTTACATTACTAGTGAAATAGCCTAACACAACCGAACTAGCTTCATCATTTAATCCGGCTGGTTCCCGCAGTCTGCTTCCCAACTCTTTCATGAAGGTCGTACGGGCTGTGTAGTTCAACACGGCTTTTTCTTTCTTGGGAACTCCGTTCCAACATGAACTTACTATTTTAGCTTCCAAACAGAAAGATCAGAAGACGTAAACTGTGAGATGACATAGTCATTTCGTGCAAGCTCCTCAATCACAAATCATGCAGAAATCATAGATATACAAATCGCGATCATATGAGATCAATAGTTAGCCAAGCGTTGGCCAATCGTCACGCTACCAAGATAGGTTAGAATTCACAATAAACTGTTTCTGCACACCAAGCAGCGGCCGCTCTCGATCGATGACAATAGCTTCCGATAGCCTGAGAATGTGAGGTCGCTGATTGCGCGTCAGGACGGTGATTGACTCATCGGGGTTAACTCGGTGGCCAGTGCACAGCAAATGCCTTGTGCTTGCCGAGGCAGCTCTATTTCTCAATTCAGCGGATTCCGCCGTCGCCGAGCCCATCCGGCTGCCTAAGCACTTAGGAATGTGCTCATTGATCTTGACACTAAACTTCGGTTGGTGCGCCCGATATAGCTGTCTCGCAGCTACAGGTAAATTTGTATAAGCAATAGGACATGCACTGCCTCGTTATCGGTGTCTTGATGGAACACAAGTTGACATGAGCAACCGTAGTTCAGCTGCATTGTACCGCTTTTTCACTGAAGCACTTCGCGGTTATTTTAATAATATGACCACCTTTGAACTACACAGCCCGTAAGACCTTCGTGAAAGATTTGGGAAGCAGACTACCGGAACCAGCCGGATGAGTCATTCACCGTCCTGACGCGCAGTCAGCGACCTCACATTCTCACGCTATTGGAAGCTATCGTCATCGATCGAGAGCGGCCGCTGCTTTGTGTGCAAAAACAGTTTATTGTGAATCTTAACTTACCTTGATAGTGTGTGGCGTGGCGATCGGCTAATTATTGATCTCATATGATCGCGTTTTGTATATCTATGCTTTCTGCATGAAGGTCAGTGTCATTCGAAATAGGAATCGAAATTTCGTTACGCAGTGCAGCTTGGTAACCTTGCCTGACCGGAGACTGAGATAACTTCTCAGTTCCCAAACGGGGGATACGCTTGGTGCACCTCCCGGTAAAGTTCACAGAAAAACGACTGCGAATCAAAGCATGATCAAAGTCGACGCAAGTACTCCAGTACGATCGACAGTCTATGATGGAACCACACCACTTGTAACTTATTGCAAACTTTTTTATGTGGATCCATCCTTGGCCACCTACATGAGGACGTCAAGTGGCACTTCGACGCAAACTGTCAGAAAGCAGTGCTCCTAAGGAACATCTGGTGCTCCGCACACAGTTGCAGCAGACGCTCGCCGTTGTCCGTACGGTCATATTTACCACCTAGCTGAGCTTCTGAAGAGCCCAGGCTATCTACTTGTACATTCATATCCCCTGCATCAATGATGATCTCTGAACTGCGTAGTAGCGTGTTCAATTCGTGGTAGAATGTGTCCTTGGCAGCATCAGAACTGCAGTCGATGGGGGGCGTAAGCGGAAACCACAAACAGCGTCTTGTGCTACTTCGTGAATCAACGTTAGTCGATGTCATCAAAACGGGCTGCACACACACGGCTGTTCACCGGAATCCAATCAACCAACGATGGCTCAACCTTGGAGCTGTGTACGATATAACCGCAGCTTGACCAGAGGCTGCCGCATCAGTGTCTCCGGATGCGTGCAACCAATAGCAAGAGGACAAGCCAGGTGCAGTTACTTCAACAACTCCATGAGAGTCATTGATCCTTGTTTCGGATACTCAAGACACGTCAATACCCAATGTGTCCAACGTGTTGCGAGTGCAGCTTGTTGACCTGTTTGTCTTAGGGTACGAACATTGAACACCGCCAAGGAAACGGGACAGCATGGCCTTATAAGAGACTGTTGCCGATAGGCGTCCAGTGGGTGCTGCGGGAAGGTGGCTGCAGATGGTTCGATTCCAGTGGTATTACGCATGCTGTCAATGAAGCTGGGAACTATAGAAGAAAGTTTAGTAATGGGGGTTGGGAGGGGAATAAGGGAGACAGATGAAAAAGGAAGAAGAGAGGCACCAGCAGTAGCATGATTTCACTTATCCGCCCTACTTTATTCAGCAGATAAGACGACACTTGCTGAGCTGCACGACGGCCGGTGCAGGATGTAATTAACGTTTGAGGAAATAATCATGGTTGTCAGGTTGTTGACAAGGTGTAGACGCCTTGACCCTGAATGGCCAAGACGTTAAGGTTTTCCGGTAAGCCCCCTTCTCTATCTTTTGTTACTCTTAGTTCCGTAAGTCGTTATGGTTGTATGGCAAAGAAACATCAGTTCAAATGGCCGATGTACTGCTGTTGATGATGATATCCTCTAACTCCACCGCCAGTAACTGTAACACTATCATAAGACTCTCTGTTGTCCCTTTCAAGCACAACTTTTTACAGCAACGCTTCCTGCGCAGTTGGTGTTAAAGGTTAGACTGCAACTCAATTGGCAGTGATTCAAGGTACTCCCACCAGTCTGGGCAGTCTGTTGCACCGATTGATATGGGTTTTTTGGATTTTTAGTATAAAAGTGCTGTATTCGCGGGATCCTGTTGTTTACTTGTACATCATAACCTCTCTGATCCGGCGCTCTGCCTAGGCGCACTTATCCCACTGCCAGTGACCTAACCGCCTCACTCATCCTTCGTAGGAATTATAGGCGAGCATTCATTAATGTAACGAGTTGAGGGAGGCTGTGTCCCAGGCTTTGTCGATTGACCAGCTACTTCATTCCATTTGCTCCAACTTATTTGACTTCACCGATAGTTGCTGTCTGGGTAGAATGTCACACATGATTTTCATCATGGCTTTCGCGATAGTACCGTTTGGCGATGGGGCCATCTAGGTGCGAAATGAACTTTGCCCCGTCGAAGTGCTGCTCCAGGCTTGGCACTGCCGCGTTCTCGTGCTCACTCTTGAAGGTGCACAACTTGAATACGTGGACAGCTTTGTCTATCGGGCTAGCTGCGTGTCTGTTGGTGGCACTATGGAGAAGCAACTTTCCCTCCGTATCTCCAAAGCTCGGTCGGCGTTTGTCAACCTGAATCACTTGTGGTGTCGTCGGGATGTCTCTCTCTTGGTAAAGGATCGTGTTTACAATGCCATATAGAAGCGAGTTATGGCCAGTTCGCGTTTATGAGATGTGCCTGCTCCTGGCCTTTGATAACGGATGCTTGAGGAGGATTCCGTGTGTGTGCTAGCAACAGCGTATCTGCTACGGTGACGTCAGTCGTCGTGTCTTAGGGAATGCGGGTATGCCCTACAACAAGCTGGTTTTGCTGAGTCTGTTTAGATGACTCGGTCACATCCTGCGTTTGTCAGCTAAGCGTTTGTCCTATCGCGCCCTTTTCAATCGTGCAAGACTCGATTGAAAGAGACCACGCAGTGGTCAGCCATCCACCTGGTGGCAGCATATAAAACCGTTGACTTCACGTCATGCTGCCATTGGATCCACACACCTGTCTGGTTCTAGACCAAACAACGAAGAATATGGCGCGCAGTCGAAACCAGTGGAAGATTTGCGTACATACTTGCTTTGATTCAAATACTTAAAACCTAACAAGTGACAGACAAAAAAACAACATAATGGCGTGTGCAAAATAACCATAAATGTTGCCCTTTTTTATCGCGGCCCAATAGGTGATATGTTTTACTCACCAGCTAATGTGCCACGATGATGACGCGGTGATTCAAACTTTGTTCTTCCGTTGATTTCCATGGTTTTGTTTGGCTGCTTACTTATTCGTTAGACTGTTGCTAACACTCACATTTTGATATTTGGTTTTTGCTCCCAATAAACATGAACGGCTGGGGACGTCTGAGTGTACTTCAGAGTCTGCTCCAGTGAGTTACTTGTTGTCAGATTCCCACTTGTCCTCCCATGTCGTCTTCACTACTCCTCACCGCTTCCTGAGGCGCTGTGCGGTTGCATGACTTACTAATATTTATCCGACTGAATTTTAGTAGTCTCTTATTCTGTTCTCAGTACTTTACACTGTTTAGCAATGGTCAATGAGAATTTACCTATTGAACTAACACCTCTCATGAATGGCCACAACTCTCTGGGCCGCGCGCTCTCCTCTCTGGTCATTGTCATCCACTCCTCGTTATTATCGTTTTTATACTACACTACGCAGGTCCACTTATTCGGGGATTACCGTGTCTTTTAAACACTCATCTTCAACACCCATCACCCTCATGTCTGCTTTTATTTGCGTTGCTAGGAAAGTTCGCGCTTTCGGCTGCAGCTGTCGTAGGAATATTTTTGGGTAAGTTGGCCCATTGAATCACCTTCTTAACATTACTCCGCAGCTCTCCTCTACGTCATTCTACGGGACTCGGTGAGTCGATCCATTGCACCATCATGGTCACATGCATTTAACCGCTCACTAGTTCATCTGACCGCGCTTTTGGCTGAAATTTTCTGCGACCATGACTCCTATGTAAATGAACGGTCTGGGCTGTGGAGTTAAGGGCAGTAGACAGAACAAACTGTTCTGATGTAACTGTGATTCTATTTTGGTCGTTATAATGCAAAATGTTAACGTATACCTTACGGGTACAGGTACTAACTCGCAGTTAGGGTAGTTCTGCGGAATGTGCTCAAACATCGAGCTCGCTCGATTATTTAATATATACGTTAAAACAAGGCACCCGAATATTTGTGTTATGCGGATTGATGTACATGAATGAAGGGTTGTATACTGTAGACTACGAAGAAATTGGAGGCTAAGCAGTTCAGTCAACTCACAGTGACGTCAATTTGCCTGACCCATGCGGTCACTAATTTGTAATTAATATATACTACTAGTGCGTAGATAGTAGTAACGTTACGTTGGTGAATTAGTAATTCACACATTTTGCAGTGCCGTTAGAGTGAATGTGCAATTCGTCGCATAACATTGCGCGAAGGCTAATTTTCTGACCGTCCTCCATACTTGCTCTGTCGTCCCTTCTGGTCGCGTCGTTGTTCCAGCTTTTTGTAGTCGGCCTATATTCACTGTACTTCACCCATCAGAGCTCCTTTGCGCCGATACCCTCGGTCACGGGATGCAAAACGACTGCATATTTTGCGGGTTCATTCGAAACACCTATTGTACGAATGGGTTGAAACACACTATCTCGAGCACTGAGACCATACGTAAAGTAAATAATTGTTACCTGTTGCTCACTCACAACTTTGCACTCTACGACCGGTCTCGTGTCCATTTGCACCTATCGGGTAGAGAGACTGGAACCACACTTTGGACACGAGACGCAGGTGTTCGCTCTTACGTCACAGGGTTTGAGTCGCAGCTCTGCTACCTCTATCTGATGAATGTAAACGATGGTGAAGCTAATCGCAGAAACTGTTAAAAATATTTGTAACTCGCTTGCAGACGTTTCGTTGCCAGACTAGGCAACATCGTCAGTGCGGCTTCGAGTCTGTTTCGCAGAGCCTTGTAAGCGACTTCGAGATCTGAGTGCTTGTTGATCGAGTTTTGCTTTGAATACCGCGTTTCAATGAATTCACCTGTTTGCCGGCTGCTTGCTCTTCGGAGGATTTCGACAGGCTTCAGCTCGAAGTGGTGGTTTCTGTATCCATATGCACGAACTACAAAGGGTTCTGATCAGAACTCGGGGAGCAGTGCAAAACCCACACCAATCGCAGAATGCAGTCACGCGGACAACACCTAGCACCATATGAGTGGTGGCATTCGTCTCCGGATTTGTCTGTCGCAGTAAATGCGAACAGTCACAGGACGCCTGCGTCTACAAAGTGGCCATGGGTAGTTTGCACTGCCCTATCCACAGCTTCATCCACACATCTCATATTCACTTTAAGCACAAAGGCATGTGAATGGGAGCCACGATTGATTCGGAGTCAGCCCACATTCCTCTAACATGCACACTGTACCAACAATACGAAGCCCAAACTAAGTACATCGTACGAAAACTAGACTAGAAACTACCAACAAATAAACCTAGACTTAACGCACGGTTTGGGCAGAAGAATACAACGAATTATCCTGTAACCGTGCTTCTATAAGGCATATTAAATACAGTACATGACTTACGAATAGGTTTTGCAATCGTAGTGCAAGAGGGCGGAAATTGTACAACGTGTGGCGGCTTGGGAGTATTTCGGCAGCGTCACAGTAACATATTAATATGAATAACTTTGAAACGTCAAGGAGATGTCAGTGATCGAAAGGAATAAATATACGATATGGTAACCGACTGTAGTACACAGAGTAAAACAATGTAAAATGAGCAGAATAATTAGGGAATACAGATACGGTGTCCTCATGTAAGCAATCCAGGTTGGGGATACATCAAAATTCCTTTTGGACGTTACACACACCCTTCCTATGAAATTAGGGTAACATGCATATCAAAGGTACGCAGGGCGGTGGCTGGGTCGCACTTATTTTCACAGTGGATGGAACCAACCATTAAAAGCCTAGCACCATCTCAAAGACCGTGCATCCCGTCACCCCAGCAACGATTAATAGTCTCCCAGAGCTGGTAAACGAAGTAAGCAGACTGTAGGTCGTAACGGAAATTCCCCGCCATACGACCACCTTCACTTGCACGCGCCCTGCACATACTGCGAGATCGCCGGTATCTACGCAACATCGAACAGCGTTGATATCACACCAATCGGTCACCAAGATGGCAGTACTAGATAAGTGGGTACCACCCTCTCAACATGCATATCAAACGCATTCATATCTGGAGTACCAACCGGAAGTGGCCGTGCGATAACATACACACATGTACAGACCATCTGTAGGTACGGATGAGCACACCTGTCGCATTATTGGTCTGAGTTAGTAAGTAAAACCGGAAGCAGCGTACTTGCGCTGGCTCTTACCCATTTAACATACCCGTCGCCTCTTCAGTATTGACCCCTCGTGGCCACGTTAATGTCTTACAAGACCGACTCGGCTGCGCCACACACGGACCTATGTGCTGTAGCGGCAGATACATGACGTGGGCTTGGCTCTGTCGCTTGCGTAACCTGCGTTTTTGTTCCTGATGTAACGCTCCTTTCGGATGCACCTGGGCAAACGGCATTCTTAATATGCTCATGCCATTGGCACCGATCCACTGCCATTGCCTCCCAACGCCTACAGTTAACATTAGCAGAACTAAACTCACCTTGATCATGTCCTGGTAACGTAGCTTTGGTTTACACACGTTCCTCTTCCATGTACGCATTTGGCTATACATCAGGCGTTTTGGTATCGTGGTTGCATCCATATAGTGTGCATTTCCGAGCTATATGTGATATGGGAGAAAAACCATACATTCCACCGTATTGTCGCTCCGGAAGAGCACTTTTGGGCCAGGAACCGTGTCACGCCAACGGATGCGCAGAACCCGACACAGCCACTGATGTTAAAGTCGTTCCAGATGTCCATTGTCCCTCTGGTACGACGTCCATGTTTTGCTCTCATAGAGAAGGATCGACAGCACCAATACCTTATGCATCATCAACTTGATTCCCACGGTCAGTTGATGACGGACGATGTTCCCATTTTGTCAACTTCCGCGTTCGCCTTCCATACGCTTGTGCACAACCATTTGGTCATTTATCTTTGTTTTCCGATTGAGCGAGATGCGGCGCTCTTGCTGAAATCTGACCGTTGCACAACTTGGACAGCCACAGATAGCTCCATGTGAGTCGGTGCTCAGGACCGGTTAACCATTGTGTGTGTTACTGAATGCAAGGTGGGTGGTTGCTCTCTTCTCACTGGTCCGTGCATGCGTGTGTAGTGCAACACCATTTATGATGTACTGTACTGTCCCTTTGATAACTACATCAGTAAGCAATTATCACCAAGTTGGTCCGCTAGTGTTCCCAATAGTACTATTGTTCGTGGTGCATGTGTCGTGCTTGTACTCATATGGGTCCATTCTTTGTAGCTCGGTTGCAATCGCATTATGTTTCGGATCCAAATCTTTCAGTTTAAAGCGTGGTTAAGTGTCTGACAGGCATTTGTTGAGAAGGAACATGCCTGTAGATAGTTGGTGTTGCAGTTGACTTAATCTACTGAAACAAATTTGACTACCCACGGGACGGCGTGTTGTATCGATGTCCTGCGTTTTTTGCGATCATCCTCAAGTGGGCTGTGGCCACCAGTGTGGTAGTCGAACTTCGCCGATGCGTTTCCTTGTCATTGTAACCATTGGCACCTACTTATCCACTGGCACACAATCAGAAAGTGGAGGTGACGACAAGACCACCAATGAAGCAGAAACTTTAGTGGGAAGAGTGATCGTTGAGGAAACTTCCGGCCGGCGACTTAAAGGATAGCACTCCTGTGTCGTAATCCTAACATCACCGGCTCGAACTCGCTCAAATGCGGGCGACGTGGCGGTATACACGGCCCACGCGTGACTGGTGGTGGTCGCGCGGCAGCAAGGAGTCGGCGCGATGTGCTGGCGTACGATGGGTATCTTTTTTCCTTCTTGGCTTGGACCAAAACGCCTACAACACGCGAACACCTTGCGCTCCTAAATAGCTGACTGCTGCTTGCAGACGGCACACTGCGATTGGTCCGTCGAGCATGCCTGCCGGTTCCCTGTAAATCCGATTTCAGGCGAGCTCGTAGAATTAGCGCACGAACTACGGGTTTCCATACTTATCTCAGCATACTCTACCAAGAAGCATACTGGCTTTTTAGGTAGAGTTCTTTTGACATAAGTGTAGTGTATCTTTTAGAAGTTAATCTCTGTTAGTAATGTACACAAATCATCACCCCATCACTAACTTGGTAACTGAATATGAAACTGATCGGGGAGGGCTGCGTGCAATTGCTGAGTGGGTACGGTTTGCGTGAGCTGGTCTAAGATCGACTGCGGTGGATAGCGAGTCTGCGGGCCCGTTGCCTTCAATCCGGTCATTCTTTTTTCATCTTATAAACATTTACTATTCTAAAAGTCAATCTGCGGCACGTGATTCTTTGATTATACCGTCCTATTGCTAATGATGCCATGTGTAGTTTACTGAGCTCGTCCTATCCGCTTTCACATTACTGTCATTCGCAGTACTATATATCTCAATTGGTTGAAGAACTCAATTCCGTACAACTGCAGCACGCGAAAGGTAGGCTGGATGGCGAACTTGTTTTCCTTGTCCCTCTCGATACCATATCATTAAGTGTCCTTGTTTCATTGAATTTCGCTGGGCTTGATAATGCACGAATTTCATGTCTTTCTCGCCTGACTCATTTGAGACGCTTCCATTCCGTTCCGAAGCCGCTCACCTTTGAGCCTTTCCGGATACTGGTATTGATAAGCCGAATTGCCATTTAAAGAAAGCTATTTTCCGCAGTGCAGTTGACCCATCAGTAGTACTCATTCTGTTTGCAATCTGGTTAACTTAAATGAGCCTGTGGTTTACTGATGTGTCCCATTTTCCGCTCGGCATATCTGATGGTAGCGATTACGACCAGTCCCGATTTACACGACTTTGGCATCCCGAGTACGTGGTTAGTATTTGTTTACTTCGCTACCTCTACTCCATGATAGCGACGTTACTTGTAGTGTCTCACGAACACCACGCTTTTTCAGTGCCTCCTGTCGCTTTGTGCACCATCCAGTTGACCTTGCGGATTTGATTTACATTGCTCTTTCGGGTTCTGAACACCCTGTTTTTGAAGCGGGAATTTAGATGTATTATTCTGATAAGTTTTAACGACATCTGATCTGTTTGCACCTGCGTGTATGCAAACAAAGCCCAATCACCGCTTTGTTGACTTCACGTGTCAATTGTATGATTCTGTAGTACCTATGAATAACTTTACCGGTTGTCGATGCGCTTAGACATGCCTCTCTCATGGCCCGTTTGTGCTGAACGGAAGCGCGCATTTAATGGGTGCACAATTGCCATATCGTCAACTCGAAACTTTGAATTACCAGATGCCAAACACATCCATTATGAGTGCTTTAAACACCTATTGATGTACGTGCTGCTTACTATCGCTACTGGACACGTTTTGGCTTTCTTGTGAACAAAACAACGAGGCTAGATAGCAGTGCTTGCTCTTTCACCGATCCACCATGACGTTACATCCTTGGGCTCCAGTGTAGATGCTCGTATGTGGCTAAAAGATACTGTTTACCGCATGCACATAATACACTCTCGTCACGTTACAATCCTCATTTACTACTGCGCGTCTTTTATCGTTTCAGATCTGTTACGTGAATCTCGGAGGTGTCCAGATCAAGCCGGACTGATACGCAATATGTCGTTGGAACACCAACACGAACGGCAAAATTGGGAGTTGGGTGAGGATATCAACGCCGATTGATCTCACTACCATCAATGTAGTTGTTGGGACGTCACAGTTTGACTCTCCACTAAGCTGAAAAGCAAGTTCAGAGAGGAAAGTTGATACACGCAGACCTTTCGTATTGTCTCTTCGGTACCGGTAACAGCGACTGGTACGAATACAAGTACCCAACACTGGATGTGATAAACCGAGTTTGAGGGGCAAACTGAATGACTGAAGTACGGTCCCCAATTCCAGGGTTGCCTACGTATGACGAAAGAGACGGGCATTAAAGTAACCGAACACATGGTTTCAGAAAGTTTTGAAAACAATCGGTTAGTGTAGTTTGTGAGCAACGTTTCACTTTTGACACAAAAGCTTCGTCAGGCCAAGTGAACCAGTCGAGGACTGGTATAGCACTTATAGCGAACTGGGATGATAATCGCGACGAATGGGATGTAGGCAGATGGTCAATCGCGTAACAGGTCAACGCATCACTCCAAATAGTGCATGGAACGGTCACAAGTGGTCCGAGTTGCCATCATCATCATTCTACACGTTAGCTGCAGGTGGAAAACACCTCAGCTATTGTGCCGCAAAAAAGGAAAACAAACAGTGGCACTCCGGCTGAGTCCCCAGTAACGGATGGACATCGTTCCGGAGAGCTAACAGCTGGCTATCGTGCCGTAAAAAGAGAGTCGTATTATGCCTAATGAGTGAGGTCGTGATTGGAGGGGGATGCTAAGCAGGAGGGGGATGGACAAAGGAACTCACAACACAAACGCCATTGGGGCCGGCTCCAAGCCATATCAGCAAGTGTGTTCAACCAAACGTGTTCACCGTCCTTAGGACCCCAGCCAGGCAGTCGGGATGCACCAATCGACGCCAACTTCGAAGTGAGGGTTTTCATCTCTCTCGACCAAGTCATCGCTTGGCCTCCCCTCCTCCTCTTCCAACCGCACCCACAACGCGCAAACAATGCACGTCGCGGAAGTCGTTGTGCTGGCATGCGCAACACGTGGCCCAACCATCGGAGCCTGGTGCGTGATATAATGTTGCTGAACGGTTCACTCGCTCTTCCTGCACCAAATACGCGACGCCGAACACGCTCATTGCTCACGCGGTGCTCCCACCAGACATGAGCCAAGCTGCGAAGGCAGCGATGATCGAATAGGACGAGACTCTTTATATCTGTCGACCTAATGGGCCAGGTTTCACAACCATATAGGAGAGTTGAACGGACGGCTGCGTTATAAACTCTAGCCTTCAGGGCGAGAGTAATGTGGCGTCTGCGCCACAGGTGGCGGAGATTGGCAAAAGCACCTCGAGCTTTTGCTATACGGTTCGTAACCTCATCTTCAATCCCACGGGTGCTAATATAGCTGCCCAGGTACTTGAATTCCTGAACGACTTCTGACAGATCACCACCAAGCGTTAGCGCAGGGTTGGGTCGCTGCCAATCTTGGAGAAGCACTTTGCATTTCGATGGAGCAAAGTATAGCCCAAAACGATTGACAGCCAGTGCTTCTTGGCATGTTTGGGAGCTGTCACAGATTAGGGCAATATCGTCCGCATACTCTAAGTCAAGAAGTCGCTCACCAGGGAGTAGCTCCACACCTCCTAGGTCGTGTCCAGCGAACGCTGTTTCCATGACTTCATCAATAGCGAAGTTAAAGTTACCAGGTTACACGTGTAAGCCCTGTTAACGATGGGTGCGAGGATGATATGGTGTTCATTCTCTGTCATCCGGACGGTCCTAAATAAAGCAAATCTAAGGATAATTTTCCAGAAAAGTCAAACAATGCTCTATACTGGTGTACTTGAAAGACCCACTTGCAGCAGATAGGACAACCAATTACGTCTACAAAATTAGTTACAAAGACTGCGCATACGTGTACGTCGGCCAAAGCGCGAGTGAGCTACACACAAAGATAGCAGAACAAAGGAGACGCATAACACGGCCACCGAGAAACGAGCTTGTGTCTAGGGCTCTACTAAGCAATTCGGCAGTAGCGATGCATGCGATAAATACAGGGCATGAGACCGACTTGGATAACGTCAGAATCGTTAGAAAGGGGTTACGATCAACTCCCCAGAGGCCGACTGCTGAGGCAGTTGAGATTAGCAAGGTGAAAAGCTGCGTGAATAGGATGGACAGGGCAGAGCTTCCGAGCGTGTGGCGAGCTGTGTTGACGCGACCAGTTTGAGGAGCGCCGGCGGACGTATCCAGGGTATAGAATAACTACCACCCATCACCGCACCCATCGTTAACAGGGCTTACATGTGTAACCTTGTGGCCGTTCCATTCACTACTTGGAGGGGTGCGTTGACTTGTTACGCGATTGACCATTCGTCCCGATTATTATCCCGGTTCGCTATAAGTGCTATACCAATTCTCGACTGATTTACTCGGCCTGACGAAGCTTTTGTGTAAAAAGCGAATCGTTGCCTACAAACTATACCAACCGGTGGTTTTCAAAACCTTCTGAAATAATGTTCTCGATCGGTTCCAAGTATTTTCCAAGATGTTGAGTAACCGAACGCACTTTTGAACACTGACCATGGCCGCTATGCGGTGATCATTGACCTGTAGCTGTTTGCCTGTGGAGGAAGCTGACGGCCTACGCGAGCATGGAAGTTAAGAGCGTCAGGGATGCTGAGCAACTTCACGCTGAGCCAATTTTAACACCTGCTAATTTATTCGGGAAGTCGAGTCCTATCGGTTTCGCCTACGTACCTGACTTAGCAGTCACTGGTGTGAGGCTGATGACATGCATTAATGGATTGAGTCTGTTATTTTCCTGTAAACAGGCCTCTTAATCAGTCCATCGGTTCCGCACTTGATAGGGGTATCTAGCTGTGGTAGTGCCTCCTCCTCATAGGTGGTACACGATTTGGTATCCGAGTCTCTGTGCCCATTTGGGCCACCGATATCCTCGGTAGGAAACTAATACAGGTCACGTATCACCGGCTAGATCTCGTCTCGGTTTTTTAAAGTCCTGATGTGCCACGCTGATTCCCCATTCTTTCGTTTCGCTAGGGTTGTCGCTTTAAGTCGGATGAGACTAGCGATTTGCGTTTAAAATTTTACCAGTCTTAATTCATCATGAACGTAAGGTCTGGACTCCCGTTATGCATTTTGCACAAACTTCGATTAATCACACTCACTGCTAGGTATGTATATGCATACCGGTTATTGTTAATGGCACTGGAGATACGATAGTAAGTCCATGTATCTAAGAGCGTTCGTCTTCTTTTTGTGCGTTTCAAGTTGCTGAGGGGAACTGGGTGTTCTACATCAAGTGTTGAAGCGGCAATGCACGTACATCACGCCGAAGATGTTCGCGTTCTTCGATTCAAGAACACGCATCCTTAGATCACCTTGTCCTCACGACGCATTTACCCGAGGAAGTATTCCCATGCAATTTGTGAATTTTTTAAGTGCCCTTTCATCATAGGCACGGTATTTATTCATGGTTTGCCTATTTTTGGATGTCTTTCCGACGTGAAACGTCGTCTACTATTATTGTTCTGTTTCCAAACTTTACCCAGTTTGATCGCATGCTGCCTCGTGACATGCCCCCCCCCGTAGAATCTCACGATGCAGCCATTGAGGTGTTAGTTGTAGAACACCGCACCATATACTGCTGGTGACATCTGTTTGTCCTTCGACATTCGCAAAGCGGTGTGGTTCACACTGCTTGCACTTTCTGTAGTGGCTCCATCCTCCAATACACGCTTCGCATCTTCACCGCACAATGTGCTGTTGCTTTTCTTGACTGCGGGGAGCTACAACTATTCAGGCGGTTCCCTTCCCTTGGCATTTGCATTCACAGTAATGAGCGTTCATTCGCGAGTGTACTCTGCGCATACCAAAAATGGTAAATATCTCTATGCATCCGCAACAATTTGAACGCCTGAAGGAAAATTTTTATTTTAAAAGTTCTCTGCACAGGTCGCAGTGGTGGTGTTTCCTAGGGCAGTAAGATTTGAACTCTTCGGTCCTGAATGTCTCAGACATCTTATTTTTGACCACGACATGTGTTGGCTTGCACCACAGTATATCTGAACCGATGAGCTGCGTAGTCAAGTACCAGGTGCCAATGATCAGGTTGTTTCCTAGTTCTATGAATAACTGAGCAAATTCCGCTTGATTTTAGTTGTGTGGTTACTGAGGATGACCTTGTTTCGTTTTGTCGGATAGTGTAAGTCTTATTGAAGAAAATCCCTCAATTGATTCAATGAATACTATCAATCTGTCTCGCCCTCTAGACTAAGCTCCATGGAACCAGGCTCGTGCTTGCTTTGAAGTACCGCAACACCACTAGCGTGTTTGCTGTCATCTCCCAACCGAGCTGCCTTTGAATGCCGTGTTGTCCGCGCTTTAGAGCTGATTGTAACGCGTGCCAATGAGAACCACAAGCAGTCTGTCTCTACCTTGATGCCTGGGCCTCACACTATTGACAGTTGTTTGTTTACTCAGTATAGACACCTTGCTCCTAGATGTTTGCCCGCCAAATTTATGCCTTACGCTAGGTCCTCTTCGTTCCCTTTTCTTATTCCTCATTGGTATAGTCATCTCTCTTGATTGATGGTTGTGTGCTAACAAAGATACATTGGTCAGTGGATTCTCAACATTGCTCACCGGGTTTATCGTCTGGGTGACAAACATGTTTACGCCGAATTCAATCTGAACTTTTTGAAGCAAATAATTCAGGAACCAGCGACTATGTCCATTTTCCAGTTTATTCCCGCACTGGTTAAACACCCATCCCAAAGTTCCACTAATGCTCAGAAGACTACAACCGAAGGGGGTTTGTCACCACCTCTGAACCCGCTTAGGACAATCTGTCCGATTTCATCATCAGTGTTGAAATATTAATCCCCGAGGAATTTCTCAGGGGTCCGAACCAACGAGGACCACTTTTTGCTAAGCCACAACCATACGTAGAATGTGGTGCTGAGACTCAGAAAATAGTGTCTTTGCATATCGCAACGGTTTTCGAATTCAGTGCAGGCCTCAGCTCCCCTGTGCCGGTCAAATTTCTGAACTTTGTTTCAGAACGGTAGAGATGATCTCGTTTGATTGTGTTTACTACTCCCAGCAAGGGATTAAACACGTTTGCTGTTTCATGACAACTTATGGGGCGATTATCAATGGTATGCTGTCCAACGCGCTGATTGTTCCCAAAGACTTGGGTGGTATCCACCTCAACCGGAATCATCAGTTACCTGTGTACGACTCTCGTTGCAGAGATTGTGCCAAATCAATGTCTTACGGCGACCGGGTCTCTTATCGCCATAGTGTAGTTGAAACATTCCTTGCATTTCACCGGTTTTTTTGCTACGCTTCAACAGAAATTTCATCACAACACGCCATTCCAAATACAAGCTCACCTTGTTGTCCGCCATCCTGAATAATTTTTTATTGAATTATGCACAAGGATAGTGCATGTTGAAGGTAGCAGGATACCAGTTCTTATCATTTGCCTGTCCCTACTGCGTGCATTACTTCCGCTTTTTGATGCAATTTTGAATGTAAAACAACTTCCTGGCGGACTTGAGCGATCTACAGAGGTTTTTATCTCTTCAGTCGTTAATCTACTCATTTCGCATTATCGTGTATGAAAGTGGAGCGACGCTGACTAACGGAGTGGTGTACGCTTTATGGATCGCGCCAATTATACACTACATGAGAACTTGTCTGAATGGATGGTGCTTTGCGGACGTATACGAGGACAGAGAAATAGGTTTCCAGATACGCAGTACACTGACTAGGTGCAAATGACCTGGTAAGAAAAATGCGAACTTTAATCCATTTCTAACATTGTTTAGTAATTTCAACTCACAGAACCCTATATCAGCAGTCAAGCAGAGCTCACAATTCATATGGGTCGTTATAATCTGACTGTAAGTATAGAACTCAGTCGGTCACTAGAGGGCGAAGATTTCGTATGACTAAAAATGTGGTTTAAAACAGCACCAGTGTGCTGAGTGATTGTGTGCTGCATTTGGTGATGATGCGCCTTCAAGAACCACCGTATTTTTGAGTGGTTTGCGGAATTCAAGCGTCGTAGGCGGTCCCTGGATGATGAGGCAAGGTGTGCTCGACCGACCGCGGACAACATTACTGCCGTGCAGGCGATGCTAGAGGTGGAAGGGCGGGCGAATGAGGAAAGCCATCGGGATCTATCCGCACCATCCTACATGAGGACCTCGGTCTCAAAATAGTTTGTGCATTCTGGGTACCCCATCAGCTCAATGAGGACAGAAAGCAGCTCAGGTGAATTGGTGCTGCACTATACTTACCACGTTTGTTGGTGGACGTTCCAATGTTGTTTGGGAGGTCCTCAGTGGTGATGAGACCTGGGTGTACAGTTTCGACCCAGAGACCAAGCAACAATCGGATCAGTGGATGGCCGTTGGTGGGGTGCACCGTGGTCAAGCAGACAGTGGCTGTGTTTTCGTGGCCAAAACCGGTCGTGTGGCTACTGTACCGCTTGTCCGGCAACGCACAGCCACCGGAGACTGGTATGCTACCCGCTTTCTGCAAAAATGCTGGAAGCTGTAGCCAGGCCTCGTCCAAGGACTCGAACATGATGGACTTGGCTGCGCCATGACAACGCATCTGCACACAGGTCCCATGTCGTCGTAGATTTTCTGGCTAGTGTACGCATCCAGAAAGTTGGCCCCCATCCTACAGTCCATACCTCGCTCTGTGTGACATTTTTGTGTTCCCAAATGTCAAGCGTATGATGCGTGGAATCCGCTACGAGACTCCAGAAGCTGCAGTAGAGGCCTTTACTGAGTTGCTTGAAGGGTTACCTGCTTCAAATGGTTTCAGCGCATAGAACTGTGAATGAACGCCAGTGTAGAGTACTTCGAGAAAATGTGATGCTTAGTTTCTTGTGAAAAATAGCACTTTTTGTTCATCCGGATACTTATGGTTCTACCCTCGTACGTGCTGCTCATCTGCACGCCCGTGTTTTTTTAACATTGTAATGTCTGCTCATGTCGATTCCCACTAAGATCTGGTATCAAATTGCTCACCAAGGCAAGTTCCCCTACCATTATCCATATGCGACTAGAAAAAAGTGCAAACCTGCTTACAGTTGTTCGGTTACCCCTTAGCTAGCTGGTTTTTTGCTAGACCATGGTCTCGTCGTCATCAACGGTAGCAACAATGCACCAATACCTTGAACAGTTGTTTCGCTGTCAAACAACCATGCTGACCTAAGGACTGAGGAACGGTAACATGCGGATAAATGGACTATGGCGTTTAAATTTGTTACCCTAAGCAAACATTCAGGGTTAAGACACCCACACTCTATCAACAGTACACCGTCGCAAACACTTGTGGCATCAGCATTGCGTCGGTATGTGGCACTGACGCTTAGCTGCCACACGACGACCAGCAGCCGCGTGCGGACTACGGCTACTGCAAGGTCGCCCGGAACATGTGGCCTGTGGATTACAAGTCAGACGCCTGGATCACCTGGCGTGACAATAAGGGATCAGCGTAGCAGCCACCTTGTGGCTTTCACTGCTCCGCGTTATAATCAGTCCTGTCCCAAAGGTGACTCATCGTCAGACACACCTACACATGCATTCCAACTGGGAGATGACTAAAACCGCATCACTGATGCCATCTATGAGCTTTATCGTTAAGGAGTTATCTGGTAATTTTTAGTCCTTGATTCTATTCCTGTCTCTCATTCATTGGGCTGCTCTTTTTGCTAGTATTTGCTTGTAATGGCCTTTCTTTGTTGTCACTACCTGTCCCGGGTGTACAGCACAGTATTGGTTTGACTTGAACATAGAATGCGTCTGGCGAATACAGCTGGTAATGAGTTGGCCTAAGAAGCTCCACGGTTACTGGAAAGCGACTGTGTTCCCTGTTGAAGAGCTAGCTGGAGCTAGGTGCTCTACGACTATACCGCGAGTTGTGATCATACCTATCGAATCGCCCACGTCGAGCGGCCCCGCAACTAGACACAAATGCTAGTGCCACATATCGGGCCAATGTGTTTAGCTAATCATTCGTTTATCCGTGACATAATGCACTTGTCTTCGTAGTCGCAATGATGCAAATTGTCCGACATCCTGCAGGCTGACACTCCATCTTCGAAGCACTGGTCATAGTGGCGGCGTTTAAAAGCGTTCTATTCGTCCACTACGTCTGAGTCGTGCGGTCACCCGCTTGCATCTATTACAGGGACATTGTGAACTAAATGTTTGTACAGCTGAGCGCCTTCTAAACTATCCACCTGAGTATATACTGGGTGTGTACCCATTTTTGACCTCTTTTTTAATCACACCCAATGGTCCTCTCTTTTTTATTCGTTCCAGAAGTACAGTCGCTGTCTCAGCAATTGAAAGCGCGTGATGCAGAATTAGAAAAGCTCGTTCGGGAATCGCGGGCCGACAGAAATAAATTGGAATCGGGTACAACTTACGTTGTTTTTCTTTTATCACGGTCTTTCTCTATGAGCACAGTTGAGCGAGGATAACCTTTACTTGTTTCCGATATAAATACATAAATAACTAAATATTTTATTCTCGAATGCATCGAGACACACCAAATAAGCCCAGTTGGGTTTCGCAACTGTTTTATTGATCCTCATTCGAATCGCCTATCTGCTCTGCTTCTATCGAAAGCCAGGTAGCCAGACTCTTTCAACCTTACGCGTGAAAACTCCAGCCTGACGTTGATAACCCCTGTTGTAGGTGCCTCTCGACTTTCCTTTCTTCCACCCGGTAACGGGTGAAGCCGCCATTTCCGCTCTCTAGAGGCCATGGCTACGTAGCCAAATTCACTTTATCAAGGCGCACTACCCTCGATACCATCGGGAAACCGAATCGTCAACAGCTTGTCAAATTATAGCGTTGCTTATTGCATTCCTTCGCGTCTGATGATCCCATTCGAATGACTCGTGCGAAGGAGGCTCACCGCTCATTAAAATCTCTTCAAACCGCATACCTCTCACTAGAAAGTGCGGCCCAAATACCGTCATAAATAAATAAACTTTTATTCTCAACCCGTTTACTTTTATTGTTTAAGAGCGCATTCTTCATTGCCCCAGATGTCGAAAAAACCTCGTGAATCGCGGTTCTCTCTCTAGTAACCGGAGCTTGTATCATGGCTTTCACTACTAACTGTCCACCAGACTACTGGATGAACCGCTTAGAGTGCTTTTCGAAGTCTCACTGACAGTGGTAGTCTGTTTCTCCGGTGGCCAAGCGGTCTGCACGCCTGGCTTGCAACCACAAGGCCACCGGTTTGAATCCGCGTAGGGGCGGGCGTCCTCGCTGTATAGTAAGCCTACGCGCGATTAGTGATGGTCGCGTGGCGGCAAAGCGCCGTTACGGTGTATAGCTGACGATTCGTTTCGTCTGTTTTTCCCACTGCGTAAGCGCCAAATTCTCCACATCGAGAGCATCACCGTGCCCGTCGCATCACCTGGCTCTTAGTGAATGAAGCGCTGCGCGCGTCCACATTGAGCAGATCACGCCCACCTACATGCTGCCCACAACAGTTCGTCGACATTGCCGATCGATCTATGGCGCTTGTCTGAATTCTGGCCATACCTCCACTACGCACCTGCTCGCGCTCGTTCCTATGTCAGCGTAGCACTTAACTTTTGGCCTGCTATTGTTCTGTCACTCAGATATAATCCGGGCACCGAAATGCGATGGGTCGGTTCGGATGCGTTGACCCACGTCGCTACATAAATAGTTCTAGTACTAATAGTAGACTAGGGACGCAAACATGCAAACAAAATTCAAAGGAATGGTGATGACGGTATTCTTGTTAACCGAAAAGTTTGGTAGAGCTGAGAGGCCAGTTAAAAGGGCATCATTTGCCTGAAATACACTTTGGCTCTCATTAGATCAAACCCAGTTACCATGTAAGCGCTTTTGCATGGACTGGCGAGAACGTTGCATGCATCGAGATCATGCTTTTCACCTTAATATGCAATGTGTTGCTGCAAGCGTGGGCTGACGTGTCACGTGTTCTTACTGTCATCGAAGGCCACCAGAAGTGATCGATCGGTTTACCCACTTAATCCTGCGGCCCTGTCAGCTCTTTTCAGAACGACAAGTGCAGTTCATCGGAGCTGCCCCATCTATCTTTTCCTCTTCAGTTTAATGATCGAAACCATCACGAGTGACTCTCCTGCCTCCTCCCACCTTTTAGGAGATATAGACCTGTTTGGCGACTGAGTGTCAAACCTGAAGTGCGCGTACCACGTGTTCTTTTTGGATCGGACCCATCTGCCATGCATATACTACAGAATCGACTAAGACAGCATTGCGTGCTTTGGTACGCACTTTGCAAAGCACTTTCTACCCGACTTGCTACTAGTTCTTAGTGTCATCGGGCAATCGCTCGGAGTGGTCGACCGGTTCACTCATCTAGGCATCCGTATCACTTCTTAATGTCAAATCGATAAGGTTACTGCCCGTATCCACGATACCCATATGATTTCTAAATCTGCAATGTGATATTACCTTACGATCGTTGTTTTCGAAGTGACAATTGATTCCCGTTCGTTTTTATTAAGTGTCGAATGCATACTGTATGTTCTAGGTACTCCTGCGATAATCAAGAAAAATTACCATTGAGTCATTCTTTCCCTAAGATTTGGCATGTGTGTTGCGTTTTCTGAGACTTTTTTTCAACTCGAGCCCTCTGTCGGTTTCAGTTATTTGTCATGCTTTTCAACTTCTGAGCTACCATAAGCTGTCTTTATGTACTCGAAGCGTGTTTGACCTCGAGTTCACCCTTTCTGTCTCGTTTTCTCTGCGTCTATCACACAGATCTGCGCACACTGTCCGACCGGTATCGAGAACAGGTAGCCGCATCAGGGGAAACCATACTGGAGCTGCAATCGGAGCGGCGAAAACTAATGGATGGTGTGCCTGTGCTGAATTCTCTTTTTTCATGGATGTCGTTCTCAAGTCTAAATTGTTTATACCCCCAACACATTAGCTGATTGCAGTTTCCATAGACGTCTTTTGCGCTTATTTCTACTAACGAAGCGATCTTTCTCATACAATCAGCACATATTTGTGTAGACAAAACGTTCCTGCTCTTCCAACGTATCACGCACACGCAGTTAACTGTCACACTTAGCTGACAATTGGGCGCATTTTTGCACAAATCGGCCCATTAAGCTACAGTTTTGTCACGCCGAGGATAGAGACGTACTTATCTCTGGTATCACGGCTAATTGCACAATAGCCACATCAAGTCTTCGCGTTTCGCCTTGTACACTCCGATTTGTGCAGCAACTGAGTGTCGCTATAATCACGCTGTCGTGTCACCGTAGATGCTGTATCAAGGTATACTGTTGCCCGATTGCCACAGCGACTGGGCAGTGTATTGGCACCTGCATCTTATCGTTTATGGCGGAGCCAATGCAACTACCAAGAACGAAACCAGTAATTTGTTTGCTTATGCGGTGTGTCCTAACGATGTACTCGGTAGAGATAGGTGGGGATATTGCCAGACGCGCGATCGATATATGCACTAGGATGGAGCAGATCCAGTATGTGGCTAAATGCCATTTAGACAACCTCTATGATGTAATCACGCAAGGGCATTTAACCTCATTATCAGCCTACCCAGAGGTAGTTAATCACTATTTATGAGGTGCGTACTGTCCGATCTAATTTTAGCATGAAATCGCAATGTACTGTATCGGTGGCCTAAACATAACATGCGTCGTTTGACTGCCGTTATCCATTCCTGATCATTTTGTGTGTCTGGAGTGTGCAACACGTAATGCGCCGTGTTTTCGTGTGCTACCATCAACTGGTCCGGTCGTGATTGCTCTTGTTCCTATTTGTGTCAACCCGTCTCGCCTACTGGTATAAAGCCGCCTCCGGTGTGTTTAGCAAGGTAGCCCCTTGGAACTCCCTCGGTTGAACTCCGCGTGTGGGTAGCTCAAATTCGCTTGTCTCCGTGGTCTAGACGCTGGGCTTACGATTCGCATTATTTTATGTGTGCAAATGTACCACCTAAAATGTACCCATTAGCATTGAGAATTGCTTCAGTCACCCGTAGTCCGCGTTGTAGCCGAATCACTTAATGCGTAGTTATGTGATGCCTCAGAATAAAGCCAATTAACTCCTCTGTAGCATTACTTTTTTATCTTTTTATCTTTTCTGTGCAGCCGCGTTTTCTGCCAAGTCAGCAAAGAGATCTGGGAAGACAGACTGCCACGAGATAAAGTCGGAGAATGAGCAACTGAAACAGCAAATGAAATATTTGATCAAAGGTACTGAGCTATTTATTCTTTACATCCAAAGCCCAGCCTCAGAAAGGACTCACAATGAACATGGTGATTGCGAACGCATGTATTACGGCCTTATTGGCTACGAAAGTATTTGGGTGCTTCGATACGAAGATGCCACGGATGAGATTCAGCGTCTTATAACCAATGGCCTATTGGGGTTGAATCTGACCGACATTGAGGGGCAATGCGATCGACTAGCTCGCCCCATTCCCGGCGGATCTGTCCGCCTCTCGCTAAGCAGTTCGGCATTGTCATACATTTCGTTACTAGCATAATTGACGCTGGTGCTTCAATCCGGCTTACAGTACGTTATACAGTTTCCCCGGCGATGAGTGCTCGCAATGTAGTCCGTCTGTCTAAAATTGACTGTAATGAGAGTTGCTGCGCAGCACCTTGACACCGTCGGCGCCGGTTTTTGCCAATCACAGTAATCAAACCATGGGGTGCACAAATTAACTCCACCTCACGACCATGATTCCTCCCACAAGTAAGTCGGCCCATCCGCCCGGTTCACTCTGATAGATTCCTAATCTGCCTGCTTTTGTGTTCAGCTCTTTCGCTGGTGCCTGCGGTGTGTACTAGCTGCTCTTTGTGCGGTCCGGGGTTTTCCCCAGTTCGGGTGGAGGTTTTTTAATTTCCGGCTAACTTTTGGGTGAAGTCACTTTATTCTATCTCTAACATCACCGCGGTCATCGCCAGGATGGCTCTATCCCGCCTCACCGAGCATGCATGCGTACTTTGTCACGCCAACGCATAGTGGTAGTTGGTGGATTGAGCGACGCGACAGCTACATCCTTAGATACGACTCATTTAGAATAACGTGGGAGATCACAAGATTTGCTCGAATATTTTGTTGTGGGGGGTGTTCGGTTCTCATTTGCCTGCAACTGTACCTCCTCCATTTTGGATTCGAAACTTATACGAAACTCGGGATCTTTGCCATTGAGAAAATACGTGGCCATAGAATTGAAGACTGGTAGCTCAGGCTGTTCAGATGGCTGTTGAACTGTTCGCTGAGCTTGGCAATTTTGTTGTAAACGTTTCGTCACCAATCGAGGTGACATCATCAGTGCGTATTTAAGTGGTGTGCAATAGCGTAGAGGAGCCTCCGTGAGAGGGTTACAACGGCTACCAGAAGACGATACAGCTTAGAAGGAGAGAATCAATGATTCTGATTCTACGATACTCATAGCCCGCCGACCACTTTCCCTCACTCACATAGAATGAGCTAGCAGACAGTCGAGTATTTTACCTAAATGCGTATGGCGCTCATCGTCGTAAATGCAACTCACGGGATCGATCGTTAACTTGGTACGATGTGACCACTTCTCGTTTCTATGTGCCCATGTTCACCAGACATGAGTACTTGACGGTTATCCCCTTATCTGCTGGTGCGCACCATGGGGCATGGTCGACAGCACATTCTGTTGAAATCTCTAAAAGTTATAAATCGGTGAGGCGCACTGTTAATGTGATGCGGCTGTTAACATCGATTATGTATCCAATATTGTAGCATTTACTTGAAGGGAAATCCCTGTAAATTGCTTCGACCATCATTCCCTTCTTGTCTCCCCTCGTTTGCAGAACTGAAGCGGTTGAAGACTGCTTTCCTTGATCTACAGGAACGTTCTATTTTCATCCCTGGTTGGCGTCATATCAGCCGAATACTGTGCAAGTTGTTCCGTTTATGTCCTGAGCTGGCTATTTAACACGGCGCTACTTATCCATCCTTCACTTTCGCATTTTCGCAGACCACTCTTCATCCGTCTTTCGTCGCATTTCGGTCGGAGAAACTTTTATCGACGCACATATTTATATTGCCTATGTGATACTTTCTCCCACAAACCCCTTCGTTTCTGAACTTCACAGTGTCTACTGGAGCAAATATTTTGCATGTCTTCGACAAATTTGAGTCATTTCTTATGTCCCGTCGCTCGTATACCTTTGGCCTCCGTCGAATAAACTCTGCGTATTATTACGCATTACAGTTATCCAGGTCAATTCGATTACTTCCCTTCGAATATTTTCATCAGTTTTCCTTCGGTATTTGTGTTACATCTGATCTTTAAGCCACTCGAGATTTCTAATATCCCAGTCCTTTCCTCACACAAAATTTCTGTTCTGACGGGGTGGTGGGATTGAAGCTCTGGTCGTCCAGTAGCTGTCATCTCTTCTCGGCTCACTGCTCCAACTCGCTGTATCTATAAGCTCTCGGATAATGACACATCATGCACCCGAGAAGCGCTAGAGGACAGTTCCGTCTTTTTGTTGAGACTTGTTCGCAGCGCGCGCGTACCACGAATCGTTGGGGTTTGCCCCCACAATCATCCTCTTACGAGGTACTGCCTTAGGTCGCTGACTCATGGTTGATAGCTGTAGGCCGTCACTGTAGATCTTATGTTTCGAAACTTCCCCACTACCTCCTAGCAACGAGTAGTCGTATGAGCTGGATTGTAACACCATAAGATGATTGACTGCTTAGTGAGAGAAGTCGTGATGCTGTAAGCCAACTTTGCCCACAATACGATAGAAATTTGTATAGTAGGTAAGGATGAGCTACCTTATATCGCAGCTAGTAACCACTCGGCCGTTTGCCGTCGCTTCATCCATTGCTCAGTGGTCTAAGTCGACCCCTAGTAAGGATCTGGTCGCGCGCTTGAATCTCCACGTATTCTTACAGGGTATGCGCTACCAATGACGCACAATGCGATGTGGCGGCTGCCGGGGATCTCTTGGGTGTACATTATGTCTGGTTGAGTCAACCTTCCACTAACCTCGAGTTGGTACATTTTTGATGCTACTTACGCCACTACGGTGTTCTTGCTCCGATTCATCCATCGTTTGTCCAGCGAACGCAAGACTTCTGAGACGACTTAGTCACTTCACTACTAATACACGATGTCGTCGAACAATACCTGCGATATGTCACTTGTTGAACTCTGTATCACAACAGAGCAATCCTCTGGAAACTGTATCATATCAATACAGCCAACACAAATCGGTTGACATGTATATTGGGTCATAATCTTTCCTCAAGGGAGATGCGAACAAATCGGTTGCCGCGCCTTGGCGCAACGGCCCCGGTCCATGTATCTGATTGTCACATTCAAGTGCTACTGTCTAGAAGGTGTGCAGTGCTTCGGCTCTGTCCTACGGTTCTCAGTCAGGGAGGCTTCTATTAAGCGATGGGTTGCACTATCTCCTTTGAAAGAACGTCCTTCGTCTCACCGGTCTCCAGTTTCTGTCTTGATGTGCAGTGCGGAGACAGGCTGTGAGTCAAGTTCACTTCAATGGGCACAATGGTAACAGACAGCAACGGTACTTCCCACTTTTAAGGTTTGCACTCTTAATGTGACTTACACGCAGCGATCAAATCATGATGTCCACGATCCGTGTTTTCCCTTTCACAAGAGAGTCAAGAGTCTCACATTGGTCATAACGGCCGTTCTCTTATCGGCGTCACAGATTCGCTAGACTAGGCGCCCTACCGAACTTACGTCGCTAGACTAACCCCACAACTGTGACCAGCGATGTTTTACGATGATCAATGCAAGAGTATATATCCAACTTTTGTCTTTTCTGTGATCGATGAGCACCTGAGGAACGGCTTCGGGAGGTCCCATTTTCTTAACCTCAACACGTTTCCGTGCCTTTTGCCCACGAAACGCTCACCTGTTTTTTCTGTCCTTTATTGTCAGATCGCTTAAATGGTAACAGCCACTTTATTCCGCTATCACATTATATAGATATCTTTTCTTGGACTCAGATGTATCTGACTCGCCGCTTAAAAATGCGGCACCAACAACGGAGGCATGCCGGATTATAAGCATGTACAACGCTCCATTATGCAGGTATGGATCACCATGCTAACAAAGAAACACATGACGCGACCCGCCTCATGCTCACTAAAACATTGTTCTTCTCGAAGTGTAGTTTGTGCGACAGGTGCTAGTGCCTAGAGCAATTTAGAGAGGTAATGTGCCAAAGGGAAAGCCGTTAGTTCCAAAACTTTTCCGCAACTGCGCAGCACTCATTTCAAGTTTGGGGTCCGTCATCAGTGCGCTTTACCGGCCCGTTGCCTTAAGGATCACTAGCCTACTTTGTAATCTGCCATCGTGGGTTCGAGCCTGTGTAGGGGCAGGGCGATCCTCGCAGTATCCTTAGTTCACCTGCGACAGGTGGTGGTTGCGCGGCAGTGAAGCGGCGGTACTGCGTACTGGCGTACTGTTGATACCTTTTTTCCGCTTTGTACCTCCGAACTACGGTGGATGTCGGCAGTCGACATGATTAAGCAATCAGTTTTGGTACAGTACGGCCCACTCAGCCACGCACCGCTCGAATGATCGGTGCTCGTTACAACCTCACCCCCACTGAGATGCTCCGCAGTTATAAGGTGAGTGCCTGTGCATTTTACAAACTCTCCTAACAGGCGAGCTTTCACCCTTCTCACAAAGCAACGAGATTAGGGATTGGATGTGTGGTCGACATTAAGATCACCGTAGCACCACGCGTTCCCGCTTGTGCATAATCTATGCTCCCCACTAGTCGTGCCTAAAGTTGAACGTATATTAAGATAGGTGATCGCGTGACCGCTGTCCGACTTGCATCTCCACTACAGCAGGCACCAACGGCATGTGCATGTGAGAGTGGATGCTTGCTTCCACATACCAACGGGGTGTCTATAATATTTCGTTACGATTAACCCATTACCTACCCAGACTCTAGTCATCTTACTTCCAGTAAAGCATTTTTACCCACAACCTATCGTATTGACTGAATCACTATTCACGAAAGAGCTACATCGTTTCCAAGATGTCCGCTTGTCGAGCCAGGCATAGGTTCGAGTGGTTCAGACTTCCATCGGTAACATTTTCTGCACTGGATCCCGTCCGTACTGCACAAAGCCGAGCAAACCCCTGGTCCCACTCAGGCGTAGTGCATCGTCACTCTTAGATCCTGGGTCTCGCTTACTTTAGCGCCCAATAGTGCACCATACTGTAGACTTTGTGCTATCGCAAAATGCCGCCCCCTCCACCATTGTCGGCTACCGCGTGTGTCGTAGAACTCTCGTTGACCAAACATATCCCTTTCGCCGTCTCATATTTCTGCTCATATTGCGTGTTCAGTTCAATTAACTATGTCCGTGTGAACAGCCTGGGTCTACTCGTCGGCGTGGTCTTCAGTATCTTTCTCCTCCAGTTATTGCGGCCCTCATGTTTTGACTAAATTGTACTGTGCTAACGATGAGGTTAGCATATTGAATCCCACAATCAGCTCCGGCTACTCCTTTCTCGGCTGATTTTCGCTGATGTGAGCTATTACCATTAGACGCACACACACACACACAAGGCTCACATGTTCAGGCGAGGTCGTGATTACCAAATTCCCCAACCCAAGACGCGGCGCGAACCCTTGCACAAAAACTGAGGAATACACAGCGTATTCATACGATTTGTCAAGGATATGTACAAGCTGTACAACAGAAAGAGATTGCAAAAATTGTCATAAACGATGGGGCCATTAAAGGGCGCGAGTGTTTGTTTTCTGAAGCAATAACTCACGATCATCGTTATGGGAGGACTTGATGGCGCTTTGAGCTTCAGTGTGGTGTTCCGGCAGTAGGCTGACCCTACACGAAGCTGGCCTGTACCTTGGGGAATGTGACGGTGTAGTGTTCCGAGCAGATTACACGGGAGCCGACTCCTGTCGTAGGCTGTTTGTCAATATCTGCTTTTTGCTTAGCCGTCGTAACAACCGTCGTTGGCTCATCTAAAGGAGAGTAGTAAGCTCCTATCGTCTTCGAGCCATTGATCACTCGGCCGCCGTATTTGTTGGAGTTAGATCTCTGGAGTGATTTGCGACGATGCCGCTCAGTTGATTTGGAAGTATCAGTGGTTGTTTGCTCGAAGACGCTCCCGTTTAACGTACCCCATCCATCCGCCCCCTGGTTCAGCGATGGGTCCGATCGCCATGCGAATAGAGAGGACTGAGTCTCCGCGTTACGGGCATCTTTCTGATAATAATTTAATTTGGGTCCCGATGTGTTTGACGCACGGCCACCTCGCAACGTTCCCAGTTGATTCGATTCAATATGCTATGGGGTGGTAAAACCAGAGGATAAAAGTAGTATAATCCGTCTCGTTAGTAGCTGCATATCAAAATGGACAAGGTTTCCAATGTTCCACAGACGAATAGCTCTTGCGAAATCACATTATATAAAACTAGGCAACAAACCGAGCGGAATGCGCTAAGGATAAATGCGAGTTGTGCCACTCACACGCCGACGATAAACCGCAACTCATCTACCATGTACGTGCTAACATTTTATGCAACTACGACATATATAATTGGAGGGTCAAATTTGGACTACACGTTGTGTGATTGGACTGCGACGCGCAATCTCAATGTAATGGAGGACTGTGGTTCACATTGAAGTGAACCTTAGTCACGGCGATCACTGGGACCGTATTCAAAGTAGATGGAAATTGGGTGTTGCCCACCCGAAAACACTGCACAACCACGACGCGTTTCGATGTAATTTCATCTCATCAGGTGGAGACAGCAGGCCTCGATCCCGCGACCATTGGAATAGTAGCCCACACCACTACCCCTTCGGCTACCGAGTCACGGTGGGCAACGCTTTTTGGCACAACGGTAATGACTAATTGGAGGGTCAAGTTTGGACTACACGTTGTGTGATTGGATTGCGACGCGCTACCGTGACCCGGTAGCCAAAGGGGTAGTGGTGTGGGCTACTATTCCAATGGTCGCGGGATTGAGGCCTGCTGTCTCCAACTGATGAGATGAAATTACATCGAAACGCGTCGAGGTTGTGCAGTGTTTTCGGGTGGGCAACACCCAATTTCCATCTACGACATATATACTTTATATTTTTATACTACGAATGGAGAGCGTCTATACACCGAGCATCGACAGTACCAGTTAGGCTAACGAGGAGCTCGTAGCGGCTGGCAGCGTCTGTCCTCGAAAGTACCCATCACCGTGGTCATGAACAACCACAGAACATATGTGTCTATAGAGGGGCCATGCATACTGTTTGCGTGGTACCAATGGCGTGTTGCGCATCCAGCGCAAACCCAGAGGGGTTAAGACTGCGGTGCACGCAGAGATGGGAGTCACACTCCATCAGCACGCAACCCCCATTTGTAAATGGGTCCACGTGGCAACACTTCAAAATCAGGACGACGCTTTTGCGCTGTAAGCGCGAAGTATGCTCTTCTGGAATCCGTCTGGTTTGCAAGTAGCTGACCCACACGGGGTCAGTACTTGTCACTCACTCGCGTACATAACAGCCGGCACCGGCTGATATGTGGTTCACTCGCACATCTGCCGTAGCAGCGATCGGCAGCCTTCCGGGTCCAGCGTCGGCCGGTGGTCGAGGGGAATGAGGCGTCCGCCTTGTAACTCGAAGATCTCTGGTTCGAATCTGCGGATGACCTTGCAGTATCCCCTGCCACATGCCCGCAACTGGTGGTAGCAGCGAAGCCTCGGTGCGGCGTTCTTTCTCCTGGATTCATCACTTAAAGTTGTAATACCGGACGTGGGGGCATCTTGTCAGCGTTCGGACCGTGCACAGCTATACCGTACAAATTGCACGAGGATGAACATCAATATACATCCCATCACTCTGTAATAGCTAATCTACAGTAGCGAGGAGCGGCCTGTTATAAGTCAACTCCAACGCCCACAGAACAATGATCACATGACGGCACTCTTGGCACAATGATAGCGTTGCTACCTAACGGTTCTGAACACCCGGTAAATGGAAACCAACGCACGATATACATCTTGCAGGGCAGCTAATGTAAGGCGCTTTTGAGTACTGTCGAATTGAAAAGCAACGTACACTAATTCTGACATGGCTGCCCATAGGTGGCGTCTACCAGAAACACACCTTAAAGAAATGGTAAACTGGACGTGCTGGGAATATGCACATATGTTAAGATTCCAAATAAAATAACAAACAGTTGCACAACGCGATGAGGATATTTGTACCCCACATACGTACGGCGGCCCGCTCCCCTGTGAACAATGAACAGTCCCTGGTTCAGATCATTCTCCGACTTGCCATGCACCCAAGCATTCATATAAGGCGTCTCTTCCAAGCCACTGAAATTGGCCAATTTGAGGCGGTATCAGCGCGCAATTGGGTAACCTAAGAGCATATGGAGACCAGCCAGTCTGTAACATTTCGTGAACGGCTAATCACCATGCTCCAATTAATGTGCTCGGCTAGGAGTGCCGGCTGTTTAAGATTTCGTGTTAGGCTCGGGGTTGCGTGGGCCCAAGTGTAGAAGGTGAAAAGGAGCCAACGGTTCCAAAAGTGATGGTCACTGACTTCACTTTCCGCTACTTCGCTCGAGTAATGCTCCGTAGGCGACGACGATCGGTGACATACAAGCACCTGACCTCAAACCAAGGAGGTTAAGCTTTACTAAAATAGGGGAGGACGGCACTGATCTTGTGTGTATTACCGTTATGATCAAGCGAACTCCATTTATAGCGGCAAAGTTCTTGTAGACTGATGCTGATGTTTTGTGCTCATGATTTATCCGAACTGGTTCCAGCAGCCACATACAAGCCACCAGCAATGTAGCTGCTGAGCAGGGTAAATTGATCGGTTGTCACCCGTTATACAATGGGACGCTAGGAGCAGTGCTTCACAATATTGGACTTCGAAGGTAAAAAAAAATAGAATTCTTCGCATCACGCCAACTATCCATAATGATAGACCTCCATCACGCAGCTACAAGCGGTCACAAGCAAGCCGGAATTCTACTGAGTTGCCAGAACCGGTGCAGTAGCGTGGATTTGGATTCGAGGTCCAGAGTTCACAAGCCAGACGCCTGAGTCACCACACCACGGACTTCAGTACTGATCGCGCATAACAGCCTACGGCTCATATGACCTTTTAGACTAGCTAGCAACCATCGTTATCACCGACATGAATAGTCTGCTCAAAAATAAACTTGTGTCCCTCTAATATGGCTTGTGCTCACGATCCCCCGGATTCATACTCCATAGATTTGTGATGTGTAAAGCATGAGCGCTTCTCGGAAAAATTACGTCTCTAGGGCCCGTCCCTCTGGATTTGTAAAGGATTCGGGAGAGTGGATGATGTCCCAAATGGAGACTTGGGCTTCTTTGCTGAAATGCAGGAATCTTTCTATCATAGCGAGCTACTCTGGAAAGTGTTGTCACCTAGAAGCTTCTCCAAGGCGGTTTGTACAACACACCTTTGCATCTTGTGGCCGCTCCGGTATATAACATCCCTCTCATTGTATATACAGTGGTGGGATGTCCGTACTAGCTGACAAATTTCGAACAAATTGTACCATCCGTCTCACCTGATATAGATGGAAGTCGTCTGGAATAGGTCGAAAGTCGAGTTCGGGACATGGTGCGAACGACGAGTCCGGTCCGAATGGTTCTTGTTGGATGGCGGGGTTGAGTGCATTTCGGCCCAGGTTGTACATATTGAATGGCACGCTGGCTGAAAATCACAAGTAGAAAAGCCTGAGGTCAGTGCCAAACATAAATGTCTACCACTTCGAACACACTGGTTGTCAACTCATCAACTTGATTCGTTCGTTACAACACAGTAGTTATGGTCATTGATGAGCAGCAACGCAACGGAAATTCGCAAGGGACTACACCGTCCTGCCAATTGAAAGTTACGAATTATGAGCCGGATAAATGAACACAAAACTTACCTCCTGCATAGAATCCATCAGCTACCTGACAATTTTGATCCATCCGGTAGTTCCCCAAGTGATGCTTATGATGGAGCTGTAAAGGAAAACGTGAGATAATTTCACATCAGTCGACTCCTCATTCGTCCAAACTCAGGCTACTTTAAAATGTTTCGAAATACTGGTAGCTCGGGTTGATGAATCAATTGTTCATTTGTCCTCCGAGCTTGGCGGTTTTCTCGCAAACGTTTCACCACCACCTCGGATGGTGGTGAAACGTTTGCGAGAAAACCGCCAAGCTCGGAGGACAAATGAACAATTGATTCAGGCTACTTAACAGTAGTCAGTGTAGAACCACGAATAACTGAGACCAATTGGTCCAGAGAAAAGGTTAGGGGGTAGCACGCCGCTCATTCGTACCCATTACCTAACTTTTTAACGGGATCCGTTCCGAAGCAATGTAGTATTGTGATGCGATTAATTTCAGTTTTAATTTGTAGGCTCACAATTGTTTTCTAATATGGCCACTTGGATCAGTCGCAGCAAAATGTATCGGCGCACTTTCTCTGAAGTGATTCCATCGGACTCAGTTTAATCATCTGAAGCCAACCTCGCGGACGTCTTTCAATCGAGTCATAAGATGGCCTTGCATGTTTGCATCACTTGTTGGCCCAAGGAAATCACCCACAGTAACGCGATAGGCAGTCCAAAAAACAGGCAAATCAATTCCACATGGACAATAAAAAGACAGTAAGGTACGACTCCCGAACGAAGAGGGCCAATGATCATTCAATATGTTCACGATGGAAGGTATGATGCTACAAAGCGGAGCTCTAGCCAATACTCAGCTGAGTCTGTGCATAGTATGTAGAATATCAAAGCCGTAATGTGTCCGTTTCACATCCGCTCTCCCTACATGCTCTTTGCTGTTGCAGTAACTTTTTCTACAAAAGCACAATCGTGGGGATTCAATTCCCTTATGTGGCGAATTGATGATTTCGGTAGACGAATCAGAACAGCTGTGATCTAGAACAAAGTAAGCTGTTGTTCACGTAACCAAAAAAGGAATTCCATTGTGTTACTCTGGCACTGACTACTTAACGTATGAATCGTATGAATGTCCATCTCATGAACCAGGCATCAGTCGTACAAGACAGCTGGATGGTTTACACCATGGAAGACGAGACTTTGGGTCAAGGTTCTTTTCATCTTACCGTCAACTCCAGTTGAGATGACTCGAGCTGTGGTATACGTTTTTTTCTGCTCGAGTTACCGACATTGGTAGCTGCTTACTCTATATCTAACTACCCTTAATCGGCTAAGGAGCCCCTCTATCATCAGTTGCAAATACGTAGCTACCGGGCTGAGGGAATTGAATAGGTTCTTATTTGTCTAGATTGTACTTAATTGTGAAATGGTATATGAAAGATATGGACCATGATGCTACGCCGCACCGCCCACCTCGTATCATGAAGACGTGTTTTCTGGACTGGCGTCGACAGTGAAATTGAAGTTGACAGCCGGATGAGTACGTCCAGAGCATACGTCAGAAAGGATGCGGAGTGCATACTATGATAACTGTATGCCTCTACTTAGCCCCTAATGCGTGCATCGAATGGGCGAACTGGTGCAGCGAGATCAGTTCACATTCTGGTTACCTTCCGATAGTTTTGGATGTCAATCGCACAATCAGAAAATCCCTGTGAGTCAACCGCATACCGGACAATCGTGGACCAACAGGATGCACATGGACTAATTAGGCACACGAGGGCACTGCAGAACTCTCTAAACGCAAAGCAGTCTGGTCCCATTGATGTAATCTTACTTTATTCAATTTACTGATCAGCTGTAGGCGCAACTAACTGTGTTAACGCAAAATGCGTCAAAGAGATGAACGGACGATGGCTCGATTGTGCAGTGCTCCGCAGCAGCCATACCAAGCTACGAAATTATTGCTTCCCGATAGGTGACAAAACTATTGCTCATGTGTAAGAAGCGGATATGTGATGTAAGCCCCATTCAGTATCCATTTAGGCTGTGGCACATGTTGGAGTGTCGATGACGAGATGAGAAATTGCAGTTTCGTCGATTCACGCACGGAGCGGATCGAACATTGTTCCCGGGGAGAAATTGTTTGCTACCGTGGTGGCGTGACATTTTGTGCCGCCAAGCATCAGCGCTGTTTAAGTCACATTGCGGTTGCGTATATCACACAGCGCGACATCCTTGTTGCGTTGGGTAGCGGTCGAAAAGCATTTCGCACCAGCTGCGCACAATGCATCAACCCATGTGAGTCGATTACATATGATGGTGAACACTTCACCCGCGGGTACGGATGAACAAATTAGTCCTAGACCATTTAAATCCGTCCCTCAACGACACGTCCGTAGCACTGTAGGAAAAATACTTCAAAAGATGCAGTTTGTATAAACAACAACCACCAGTACCGAAATCGGACAATTTTGTGCGGCTTCCCACCCATCAAAAGTAGTATGGTGCATTTTTTCTTACTTGTCGCTTGTAAGTGCTTTAAAAAATGCACCAACTTCCATTGGTAGCTTTCGGCGAAAGCAAGGTCGCATGTGTGATTACGGGAACTTCAGACCGAGTAAAATAACAGGCGGCTTCTGTAGTAGTGGTAGCAGTCTCTCGAAAATAACTCACAGTGAACCCTGTGTTACACCGCCACCGATTTCACTCGCACACTCCACAATGATTGTGTGGTGTGCGAATGCCAGCGCCTAGAACGTGAACGGAACAGAGAGCCCATGCGAGCAGCAGTCACCTCATCTTCGATCGATTCCTGGTTACCCAAGATTGCTCGTACGCCACATACAAATGTCTTCACGAACCAGTTGGTCCATGCACTAATTGGCAACTTATAGAAATGTGCTCCCACTCATGAAACTACAGTCACGAGAATGGACTGCGTACAATCAAGGTTATAAAAGGACTTGGTTACCGCGCCTAGCTCTAATCCTCTATGTGCCGCTAAGCATTGCTCTCTGGCCACTTGCTGCCTTCAGTGACAGCTGACCCAAGGACGACACTGAAATATGTTCAGAGATGGGTGCTCGCACACTTATTCGAAACTCGGTTTGTTCACTCGAACCTAATGAGCTCAAAGAGAAACTCAGATATCGTCCAGGGAAGACACCAAAATGTCCCAACAAATGAATCACAGTCGCCGAAAATGTTATGCTCCAGCTCAGTACGGATACGTATCGTACATAATACTTGGTGGTGCTAACGTCCACAACAGCTGCTTTTATTTCCACCACCGTATTACTCCAGGGGGTGGAACAATATCGTGGTGCTCAACAGATTGTTGCCTGAGAATGTGTCGGTATTAGGTACTTAGTTTCGTGGGCAAAGATCCGTTCATCAGAGCTTTCTATGGACTATCATCATAGCGTCTACCGATCAGAGCAGGATTTGACAGCCCAGTCAACCATCAGTCAATGTGGAAATGTTATCCCTACCACAGCAGAAAGTTGACCCTGACACTGAACCCATATGAGTAATTAAGCGTGAATGAGAAAATCGAGGCAAAGCTTACCAGAGTTTCTGCCTGATCTGCCACATCTGGAACGTTGATAGCCATTGAGGTATTCGGACGATAGATTGGCATGTTGGTGGCGAAGAAACCTGCAGACCCAAGCAAATTGGGACGATTTTCATCCAGCAAAATTCGTTCTCGCGTGGAATATGCTGCACCGAGCGGGGTGTTCGCACTATGTGGACCAATAAATTGCGTAGATTGTTGATGTGAATTTAAAGCTAGTGGACTTCGTGGCGAGGGAGCGCAAGACATGCCGATGGAGTCCAGTCGCATGGGTTGATGGCTTCCATTGATGCAATCAAGCAGGCTATCAGTGACACCCGGATACCCCGATTGGGAGTGATTGATGGTATTGAGCCTACGTTTTTCTGGATCAAGGTTATTTTTCAGACATGTTTGGGATTTTTGTCGAAATGACTGCTCCATGGAGCTGTTCGAACTCCTATCGCCCAGGCAAATGACGCATAAATTTGGCAAAAATCCAAAAAGGTTACGCTTATACCTCAAATAGAAGCACAGTCCGAACATAACAACCAGCAGTATCAAGATCATTGCGACGATGACAATTAATAGAATATCCGCATGTATTGTTCGTTTAATGTTGTTTGGGTCGTGGTCCCGTTGATAAGCATGCAACAGTGACTGACGATCGTACTGCTCAGATCCGAGTGGACCATTTTGTGGTGGTCGAGGCTGGTAATAGCCACCACTAGGAGCGCGGACATCCCCAAGATGATGCGGTTCCGACTGATCGACCAGCAGGCGGAGCATCAAATGTGTCCGCAATGGGGGTGTCCCATGATCACTGACCACTACTTGTAACCTGTGCTCTCCCAAATCCTCTTTGGTTAGCCGGCGTCGTGTTCGGATCAAGCCTTTCGTCCTATCGATCGTAAACAAATCAGTGCCCTTCAAATCCGGTATTAATTCGAAATAAAACTTTCCGTTGAGATCACCAGCGTCTCGGTCGTTTGCGTTTATACTGATCACCTCGTAACCCGCGTACTCCATATATGAGACACGATGTAGAGTGGAGTTGGACGTGGTGGGATTGGGAAATATGATTTCCGGCTGATTGTCATTGACATCGAGTACAGTAACCAGCACAGAGGCCGTGCTCGTATGGCCTCGAGAACTCAGCATGCCGTTGGACGACTGGGTGGAGCCTCCACGTAGGTGAGTGGATTCCGTATCTGAAGCGATGAGAACGAACTGGAAAGCCTCCTCGGATTCACGGTCCAATGCTCGCGTGGTGTTGAGAAAGAATCGCCCTTCAGATGTTTGGTATAGGACAAACGGCAAGTCTCGTCGAATGTGTCCATGATCAATACGCAAATTCAAACGATGACGGCCTGTCAGTTGTGTGGTGCCTCCATGATGGCCGGCTTGTGCGTAGAGAGAGGGTCCACCGTGGATAAACGGCCCGACGGGGTGGAGGTCCGCATCGACAACACGTATTTCGCCCACGACTGCTGGCGCAGGCTCATTTTCTTGTATCGTAAAATGCATCTTTGGCTCCATGAATGTAGGCGGATTATCGTTTTCGTCCAAGACGACCACAACTAACAACACGTATGCGGATCGCTGTATCGTTGCACCGTGGTCGGTTGCCTTGACTACAGCAAAAAATTGATCAAAAATGGAGTAGCCGCCTTCTTCGCGGTCTAATTTCCGTTTAGTAGACAAATCACCCTTGACTTCATCGATATGGATGTATTCAAACGTCTCCGGACTGCTGGAAAGCTCGATTCTTTCACGTTTCGACAGGCCTGCTGTACCCTGGGTAGCCGAGACATTCAACAACGCTGGACTTTTCGGTAATTCAAACGTTACATATCCGTTGGCTCCGGAGTCGTTGTCCACGGCACGAACACGAGCGAACACGGTCCCGATCGGTTGGTTCTCTAACAGATGCACCGTATAGACAGGCACACCTCCCAGATAAGCAGCGACCAGAGGGATTGCATCCGGTTGCCGTCCCGTGGCTTCAACAAGTTTGTGCAACGTCCATGCCTCAGTGGGGGACATGCGGCCTCCGGAGCCAGGGGGAATGGACAACACTCGAATTTCAGGGTCGCAGTCATTTTCATCCAGAATGATAACCTGTTAGCACGGAAAGCATGCAGAGGAATTGCAATTAGAGTTTCACTAAGCCAGCTAACATCACAGAATCGAACGAACGAACGATCTGCTGACAGTAGTTCAAAAGGCGCACATGTTGGACAATTTACGGGCTACTCACAGTAACTGTAACTCCAGACTCTGTAAACCTACACTGATGCGCAGTAAGCCAAAATCTTTCACATGGTATGATGCTCATAGACTGCAACAGCACAAAACGGAGATTGTTGACCTAGAACCAAACTGAATGACAGTGAACAATGGAACAATGGTTTTATACAGGTAAAAAAGCTAAAGCTTAACAGATCCCGTAGGGTGATCATGGTGAATATTCAACATATAGAAAAATTATCAACAAAAGTGGGTTCATACCGGTGGTCTCACTGCGGTATACGTATTATAAACTGTGTAGCCATTGTAAGTCCAGGAGGAATGATGACAAATGGGATGATGATAAAAATCATGTCGCCTCTTGGTGAAAACATACAGGGGGTGAAAAAGCTGGAACGTATTCTGGGAGCTGACCGTCAGTGAAATCTCGAACTGGTGCTGCTGTATGGCCATGGGCAATGCATTATGTGAGATAGTGCAGCGAAATGAGTGCACGGTCAACTCGGGCTTTGAACTCTACCGGCGTGGGAGCACAGATTCCGGTAGGGAAATCCACGCTTGGCAAACGTGTACGGAAAAGAAATTCCAACGTCAATCCAAATGACTGTACTGACAGCTTGAGATGCTGGCCTCTCAGGTTACTGTTGTGTCTGAGCTCTAGCAAATGGCGGCACGTGCGGTTGAGATCTCTCAAAATCTGGTTAGTCGAAAAAACGTCCACTCACAATCACCGGTGACCAGTGGTGTTATACCTTAACCCCCTACTACTCTTACATCGGTGATGTGTGCGGAAAATCTTCAGTCCTCTGAGTGAGTATGGTTTTTGATACCAATGGTAAGTGTTAATTGTGTTTTTGTGATCTAGTATGATGTTCAGTGTGTATAAAAGCATAAAAATTCATTCGTTAGTTGGATGATTCGCACTTGATCAACAGTGCCTTCATCAATCTTGTTGGGAGTCGCTAGTAAATATGGCTTGTGACTTGTTCGAATTATGCCACCTGACCGCCCGATCAAGGTGTTCGTTGAACACCCCAAAAATAGTCGTTTTATCCGTGATGATGACCATAACACCTAGTTGTGTCGAGCAAAGATGCGCTGGTGACAAGGCAGTGGGGGATCAAACAGCATCCCAGCATCTTTTCGAGCATTTCGAAAAAGTTGTGTTGGACCCGGTTCTAAGGAATTCCGCTTATGCTAGTCATCGTCGATATAAGCACACTCAGGAGCTATCAATCGCATTCTTCCGACCGGCTTGACAAGCAAAACGTTCACTCAGAAAATGCCGTGATGTACCCTGCACAAACGCCGAAAACCAGACTCCAGTTATCAACTTCCTTGGGAACGAGACTGGACCTTAACTTGATGCGACGGTTTGCGTACCTCCTTGAACCATTGAGCTATACTGGGTGGTGCCACCGGGCCCCTTGTGAGCTAATCCTAACACCTTGGTCAATGGTTAGACGTCAGGCTCCTGGTCCTCCACGTTGGGGGTTGGAAATGGGATGGCTTCAATTTCCGTAAAATCTACCTTGCGGACAGGTTTTAGAGCGAAAGCCTTTGGTTTATAACCCTAATCGTCTTCTTGCTTAGGTCTAGGCGCTCTGGCAGTATCTCGAACCACATACAACCATGACTACTTCCTCAATCTCCAACCACGTACTGCATCGTCCGTAACGCAGATTATCAACCGTCGCCTTATCTGTTGCATACAGCAGGGCGGATAAGTGAAAACATGCTACTGCGGTCGCCTCCCTTTTCTCTTCTCTATTTGTTTCTCTTACGCCCCTCCCAAACCCCACTACTAACCACCCTTCCATAGTTCCCAGCTTAACTGATAGCAGACGTACTGCAACCGGATTCGAACCATCTGCAGCTATCTTCCCGCACCATTGGACGCCTATCTGCAACAGTCCCTTATAAGACCATGCTGTCCAGTTTCACTGGCGGCGTCCACATTTCGCGCTCTAAGACAAATATGTCAAAACCCTGTACTCGCACTCACCTTGGACGCACTGAGTATTGACGTGTATTATGTATCCAAAACTACGATTAATGACCCCCAAGGGGTTGTTGGATTAACTGCTCCCGGATGTCCTCTCGCTATTAGTTGCGCGCATCGGGAGAGTCTCATGCGGTAACCACTGGTCAAGCTGGGGTGGGCATCATTCACAGTTCCAAGGTGGAGTCAACGCTGATCGATTGGATTCCCGTTAACAGCCGTTTGACGACATCAACTAGGGTTGATTCACGAAGTAGCACTAGACGTTGTTTATTTGTGGTTTCCGCTTATACCCCCATTGACTACAGTTCTGATGTTGCCAAGGGCGCCTTCTACCACGAGCTGAACATGCTACTACGCAGTGTCACCAGTGCGGATATCATAGTACTTGCAAGGGATATGAATGCACAAGTAAGTCGTCTGAGCTCTTCAGTAGCTCAACTAAGTGGTAAATATGAGCTTAGCTCCGACCGTACGGACAACGGCGAGCGTCTGTTACAGCTGTGTGCCGAGCATCGGATGTTTCTCACTAGCACCATTTTTAGACACTGTAGGCGCCGAAGTGCCATCTGGTGTCCACCTATTGCTAATAATAAATAATAATGTGTCAGCTGTACGCCGTAACGGCGCTTCGCCGCCGTGCGACTATCACCAGTCGCACGCGGGCTGAGTATACCGCGAGGACGCCCATTCCTACGCGGATTCAAACCCACGAGACAAGCTCGTTACCTCTAGACTACGGGACGACTCCTCTAGGCTACGGATCGACTCCACCTATAGCTAACGAGCGATGGACCCAAATAGATCATATTACTATAAGTTACAGGTGTAGTGGTTCCATCCTGAATTGTCCCCCTTTCTGGAGTACATGCGTCGACTCTGATCATGCCTTGGTACGCTGTCGTTTTTCCATGAACTTTACCAGTAGGCGTACCAAGCGCCCCTGGACTGGCGGTTGAGAAGTCATCACTTCCCTCAGTGAGGCTAGCCTACCAGGATGCCCTAAGTACCGAACTTTTGCTTTCGCCAAAATGACACTGGGCTGCCACGCACGGTGCTGGAGCCTCTGCTTGACGCGCTGTCAATCGCCACCGCAGCAGTCACTGGATATTCGAAAGGTCGGTGAACCTATTGGAATCCAGTAGAAAAGTCCCAGCTGGCTCTGAGCACAATGTGATCAGACGGACTATTAGGCGCAAACTAAAGCAGAGCCTGCGTGCTGACAAGGAAACTTGGTGGACTAGTAGGGCTCAAGAAATGGAGGAGGCGGGAGCAGTACGTGTTTATTGACGGTTCTCCCAACGAATTTTCTCCACAATTCGGGTGGCCTGATTCACAATAAGGAGCGCCGTATGGCTCGTTGGGCGGAGTACTTTCGTGATCAGTTCAGTTGGCCCACTGCCCTTGGACCCCTTCCTTCTTAGGTTATGCAGGACGAGCCATGGACGGTTAGTTTAGAGGCTGCGATCCGAAACGCGATCGCTGCTGCTAGCCCAGGTTCCCTCTCACCCTCACTATTTCAGGATGGCGGTGAAGTCCTCTGCAATGCCCTGACATCCCTGTTTGAACATGTTTGGAAGGAATAGACCATTCCAGCAAAATGGAGTGAATCTATTTTAGAGGCAATATGCAAGAAGAGCAGTTGCACCTACTGTGCTAAGCACAGAGGTACTAGACTAACGTCAAGGGCGACAAAATTACTAGCCTCAATTCTTGTTCGTCGCCTCACTGTGGAATGGTAATCCCAGACTAGGGAAGAGCAGGCAGATTTCCGCTCAGGACGGGGTTGTATAGACCATATATTCACTCTGCGGCAGGGGCTAGAGCAGCGCCATGCATACCGCAGACCGACAATAGCTGTGTGCCTCGATTTCACTAGTACGTTTGTCTCAGTCGATCGGTATATTCTATTCGAGATACTCGTGCTTAAGTATGTTCCCATGAAATATGTGAGCACTTTCCTTTCCCTATACTCGAACACGACAGGCCGTGTCAGGGTCTACGGTTATTTATCGGATATGCCTCCGACAACAAGTGGCTTTCGTCAGGGTTGCCCAGTTTTCACATTTTTGTTCAAGTTCGTCGTGGACTCCACATGGAGTGTTTCTTTGCGGAATCTCACGAAACAGGCGTTGAGGTGCTGCCTAGTGAAAAGCTCGTTGATCTTGATTATGCGAACGGTATTGTCTTGCTGTTTCAAGAGGTTACGGCGGCCCAATGAACCCTAAATAACCTCACTAGATTGGTTCCATCATTTGGCATTCGCTTCACACCTTCAAAATGCAGTGTTGTTGCAGGACCATAAGCCACTTGATGATCCCTTGATAGTGAGAAACTTGAAGTATTTGATCAATTCACTTATCTTGGTAGGCGTATCAACAATGATATGCGCATAGAAATTGAAGTCAGTTCACGCATTGCAAAAGCCAGAACTGCTTTCTTGAATCTGCGGTATCTATCATCAGAAGAAGCTTTCCCCTTTCTGAAAGGCCGTGTATACAAGGCCACAGTGGGGGCCGTCCTACTCTATGGGAGTGAGACCCGGCCCCTTCGGTTTGAAGATCTGAGGCGCCTTCAAGTCTTTGATCATCGCTGTCTGCGGAGCATTGCTGATGCCGGGTAGCACCAGCGCGTTCGCAACGATGATGTGCGTAGGCGAGTGCTAGGCAGTGATACCCAGCTAGTGCCTTAAAACAACATATAGCACTGTGTATAAGTTGCGTTGGCTTGGGCACGTGTTACGTATGCCCGGTCACCGCTTACCGAGGAGTGCTTGTCTGCCAAATGTAGGGTGGCGCAAGGCTCGAGGTGGACTAAAATTGACTTGGCAGCGGGAAATGAAGTCAATGACGAACAAACTTGGGGACGTCGATCCGTCTCGTCTTCTAGGCTGGCGTCCACGTGACCCGCCTTGTGCTTGGCTTGAGACTTTACAGGACATGTCTCGCAGTCGACACCAGTGGCACGCCTGCTGCTGTCTCATATTCGGACTGCCTGTTTAAAATGTGTTTGCTACTGAGTTATCTGCGGGGTAATGGCTGATTATGACGCGTGGCAGTGAAAGCCGCAAAGAAGCTATCTCGCTGGTGCCGGCTTATCATTGCACGATAGCAAGCTGGTTTTGACGATATGTTGTTGACACAAGGTTTAACCCTGAATGTTTGTTTTAGACATTAAGGTTTTACACTAAGCCCCCTTCTCTCCCTCGTCGGTTCTTCGTTCCGTAGGTCACCGTAGTTTCACGGCAGCGAAGAGTCACATCAAATAGCTGGTGTACTGCTGTTGATGATGATGACGACTTTCTTGAGAAGTTCAATATGACCGATAGTCAGTAGAGAATGAGTGAATGCAATGAAGTCTACGAGGCAAGTAAGGGCTGCTAAGAACAATGTTGATGGGGTCACACTTACGACATAATGCGAAGGGATATCGAATAAGTGATGCAGCAGTGTTTGTGACGCACGAAGGTATTGAGAGTACTAAGCTAACGGATGCTGCTCATACACGCGATCCCATCGCGCGATGAACTGCAGCTACAGAAAGCCGAACGTTTGCAAAGAACCGATTCGATACCAAAGTCACCGAGTTTGCGTCCCCCATCACACCGTCATCGGGGTCTCGGTGACCACACTTTCAAGCGCAAGCTAAGAAATTGAGCTCATCAGATTTGGAACCGGAGGAGCAAACAAATCTACCTTGACCGAATCGAGCGCACAGCTTTCACTGTCAGTATAAAGCAATGAGAAATGGTTCTGAGGTACCATCGGGTGTTGTTTGCCTATCTAGGAGAACAATCGATGCTAAATCCACCTTGACTGTTTAATGTGCTGGCGAGTATCTCAGCTCATTCATGGTGGAGTGCGCAAACCCGTCAACATATAAACAATGCAGCTGGCCATCATAACACAAGAGCTGTGAGGTGAAAGTATAAAGAGGTGCCGGACAGTAAATGTGATGATCGTTGGTGTATAACCCTGTGGTTGTCCGTCTAACTAAGGTTGTTGAGACCAGTTGGCGAACGGGCGACGAACTCCAGTTTGCTGCTTACGGAGTTCAAGGTCTGAGACGCAGTCTAACAAATCCACTGTAAACTTGAGGTGCTACATTGATATTTGGGTAGAAACGGTAGACCATCTGTGCACGCCCTCGTGTGAATAAGTATGCAGAAGGATAAGTGTGCTTTCATAAAACTTTGAATGGAGAACCATCATCACTTCCGTCGGGTGTTTTCCAAGGTGGAAAGAGTAGGTCAGCCTGTAAGCACGTCATGCGATCGTTGTGATGCGCATTCTGTGTTTTTGGCTGAGTCATAACCAACGCGACTAGGTATAACTTGGGGACATAAACGTCCTACAATAGTAACTGACCCTCGCGGTTGCCAATGTCACAAGTGACCTTCACGTAACACGCCAAGACCGAGTTGGTCAACTCCGATTACTCTCTGCGATACAAGCGCATATCTGGGCCTCATACTGATCGATTTATATTACCGCAGAGACGTACAGCGACAGGTCACGTAACACTATTACTGTTACACTTTGTTTTACCCTACGAACCAGCGTTATCAGCGAACCAGTTCATATGACTAAACTGTGGAAATTCGCCAGCACACAAAAACACGGGAATCGCGGGGATCTAATCATAAAATGAAGTACCGACCTCTACTCAGCATCCTATCAACGATTTCCCGTACAATCTTAGTTCTTAGTGATGGAAACATGGTCAATGCTGGATGTGGAAACTATGGGGGTAAAGTATTGGTTCTCCAAAAATGACTGGCAGTCTCAAGTGTAGCCAATGGGGAATATGGTCAACAAACGGGCGAGATTTGGTAGTACCGTAGCAACCTACACTCATCAGCCCCGCAATGTGATCACTCTCTATGTGGGCAAAAATCAATTTCATGCGCAGCCGCTTTATTAGTGAAGTCGTCGAAGCAACCACCCGCAACCTTGAACGAAAAGAACGCCTGACGGTAACTCAGTTGTGATTCGTCCACAAATTTAACGATTTGACCACAAGTAATTGAGAGACCGTGCTTTTCCATTTCCATAAATACCATCTCTCACCAGAAGCGTGTTCGAAAAGTTATGGCGGTAGAAAGTGCAATGTGGCTATCTCACCTGGTCTGCCGTGGTCCCGAAAACTGGAGCAACGACTTAACCCAGCGCAACCACTGTATCCAACGTGCCCATCGCTAAACACAGATTCATCAGCAAAGTTTGCTTAAAAAATAATAATCCAACCACGAGGTAAGGTACAAGCAAGCCATCAACTCGCGTAAATGGACACGTGGCATTCCCTCACTTATCACAACAAAGAGACTGGCACGAAGCACCGAGGAAGCGGCCAGCGCACAACGGCCGCAGTGCGCCCAGGAATTCAACATGTTTTTGGCCTTAATCACATTTCTGTCCTTATCACCCCAACAACGCGATTGAACCGCGTCACATCTATAGTGCAGCGACGGTAATGAGCAAGTTGCGTACACTGTGTGCCCATATTTCTTCTAAGCTCGCTGACAATCCTTCCTAGTGATGGTAACTAACACCATTACGCCAAATAAACACCAATTTCTCGACATCAGTTAAGAAGCACTGAGTCAGAGATTATGCGAAGCAACGGTATCGGAATAGTTGAAAGTTGGACGGATAGGTGTTACTTACCTAGACTTTTCTGAACATATTCAACAGCGCAGATCATCGCTTCGTTCCATCTATCTCCAAGTGAGTGGGCCTTCGCGTATGTCTGTGATCCACTGAGCTGCACCGGCAGGTGACACTTTCCTTGTGCTCCCAGTCTAGTATTCCGTTCATAAAAAGGATGGGGGAGGCCGGTGGCTCTCTTCTTCCAACGCCCAAGCATGATAAGTAACAGTGTACGACTTACTATGGGTTCAATTAACGGGAAGAACGAGCGCCACGGTCTGTTACAGAGAGAAAGCAATCTCCTTGCCTGTCGGATTTCTGCCGGTCATCTTAGGCTAGACAGCGCTCGGCTAGTAGAGTTCGACTACGTTGGCACCCACCGGTGGTTACGTGTGACCGCAGACGCATCCTCTGACAGCCGAAAGAATTGTGCAACTTATTCCGTTCGTTCCGAGGCTGCATGCGGTTGGACCCAAACAGAGCACCACCGAAGTTAATCCGAGGCACCTAATTGCATTAGTGTAGCGGCGCGGAAAACAGCGACCACGCAGGATACTGAGAAGCCACTAGAACGAGCGAGGACCGGAACGGGCGCAGACATTATGGACGAGAGCAGACGGCGCAACCCCAGCCCAACGATACGAGCAGAAAGCGGAACGCGAACAACGAACGAGAACGTGCCTGATCCAAAGAGTACTGAAAAGACGTATGTCGGTGCATTTTGAAGTAACTCCAAGCCGAATAACGCAACCGAGATCAAGCAAATCAAGAGCTTTAGAACAACTCCAGGCTGGTCAGAATGCGAGTTACGGAAACAAAGCTACGGGGTCAGACAGGCAGCCAGGGACACGAAATATTCCGACCGACTAGGCACGAACGTGACATGTGATTTCACATGTATGTGTGTTGTGGGACAGAAACATGGTCGATAAAGGCACGCTGTGCGCAGCTTGTAAAAACCGTGGTCGCGTACAATAAAAATTGTGCTTTCTTGCCGTTTCGTTCTTGCTACACTAGGACAAATATGGAGCGAAAAAAGTAGGCTTCTCTAACATTGACCACTGAAAGAAAAGCTACCTTTCACAAATGCTGTGTAAGCATGAAACACGCATGCATTCACACTCATCACCTGTCCCACGCACACACTCTGGTGCACTTTTGCATCAACTGAAGTGCCGATTCATTTCACCAGCAGCCCAGTGGGGAAGAGGGGTTAGAACTCCAGAGATGCCTATTCCCACCGACTAGAGACCTGCATTCGCCCGTTCCTGATGTGCAGAGTAGACAGGTTGCACAACGAGACGCTTCATCTAGCAGGGTGAGGGAATAATACCCTCTGGACTGAGTGTTGAAAAGCACTACGATGATTAGGCTGTGTCATTCAAGGGTATCTACCGAGTACCCCACCTGACAATTGAGATGGAAGTTAGTCCCCCTCCCACCATCACCACCACAGCTGCGAGCCGGCTATACGAACCGGGATCATGCGTAATTAACCGAATTGGAGTCACAGGCTTTGAGCGTAGGTGAGCCCCTAGGTGAAATGACAAATTCTCCATAGTTGTGTCTATAGGATTTATTGTTCAATTCGACTCGAACAGAATGCGGCGTGCCACAGGCATCCGTGTTGGGATATGATTTATGTTACATAGCTTACGCATGAGAACATTTGGTTTTCTTAAAGCTCAGTGATCAGTTAGAGAGCAAGGCGGCAAACTACTTCAGACCGACTTTGCGCGAACTCACATTCGCTTGTGAACCCACACGGTCCGCTACGCCCTCGTCTTCCCGGCACAGACTGATCTACGTGAAGTTACATATGTCGTCAGCCTCGGTATGTAGTCGAGACTGTGCATCCCTGCAATTAACTTTTGCGAGGTCGTTAACGTAACATGCTGAAGGCCTGAAATTTCTATCTCTTAGGTTCGGGTAAGTCGGTGATGGGCGTTCGTCTCGCGCGTGTGCAAAGCAGACCGATAATACTGCGCCGTTCGTCCCGGAGATGCTGCTCGTGAGGACCGTGTCTTTCCTTCCGACTAGGAAAGTCGACACGGCTAAAATGCTATAACAGCATGTTCCACTTACCACATCAACCTGCACTGGAAACCTTTGGAGCGCACAGAGAAGAACGCTGGTGTCTAAGAAACGACGTATAAATGGTCCTTCACATTATCAAGGCACTTGCCAGGTTGCCATCATCCTTTGAAGTCTGGCCAAAATACCAACCTGGGGGTCACCAGCTATAACCACCCACTCAGCATACCTGGCTGGAATATTGCTTCTGAAAGAATCAATTCGGCTTCAGCCCCCTGCTCTGATAACGCCAAACTCTACATGCGTTACTTTACCAGAAAGAACTGAGTGTTTGTTGGTAATTGTCAACATCTTGCTGCCAAGATGCGGGTAGAAGCAATGTGTCGCATCTGACCACAAATTTTTCCGATCCTGCTATTTAGTCGGAAGAATGTTAGTCGGGCGGGTGACTTAAAAATATTAAATGATGACCCAGGATGAACTGTGTGATTCTCAAACACCCTAGAATTACATCCGTTAGCGGACACAGGAGTGGCTGTTCTCTGGACAACACAATTCCATGTGACAGTCAACTTAACTCGCTGAACGAAGCTTGACTGATGAGGTAAACTTAATACATCCCTGGTTTCCTACAGTGCCCACTGTGTACCTGGATCACCAACGCAGTCTGGATATAGTTTTACGCAAACGAATCTCGTCTGAAAATGGCATTCACCTGGATACACCCTGGTGTGGGTGTGTCAGCTCTTCTGCTAGAGCCTAAAGAACAAGTGGACTTTTGGTTGCTGGCGATATCAGAACACCTACCCTATGCGGTAGCGGAAAGGCAATCGTGATGATTTGGACAGCTGTTCGCGCTAGCTTACAGTTGGCCCCATTTCAGCCCATGTAAGCTACTGGCGCTCAAATCACGACAACCAGTATTTCTCAGAAACCCAAGACAGTAAAGAGCAAAATGCTTAGTTATGTATTGATTCAACAAACTCAGAGGACGAGGCTGTGCCACCTTAGGAGTGCCCAAAAGCCCGATAAGTCATGGTGGCACGAGCGGGCGGTGACACATTCCGGACGTCACATCGAACACAAATAAGGGAAGAGTTTGTGAGGCCTAATCGGCATCCAGGAACAACTGGAAGCTGAATTCTGTAATCGTGATAGCAAACGGTACAAAGGATGTTTGGTTACTCACCCAGGTTCTCTTTCAGTCCACGAACCTTTGCAGCCATCTAAGTAGCAGTAGGGGCAACTCCTGAGTGATGAATGAACACTAGGTTAAATTACATCAACCCAGAGCAATGTCGTGTGGAAAAGTTGATGCGAGCAGCATCCTTCTATGTTAGGAGACGCAGCAAGAAAAGGAAATGAGTGGTGCAGATCTATTTCACTTTAGAGCAAGCTTGTTTCGCTCTCAATGTTTCCAGATGGAGTCAGATTCGGAGTGAGTGATGATTATCTCAATAGGCACACTTGCATTTCCAGTGACGTGGAAACAGATCGTATATGGCGGAAATTCCAGTAGTTCGGAGAACTCAAGTTGTAAACTCCGGGATTTGACCCCTCTACTCTGCACTCGGCTCAGAGAAAGTAGCTCCAAATTCCATTCGATAGTGTCCCTGATGGTTTCAGCACATCGACAAAACTGTTCATTAAACGGTATTTAGTGCCACCGAGGTCAAACTTGCTGCGCGCATGTGTTCCCTATTTACTTTGTTTTATAAAAGCTTTCCCAATCAACAAAGTGGGCATCCGCGAGTGGATATATTATCATCATCATTATACACGTTAACTGCAAGTGGAAATCACCTCAGCTAATGTGCCGCAATACAAAAAAGAAAAAGAACATGAAAGAGAGGCACGCCCACTGACTTACCAGTAATGGATGGATATCGTTCCGGAAAGTTAACAGCCGACTATTGTGCCACAAAAAAGTCATATTATGCCTAATAAATGATCGTAGTTGGAGGGGAGGGACAAAGAAACTCACAACACAAACACCATTGAGGTTGGCTCCTAGCCATGTCAACAAGTGTATCCTGTCAAACGTGCTCACGTCCTTCGGTCCCCAACCAGGGAGCCGGGAGGCTCCAACAGATGCTAACTTCGAAGTAGGGGCCTTCAATCCTCTTGACCAATTCATTGATTGGTCACCTCTCCTCTTTTTCCATCCGTACCCCCGACGCGCAAATAACGCATGTCACAGGAGTCGGTGGGCTGGCATGCGCAACACGTGGCCCAGCCATCGAAGCCTGGTGCGTGAAATAGCGGTGCTGAGCGGTTCGCTTCTTCTTCCTGCGCCATAAACAAGGCGTCGAACACGCTCATTGCTCACACGGTGTTCCCACAAGATATGAGCCAAACTGCGAAGACACCGGTGGTCGAAATTAACGAGCCCCCTTATGTCTGCTGATCTAATGGGCCACGTTTCACAACCGTTTAGTAGGGTCGAATGTACGGCTGCATCGTACACACTACCCTTCAAGGAGAGAGTGAATATATATATACATATATATATATATATATATGTCATGCTGTGGTTGATGTTGCATAAATCATGTTTCTTTACCGCTGTTGGGATACACAGACTTGAACCAGATCTCAACCTGGATAAAAAGTATTCCACTTTATTTGATTTGCTCAGTTCTGTTATTCTGTTGCATATTCTATGTCAATATTGCGTGTCTATTTTCTTTCATATTCTGTGTTTATTGTTTGATATCCCCGCTGTGGCTGTGCTTTATGTGAACGCTGACAAGGTGCCTACCTGTCTAACACTCTTCACCACAATTACTGGCTCCAGGGGACTGCTACTCTTTGCTGGGGGACGGCGTGCACAGTTCTCATGACCGTGCTAGGCTCAAACAATGGTTCCATGCATCCAGTGTGGAGCGGTCTACGGCCCATACACAGCTTCTTTATGTCAGATACGCATGATTCCCAATTTAGATAAACAGGAATGCTGCTGATGTGCATGTAGGATGAGTGTGTGCCTGCTCTGTTGAAGAAACGTGGCTCCCATCCACATGCCTCCCGGTCTTGTTCCTTCGGTATTACACTGTAGTTGTGGCTGGTTCAGCGCAATCCACCCGTGGTCCCTATGTAGGCCTAGGCGTCCTGTGGCTGTCCCCATGGAGGCCGCAGTGACAAAAGGCCCCAAGCTTACCCGCTGTCTTAGCATACAAGAAGGCTATAGATCAAGCACGGAAGCTGCAAGTATTTGCTGATTCACTGTGTATACGTAGGACCTCGATTTAGGGTTACGTGTGGTGGATTGCGCTGAGAACCAAAGACTATCGTGTGTCGGCTTACCGTTGAAGCTCCTTTGGTGAAAGAGAAGGCACAAATAGTGCAGGTGAATAAATGAATACTCACGTTTCAGTGGTCTATCAAATTCAGCGGGGTACTGAATTACTGGAGTTTTTTGTGATGGTTGAGGTGACAATATTCTACCCCACCTGAACAGCTCTACAATTTTCGATATATTCATACGGAGCTATCAGTTGGAGTCAGTACTCTGCGCCAAATTGGCTTGCACCGCTCGGTCATCCGATCCCCGTTTTATGGACACCATGAACTCTGGTGCCGGTGCCGGGGTTGATGAGGTTCATGTGAGTCCCCACCACCTCGGCCGGGGCCACTTTTGAATGGCGGATGGGCGCTGCACGAACATTTACGAGTCTGTTGTCAGGTCTGGCTGCGTCCGATGTGAAGTTTATAGGACGCTTACTCGCGTAATACCGCCTTCTCTATTGGTGGTTCAAGGGAACCATTAATCACTGCTGAAGGGGACGGGGTGCAAGTTTCGGTGATATTACTTGACTAAACAAGTAACTCGCTTCGGTTTAGACCTAGTTACGACCCAGTAACTGCTCTGTGCACATCTGGTATGTATGTTTCCCTCTATTTCAACGAATGATGTGCATATTGAAGGAGGGCGGACCAACTATGAATTAATCGTGCCTCCCATCTACACATCTCCCAGTCCTATTCCTTCGAGTTTACACTGGATATGGGGTGTGTTGTGCAGCGTAAGCCACCAATGGTCCTATGCATGTTCGTTATTGTAGCTGCATAGGAAGCGGAAATCTGATTCCATTAACCATGGCTCTAGAGTGCGTGTACCACACCACTTTGCTGGCAACATGCTCACCGTGAGTTTGGTAGGAGGCAAGAAACCACGTAAGATTCATCTCAATGATTGTAACTTAAAGAAAGTGTCAAACACCGTGGTAACACATATATCTGAAAAGCACGGTAAGAAGACAAAAGCTGGTAGATGCATGCATTTCGTATTGGAAACAATACGAAATGCATGCATCTACCAGCTTTCGTCTTCTTATCATACTTTTTAAATTTCTGAAGGGAACTAACTGCCTTAAACATATTTTTGTGACAAGATCGTGTCGATGAACGGACCTGCGGCCCGAGAATGCATGATTTAAAGCGGTGCACACCGACAAGGAAAGAGTGAGTTCCAATAGCGCCCCAGTATAATCGTATGTGTAAACCTACTGGGCTATGGAGACGTGATGGAATAATTGATTCCATTCAGTTCCCCAGACGAAACTGCCAACTTGGTTGCCCCACCGTGCGACCTGAGTACACAACACACAGTTTTCGAGGGTGCTGGAGTTGATGTTAACTCCACTCGGTGAAGTGGACGCGCACACTCATCCCCTCTAACGGTGGCGCACTTGGTGGTTTTCACGCTGTGACGCAAAAAAAATGCAACGCGGTGCACATCCGACTGTCTCACATCGCGTTGGGTGAGACATCGCACAAAATCGACCAACCGATTGATCGTTTGTGGCTATACTACGTGTCGGATGCAGCACCCACACAATTCACGGGTGGAACACAGATGGATAGACGGTCCTCGTTCTACGAAAGAAGTGAGTACCGCATCGATCCGAGCCACAATGTCAGCTATTCGCGACTCTTAGGTAGGACCTCTCTTTGTCTGTTGTTTAGATCAGATGCTAGCGCTGTAGTCCTTGAGCACACTGCAATTAACGGAATCGATGAGGGCATCTACCGCGCGATAAATCAAATCATCAACTGAAAACGGAATAGAGCTCCCTTTGCGTAAGCCTGTAACGCCTAGTATTTTGGTGCAAATAATTTTCTTGTCATTCCATGGCATTGTCAGATAGTTCAGAACGCAATATAGCAATATAGTGCTCCTTTCCGTTAAATGGAAATAGCAAAAAGCGGATTTTTGCGAAGGATGCACGGCTGCGCACGTGAAAGGTGTGTGCGTATGGTGATCTAACAGGCATAAATGCTGCGTTCTGGTGAACCGGATACGTAAATTTTCGCCCAAGACAGGAAGCAAGTGCCTATCTACGAAGTCCGGTCAGTGGACCATTAAACTAAACATTTGATGATCTCAATAATTAATGGGAAAGATAGCGCAACCAATTAGTGATTACATTTTAAAGCCGATGCAAACGCCATCAAAGACCAGAGGCTTTATAAAAGACATTTCTTTATCAATCAAATGGCAGCTCTCATCAACGATACCGCGAGTGAGGGATACCCCAGTGTCGGAAGAAATCGCGAGAGTGTGCAGAAGAGAATATGAGTAAGTGAAAGGTAAAAGTAAGGCGCACTGCCCAGACTGGGTGTCTGACGCATGTGGATGGTTGGATGCTCTCGGGCAAGGGATCGGGAGAAGGAGAGGGCTGCGCGAAGTCACAACTGGACACAGAACCCCACCTCTATTGAGACCCTTTTGTGGCCCATGACTGTGGTCACTGTCCTCCACATTTCCGAGTGTGGAATGAGATCACCCAACGCTTTCCCTACAGACCTACAGCAGCTTGTCGGAGCTTACAGCTGACGAACCCTTTGCGAATATACTTTAGTAACTAGGAGGAGAAAGATAGTGAGAGTCTGTGCGTCAATGGCGTAAAGCGGTGCAAATTCCAAACGTACATCCTGACTATAAATCTGTTACCCATACTATATTGTCTTGAGAGGTCATTTGAGGCTCGTTATCTCGTGGTGTCAGCTGAGGCAGAGATCAACACAACAAGGACTATGTCACTGAACAGCTGCGAGGAAGAGGTATGTTGCAACAGACACTATGTGGTTACGTGTGCGATAACTGCGTGAGTAATGGACTCCGTGGATGACTCCCGTTCCGATTGGCGGGGTCTTTAAATTGGCCGCGGTCTTTTCGCTGAACACCATTTTACGCTATCTACCGTGAAGTAACAGTTTTGCTAGAATAATTTTGCAACTTCCTTGCTCAAACTATTTCTAAAGCTACCAAGACTATCTTAATCTATTTATATTTTGACTAAAAGATTGAGATATTGAGCACGATTCGTGATTTGTTGCTTTTGGTCACGAAATGTAAGGCCAATTGAAATCGTTTATAAGAGTGTTTTAGTAAACCTCCGCCCTGTCTACTGTATACAAATCCCGAAGATACTGTTTGGTCTTGAGCGACCGTTGCTCGGGAATGTGAGGCCGTTTACTAGAGTGACAACAGTGCCTCTTCTTTCCATTTCGTTTATCCGTTTTTAAAACTTTGCGTTGATTTGATTTTTGATTGTCATTTTAGTCACTGCTGCAACTGATGATGCAACCTGTTGAACATGCACGCATCCGGGTCCGCGAAGCTCACCTTGACTCGACTTGATTGGAACAATGCTTCTCAGAGGTATCTAACAAAGTTCGGTACTTACACACTTTCTGCATCAATTCGATGAGATTGCTTGTGTGCCAAGTTGGTCGTAAACCTCGACCGAAAGCATCGCCTATTGATAGTAATCCCGAAGGCAGTGGGTATACTGCTCGTATTCCTAGTTGAATGCCCTATTCAACTGGCTTCGTACGTTGAAGTGAACCGAAACTCATGCTTTCCTTGTCTGTCTCTATCTTCACGTGCGATTTAACCAGCTTGGTGGGACTAATCACGTGCAGATTGCAGTGCTCCCTGAGGATTTTGAGCCTAAAGAACTGTTGGACAGTAATCGCCAAGTCGACTGAGAGTCAGTGTCCTGGTGGTCCTTGGACCTGCCAGCGTTTGGAGCACGAGCTTGCATGGAGTACTAAACCGCCTAGAAGATCAATCGGCTTTATTCTAAAACTCAAGAAACGTTGACCGCATGTGTTATCAAAATAAATCCTTGTTAACTGACTGGTGCATCTAGAGAAACGAGGGAGACAAACTGGGGACAGGCACTGTTTGACACATCAACTGAACGAGTGCGATTTATGTCCTGGACGATACTGAGAATGTATAAATAGCCATTATGGATCCGAGATGTTCATGAATGATAGCATGGTACAGCGAAGTGCTTAACAAGTAGAAAATCTCGATGCATCCAAGACTTGCTCCCCACCGTATTTGCACGCACCTCAGGGGAGCTAGAAAGAGCAGGATACAAGCATCTCCCCCGCATTATGGGGAGCTGGCTGTAACGATAGTATTCGTCAGCGTGCCAACTAATCCAACAGAGCCACACAAGAAACACAGATGCGCCTGGATTTCATATTAACAGCCAGGGGATTAACTACCGACGGTTAGTAAGAACACCGTGTTCCTCCATATCACAGCACTGGAAGTTACGTTATCATCCGAGGCGCAATCCAACAACTGCTCTGGAAATTGCATTGACGATGTTGCCTAGCCTGGTAACGAAACGTTTGCAGCCAAACAGCCAGTTCGGAGGAAACCTCAAACCGTTATTTTTACTTTCAGTCATTAAGGCATACACAAGCCTTGAGATGCAGTTACCAAACAACGAGCGTCACTCACTTTTATCACAGCTGTAGCCTTTTTAGAGGGTATTCCTGCATCTTGACATGTGACTTGAACATGATCTTCGGCGCTACGCTCTCGATCAAGTGGACTTCTGGTGACCAAACTGTATCGCACTGATGTAGCAGTTCCCATTTGGCTGGATCTGTCCCGATCGAGTCGGTAAACATCTTGGTGCGAATCAAGCTGACACGTGACCACTAGCGAATCAGTCCAAGGTCCCGCAACTGTACCACCGGGTTCGGCCAGATCTGGATCGGAGGCTGTGATGAACGCGACGAAGTAATGAGGAGGACCATTTTCACGAATTTCCTTATAATCGTTCTGTCCTCCGGTAGCATAATCAACCACAATACTTGGTGGTTCGTCGTCCAGATTTCCAACCTGAAAAGTGGAGTTGAGTGATGGAATAGTACTGGGACATGCGAATGAGATTCAGTGATTGGTCGATCGAAGATCCAGTCAGTTATGTAATTCGCCTTATTTACGCATGGAAAATTGGGGTTGGCCTCATCCCGCAGGGCACAACATTCATTTCCATGGAGAGTGAATTTCTGACAAACAAACGGAGTCGGATGATATTATAAATTCCCATATTATCACGATAGTTCCCGGTGGGTTCGCAACAGAGAATTGCGCACAAAACGCTCCAACACAACCACACCTTTTGGGACTGATGAAGTTCAATAATGTAACCAGCCGTACGGCTGGTATGAGGTCGGTTATGAGAAGTTAAATACAAATTTGCAATCCAGTCAACCTATTACGCACTACAGACCATCATTTTTCGTGAGACTAGACGAAGAGAGTTCTTTTGCTGTCGAGAGGGCACTAGAATCGACGTTTTGGACATAGGCTTCAGTCGAATCAAGCTTGAGATAGACCGCCATTACAGCCCTCGGCCTACTTGGTAGTCCATTCTGCTGGGCATCGCCAACTAACGTTTTGAAAACACTTATGCGCGAAACTACACAAGTAGAGTATTATCATAAACGCATGCGGTCCTGAGAAGTAAGTGACGATTGGCCGCACTATGAATCCCCTAAGGGCTCTTCGAACATTATGCGGACACGGGTTCATTATGGCCGCAGTCCCAATGGGCTTTGACAAGCGTGAGAATGAAGCTCATGTAGTCCGCAATGCGGCGAATGGGGGATAGAAGTATAACGCTAGACCTGCACTTTGAATAGGAATCACATTATGTACACGGGTCCACCTGCTTATCGTGTTCAAATGTGCCAGGCTAATCGGAGTGCTCTTCAACAAGATCTGATAAACTTCCGGTGACATATGATAACTATATATGAAACCTGGACCCATTACTGAAACCGAACTCAAAAGACAAACGCATGATGTGGAAATAACTTAATTCGCCACCACCCAAGAACTTCCATTTTGCGCACTCGGCTGGCAAAATCATGGCGTATATTCTCTGGGATCCCGAGGGAATACTTCTGATAGATTATCTGGATTAAGGTGCCACAACAAATAATCAATATTATACAGGCTTAATGCAACAAATTCGAGAAAATATTAACGTAGCGGTGTGGTACATTAAAAAGATCACCCATGTTTTAGACAACCTTTCCAGTCAGGTGTCACTGATTACTGGTTGGAAGCGGTAAGAAGAGATTTCTCTGTGTAGCTGCATCTAATATCATTCAGGTACAAAGACCCGTTATGTTGGAGTGCCATCGATCTATTTTACATCGGCAGTGTTTGTCCAGAAATTTCTTGAATTCCGACACCGACTCCTTCTCAACTACGTATTGCGGCAGGTTGTTCCATACATTCACCACTCTCCGTTCGAAACAGGGTTGGTGGCTCCACGAAGTAACCCTGGAAGCAATTCATGTAGCAGGGTTCAGATTGCTTGAATATTCACCCTATTCTCCAGATCATGTTCCCAGTGATTGTTACTTGTTTTTTTAGTCTCGAGGATCACATTAGTAGTAAACATATTCGATTGTGTTCCTGACGTCATTGCAGCTGTAGAAGTGTGGCTACAGAGGGCATGATTCGAACTTCCACAGCAAGGACATTTTTTAATCGAAACACCAGTGGACAAAGTGTATTGAAGTCGAGGGATCGGATGTTGAAAAATAATTGAGTTTACGTTTTTCTACTGATTGCTTTTAAGGACCATATTAAGACATTTCCGAAGGACCCTCACACTGCTCTGACTGAGTGAAGATGGCCGCCACAGCGCATGTCCACAAGGACTGATCCAGGGCCAGATGGCTCATCGTTAAACACTTATGCCCTCGATCAACGGATGGTACAGCAAGATGCATCGGCCCGTTATAGTAGTTCCCTTGGAGAAACGCTTTTGGCCAAAACACAGTGTCCACTGGGTTCATCTTTTCCGTGAGGTTTCGTATGAGAAATGTTGTGGCGACAGCATGCTATTGCTGGTAGCATTGAATGATGGAATTCATGAGTGAAGAGGAGCGCGAGCAGGTAGTGACTTCGTCGAGAGAGAGAGAGAGAGAGTAGTACCGACTAGATGACGCCACCGAGGGAATTTAAGGTTGCTTATTAAGTTCCCCAGGTGCCCTTTCGTTGCGACCTTTGGAAATTTAAATGAATCTCTTATTCGTATTTTGTGTCCCGTAGTAGGTGTGTGCTTGAGGCTGGAAGTATGAGTGTTCCGGGCCGTCATAGCAGGGAAGTGATCTGTCATCCACTTCAGTAGATGGCTCCATGATATCGTGCAGAACTGGTGCAGGTGAATTGACACCAGTTACCAATAACTAGAGCGACTAACTTTGTATGTCCCACTACAGTTCTACCTGAACGCACGATCGAAAAGGCATTAAGCCAACCTTCACTGAGTCAGGTATGCAAATATATCTTGTTTTACTGTTGGCGCACGTACTAAATAGCTCTGAATTAGTTAAATCAGTGAAAATGTGTCGGTGAGCAATGCCGATGGTGTGCTGGCAGAAGACCTGATAGGGAAAGGCAATATGAGGTTATCTTCTGTCCTACAAGCCTTGTTTACGAATGCTCCGTCAATAGAAATATTCAATTTCATCTGTGCACTCAAAATGGAAAACACAATGGTGATGCTGAAATTGCACGTTAGGTTGATAGCCTCTACCTGGAGGAAAACAACACGGATAACTCGACAGAACTGACACCATTAGGGTTACTTCCTTGCCGACCAGCTTCTCACTGCAAGTTGAAAGTGGGTCCGTCAGGCGACTGATCTTGTCTCTTGATTCTCACTGGTAGTGCATGAATCAATTCTCATTGACCATGGCCAGTTATCTCGCTTGTGAGAGTGCGGGTGACGGCAAACCAGTCTTTCTGGACGTGTGGCTGTTCTGGCGAGAGAATGCGTCGGGTGAATGAAGGGTATTCGGGAAATTGTTGGCCAGTATGCACATTTTCTCAGCTTCACACATCTTTGTGCTATCAAGCGCAACATTTTCGGTTTCGAATTTCTGGATAGATAAAACCATCACAACGTATTCGGTGAAAACCATCATGTGGTCCACCACCATCCCAAAGCACTCACGACGTGAAGTCAGCCCTTTTTCGGGTCTATTCACTTTTGAACTGAGAACTGTTGGCTACACTGTACCAATTGTACCCCACCATGGAAGTTGATGCTTTTATTACGCAAGTCTCCTGGAATTTATTTTAGGCTGAAATGACCCCTTTGATCTCTACATACTTTTTCTACACATGTGCTGCGTGACGGCAAAGTCATGGGATTAGCCATCTGTCGAAGCGGATGAGAGAACCTATTCATGCTTCTGTCCACTGAACGACGCAGCCAGGAACACTCACAATCCCGCCCTCAAACACGTGCTTCATAGTAGGTACAAAATACGGACCACTCGCACATTCAAAATGTTCTGGTTTGTACCTAAGTGAATCAAAAAGCCCATCGCAGTCGCGAACATGAAAATAGTGGACACTGGGAAGAGCCCACTGCTTACCACGACCGTATCCGCTCTCTGTGTGCACTGACGTGCAGCAGAGCTTCCGAGCTAACCAATGATTGCTAACTTACGACGTTTCAGTACCACCAACTGTCCCGGATGATAATGGCCAATCGAATATGATCCAACCAGAAGCGGTTGGTTACCTCAACGAAATCTGATGACCTGATGATGCTTATTTGGAAGATCAGATAATAAAGCAGGTGTAAAACACGCGCTCAGTGAGTCGATTGTTGACCGTTGTTAAGCTGCTTTGGTTGCAAATCGAACGCATCCATGTGCGACCCACAGTGATACACCAGTCAGTCATTGCTATCATCACACACAACAGATTCCGCTGATGACAATGCGACGGGGCTGCCTCGTCCATCGTGACGTACGCCTGGGAGCCTACATCACGAAAGCGGGAATTTTTGGGTGAGAGCCGAAACGCATGAGACAGTAAAGCATAAGTGTTGCGTTCGCATACTTCCAACGAATTTAAGGTTGAGGCAGTCTGAGTCGATCAGGCCGAGATAACCGAAAAACAATGAATGATGCATGATTGGGACAAAGTGACAGTTCTGTGGAATGCGAGAAATACTAAGCGGCCTTGCAACTGATGGACTTACATTAACAACTACCGTGGTTGTCGCAGTCCTCGATCGATAACCGGAATCGACTGCAGCTGCAACTCCTGCCTGGTGGGTGACAGGATTATAGGCCAAAACACGGAATCGATGTCGACGCCTAACTTCATAGTCCAGTGGTCTTTTCAGATATATCTTCCCGGTCTCGCTGTCCAGGCGAAACCAATAGGATGGGGTGGAAGAAGGCAAGTCTTGCTCGGATGACACGTCGCCACCAAGCGCCACTTCGACTGGGTTCCTGCCGCTACCGCCGCTTCGGTTCATAGCGCTAAACTCAACATCTACTACATTCCAGTCTGTAATTGACGGCGATATTTCATACACAATGTGTGCGTTTGGACCTTCATCAGCATCCACTGCGTGAACTTGCAGGATTTCGTTGCCTGGACTCACACCTTCCTCTACTGTCGTCTCGTAGACAGCTTGTGTAAATGTCGGGGCGTGGTCATTAGCATCTTGAACGCGTATTTTTAACAGTAAAGTGCCAGTACGTGGTGGGGACCCACCGTCAACAGCCAGGAGACGGTAATTATGTTCTGAGGCGGATTCTCGATCTAACGGCTCGAGCAACACAAGATCTAATCCGACGATAGTTCCTGTGGATTCATGGATCGAGTACATATTAGGGTCCTGGTGCGCAGAACCAGAATGTCCGTTATTCCACACCGGCTCCAACCGGAACAGCTGGTTCCTTAAGCGGGCTGACTGAGGATTGTTCGAATCCGATTGTATCAATTCATAGTGTTTCACGTGGAATGGAGGGGCGTCAATGTCTGTGGCAAGCGGCATGGGAACTTTGTGCCCAACAGGGACTGATTCGGACACATTGATCATATATAACGGCGGTCGGGTAGAGAGTCCATCTTCGTTTTGTACGTCTTGCCAGATCCCGGGGGATAGAGATTGTGAGGGGGGAGGCTGGAGGAGTAAGAGATGACGTAAAGCGGCGTGGATCAACAATAATCAGTACTTAAAAATTTATGAAAAAGTTGATCTGTGACCAACTTTGACTTGGTCCTGAAACACATCGATCGCAAACACCACTAATTGCATGCAAGTGGTAGAAATAATGCATTCTGACAATAAAGTTAAGCCAAATCACAATCTCAATGTCGCGATCAACTGTGCAAAATAAACACGAATTGTTACACCAACTTGTATATGTGGCTTGTCGACGCCGGCGATTGTTGGAATACTAGCGAGGCCTCTAGCTTCGATGCACAAGGAAATCCTACGTTAACTGTGGAGAAACAACGCGTCCAAAATAGATAAGACAAAGAAGCTGGAGTGAGAACTGAGATATGCACGTGCTACGCTGAATTTTGTCGAGAACGAAGTGATTCCACTGCACTGCGAAAACGTTCGTTCCAAGCATCCAGCTGCTCGAAGGTGACACGCTGGTTGAGGTAAAAGTAAGGCAACCATTTCACCGCAATTGCTAGTATCTACAGGTGAAAGACAGGCACCACGATTAGGAAGGAATTGGTAACGTGATTGTAGACATGCTTGAAGGCAAAAAGTAGTTGTGTTTGTTAGGAAACATTTCGTCTTCGGCACTGAAGTTTCACAAGGATGGGTGAGCCAGTACACAACCGGCACGGTACTTTGCAGCGAACGACTGCGATAATCGTGACGACAGAGTGCTAAGTCCCGAAGCTATTACAGTCACAGATTGAGGTGTCACATCAAGTTGGGCAGCCACAGCATGACTATTCCAGATGTTTAATCGGTGAAAGCTGGGGCCCGCTTATACTATCTGGTCACGCTAAGCTAGTCAGACTGACCGGATTATGATTGTTCATCGTGCACCTAACGGCTTCCCCTTCTCTTCTATATTCACGTAACCTGAAGCTTCGGTGGTTTTCACCACTGGGACGTTGCTTTCATACCCCTCCCAATGACCTCGACATCGTCCAAGTTGATCTCCTGATCTGTGTCTAGCGTGTACATCGCTTCAATCGAAACTCTTCACAATGCTCTGTATCCCAACTCATCCCTCAGTAGTCGTGAAGTGAGTTTGTGTTATGAAATCTAGGTACATAGCTCTTTCTAAAATTGCTGATTGAGGAGAAAAGTGTGATCGAAACAACATCGGTTACACAAGAGGAAGACCATACAGTATTACACTAGTTCCAGATTCTTGGCCAAAAAATAACTAACTAGTTCGCCACTGCGGTTTCACAATAACTGAGAGATCAAGTATTCGTCAACTAAACTAAGACTGTGAGAATATAAACGCTGGAGCTTCCCGGAGAAGCAGTGAACTATTCTCGACCTGTTGCTCGTGGACGAAATATCCGCACCGACTAGCTGCTGACCGAAATCCACGAAGAAAACGAATTTGTTTAAGAGAGCGGAAGTCGACAGTTCGCTGTGTTTGCGTTCAGCAAGTAGGTTCACAATGCGGTTTGTAGCACTGGAAGCTCTTGGACTAGGATGCTCACGCAAATGTTGCTACCTCTTGGGCAGGTCAATTGCCCTAGTGCATTGCCCATCATATAAAAAGTTAGTGTGAGACCCGTGAAATAAGTCGCTTTCTGTTAGACTTCATCTAACCTCTGTTCTTGTATAAATTCTGGACACAAACATCCGCGGATGACGCCAAGGCACGTACGAAATGGTGCGAGGATACACGGTATCCAAGACCAGCATCTACCAACAAATAGACTCACAGTAGTGTCATATAACTTCCAATCCAATGTAAACAGACTCATTCTGAACTTCTCCGTCTTCATAGTCTCCTGGGAAAATACGCGCTTACAACCAGATCTATCTGTGCAGACCACTTGCAGTGAATAGCGTTCAAACGTGCAGTGACATCGGGAGCCCATCCGGTTAATGAGGCAAGATGATTGGCAGACGAATGTGAGAGAGAGTATACATGTGATTGTGGTTGAACAGACTGAGAAAATGTAGTCTTCTGTCAAGTAACGCTTACCATCTATTAGACGGCCAACGGTTGGAACGCGTGCGTACCTAAGCACTATGTAATAACGTTGTTCATCAACAAAAGCGCGCTATAGCAGAAATGCCACTGTCTCTACTGTATTGGATACACTGCACTGCTCGTAGATATGTGTTCCGATGTTACCTAGCAAGTCAAGTTACACTGTTTTAAGCCAATAATTATTTTCATTAATGTCCAGTCTGGGTCGTACGAATTATATGTAAATGTACTGAAACACAACGTACACATTATGCATGTATGTGGCAAATAAGTTTAAAACATCACTGCAACACGCCTCTAACAACTGACTGCAGCTTGGCATTAGGAAATGGTAACTTCGCCTAGATCCTCGCTTCTATGGTCCAGCGCCCTCCCGCTGCAGGAAGCAGCAAAAGTCACCCATCATAGAACGCATGTACTTGCCACTGTAGCGCTGCTTCATGACTGAAATGTCTTGGTGAAAACGCTCACCATAATCCTCGCTAACAGAGCTCAAGTTCTCAGGGAAAAAGTCAACATGATTATGCAAGAAGTGCATCTTGATTGACATTCGAACACCAACAGCCCGATAGTCCGCAATGAGCTGTTTTGTGATGTCCTCGTAGTTCTCTGCCTTTGATCTATTCAAAAATCCTGTACACACTGCCTCTAATGAGCTCCACGATTCAAACGCAAATGAAGTCAACTGGCATTCGAAAGCACTGTCTGCCATTATTCGGTGAATATCAGGCCCAGTAAGTATCCCTTCTTTGAGCTTCGCAATACTGATCTTCGGAAACACTTGTTTCAGGTACTGGAACACTAAACCATCTGGCTTGAGGGCTTTGAGGAAATTTCAAATCAAACCAAGCTTGATGTACAGAGATGGTAAATAGATATGCACAAGTGGTGTATACTTTACACTCATTTTCCGTGTAGCACACTCCGTCCTCTCTGGCCACTTTTCGGTTGTCTAGGGCTGTTGAGTTGCTCTGCTGTCCCACAAGCACAAGAAACAGCAATATTTTGTGAAGTCTCCTTGCATACCCATTAGGAGTCCAATGACTGAAGGCAGCACAGATGTTGCAATAGTACTTGCCATAGTTCAGTGCAGCGAGTATCTGCTGCATAATATTGTAAATCTCCTTCATATTGGTTGCATGCAGCAGAGGCACAGTTGGGTACACTTTCCATTGTGGAGCAGTATAGCCGCTGGTCGAGTGGTTTGCACACCTGACTTGCAATCATAAGGTCGACGGTTCGAATCCGCGTAGGGGTGGACGTCCTCCCGTTATACTCAGCCCGTGAGCGACTGGTGGTGTTCGCGCGGCAGTGAAGCGCGGTTACAGCGTACGGCTGACACATTGTTTTTATGGCCTTAAGACTATTCTTAGAAGACTCAACAAACAAACTCCATTCATCACTGATATGCCTCACACCAAGCTCCTTCACCAGTCCATCCAAGTCGGACAAGTCACAAAAGGTTTTTCTCGTGTCATTGAAATCGGACAAGTTAGCACTTCAAACTTGGACTTGAGAATCCGGTGTGTGCTTGGGTTGCTACAAGCAACCTCTATTGAGACCTCAGCTCACTTGAGGTGGACTTCGGTCATTCCGATCACAAGACCGTATGTGAGCTGGAAATATTTTGGTGTTGGTCATCCCAACATTGGCATCCCACGTCCTGGTTTGGACTCATCAGGTAGAGATAGCCTGAGCTGGGGTGGAAATCAGAGCCTAGTAGTTTACGGCTGACGCTATAAACACTATGCCACTAAGATTCGCGAGCAACACTTGATACAGCGGAAACGAAGTCAAACTTGGATTTGAGAATCCGCTCACGCTATCTCCACCCGATGAGTCCAAACCAGGACGAAACCGCGGTCGTGGGGTGCCAGTGTTGGGATAAGCAACACCAAAATATTTAAGTTAACATTTCGCTTTCTGTACACAGCAATTTCAGTGTTTGCAGGAAGTGAGTGCCACTGCTGCAGCCAATGTGCCAACAGCTCGGTCTTGCTTTCAGACAAGCGCAACTCACGTACCAAGTCATTGAGTGCTGATTGTTTAATAAGATCTGGGTTGACAACATCAGCTTCGAAATTTTCACAGATGTCAGAATCAGATGAAGTTGATTATGCGGAATCACTACTCATCATCAGTGGCATGTTCACTGGAATGGGTAAGGTGCGGTCATGAGGAACAAGTCGAATGGCTGCTCGAAGATCGGGGTAATGAATTTTGTCCTTGTTTCGGTTGGAGATTCCAATGACACTGGGTAGGCAGATGTGGCAGTCTGTCCTGTGATGCTTCGACTCCCTCCACACCATGGGGATTACAAAGGGCATCTTGCCTTTGCCCTTGAACCACTGAGTCAGATGAAGATTGCACAACACACAAACAATATGTGGCGCCCACTTCTTATCCTGATCTCCCAGTTTCATCCCGAAATATGCGTGATAGGCAGACTTCAGTAGTGAAGAAATGGGTCTGCACTGCGATTTTGTGGTAAACCGTCCACAGACGAAACGAACGTGATTTCGGTCATTTACACAGCGGAGTCTTTTAGCCATGATCACGATATCAATTAAGGAGACACAGCTCTTAATCGACTTTCAGTATCAGGTGGATACTATGGCCAAGATCACTTCATTTATACGGTTACAGGAAGCCAATGGATCAATCGCAGGCGAGCATTCGATGCATGGAACGTACGGATTAGCTTAAATGGAAAACTTAAACAAAAACCCGACGTGCTAGAAACATTTGGTTCGCATATTTGTAATCAGCTCAATTAGTACTACTAGAAACAACCTATCTCAATTATGTCATACAAATGATGTTGAACAGTGTAATTATAGAAATTGTTCATTGTAGTGTAATAACCTGTGGCTTCCGAATCTCCAAATGCCCGGAAAGGTACTTACTGGCCGTTTAGACCTTTTGAGTCCCGTCAGTAATGTGTATCCATCGGCTCCATCAGAATCCGAAGCCATGACAACCAGCGGCTTGAATTATCAGCCAGTAGCTTATACCACTGAGGCATGGGGGACAGTAGTTGACCGTCCTGATTTACAAGCCAACTGATACTGATACTGATTAGAAGCAGCGAGCAGAGCATACTCTGTGTAGCTGCATCAATTGTCGCTCTTGGACATTACTTATCGTTCCGCGCTGAATTTGGACGACAGTGCAACAAAGTGAACCATTCATAACAGGCACATTAACCAATTTCATGCCCCTAACCGGATGCTTAAAGTCATCATTTTCTATGTTGAGGACTGTGTGGATTCGATAACATGGTAAACTACAGTTTATCCTGGCCAGCTTTAAGCCACTCTTGTCATAAGCGATCATCTGATATTCGGTACAATTAGCACGCTGCGTCCGGGCACACATTCGCAGCGGGACTCAATATCGGATTCCGTCGCAACAATCCCTTTACCACATATGGGATGGAGGATGAGACGAATGACAGGTGATGGCCAATCAGCCGGAGAGCAGAGACGAGGCTCTGTGATTTATCAATATGACCCTTCCTCATTCCTCAGTATACTCCGGTCTAAAGAGTACTATTTGGTTTTCCCTCGGTGGGGTTGGACGGAGCACCAGACAGAGAGCAGAATCAGCGCAGTGTTACACCAGTGGCAACGGAAATTTTCAAGCGAGCTCAAAACGACAATCAGCTTTGAACAATTACAGGCACTTTCATCAAAACAACAGGCACAGTTTGAAAAACCGCAGGCTAAACTGATTGGGACGCTGATGCAGAAGATTTCGACACAATCAAGGGGTTAGGAGCAAGCGAAAGTGTCCGCTCTCCACAAACCCGGACTCAGGAAATCATTGAACTTCACTATGACGCTGATGTTGGTATATTATTCGCCTCCTGGTCCCACAAGTAGGATATGCTCCGTGTTGATTTGGTCATCGTCTCTGAGAAGAAATTCGCTTCATGCTGTGGAAGCTGCGTCCTGCCGGACTTGAACAGTCCGCAAGTTTTATCCGACTGAAAAAGCGCCGATCTGCCTTCTGATGAAATCGTTACAGTTTTGTCACAAATATTTGGGGCACGGACATCTATGTTTAACCTCCGGCACGGATGTCTGACGATGGCTAAGAAAGAGGAGAAAGGTTGGATCAGCTATTCGAGTCATGTAAATCGCGTGCAAACGGTCGCAGTTTCACAAGATGACAAGCAGCCAAAGCTGCGGACAAACTTGAAAAGAATCCCGATGTCACTTGTAGCAAGTGATCGGTGAATGTCAAAACATGACGAATCTGAAGCACGATAATTCAAGGATTCAGCAGTGGTCCGACCCGAACGATCATAACCTGATTTGTGCAGTCAGTCGTACACACCGAAAAAAGCAGTTCACATGAATCCATCATATTTCAAACCTCCCTTTGCTTTTTGATTTGGTGGAGAATAGCAATTTGCTGGAGAGTGCACATTCAAGAATCCTATTTTCAATTGTTGTGGTAGGAGAGATCATAAGGGGTCTTACTGCTTGGCGCGTCGTCGTAATTTGATCACGAAAAACGTAACAATGCTATTTCCTTCCAATATCCCAACCTGACCGCGGCTTTCGAAGTTGATGAAATTAGCAGGTATAAATACCCAATTGTGAAAATTAATAGCATGCAAACCAAGTTACAAGTTGGAACTGCTTCAGATATCCCCATGATCACTCGCGATACGTGATGTATGCTGGGGCAGCCGACACTCGTACAAACGGGCCATACGGCATGGAATGCTTAGAGAGGCGTACCGAAATTACTTGGTGGATAGAACTGCCAAGTCAGCTTCCATTATCAACAAATCCATAAAACACGTCCCGTGACAAAACCGCCAGGGTTGAATTTGCTGGGACTCGACCGGATGGATGAGTTGAAATCGCTTGATCAGCCAGCCACCACAAAGTACTGCTTCAACCGTCGATCTGAAGCTCGATGTTTCAAAGTCAAAGCAAAAAGATGAAACGATGTCACAAAGCACCTTTTCAATCTAGTTTGAGATGCTGCAAGATAGTCGGTGCTGCGCTGAACTTCAAACCAAACGTCAAGTCAGTCATTAGACCAAGGCACCCGGTGATGTACGTAACTTAATTGTTAGTGGAAGCCGAGCTAAATCTGTTGCAATCTGATGGCATAATCGAACATGTTCACTACTCAGAATGGGCAGTACTTATCGTAGTAGTAAAGAAAGGAAGCAAGAAGGTCCGTAGTTGTGCTGATTTTTCAACAGTCCTGAATTCCGTGGTGAAGACGCATCTGTACCTTGGTACCGGAAGGCTTGTTCACCAAGCTCGACAACCGTACGTATTTCGCAATACCTGCCTTCGGCAATGCTTTTTTGCAACTTTGTTGCCGATGAGTGCAGAATATTGCTAAAAGCCAATACGTATCTCTGACATTTCCAGTAAAAGCGGCTACCTTTCAGAGTGAAAACCGCACCGGCCGTCTCCCAACAAAGCATGGATGCATTGCTGAACGACACCCCCAACACTGCAGTATACTTGGACGATGCTCATGTACTGTTCATAGATTTCTCCTTTGTATGCTTTATCTCGCGTTCCAATTGGTATTGTACAGTGTGTTTTAACGGACAGGTTCCCATACACACTCCTCGACCTACCACCCGTGTGTAGTTTTTCCTGCGACATGCTGATCTTCCTTCGTCTGTGCGCCTAGGAAGACAACCTTATCGAGCCTATAAGTGGAATACCATAGCTCGACTATTTCGTCAGGTGGTGCAAACTTTTTGTGGAATTATTCAAACCGGTAACACCTCAAAGGTAAGCGTAAACATTTCTTTTACTTAACATCGTTTCGTTCCTTCTGGTGCGGTAATCTTAGGACTAATCTCTACATCACTACACTTTGATTGCGGGATTAGACCTGCGAAATTTAATGCACACATCCAAAGAGTGCTTTCACGCCTTGAAGAAACTGGATTTGCATTACGGACTGAGAAGTGTGACTTTCTACTACAAAGTGTCAAATTTCTCGGATTTATCATTGACAAACATGGTCGGCGTCCGGATCCTGCCAATATAGAAGCCATCAAATAAATGCGGTTTCCAAAAGAAGTTGCATAGTTTACCACGTTCCTTGGTCTCATGAGCCATTATAACGTTTTCCCACCAAACTCTCATCAAACGAGAGGTTCGCTGAACTAGTTGCTAAAGAAAGATAATGAACAAAGGAATACCAACAATCCTTTGATGCAATCAAAGCAACCCTCAGTGCTGATCTACTCCTGCCTCATTCCGATCCGAACTTAGAAATTGTCATTGCTTCGGACGCTTTCAATTATAGTATCGGAGCTGTTATTTACCCCATGTTCCTGAATGGAGGGGAGTAGGAGATCGCGCATGTAGCGCGGTCACTAACATCGGCTGATAGGAACTAAGACCAGACTGAGAACGAAGCGTTCGCAATCATCTTAGCCATGAAACGGTCTCACACGATGTACTACGGCAGATGTTTCACCTTAGAGCAACCTACGTATTACTTGAGAACATATTGACAAATGCTGGTATCACTGATGGATTGCGGCTTTTCCTCAATTGAAATGGATCTTGTCGGTTGTGGAAAAATGTTTGATATTTGGAAACCAAATGGTGAGGCCAAAGAAGCTGTAAAGACAAATCTTGCAGCAATTTCTTGCCAGGAACCCCGGTACCAGTCCGACGTGATTCCAGTGCACAATCCGGATGCCTAGAACACCAGTAACGAGCCGGACAGATTGGTCTAGTAGTTCGGTTTACCAGAGGTGACAGTGACTGACCATAAAACAAAATTCAGAGCAAAAATCTTCCGTAAGCTTTGCCACGAAAACAATTCAGCAGGTATTCTTACCACCATATCATCCACAAGCGAATGAACAGGCGGAATGGTTTGTGGATGCCTTCAAACGTACGCTCTGGGAAGTAGAAAAGAATTAGGCTTCAGTGGACGCAATTTAGCTTTCTTGTGTAAGTATCGGAATATCCCGAACCCAAACGCTTCTGGTGGCAAATCCTCGGCCGAAATTTAATTAGGACGAAAGAATCATACAATATTCGACAGCCGTGTGCCAAGTAGGGAAGGAGAGCATGGAAACAGTAAAGCGGAAGAAAATTATATAGACAGGTTCCGTAGTTTCAAAATCGGTGACATTCCTGAGGCGTGAAATCACCAAATGCTGGGAAGACGGTCAAGAGAAACTGTTGTCGGCAAGAATGGTAAAGTGCGAAGTCAGAGATGGATCAAAACATCAGTCAGTTGAGGCCGAACCACGGTAAAATCCAAGCTCCTCCAGAAAACGCAGCTTTGCAGTGGGACACTTTGCTAGACACGTTCGACTCGGAAGATGAGAATGAGCACCAAATGACGCACAATGCAGACCGACCTGAAAGTGGAAACGACCACGATGGCTGCAACTCGATCCAAAGGCAAAATGCTGTGAACAAAATCAGGTTCGAACGATATAAGGGCAAACTCAATTCGAAAGTGATTTATTACGAGATCGCAATGGAGGAACATGGCTTTACGACGCGAGGTCAACCGGCTGTAGGCCACATCGGTGGCTGACGAAATCGGTTCGCCATCCGCAGCACGGGTTGCTATGTGGTCGGTTTGAACTGATGAAATCACGGTGACAGCGCCGGTTTGAGTGAGGCTGTGATTGGCCGGGCTTGCAGATAGCCAACTGCAGGAGACCGCGAGTACGTGCGGATGTAGGTAGATAGATTATCACCAATCAACCGGGTGATGTACAGTAGGATTGGAAGGCAGCGACGAAGCTGTATGTGACCTATGATGATACCCATTTCGCATTCTTCAATGTACTCCGGTCTGGCGAGTACTGTTGGGTTTTCTTTTGGTTGCGTTGGACAGAGCACCAGGCAGACAGCAGAAACAGGGCAGCGTTACAGCAGTGGCGACGGATATATATATATATATATATATATATATATATATATATATATATATATATATATATATGGGTAGGGTGCCTCATGCTGAGGCCGATGTTGTATTCTTGATGCTTCTTCACCGCAGCTGGGTTGAACCTAGTTACACGTAAACTAGGTCTTTTTAAGCTGGATAAATTTCATTCCACTTTATTTGCTTTGTTCTGTCTACCTGAATAATCTTCTATTAATTGGCCACGTTGCTTACACTAATTGCGCTTATCTTCGGTAATTTTGTTGCATTTGTAGCATTTTTAAGTAACGTGGACATTTTTTACTTGTTTCTGATTCGTTGCTAGCCAACTTACTTCATATGCTAATTTGGCGAAGAGTTATGCCACAGTATCTATACGCATTATTGGATTTATTTTATTTCATCTTGGCGTTTCAAGTGATTGGCTGTTGCTTAATATCCCCGGTGTGGCTACGCTTAATGTGCTTGTTGACAAGGTGCCTACCTGTCTATTACCCATTACCTCATCCATCTGGCTTCAGGAGACAGCTGGTCGTTGCTGGAGGGGACGGAGTGCACGGTCCTTGTGGCCGTGTTAGGATCAAAGTGTGGTTCCATGCACTCAGTGTGGAGGAGATTACGGTCCAGCCACTGCCTTGTGTGCGCTTGATTCCCCAAATCCAGCGTGCTTGTGTTTGCTTGTGAAGGAGTGTGGGCCGGCTCCGTTGATGCAACGTGGCTCCCATCCACATGCCTCTCGGTCTTATTCCTTCGGGTTTACACTGGATATGGGGTGTGTGGTTGGAGCTGTGGGTGGTGCAACGCAAGCCACCCATGGTCCCTCTGTAGGCGCAGGTGTCCTGTGGCTGTCTTGTGAAGGCCATCGTGACAGGTAAATCCGGAGTGGGATGTCGTCAAATATGTATATCTATATGACTACCAATGTGACCCATACGACCTCCTAGGAAGTCTCAGTTTGATATATCTGGCCTAATGTACGATTGTACTCTCTGAACCGGACACCAGCATTGCAGCAGTAGGTATTCTAGGCCGCGATGGGGTTACTTAGGACAAATGAGTTTATATTAGTTTGCTATATGATCTGTGCTAAATATGGATGCAGCTTCTCACTGGACGAGAAATCTGCCTATTGGTACTTTTATTATTGTTATTAGTAGCAGTAGTGTATGTCGGAGAATAATGTTGTGTTTTAGCGAGGCATGAATGATATATTGACACATTGTTTACGCAGGGCCTTCTGTTGCCTGTTTTTGCTGCATATGCAGAAAGTCATGGAATAACAACCGTTACCACGCTACATCTGAACAAGTTGGCGGAAGGCACGTATTCCGCGCCATATCCGTCGCTGATCAGCACATCGCTTCTTAGATACATCAAATAGTTCAGAACCAGGTGGACACTGAATATAAACTGCACGCTCACCCACTGGTTAATAGACAAGAGTTCAACCTACCTAGTTGAAAACACGCACATAACGGGACCATACCTGACCATAAACTGTCGTGCCTTGGCTGTCACACATTTAGTTCACACGTTGGTTTGAATGGCCTCATTTTTGACGGCTCTATCGCGAATGTCGCAATTCTAAATGCGCGCCCTGCATACTGGAACATGATGGCTACTTCACCCAAAGAGCAGTCAAACGAAACAGGGCCCCCATGCTCGGGGTTGGTCAATGGAAACGGACACTGTTTGAAGGCTATTGCAAAGGTGCATCGGCGACCCTATTTTAAGCGGGATTGCCAACTTACTACTTCAACGGCACTTGGTGGTCAGAGTTCGGAGCTCTTTATCGGACCCCATACAAGTCCAGTGTGGTGTGCCGCAAGGCTCAGTTCTAGGTCCACGTCTGTGTTTGGTGTTTATTAGTGAACTCGCACAGAAAATCGCTTCAACCTTCCTAATGTTTACCGACGATAGCAAGATTTGGCGCAGAATTCAGGTGAACGCCGACCAACATCTGCTGCACAGTGACCTAGTTACGGTACATCAATTTACTGCATTTCAAAGTGAGTAAATACAAGGTACTCTCCATAGGACATCAGAGTAGCTACCCCTATCGGCTCGGAACGAACGCACTGCAACAATGAACCGTCGAACGTGAATTGGGCGTCCGGGTTCAAAATGACGGGTTGCTCCAGGCAATCCGAAAAGGCCTCGAAGACTGAAAACCAACACGTCGGGTTGCTGCGACGGGCGTTCAGACAAATAGACAGCTACGTATTTCGACTAATGCTCAGTGCGTATGTTCGCCCTCATGTCGAATACGCAATTCAAGCCTGGCATCCATGGATGAAACACGACCTTAACGCACTGGAGCAGCCACAACGTCAGGCATCTAAGAATGTACTTGAAATGCGCAATCTTTCATATCAGGAGAGGCTGCAACGATTGGGGGTATTCAACGGAAGCAATCGAAGACTACGAAGCGACCTGATTACGACATAGTTGATTCTGCACGACTAACATCATGTGTGCCGCTCCTTACTACAACTCCACAGCAATACAAACCTGAGGGGCCACTCATTGAAAGTCGTAGAACAGTATAGCCCTCTGGAGTGCCGCAGGAATTTCTTTTCCATTCGTGTATGTCCCCTGTGGAATGCTATCATAGAATCGGTCGTCTCTGCACCGACGTTCAGTATTTAAAAAACGGTTGCATAACGCACTCAACCACACATTTTGCTACTCAGTGCTACTCCTGGAGTGTACTTTGGGTTTATTTGAAGTTAAGTATGGGTGTTATGAATCTACGCGGATTGTAGAACTGCAGTGGAGCATATTAAAAGGACTGTTTTATTATTATTATCATTATTATTATTATTATTATTATTATTATTTTGATATCCCCACCGACTATCCAAAGGGGCCTGTAGACTAGTGCTTCTTAACCCGTATAAATTCATTGTTTCTTGAACCACCCATAACTTCTCTCCAGGGCTCACTTCGATACGAATCGCCGTACACACTGAAATTTCGCGTCGCAATTCAGCTACAAAGCGAGTACTTCGAAACGACCCCTTCATCGTTTGATTTCGGTGAAACGTTTGACAGCAAGCTCAGTACGGAGTGACGAATCAACTCAAATCGAGGGAAAGCTAAGACGAGAACTCTCGGCACTTACCACGAACACCGGGGCGTGATCGTTCTCCTCGCACACCATCACAGTCACTTCATGAATGTCCGGTTGCTGTCCTTGGGCAGAGACTACGGACACAGAGATGTTAAAAAAGCAACCGCTGACTCTGCGACCATAAGGAAGAGACGGACATGCGTTGGATGATAAAATGCGCGAGTCCACAAGCTCAGTTGTAACGTCATTCGTACAACACAAGCCCGATTCCACGCACAGGCGATCACGATCGATGGTGCGCAGGCTGTGCAATTGTCCAGTCCGGTTGTTTAGGATGAAGTACCTAGACGCTGTGGTTTGCAGAAGAGAATACATTAGATGGGTGCCACGCACATTAGGCAGTACTCTATCCATGATCACTGTGCCCTTGGGCGTGTTGTCTCGCAAGCGAATGTTGGTACAGTCGATCGCCGTAATAAAAGCGATTACTATGGCGATGGCAAGAAATGTTCCGTTTGGAAGAAGCGTAGCCAGAACGATCGAGCTCGGTAAACGGCGTCGTTTTCTCCAGGTCGCTTGCTGATGAGTGTGGACGGGACGACAAGGGAGCTCCATGGAGACAGAATATTTGGCCAGTGAAATGTGACGGTGGTTATCTGAAAATAAGGGGGCAGGTGTAAATGATGGTCATGAAAGCGATTTGCATCACTCACGCCACATAATCCAGTCTCAGGAGCCTACAGAGAGCCGGCTCACCACTTTAAAAAAACCAACGGAATTGTGATAGAATAGGAAGAATACCAAAAATGAGGGTGTGCTCAGGGTTTCAGAAGATGTAACGCATAGACCAAATGCGTTCGCCGATACCAACCTGATCACGAAACGGATGATCAGTTACTATACCCCTGAATCGGGTTACAACGTTGCACTGGAGATTACCACTGTATTAAGCAATCGATTTCTATTGCAAAATTCGGTATTTGCCCGGTAACAGTTGGCTCTATGGAAATAGCTGAGTATATCAGAGACAGTTTAAAATAATAGCGGATCCTCCTAGCAGTGGTAGACAAAAGCCACAGTCAGCATAATTGTAAATTTGCTGTCTTTAACAAGATCCAGGAAATTTGTAAAAGTGAAATGTCAGCAGTCAGTCGCGGATGTGCTTGCCTGGAATTGATCGGCAGAATGTAGTTTGCCCGGCTGTCAGTTGCGTCAGATAAGTGACGTGATGTCGAAATAAAAACCGCTCTTCGGTGCCGATAATCAGTTAGTCTAGATGTAAGTGATAATAAGGCAACTGCTATCCGTTCTGTGAATTGTTAAAGCCCGTTGCTGGTTTAAGCATCGTAAGTGGAATGGAACGTAGCAGCTTTCATGAATAAACTATAATGCATAATATCATCCGCCAGACACCAGTTAAAAATGGATGGCTGTGTGTAGTTGATGGGCTGTACTTCAGACGGAGAGGTGTCAGTTCGATTGGCGATTCAAGTAAGGGGAAGCACGAGAATGAACGAACGTTTTATGCACCCAGCTTGAGTAGGCGTGCTGCCCGATTTATCAGGGACGAAACTTGAGCGAACTCAAAGGAATTTTATCGATCTTTGGCGTCTGTTCGGCTCAACTGACCAGCTAGGATCAGCGAGTTAACGCGCAATGATTTTATACCGGTTAAGAAGCACTGTTTTACAAGTCTCGTGTGTGGTCTGGTGGGTTATCGAAAAGTGCTAGTAAAAAACAGTACATTAAGTACCAAAAGAGGGACCTGTCATGTGTTATGCTGTACTCCTTGCACTCCGCGTGGCTTCACTGTACCAATAATGACACCTAATAAATCCAAGATTAATCTAAGAAGTAAAATGGAGAGTGATAAGTAACAAGGTGCAAGTGGACGACTGCGTCCTCCATCCAACTTTCGAAACTGGGTGGTGGCCTTGAAGAAACTACCCATACGAGTAGAGCATTCCACGGGTGACACATGCGACTAGAAAAGAAATTTCTGCGACACTCCAGGCGACTGCACTGTTCTGCTAGTTTCAAGGTTTGTATTACTGTTTATTTGCAGTAAAGAGCGGCACACATAATGTGGATCGTGAAGAACCAAGTAGGGGCCATTATCAGGTCGCTTTGTAAGCGGCGAGGCCGTCCGCTGAATACTCCCAAACGTTTCAGCCTCTGCTCGTAAGGGATATTGCGCACTCCAATGACATACGTAGAAGCGACATCGAGGCTGCTTCAGTGCATTAATGTCGTGTTTCAACTATGGATGCCAGGCTTGAAGTGCGTATTCAACGTGGGAGCGAACATACGCGCTGAGCATCTGTCAGAAAATAGTGATGTCTATTTGTGCGAAGGTCCGTCGCAACAGACCGACGTGTTGGTCACCAGTTTTTGATGCCTTTCAGATGACAGGGAACAACCCAAGTTATCCTGAGCCAGCACGTCTAGGTCGCGTTCGAATGAAGATTGCTGCAATACTTGCGTCCCTAGCCTGTAAGAGCAGGTACTTTGGTGTCGTATGAAAAAAACCTTGCATTTGCCCACGTGTAATTGTAGCAAATGTTAGTTTGACCACTGATGTTATATATCTAGGTCGACTTGACCAAACGCTGGTCGGCATTTATCTGAATCCGGGGCCATATCTTGATATCGTCGGCAAATTTGTGAGGCCGGTGCGGAATGGTAAAAGAGGCACCCAAGATACGACCACGGACACAATCTTCCGCTTAATAGCACCAAACGGTTGGTGTTGGAAACAAACAGATTGTGACCACACTGAGTTCATCTAACAGCCCGCATTGTTAAATGACCGGAGTACGAAATGGTGATTCCAGCTGTTTTCGGTAACGCACCGTGGTTTAGCTACAAGCAACGACTTGAAGAAGTAGAGAGAGCTGGTGTGGTGGTTAGAACGAGTCATGCTTGCCTTGGGGGGGTGCGAACATGGTGAACCCTGCGGTTCACATCATGACGTGCTACGGAAGGTGCAACCAAAACGAATGCCTGCATCGCTTTTATGAATTCCTAGCGAAGCAGCACACAGAGCAGTAAAGCCCGTAGGTGTGTATCGCTGTAAGAATTCTGGTGCGTGCTTCCGATAAGTGCACCTAACTTAGCTTGAAACACATCTCGTCGTCTAAGGCACAAAGCTGTGCTGGCTTTAAATGTGAATCAGGCGTCATTCGATACAATGCAGGGAGTGAAGGTGGTGATTTGGTAAAGGCGAACCTTTAACTGGTGCATGGCAAGCTGCGCGCAGCACTCGTGACAACTTCAGTAGTGCGTATAACAAATTAACGAAATCCTCATTTGACCGGTACCGCTGATTAATATGTGCGAGTGTCCGTGTGCTGGACATGATATGAGGAGTACACCGCCCCAGTTGCTTATCAACGCACAGCAAAAAGCAACCAAACGAAGTGAACCGTAAGTGCACCTGCTCCGCAGTCGAGACAGCTGCGGATACGACGCGTGCCAGTTGATTGATAGCGTCCCGCTGTTGCAACGGAGCAAAAGCTATCAGTGCTTGGGGCTACACACTTAACGCAGCTGTTCAATGCTTGCGCTCAGGCTGTGTGGAGAGCGATACACGCGAGAGAAACATTCCACCTACAAACACCGTCGAGCAGTGATTCAATTCATTCGAATGCCAAACAGGTCCATGACGAGCTAGGCTGCACGGAATCCACCAGACAAACACACAACAGCGAACGTACGCGCAGGCGACGAGTTGGCGCCGATGCGAAGGCATTTGGCACAGGATCAGCGCTAATGCTGTGCGACGCACACACACACACACACACACATACACAGCTAATAAATTTGTAAATGGAATGTGGATACAATTACCTCGTGGCTGGTTACAGTGGCTTGAGGCGGAGAGTGATAAGCGTAGTAACGGAACGGATCGGATTAGTATGGTGCCAGGTGGGGGCGTGGTAGACAAGTGAAATCACTTTGCTCGAGTAGTAGTGCACTCTGGGTGTGCGGGATGATGCATATACGTGGCGGACACAAACATACTCGTCCAATAGAACTGAAAGGAATATGAAAACAACATATTTGGCACTCGATGGATGGTGATGGGCACTTAGGTCGCCGTAGTGGAGGAGAGGGACCAACCTTTGAGCATACATTTTTGAGGTACAAGTGGAAGCCTCGCTGAGCGTCACAAAGTGTTTGCTTTCGGTGCCAATGCTGAGTGTGTGCACCAGTGCGATAAATCGGTAAAATTTACGCCATACAACGCATGGTAAAAGACAAGTTTTGATGCTAAAGCTAGTGACAAAAGAGAGCTCACGAAAACAGACGCTCCACGGTGGGGTCGCCGTGCTCGAACATACAGCAAGGTGGTGACTTAATATGGAATAGGAATATGTATAAGATGGGTCGAGCAACGTGCCTCGGGTTCGTAGAGAACACTGAGGTTCCACACGTGGAAGCAGAACGAGCTACGGAAATGTGTAAAATGGAAGCACTGCTTTCTTTACTCACTCCCACGCTTGATAAAACCCGAATAAACCGATGGTTCTCTGGATGCTGTTGGAAGGTTGTAAACAACGCACGATTGTTAAGTTGCTAGCTTAGGTTGTAAAAAGCTATGTAGTACTGTACACGTGCCACAAAAATGATCTTACGCGCTTTGACTGCGCTGATTATGGGCCGCGTTAAATAAATGGAACACTCTGGACCCACCAGTGAATTGGAGCTCTTACGACACGTTTACAATAGCTTGCAAAAATTAGGTTAGCATACGTTTTCCATTTCGACGGTTTACTGCCCAAGCGGTCAGAGGCTGACAAACGGAGCACAAAGTGGAGTTCGAAAGAAGACGTGCGGCCAGCGGTGTGAGTGGCCATCGTATCGTTCTCTTGGTGGAGTAACGGTACCGAACTGTATTCGGCATATCGGTGTTTAAACAGATCAGCGACCCGTTGAAAGCTGAAACCATCCACAGATTAGGAACCTAGCAGGCTCAAGTGGGAAGAAGAGCGTCCACAACCGTATTGATGTTCCTTGAGCTGGCACACATTAGATACAGCCGGTAAACATGGCAGGGCTACTATAGAGAGATGGACTATGTATGCCCTATCATCCGCCCAACATGGAGCAGACGTGTCGGTGTGAGAACCAGATGAATAAATGCAAACGTGTCGCAGGCTGTTCAAGGAAGGTAGATGCCTGAGTACAAAGTTACTGCAGCATTATTTTACGATTTCGAAAATATTTAAACAGGAAAATTTTTATAAGGAATAGAAGAGTGAACATGAGATATAAGCATGCGTATCGAGATATTCACGCAAAAGTATTCGGTGGTTGAACAGTAACGAAGCGGAGGAATCGCTTGATCCATGGACCCATCAACTTACTTTCCGCTTGCGATCGAAAAAAAGTAACTTGAGTCGTGGTAGGGCGAAACTAGCCCGGAACTGGTCACAGCACTAGTTTGTTGTATCACCATTGGAAATATTTTGCCGGTGTATTCAGGTACCTAATTTTTTGATGATCGTGTACTCATTCATCGCTCGGAATAGCCACGCTAGCAATCGGCGCAACCGAGGTAGGTAGTACCAACAGCGGCCGCTCCAGGGACCACAAGTGGAATCGTGGAAAAAGTTCAATTACATGGTGGCAGATGGCAGAAACGAGCAATGGTTACAGATCAAACATTTCAAATACGTCAAGCATTGCATCCTAAAACTGTACGGCGCGCACGAGCAGCGTGGAAATGATAGAGGCTACTGACATCATTTAAATAAAGAATTGCTTAAACGAACCTGAGTAAGACGGCCGTGATGAGCCATGGGACATCATGTTGGCCTGATGAGTGTCATTCAATGGCTTGCTGTGTGCGAGCCATAATGAGCACACTGAACCTAAGCGAAGTGTAAAATGCCCTGGGACTGAGTTGGGATAGCAAATAACTCGTGGTTTGAGCCCAAAACTGCATACGTCGACTGGGGATCGTCCTTGTTTGAACTCCTCAAGCAGTGGCAAGAAGAGCAATAGGTGATTGCCGAATAGTGTTCTGACAACGAAGGCACTGAAGATGTCTCCACTTCGGGCGTGTTTTCGGTGAACGGAATGACTGAGGTGTAAGTCGAAGTGAATCGTCGTCCAAAGGGAGATTGCACGTCGCAATCCAAAAGCTTTGAGGGGGGCACCTCGAGACCCAAAAATGAACTGGTGGTTCTTACAATGGCCGATCGTGAGACGAACGTGCCATTCGCGGAGCAAAGCTACCAAAGCCCACCGTCGATTGACCGCATCCCGAAGAGCATTAGACGCCGGAGCTCAGTAAAAATGGATCGGGTCAGGATGTGGTGTACACACAAAAAGTGAAGTGATGAGGTGGAATTCTCCTGATAAATATAATCTTGAAATTTCTCAGACAGTCTGGCTATCACCCAACTTTCATGACACTTAGCTTTATAGCAGGTGTGGCATCTGCAGAACGCCGGTACGCAGTACCGATGCTTCGCTGTCGCGCGACCATCACCAGTCGCGCGTGGCCTGAGGATACTGCGAGGCCCGCCCTGTCCCTACGCAGGCTCGAACCCGCGCCCTCAGATTACAAGGCAGGCATGTGATCCTTAAGGCCACGGGCCGGCAGGTGTATCTCGGCTCGCACATCCAGATAGCCCTACTGACGGAAGCCCTCCGCCATCTACAAGTTAATACCACCTCACTCAGGTGCCTTCTCGACTAGTTGGGTTTGTATGCAATCGGTAGTATAGTAGTGTCTCCAATGAGGCAAGCTCGTGTCGTTTAACTAAATGAGTCTGTGTCCTTACTTTGATGATGTGTAATGGCCACTTTGGTAGCTCATGTAATTTTCCGCCTATCGTATGCAAGCCCCCATGTTTCCCCAATGGAGTACCTGCATTGCCCCAAAGAACGGGATGCGCTCCGATGCGTGTAGTATATGCCAGTAAGAGCTGTTCAGCTAGTACGTTTCTTGGCTAACGTTGGGGAATGCAGAAAACCTTCGATTCGCGTGCACAATGTTGCTATTTCGTGGCACAGCTCTCCAATATTCAACTTGGAATTGCCGATAGGACAAATCCCGGGTACCCTCGTGACGATTCTTTTTTCGAATGGTGCCAAAGCGTGATTAGTCCATTTTCAACGCACATGAATAAGGAAACCTGGTTGTTCGGAGCGATACTGATATTTCAATAGAAAAATTGTATGCTGACTTGTGACTATGTTGCCTAGCGGGAACCAATTCTGACCTAGCGAGGCGTGCACGACCCGAGAAACGTAAACTTAGCGGGAACGTAGACTCAACTATTGCGTGTAGTCGTTCGAAGTTATCAGGTGTCGTTAGCACGTTAGCGTCCAAGTGCTCACTCGGTCATGAATGGATTGCCTAGGTGGGCTCATTTAGTTTATTAGCCAACCAAATAGTCTTTATTCTTCCGTTCCAATGCGGTCAAAAGTTAGTCAAATTCAACGGAAACAACTGCTTGTCGTATGCAGATATCATGTGATCGTACAAAATGTGTACTGGATGTGAACCCCTCGGTGGGGATGCCAAAGTTTTAAAACCGAGGTGAAATTCAGACGATTTTAAAGCCGCGAATGCAAGCGCAGTACAATTATTCGATTGCTAAGCCCTGGAATAGATGGGGCGAAGGAACTAAACTCACAGCGATAAACATTCGATGGGTCTCTGTGATTTCTTTGTACTAGGGACCAGCATACCACTGATTATGTTCATTGGGGGAGACGTAGTGGCTGGGACGATTGCTCCATCTCTTTCAGAAAACCCCACGGCAAGAGGAAGGAGCCGAACTAAATGTCATGAGCACTGTGTACTTCCCGTGAGAACCATGTAATTTCAGTGGAACGTAATCGTGCATAGAAGGTGGGCTCGATCACTCGATAACTGGTTCACGTCCGTCGCAATTCGGTACGCTATTGCTTGGGGATGGAGGTGGTTTTAACTTGTGACGGATATGATGAACTTTCACTACGGAGCAAGGTGGTGTGATCACAGGTGGCCAATGGGATATCGGTGATAGGTGAGAAAGAGGAAAACGCTGACGTCGTGCACAGCTGTTGGTAATCATGTACCGTCCGCGCATTTGGGAGAGCGTGGCCACACCGATTTCCAATTGAAACTTGATGGACAGCTTAGTCAGTACCAACTAGTCGAGTTATTCTCCATAATGCCGAGACACGTCCATAAAGTCATTCAGGCTGTAATGATGGCAGCCCATGTGAGGGTCAAACGCAGTGACTAAGAGACAGTTTAACAGACAGTGGGGATAACGCTGGGGGAGGAAATGTGTTGAATGGATTGTCCAGAAGTAACTGAAAGAACTAAGATTCCATTACATTTTGCTGGGGGCCGGTAAACAGCCACAGCTATCCAAGGAACGAAAGTTATTGGCCACTTAGTGATTCCCACAACGATACGCTTGATCAGGTGTTACGACATCACATATGTCGCTCCACAACTTGGAAGAGATGACCGATCTTTAAAATGGTTCGGTCGTACCAGCAGTTAGGAAACGCCGAAGCGCAATAACCTTCTCCCCAACTTCCGCAGTTGAGAGAATTGTATAGCCCGACGGACGCAAAACTCACACAAGTCAACGTGGGAGTATATAGTGGGTAATGTTGAAAAGGCTGAGTACTCGTGATCAAAGCTTATGTGTCCATCGGTGCGAGGACAACAGTACATCTCCAAATGTTAGGACATTTGACTATGATCACCAAATGAAGCTAATCTGTGTCACTGTAACCTAGTCTTTAACGATAATCAAATCCGGAACCACCAAGTCGAATGGAATCCAAGAACTTCGCAAACGTATTTACCGAATGCTACTTAATGATGAGTGTTTTTTTAGTTCGAGCTGCGGAATGCGTATCTAATGTTCGGTAGATCTAAAAGCCGGCAATGAGTTTGCCAAAGTTCAATCACACCTAGTGTAGACTCAAGCAGCGTAATTAGAGTAAGCAGATGAGCGCCAAACACATGCAAATACGACAACTGAGTGTGCACCAATCTGGATTCGATTGGAATCAAACGAATGCAACGCTTTTATTCACGTCACCTAACTAGTAAAATTCCATAGAACTCACGTCAAGTCGAGGTAGGTAATCCAAAGTTACTGGCCGAGCTCAAAACACCCACATACCATTTACAAAGTACAAAACCCGAGGTTGAGGATTAACTATGCGTCGATCCACCATCTTAGCACGGAACTAGGTGAACGCAAAGTGCTCACATAGGAATGCACACGGATTCGTTGATAAGCGAAATCTAGCACTGCTGTCCTGCGGCACGTGACAAGTGGACGGTAAATAAGCACTGATTGAAGCTGGATTCCAGCTAACATTTCGAGCTACAATAAAACCTCCGAAGCTGACAAAACCTATATCTTCACCAGGTCTCTAACTTGATCGTTTTGCTCCCGTTGCTTGGACGTTCACCTTGTAAACCTTTTGGATGCAGCCCACTGTATGTTGATCACTTGGGCCCAGTTCTTCGAGTGGTCAACTTACGGAGATTTTACTGCACCTACATCTCAGCCCCTCATTGATGCAGTGCACCTTGCAGACAGCATATGTGAATGAAGAAGCTATTGGCAATTTAGAAACAGCTGACCAAACAGCGCTGTTGGACTTATTTGCTGGTCACAACATGCCGCGAAAGGTTGACCAGCGTATGCGCAGTTCGAGATCGTCGCATTTGATAGTGCCAAAGTTGGAAGATCTGATGGCAAAGAATTGAGGCAAACAGCGACAATATTGCCCCCATGCGCTAGTCCATTAAGCGCACTTAGCTGAGATCACCCTATTGCCCAGTATGAGACGTATGTTGCAATCAACCTGAGAACCAAGCAGCAAACGGCCTTCAACCCCATAAGCCGCATTAACCTTCAGTAACATTAGGATCATAGGGGATGATGCGCATCTATGCAGTGTACTGTGTTGACCCGAGTTAATCAGACCGATGTGTGTCAACAAATGCCCCAGATTATCAGGAAGGAGGCACACATCTGAAGCCGCACTCCCTCCACTGGTCATCTAGACGGTGGAGCCGAAGTCGAAAAGAAATGCTGCTCGATTGTATGAGTGCATGGACATGTTTGTTGCCGACTCCAAATTAACGTTCAGGAACCAATATATCAACCTGGTAGCGTCATTTGTTAGTTTCAAGCATGAGCGCATCACTTCTGATCGGCAACTAGCAGGATCGAGGCATCAAATAAGGCACACATTGCGAGAGATGAGAATGGACTGTCGTGCGTGTACTGTGAAGGTTGGTGGATAATCGCAATCCCCGTATGCACTTACGTGCTTGTGTACTTTTTCCGGCCATCCAAACCCGAACTAAAAACAGGCGAACATGCAAACACCGGTTAGTAACAGTGGGACAGCAGTGGGTGCAATTGCAGTGATCAGGCTAGACCCAGTAATTGCAAAATGTCACTAAGCGGTGCAATTCAAGATGAGATTTCTTGCAGCACCTGGATTTGGGCAAGCGACTGCTCGTACCCAACACATAGTAAACTAGACTAACCCAGCACCAAGGTATTAAACTTAATCCATTGCTTGAGTTCTCGCTATGCTGACCCTTCATCCAAGGTTGGACTATACATCGACGGCTTTTCAGATGAGGGAATTGGGTGGGTGTTAGGTAACCCACCTCTATGAGATAGCATCCAGTTGCGCGAAGGTGGCACCCGCCGTAAATCCCACGCATAAATGACGGAGTCTACACTGTAGCCCATGTGGTTTCCCTATCAGATGTGTGACCAAATGTGCAACTACCCGATACACATGTAAATCAACTTGGTTACACTCTCCTCGAAACCGCGAGTTCATAACTGTGTTGACGAAAAAAATATGGCGGTCCGTCGCTTGCATACAGCAACCGGTGAACTCGTGCTGGCATTGCTGCATGAAACTTACAACATTAAGGGTTGGCATTCCCGCCAAGGACATATAACACGTGTAACACATAACACATAACACAATACACGGTGTTCATCAAGACCATTTGTACCATTCTCGACACTCGCATGCACATCAAGGTCACTTCAACTAGACGTTGAAAAAGTTATTAGTCTCTCACTGGCAACATATAAAGGTGAGAGTTTGCAACCAAGCCTGTTCCAGTGGTTCGTCACCACGCCACCACACCACGAATGGATGAAGTGAACAAAACACCACAGTGCGAATTTAATGACCTAGATGGTCTGGTTTATTCAGCGAGATGACCGATCCCAAAGCGGCAATGGCATGTCGGTGGTGTGGTTCACTTCAGCTCCAGTGCAGTGTAGGACCAGGGTAGACTAACTGCGTGGGCAAATTTCTCTTTTACGCATAAGTCTGGGTAATGGAAACGAATAACGAACACTCCAGCTGTTGCCAGTGACGGCACATAAGCACTAGTGGGTGGCGCCGATGTAAGCGGCAAAAAGGGTGGAACTCATCGTGCGCTCTGATCTGGTGGTTCTAAACTACAAGGTTTGCGCGCATGGCATGTGCTCACTGCTCTCGTTACTCCGCTGGACATTCAATCTGAACAACGCTTGTGGGTTCCCTCGGACAGTTTCTTGGTAATAGTTGAAGTACAACTTGATTGACACGAACAAGAGGGAGTATATATGCAAAAGAACACTAGTCATAGGAATCTTATCCTTGAATTATTGATTTAGAACTTGTACTGAATAGAAACTTAGCCGTGAACTCCATGCGTAGAGGGCTCAAGCAGTGGTATCAGGGAGCGTCCAGTATATCGGTTCTGTTATCCCGCTCCCTTAGAATGGTAGATATAGATAGGTCGAATTCTTTTACCTTCCTCTCTCGGGGCATTAAGTTTCTGAGAGCGAAATTCTCCAGGCGGCCACCTCTGTCGATTGGGCTACTCACGAAGCTTACCTCGTCCTAGGGCATTTTCTCGTCACGTATCCTTGCTTTCAGTTAAACATAGAATAAATGTTCGTTACTGGTTAAGTGGAACAGAGCTAGCGAAATTAATATAATATCCACTCCAGATTGCATTACTGCGGTCCGTACTCCGGACCAATTTATCCGATCTTCGACACAATTGGATATCTGAAAACGATGTATTGTTGTGCACAGATTTCAGGGTGAGATTAATGGTGCAAGATGTTAAAGTGCCTCCGTATGTTGAAATCCCTGTAGATAATAGGAACCGATCGAGAAGTCATGAGTACAGAAAGGTTTGGAAACAATCAATTGGTGTATTTGTTGGACAAGGTTTCGCTTTTGACACAAAAGTTTCGTCAGACCATGTGAATCAGTAAGCACTTAGAGCGACGTTTCATAGTGAACTGATTCACCTGGTCTGGTGATGCGTCAGTATTTCCTCTGTGCAGACACAACTATCTGCAATACAGAATATATCCCCACTATAGCGTCCATAGTAGAACACTGTATCGGATAGTTGCTCTCCGACATCGGCAAGTGGCGGTTCTAGCGGTGAACCGCTGCAACTCCATCCTTGTGCTTGCATATCGTCCAGATGAACCGAAACTACACGTTACTCGAACACATCAGAAGCAACCGCTTAAGCTGGTCGTTTGAAAGGCCGGCATAGAGCTGGCATGTGCTGGAACAATAGATTTTGACGGGGGAAATGGTTTAGGTCAACTGGCCCCGTATGCGGTAACAGAAGGAAATACAGAGTCTACAACAACACAAGTGGACGAAATAAATATGCATACATGAAGCGATAGACTAACAGTATATTAGACGCAGATTGGTGGGAATGGGATCGCACCATGAAAAACGAAATGACAAGTTAGTATGGTTGGTGCTCATTGTAAAAAAACAATCGGATCGCTCACCCGCCTGCACGGAGTTACCTTGGTCAGTGTAGACCATAATTTCAAAACTCTTGTGAGCTGGAATGCATTACAATATTTCCGTATGCATAAGTGTAGGGAGCTGAAGGCCATATCCACGTGTTTTGAAAATGGCTAAAGTGGACACTCAGACAACTGAGTTTGTAATGGTGTTCCAGTGCTGACAGACCCAGAGGAAGAAGCAAGCTCGTCGACGATTTAATTTCAAGCTATTTTCTCTCAGGTTGGTGTTCGAGCCGAGTTTCGGAAGGTGGCGGCATAAGTGACTGGGATCGCTCAATTTTAGGTAGATTAATTTGAAGTCATCACATAGCCTCCAGTAGCGTCCACTGCACGCTCCAAATTGCTTCACCCATTTCTGGTACTGAAGGTTGCACAAACCTTGATATTTTTCGTCGCCCGACGTTGTGTGGTCTCGAACGCTGTGAGGTCACGTTTTAACCAAGGTTGCCAAGCCTGCATAGCGTATTCGACGTGGGGATGCAAATAGGCATTAAAACAGCAGATGGATCAAGGAAAACGCCTGAGTGCCCTGCACAAGAGACCAGGTAAAAGTACGTTATCAGTGGTACGCCGGTACATAGTACCGACACTTTGCTGCCGCGCAACCAACAGTCGCTCGTGGGCTACGGATACTGAAAGGGTCGCCTGGTCCCCTACGCAGTCTCGAATCCGCGCCCTCAGAAACAAGCCAGGTTTGTGATCCTTTAGGCTAGGTGCCGGCGTACAAGAGACCAAAATGTTGGTTACACCTTTGTAAAATGGATTCGGAATGGTTGGAACGACCGAGATCGTCCTGCACTAGGACCGAGGTCACATTCCTGAGTGGTGGTATTCCTATCGTGCGCTCCGAGCCAGTAGATGTAAGTGTGTAGATGGCGGATATCGAAAACGCCACAATTGTCCCCATTGAATGGCAGTACATTCCTGGCCGACCAACCCCAGGCCTCGAGGTCGCGCTGGAAGATCTCGTGGTCGTCCATTCCCTTGGTCGCCAGCCAAATCTTAACCTCGTTCAAGAAGAGTAGAAAGTTTGGTGGTGATGATCCTCGCTAGATCCTTAACGGAAACTAAGAACATGTGAGGCCCAACTATTGAACGCTGCGGCACGTCACACTCCACTTGAACAGAGTCAGACAAAGATGTTCCGACACTAACCTCTAAGTGCTGTACACAGAGGTTACCGATTCATCCCATTACTGAACCTCCGTTACCATAATTCTGAAGCTTGTGAAGCAGGATACGATGGTCCAATCGATTTAAACTTTTGAAATATGCAAGTATATGACATCGGTTTATGTCCCCTCGTCCTCTGTTTCAGTCCAGTTGTCGCGTGCAATCAGCAGGTTTGTGGTACATGATTGATGCTGACGCAAACCATGCTGCTCCGGCGCGATAATACCGTAGATTTCCAGGCAACCCATCAATGCGTGTGGGTTTTGCAATACTCTCCAAACTGAATGACTATTTTGCAGACGTTTCGCTGCCAGACTAGGCAACATCATCAGTGCGGCTTTAAGGTCGTATTTCGTAAAGCATCATAAGCGACTTCCAGATCCAAGTGCTTATTGATCGAGTTCTGCCTTGAAACCAGGCTTCAATAAACTCACGTGCTTGCCGGCTTGTGGCTCTTCCGAGGGTTTTGACGTGCTCTATGTCGAACTGGTGGCTTTCGGCATCCATATGCACTGACATCAAAGAGTTCTTATCAAGACGGCGGATGGCTAGGTTATGTTCATGTAGGCGTGTGCTAAGCTTTCCTCCTGTTTGCCCTACATAGTATTTGTCACAGTCTCGGCAGCATATCTTTTAGATTACACCAGATGTTTCCCACTTGCTAAGCTTATCCTTCACTTTGAAGAGTTTCTTCCGTATTGTTACTGTTGGTTGGTGGGCAACTTTGAGTTCTAAAGGCAACAAAAATCTCAAAGTCGCTTACGAGGCTCTGCGAAACAGAACCTTAAAGCCGCACTGATGATGTTGTCTAGTCTGGCATCGAAACGTCTGCAAAATAATCATTCAGCTCGGAGGGCAGTGCAAAACCCATATCCACATCCTGAGCTACGGATATTCTTTACTATTTCAAACCCATCAGTGCGTCTACAATGATCAGTTCCTTGGCCTTGGCGAGCACAGGGAGAAGCGTTAACGGGCGATAAGTAGCACACTCATAACGACCTACTCCCATGTGAATAGGTGTGGTGATAACAGGTTTTCACTTTGACAGAAGTATACTCTCGTCTAACCAGCGCTGATGGAATGCAGAAATTGGTTCGGCTAAGTGCATGGCTGCTACCTGCAGTGCTTTCGTGTGAATGTTATCCGCTCCAGGAGAGGCGTGCATAGGGATTGCAGTTTTTCAGCGCCGTCCCAGCGATGAATGTGATGATTTAGTCTGATGGAGTCACCGAAATATGAATAGTTGTGGAGCCTTGTATTTCTTGGGAGATTGATGTGTACTGGGACCGTATGGCTTTGGCTGCTTCTCCTGCTGTTCGTGCATACTCACCAACCGTAGCGAGTGGCGGGATTCTCCGCTGCACTTGACGCAAGCTGTTAGTGTGTGCATCAAACAGGATCGTTTCGCTAGCTCCTGTTGGCGTGTCAACTTGTCTTCACCACACACACACACGCACACTGATTCACCTGGTCTGACGAAGCCTTTATGTTAAAGGCGAAACGTTACCAAACTACTATACCAAACCGATTGTTTCCAAATCTCTCTGAACTCACGTTCAATCATCTTTAAAAATGGACAACGTAGACGTAGAAATGACAAAAGTCGGTGGACAAATTTTTAGGAGAAGCGGCCGCATTCCAGCCGGCTGTATTGGATGGCCAGTTTCAGCTGGTGGCCCCTCAGTTTGTTTTTGCGGTTAAGTTTCAGCCGGTGGCGGCCAACGTGACTCTTGTTCTTCAAAATCGAATAGGTCAGAATGAGGTCACCCCGAGTTCTGCTTAGAATGAATTATGGTGAACCTGAAGGAGGAAGAGGCCTGCTTACCGACGCAGACGTGCTCAGATAAATGAACTCGCGAACGAACACCAAGCGACAGTATGTCGCAAGGTGTATTTGTACGAAGTAATTCAATGTGTCTTTGCGAATACGCCGATTAACAAACATGGTCATAACGCATGGTGACGTGATCACGCAACCCTAGAGGACGCTCTATCGTTGGTTTATTGCTCATGAGCTGTGCGTTCGTGAGCACTAAATCAAACACTAATGCTTTGTGTCGGCTCTGAATTTGGTGGGAGAAATGACAGGGATGAAGAGCGAAATGCTTGTAATAAACTCCTTGCAGGTCAGCTTTGAATTGTTCGGTGTGGGTGCCGGAACTTCCAGATCGTTAAATACGAAGTCACCTAAGATGAGAACACGTGGTCGCGGATCCTTCCCATAGCTAATGTCAGACGGGAGTCCATCTCTGGAGTGAACCTTTGGGGACGACAAACAATTGACACATGGCAAATGTCGTTGCTTCTCAGTTGCAAACAGCACCTGAGTGAATATATGAGCAGCGTTTCCGGGTCTTCGGCTTGTTCGCACTGAAGGTCATTGGGATAGTATAGAAGTATCTCACCTCTATTGTTGGGACGATCGTTTCGAACAAGGGACATACCTTTCCTCGCGACTTCAGTGTCGGCTATTTATGAGTGCAACCAAATTTTAGTTACGAAGGTGAGGTGCTGAGCGTATTAGCTTGACTTAGCCACAGTTCAGGAAGTTTGTTTAGGAGATATTTCGCGTTGGTGTACATGCAGGAAAGCTTTTCGATCTTAGTAGTGTGTTAGGATGTGTGTTTCGAGTGTAATGTTGTGCCGATCGTTGAAAGGTCGATGATTAATCGCTTTGTGTGGGGCGGTGACCAACTCATTTGTGACAGATCCAAGGATCCTGCAATCTCCTCCTTGCTCATCTCTTTGTATGTAAGATATGGGTTTTTACCACTAGTCTCGTTAGCTAGATGAGTAATGTTGTCCGAACCGTAGTCTGGATGTGGTCCGGTTAGGTCGCTCATGTCATGTGCTCGCTTAAAGGATGCCGCTGAGCCGCAACTCAGAAGGTAGTCTGCTGCGATGCACACTCTAGCACTTTAATAGCCTTATTGACATCTCTCTGGTTTGAGACACCGCCTTATAACATGGCGATCTACGTGGTCTCGAGGTTGTGTTACGACGTTTTCTAAGGACAGGGTTTCGCGAATGTAGCGCCACTAATCCTGCTCGTGAGTGGTCGTTTTGTTTTTATTATCTCCTCCAGCCTCGCGAACATCGTGCACGAAGATTATCCTTTCTACGGATTCCTTTCACTATTCTTCAAACCCGTGCTTCGCCTGGTTTCGTTCGATCCACGGAATATCCGGGAAGATGCGGGCGGAACAGGACCCATTCTGGAGACGAGCTGTCGATAATAGAACTGCTTCTACTTCATCGGCGGAAGTCAGCACAACTCGGAGAAGTCACGGTTCAACGTAGTGTTTTGGGTGTGGGTGACGGGTGACGGGTGACGCGCTTTAGCTTGGCGAGCTTAGCTACAGCACCTAGGATGCCATATATGAAGTTCCACTGGATCACATCGTCTACTTGCTTTCTTTTAACGAATTTAACATTGATTCTGAAACGTTGGCACAGACTACTGACGGTAAACTATGTGTTCTATTCATGAAAGTGTGTGCAACATGGGTCGAAGTCGACTGCCCCGATGGTCTGCGGCTGTATACGTGCAGTTTCGGCTCCTATATTTATTTTGGATCGTGGGAGTAACGGAAGTCTTAAGTTGCCGGGTACTCTTCACAGTCAACACGTTTCAACCAACAGACGACTCAATGCCCTTCTGATATTTCGAAACAGTATGGAGGTTGGGCGAGGTCCTGGTCATAATTATTCCAATCAGGCTGAAGGTGGTTTGTTCAAGCGTATTTGGACCACTGACGGTATTGATAAGCTGGTTGACGCTCATGGACGTAGGTGACGCTTTTTTAACTGGCTGCCTAGCCTTCTTCGTCACGCCTGAAGCGGGACCAATTGGGGAGGACTAAATCGCACTCTTGCCATACTTTGGCCTAGTAAAGCGAATTCGGTGCTCCTCATTTTCTCTGTCGTTGCCACCGATCTCTCGTATTTCTGCGATGTTAAGCTTGACCAGTGGGGTGACCACATATACTGCACAAAACCAGGGGGTTTGGTCTGCTATTGTACAAAGTCACCTCGCTTAGTATGAGTTTAGCACACGTAAGAGGGAACATTGAATTCTGTCCGTATTGTAACATGGTAGGAAGTTAAGCAACAGATCCTATTCATTTTGGGGGCATTAGACGCGGCTTCTATTGATGAGTCGTTAAAGCCCATACAGTCAAAGATTCCCTATCCGCCTATGCTTTTCAGATCGAAGGCTCAGTGCTTGACTGCAACTAGAGATCAGCGTATGTGACTAGCTGTCTGTTTACTGCATGCTACATTGACAGTCTGGTGTGAGCGCGTCCATAGGAAGCCGTGATGCATTACAGGTTGTTGCGGAGCAGACTAAGCAAATTTGACGTTCGCTTGGTAGTTGTGTTAAGGTGTAAATAAAACAAGCGCCCACAAATGAGATAAAATGTCCCATGGCTTCTTTAGTTAGGGTTCGACAGCCTTGACAGCTGACTCGCTATGTCCGTTTCAGATGTGACTACCGTTTGAGATTATAAACGTTTCCGTGCGGCTCACGATTCGGAAAATTGCGCGCCTGCGTGTTTACGAGGGTGCAAAATCTGCGACATAGAAGTAGAAGGTGATCCGCATAAGTTGGATCCAAAGATCGAGTGCAATACATGGTGCTCATCAAACTGCCTCGAATGAGTGCAAGCACACGTGTATAGTGAGAAGTTGGGGAGCAAATCCGGACGAAATGCGAGAACAGAGAAAATGCGACCGCATGGTGGAGACAGTCAGGTTTTGCATCGATGGCTCATTTGCTGTTCAGAACTCTGTGAGGGCGATGACGTGATTGTATAATGGTGTGTTAGAGAGTAGCTCTTGCAGATAGGCTTTGAAGTGTTTATTGGAGTTTCCAGATCAGGTGGGTTGAAACCTCCGGTAGTGCGGATATATATGTATTTCCGATTCACCACAATATGTAAAGCCGACATTAATCTGCTATCCGTTTCCTAAGTGGATTTTGGAGGTCCGTATTCTACCGACACAAGGCATATTTCATCGTCCTTCAGACGCAGCTTGCAGCGAAGGAAATCAGTGAAGCGTTTGTGGATCATTTAAGAATCCACAAAAAACTATTTTGTATTAAATGATCACCCTCCCTCCCCTATAAGTTTTATCGTTCTGTAGAAGCGACATACCGGATAGGGTGATCTCAACCTCGGTACTCTCACAGCTGAGCCACGTTCCAATGAACACCATGATACCTCGAGGCTCTGAAGCCTGACGATGTCGGAATTCGGCCAAATTACTAAGGAGGCCTTGCGTGTTGGTGTACGGGCAGAACAGTTTTACGGTAACCAAAATGGGTTAGTGGATGCTAATCTAAGACTGAAGGTTACGCCGACTGTTGAGGGGTCAGTCACCAGTCGTTTCTGAGGGGTCGTTGGCCTTCTGAAATTGGGTTGGGTTACACAGCTACACTCGGCTGTCCGGGCCCTGATGGTCGCCTGTATTTCGACATATCCCGTCGGAGGTTGAGATTGCCGTTAAGTCAATCCCTCCACAGAAATGCATAGAGGAGATTTACTGAGTTGGCAGTCTCCAGGGAATCGTGGGTCACCCAGCCGGGACAGAATAGAATCGCATAGATAGTCTACTCCATCTCCTAATGCAGCACTGGTGAAGAGGAATATGACCTCAAACGAAAAACCCCTCTAGTCAGCCCAGCATGACTTACGCAGTTTATGGAGTTGAAGGTATCTAGGAAATTGTGCCAAAATGAAATTCCTTGACTGGGTCGAAAAGCTTATCAAAGTATTTATCCATAGCGACAGAGAGTTACACATAGTTAATATGAGTCACAGATGAAGTACTTGTCTGTGAATTCTTAGCAAGCCAAATACGGGGGGCGCTGTCCTAGTGGGAGGCGTGAACTCGAACACAGTGGAGTCATCCGCGTTTCAAAGTTTTAAGCTAAGTAACCTTCATTGTAACCGTTTATTCGTTTTAATCGTCTTGTCTCTAGCTCAAGTCCTTTGAACTTTCAGTGATGGCTGAGGATGACCTTTAGTTAACTACTATAATTCACCTCAACCTAATGTAAAGATGATCAGGCTCCCACAACCACTCTTGCGCAAGCACAGCTCTCCTGGAGTCGATAATATACGCATGAAATTGCTAGCGGCGGTAGGAGAGAGTGTAGCTGAGCCTTTGGATCGATTCTTCCAACACTGTTTTGACGAAAGGTACGTGCCCAACATATGGAAACAGGATAATTACTCCTATTCACAAGGAAGGCAGTCGTTCCAATCCAGCTAACTACGTCCCATAATCTTGCTACCAATCCTTTCAAATGTCATGGAAGCTATCATTTCTGTTGCGCCAACGGCCTACTTGGAAGAATTTAACTACCACGCACCGGAACAGCACGGCTTCCGACAACATCGAGCGTGCACTACAAATCTACTACTAGCAAAATCCAGCTGGACTGAAACAGTAGACTTTGGCTCAGGAGTTGATGTAGTCTTTCTCTACTTCTCAAAGGAGTTCAACCGGTTAGATCATAACATTCTGCTCTTCATACTCCAGACCTTCGGTACTGGTGATCCATTTCTAGGATGGATCAAAAGCGTTATCCTTCACCGGCGCTTGGAAGTACGTGTGCGTGAATCGCTGTCAGGTCCCATTCAAGTTGAATGCGGAGTACCAGAGGGATCGGTACTAGGACCACGATTATCTTTGACGTATATTAACAATATCGCACGCCTCATAAACTCGAACTGCCTGCTTTGTGCCAATGACTTCAAGGGGTGAATAACGATCAATACACCAGATGATATCACAATATTTCAAACAGATCTGGATAGGGTATACGCGTGATCACTCCGGAATCTACTTCGATTCAATGTCGAGGAAAATAGAGAACTGCACTTACGGCACAAATTTGTGTACTCTTACCAACTCGGCAACCTGGAGCTTCAAACGACCTCTGGCGAGAAGGATCTAGGAGTTTTGCTCCAGATCGACCTTGAAAGCTCGAATCAAGGTGAAACGGCGTCAAGCAGGGGCACCCAACACGTGGGCCTTCTAAAGCATACATTCGGACGATACGACCCTTCGATTTTTCCAGAACTTCTCGGCTCATGTATACGACCGCATTTAGAATACGCAATACAGGTTTGTCAGCCATGTCTGAGGAGAGATCTCACTGCCTTGGAGATACCCCAACGCCGAGCAACCAAAAATGTAAAGAGTTTGTATAATTTGCCGTATGAACGAAGGCTTCAAGTGTTCGGGGTCTTCAGCGGACAGTGTCGGCGGTTTCCCGGGGACCTCATTTTGACTTACCAGATTTTGTGAGATTCCAACCACACGCACCGATACTTGCTAGAGCTCAGCCACAAAAGCAATCTAAGAGCCCACCATCTCAAGCTGGCACAGCATCACAGTCATTTAGAATGCCGTACGAGTTTGCAGAACGTGAAACGCCCTACCGTAATGTCATATCTGTTCCCACGCTGGCAGAATTCAAAGCCAAGTTGATGGTGCACTTATTTCGCTGCACAAACTCACATGATTCATTACCCATGGATAAACACAAGTGTCCGTAAGAGATTTCACTTGTAGCCAAATCCTAGATTTCATTTCACTTTTTTCACCTCCTGTATGTGTACACCAGAAAGAGACAGGATTTTTACCAACATCCCATTTGCCGTCATTACTTATGGATTTACCTTGGATTTACAGTCTACACCACGTATACCTGAGTTCACCAGGATAAACAAAATTTTGCCAACAGTAATTTTTATATTTTGCAGTTTCACCATAACCATCCTACGGGCCTGTTAAGGATTAGCTTTGTTACCCGTATAAAACCATTATTTCATTGTAACGAACAGAACGTGCTCATCCAATAGAGAGTTTACACAGATATGTGAATACATCGACCTCAATAACATCCGTACA